>OX101829.2:6636852-7863835 GCA_944452925.2 Chrysolina oricalcia
AGCAAGAGCACATCTTTCAGGATGAAGTCTACAATCACTTTTATGTGAGGAAATTCTACTTTTAGGCATCTAGAAGTCTGGCCAATATAATTTTTATCACAGTCCTGACAAGGAATGCTATATACTACATTTGAAGTGGAAGTTAATGGAATTTTATCTTTTACTTTTGAATAAATTGATCTTATTGGTAAAATAGTTTTATTTGCTATTTTGACATTACATACTGAATGAAAGAGCCTAGACAATCTTGGTGTAATATCTTTTATATATGGAAGTGAAGTGAATGTAGGAATTGTAGGATTTGTAGGATTAGTATTAGCAACATTGCCATTAATGGATATGTTCAGATTGTTAGATATAATATCTGTTTCAATATTTAATAATTCTTTGTAGTTCCCTGAAGATGTAAATAAAATTTACGAAAGCTTGGAATAAACTCTATAAAAGAGTACACTTTTGACTTTGCTGCAATCCCCAATATTAACTGGTTTTATTCTTAACTAGTCAACAATTAACTTTCAACTAGTGACTGTAGATGTCATGAATAACTTCCTGTTACATTCTGTCTTGCCTCACGGTATTAATTCTTGAGTGGATTCGTTTTGATTTCGAGAGCTCCATAAATCCTTTCTGATGAGTGCGTTAGCACGAAACAGCTGTCAAAGGTTAGAACTCTCGGAATTAAAACGAAATATACTCTATTTTCACTTATATATATATATATACATATATTCAGCATATATATATACATATATATATATATATATATATATATATATATATATATATATATATATAGTAGAAGGGTAGTCTTTGCTGACTAGTTAGGATACAAAGCAGGAAATTTTTTTGGGTATAGCAGCAAATAAATGTTTAAACAAATTTTATAACAATGACTTAATATTAATATTTTTATTGTTTGACGTATTTTAATGTGTTTTGTTCATCTTTGTCACATGTGACTTACATGACATGTTGTTTATAATTTATAATATTACATCCATAGCAATCATTCTCATCAACACAGTAAGTGGTTCTTCTTCAAAGTTTTCTTTCCATTAATCGTACAATTTTGCTTGTTACTTGTAGCTTCCCTGAAGATGACAGTATTCACTGTTGAAATATCGGAAATATAGTGTTAAAAGAGTACACGTTTTGCTTGCTGCTATACCCAAAAAAAAAAAAAAAAAAAAAAATTTCCTGCTTTGTATATATATATATATATATATATAAGAGTAAAACTGTTTGTAGGGCCTGCAGCGATGTAAAAGGAAACTCTTTTAAGTTTTTCCAAGCTATCGGAATCTTTTATTCCATCATCAGGGAGACTACAATTGGAAATGTCATATAAGATTGTAAATTCAAAATTATAAGTACTCGCATCTTATTTGAGGATGCTTACATATATGTTCATAAAAGTTATTTATAAGAACCATTTATGTTTACAAGATTAAGTTTCTGCTAAATAAACATATCAGAAATGCAGTATTTTCAGTTCTTTTTTTTAAAAATACAAAATTGATAAACTGGACGAAATGACAAATTAGTTGTACATAGAGACCTACTTCATTTGTTTATTTTGAAATGTGACAGTTATTAATTTGACAAGTGACATTATTTTGTTCTGACAAATAAACTTTAGTATAGGTTAGAATTTCTGTCACTTTTGTGTGCAGAAATGTAGATTGCACCCGGAGAGATGTGCATTGAGTGAGCATGTCTATAAGGAGGGACACTGTATGGATTTTACTCAGTAAAAATGTTATCCACAGAAAAAAACACTGCCAAGAGGCTTTTTCTAGAAATGGTTCTCATAGCACAATCAAAAAATCCTCTACATAAAAGAACAGATGTAAATCACCTAAGTGAAATTTACTCTTATTTAATTTTTGTTGACAAGCCAAGTGTCAGAGATAATCAACAGATTATCCCCGCTGATACTCTCTTCACAGATTGAATCATTCATTTCGCATCTTCATCCTCATAATTATAATTCTCCATTCATTCTAGCGTTAGTTATGCAATTTCACATAAATGTAATCATTTCATTAATTTTAACACTATTGCAGTTTACTTAAAAGCCAAGAGGTACGCGGGCTCACAGGACAACATGGCGTGATTCCGTGTATGTCATGGTCCATGTCAGTTGTCGTGTCATGCGCGTGAACCTGTTGCTTCTGCATGATCGACGTACTTCCTCTTCAAGGAAAAACACGTGAAAATCGTGAAATGTGCATCAATTAATTTTTATTGTAGTAATGTTTATAGGTGTTTCTAGTACACAACACAAATTTTAGTAATGAATTTTTATCTCCAGTCTCGTCCATTTTTCATGTATAATTTTAACATTAACGCCGCATAACCTCACTACACTGTAAGTTACAACCTGACTGTTTCTTCATTGGTATTTTACGTGTCTTTTTCATATTGTAGCATCCCTGATGATGATAATAAAGATTATCGAAAGCTTGGAATCTGTGTAATAGAGTACTCTTATTGGCCTGTTGCATATCCCAAATATTTAGCAAACTCATTTCCTAACTAGTCAGCAAACAAGACTACCTTTTTCTATATATATATATATATATATATATATATATATATATATATATGAAAAAACGCGATTCTCCACTGAGGTCTCAGTCTGCCTACTCCTCAGGTATTATCGCGTTAGGATTTTGTGACTTGACGTCGGGGTCTCAATCTGCCTACTCCCCAAGTCTCGTCACTGGCTCTCTCTAAGGTCTCAATCTGCCTACTCCTTCAAGAGAACTGAACAGTTCTCTCGAATAAATGCTTAATATGAGACAACTATATTTTGTCAAAATTGTCAAAGAACAGTATAAAAATCGAATTATTCTTAATTATGTAGATCACACCCATAGTACAAGACATAAAGCTAAAGCACCTCTCACCACAATATATTCCTCAAAGACAATCACCCAACGCACCTTCACTTACCTAGCAAATAACTTTTTGCCCCTGGAAACAAGAGAAGCACCAACTATGTATACATAAAAAACTAGATGCTATCTCTTTAGTCTGGATAGATTTGCTATTCACAGATTAATTGATCCAATATTTGGATAGTCCCTGTATCTCAATTTTTTCACTTAATTGATTCATTTAAAATATTTCCCAACTGTATTACTAATTTCATTATTAAATTATATTGTATTTTATTGCCTTCAGATTATTGTTGTAACATCAAACTTATCTATACTTTTTATAAATATAATAAGCTATTTATCCTATCTATAATGTAACAGTACAAGTTTGTTTACCTACATGTCTACAATCCACGTCCTGGCTTTGCCTTGGTGGATTCGTTGTTTGTTCTCATAACTATGTATAAACATTATTATTATTATGATAATTGTTGTCGCAGTTCCCGTTGGCACAGAGAAAAAATTGCCTTAAACCGACTAGCGCAACGCAACAATGTTACCCTAGTCGGATACCAGGTCACACAGGCCTAGAAGGAAACGAAATAACAGACGCCCTAGCAAAAGGGGGGGAAGCGAAACAACGTTCACCGGACCAGAACCGGTAATCAGTTTAGAATATAGCACTGCCAAAAATGTCATAACCGCTTGGGCAGACAATAAAAGACTCGGTACTGGCAGAGTCTACCGGACCTAGCCCATTCCAAAGCATTTATTGCTTGTACAAGGAAGAAACATGACCAAACTGCTAAACTCATAGAGCGCATCTCAGAGTTATAGCAGGTTTGCTTACTGGCCACTGCAAACTCAAACATCACATGCATAAAGTCGAACATGCACAAGATGCAGAGTGCCGGCTTTGCATGGAGGATAATGAAACGGCTAAACACAGTCTGTGTACAGGGTGTCCCAAATTCGAGCCTCATCATTGGGATCTCGGAAACCAGAAGAGATACGAGGTCGTTTAAATGGAGGCAAAGTTGCGCAATTTGGTGCTCATTGTAACGCCGCTTTCATATTTGAAAAATTCCGAATACTTTCGAAGATTTTTGGATAAAACCGATTATTCGCGATTTCATTTTTATTTTTTTGTGACTCTATTTGAATAGATATAACAAAACAAATTTCACATTGCCATTGCTTCTTTTTCTTTTCTACAAGATGGTGTTATCAGATTTTCAAACAGACGTTTCGTATTTGAGCTGCCATCATCAACTTTATTTTTTTAAATACGGCCCTGGATTTTTTATTATAGATTTTAAAAGTTTCTAATGTCCCAAATCGAATGATGTTTCGCACTTATTCTAAAAGTTTATATTAATAGCATTTTCAGTTAGAGAGAGACAAAAATTAGATTTTTAATAGAGTTAAAACAAACTTTTTTGCAATAACGCACTGCATAAAACTCAAAAACTAACATAAAAGTAGGTGGTTGATAAATAATATAATTGAAGTGTCATCCCTCAAACTCTAGGCCCTAGGCTATATTTACAAAAATAATTGCATTTTATCAAAGTGGCTTTGCATCGTGCATTCTGACTATCTTAGTTCATTTGTTAATGTTTAAATTATCCAATATTTTGACAATCCACTGTTCGTTCACTAATCGTTAACGCTTATTAAACGAAAATGACTTTTTCTAACGAAGAAAAACGAGACATGATAAGGATTTATTATGTTTCGAATCGAAATTCAGAAACGGCTTGTGAGCGCTATTTGTTGGAATATCCAGAAAGACGGCAGCCGCATTATAGTTATTTTGCTAAAATTGATAATTATTTAGCTCCGTACGGAAGTTTTGTTAAGCCAAGGGTTGAATATGGAACACGAATCGATCCAGAAGAGGAACAAATTATCTTGAACACTGTAAGTTTGAAAACTGTTACAAAGTAGAAAGTAAAATGAATGATTTTAAATTATTTTTTAATGCCAATAATAATCCTCGAGCTTCAGTTAGAGTTTTCTCAGAAAAAGTAGGATTACCGCGAATGAGAGTTTGGAGAACTTTGAATAAGCTTGGATATAAACCTTACAAAACCCATATTAGTCAAACACTAAGACCTGGCGATACTGAGAGATTAGAATTTTGTAACTGGTTGCAAAATAAAATTAATGAAAATGATAACTTCCTAAATAAAACTATATGGACAGAAGAATGCAGTTTTTCAACAGATGGACTATTTAACAGACATAACGAACACTATTGGTCAATAGAAAACCCAAGGCAGAATCAAGAAGTAAGACCTCAGGGACGAAAATCATTTAACGTATGGGTCGGTATGTGGCGCAATAAAATTATCGTCCCGTTTTTTATTCAAGGAAAATTAAATTCCGATAGATACTCAGAATTAATAAGGACCAATATATTGGATTCCTTAATGGAAGAACCTTTGGGCGTATTACGTCAACTATGGTGGCAACAAGACGGTGCACCACCTCATAATGGGAGATGTGTTAAAAATTTATTAAATGAATTATTCCCTAATAAATGGATTGGAAACCAAGGTCCCGTACGTTGGCCATCTAGAAGCCCCGACCTAAACCCTCTAGACTACTTCCTTTGGGGATTTCTCAAAAACCGTCTTTATCGAAACACGCCACAAAATCTTGAAGTATTACGACAAGGCCTAATAAGGGAGATCAGGGCTATCCCTGCAAGGACCATTCGGCGTGCCATCCATAAACTTCACAGACTGACACGAAAATGCATTCAAGCAGGTGGATTACAATTTGAATATTTGCTTTAACTTTCATTGGGTATTCAATTTTAAAGTTTTTGTTTGACTTTTTTTGGAATAATCAAAACATCATGCCTATTGTTGAACATCACACATTGTTTTATATCAATTTTTAGGAGCTTCTGAAGTCCTTAAAACAATGATGTATCGTTCATTTGCGAAAAAAAATTTTTAACGATGTCCTGCTAAGATCTTACCAAAAATCTATACTCTGTCTCTCTCTAACACATGAGTTCTTATGGAAAATGCTATTTATATACACTTTTCGAATAAGTGCGATACATCATTTGTTTTGGGACACTAGAAGAATTTAAAATCCATAATAAAAAATCCAGGGACGTATTTAAAAAAACAAAGTTGATGATGGCAGCTCAAATACGAAACGTCTGTTTGAAAATCTGATAACACCATCTTGTAGAACAGAAAAAATGGCAATGAGATGGTGAAATTTGTTTTGTTATATCTATTCAAATAGAGTCACAAAAAAATAAAAATGAAATCGCGAATAATCGTTTTTTTCCAAAAATCTTCGGAAGTATTCGGAATTTTTCAAATATGAAAGTGGCGTTTCAATGAGAACCAAATTGCGCAACTTTGCCTCCGTTTAACCGACCTCGTATCTCTTCTGGTTTCCGAGATCCCAATGATGAGGCTCGAATTTGGGACACCTTGTACATGCCCTGCTGCTGCCAGAACCAGATTCTCAATAAGGCCAAAAAATCTGGTAAATTTTTCTCCCAATACATTCCTCAATTTTGTTAAGAGATTGGATATACTGGACATACTATGGTGAGCCACAAATGGGCATTGGCTGCAGTGAGGGCCCACTCACGTTTAAACCTAACCACGTGTCTCATATGCTGCGATACATTTTTCATAACGTGCATTATTTACGTCTTCCCTCACGTTTGTCAAGGACTTATGCTAGCCAGATTTGCCAGTCATTGTTCCCACTTTTTCTAAATCGCTTACTCAAACATATGTTAATTTCAGCAATTTTAGAGCACCAGGTTTTTTTCAATTTGATTTACACTATAAAAAATGTGAGGGCAGCTAACGTGCATGCCTGCCAGGTGGTTGATACCATACTCAGCATGCTACAACTCATCACTGAAAGAATTCTAGCCTTACAGGAAGACCGTTGCCCAGAGGGTTCACAAGCTCTCCGTCTATAATTGTAATTCATTCACTTCAGTCTTTATATTTGAAAACAAGCACGTACCCAGTTCGTTATTTTGTTTCAATGTTAGGATCACTCATTGCTTAACACAGAATAGAATTGAACTGGATATGAAATCGTGATGAACTAATTATTTAGTTAAATCATGAATTTTGGGAAAAATAATATTTTCTATGAAATGTCGGACAAGAATCGTCAGCAGATGTGTTATAGAATATAATTTTGTGTCAATTGAAACTATAATTTTCTCTCAACGTATCAGTCCAGGTGAATTTACACGTATCAAATGCCAACAACAACAAAGCTAATATTAATACTAGCAATTTCACGTTCCACCAACTATACCCGGATGCGCCTGGACATCCGTAATACAATATATTTGATCAACTCGGAATGTATGCTGATATTCTCGCATATCTCATGTTGTCCCAAAACGTTATTGGGTCGGGACTAGGATATTACACTATATTGAAATGTCAAATATCGATATCTTCCCTCGCCTCGTCAGAGACAACTGTAACACAATCATTAGATATAGTAATTCATACCTGCATACCATCTGCGGAGAGGAGGCCGATATATCATCAAAACTATTCAAAGTGTCACATAACGCTAAGATGCTCATATTAAATTTGCAATTCTCTTGTCGCGCTCAGATGAAAGATGATATGGGAACTAAAATAACATCAGATGTTACATTAGTGAAGTTTGAGCAATTGAGAAAGAGGATGCACTGTGTTTTGAGGAAACAAACTCGGTTTAATATCGCTAAAACCTGTTAGCACAAGTGAATTCAAAGATAACCTGCTGTGAAGCCGTTGAAATGCCTGGCATGTGCAAGATATCAGGCTATCGTTTTCACCAAAGTGTTTGAATATACTTAGAGAAGCAGACGAGCCGGTGTATCTCTCCTCCTTTTGGAGTATTCTACTATCTGTGTTGATCAGATGATTCTACTTTATTGACTTACTTTCTATATTTTTTAGTCTCTTCCAACCAGAACGAAGTAACCTTACGTAGACATTTAGGTGCATGGAAATTGAACACAAAAATCTTGTGAGGTGTAATTTTTTAGTCTGTTCTTACCAGAACGAACCAACCTCACGTGGACATGTGAGTGAGTGGATAATAATCTGAAAAATCTTGTGACGGAACAGACTTAGAATGGCAGCAAGAGGTGAAGTATCTAGGCTCAGAACTACTCTGAAACAAACACGTAGAAAAGATCACTAACAGGGTAAAATTATCGCTGATGGTGTGCAGGAACATTGCAGGAAAAAGGTGGAACTGTAACCCATCAATACTGCGATTGATGTACACCATGATAGTGAGACCTACGATCACCTACGGAGTAGATCTTAGAGAAAGTGCAAAGCCTTGCATGTCTTTGTATAAAAGGAGCAATGAGGTCGACTCCAACAGCAGCTATAGAGGTCATTCTGGACCTCACTTCTCTCCATATCACGGTGAGGAAAACTGCTTCGGGAGCAAACCTCAGATTGGCTAAATTCGGACTCAAAGAGACAGCACACAGTATAAGGGACTCAACTCCCACCGATCTCCTAGCTAATTTCATAGATTCCTGATCTCTCTAAAGTTGGAATTTTATCTTTCGGATTACCTAACAACATTTGGAGATTGTTCGTACTGCTATGTACTAGCTGAAGCTCCTCCTTGCGAGCAGAGGAAGAAGCACTCCGAGTCTCCGGGTTCAGAGATTTAAGTTAAACAGAGTTCTTTTGGGGGATTGTTTGATAACGACAGTCGTTGCCGATCTATGTTTAACCGTTTATTTCACGACGTTGGCTTATTATGGTGAGTAACTGTCAAAAAACAACCACTCCCCTGGCTGAGACCACGACGGGTATTGAATTATATCTAACAGATACTTGTGCAATGTCCCTCATTGCATAAGACAAACCTGTTGACTGAATGGATATCTACACTCGTTGCTTTTACAAAACAGCTCTCCGCCTATGGTGTCGTGTTGTTCCCAAGCAACATACTTTCGAAAACTATGATAAAATTATTTCGTAGTTATCAATGCTCTTGGGATATTATAGCTGAAAATCGTCGCGAGCTCTAAGGCTTAATTTTCTTGTTTGAAAAGTTTAATATCTCTTGGAATGTATTTACACTGAAAGTTATATGCAGTATATGCATGAGCTGATCGTAAATGTTCATGGGTATGGTGTTTGTGTGTGTGTATGCTCATAATGAAATAACCAAGAATTCTCGTAGAATATTTTCATACATTATGTCTGTAATAAGCTAAGATATTTCTACGAAATGCCAGCAGTTCATCGTCGTGATAGTGGTCCTAATATTTCATACGCTAACAAACCATTAGATACATTTTCTGAACAATCTGGTCTCGTTGAATGAATGAACATAGCAAAGGAAGTCACGCAACGTCAACATATTTCAGTCACTATCGCGATCTAGATATAGACCGATCAACTCTAAGAAGGATTTATTTGATACACTGATAAACAGTTTCGCTGACATTTATGTTTTCTGTTGTGTAGAATAAGACTTTCGATCGAATTGAATTGGTCATTCTCATCCTTAGAGAAATTCAAAGGTACTCTCGACGTAGACTGCAGTCTGATTCATGGGCACTGTAGCCATCGAAAACGTACCGCAGCATCACAGACTGGGAAAGAACTTTTCAGTAGTAATATCCCGACAAAATGCTGAATTTTCAAAAAAAACTACTTTCACCTTGCTGTCACGAAAACTGTTTGGCTTAGAAACACCACGAGAGCTTGCTCGAGTGGTGTTTTGTACTGCAACACGGTTTGAGCGACTGGCAAGGTGAAAGTATTTTGAAAATTCTGCATTTTGAAGGGAATTCGATCAGACAATTTCACGAATACAATAAATGATGATGGACTAAATCATGTGTCATTAATGTCAGTTGAAGAGTTAAACTAAGATGTCTAAAAACCATGGTGTGTCGACTCATTCCTGCAAAACTGTGGGATAAAACGGGAGACAATTTGCCAGCTTGATTAAGAGAAAACAAATGAAATCGTGACCTGTTTCCCAAATATTCCGCATTTGCGTGTACCGCCACGGTCAGTTTTCTTGTTAGGGTAAATTTACAAGCACAGAAGTTTTCAAGTATTGTCGATGGATGAACTGAATAAGGAAACCTAATTATTGAAATTTACTGAATCACGATCACCAATCAGTTTTAGTTGTTACATTTTCGACTTATTTTTATAAGTTTTTACTGAAATGCAATTAACTACAATAATATACCCACGCATTTCATTAGGAAGTATCGAAATTAAGCTTCATGAAAATTCACCATTAGAACCTGTCAATCTTGTGCTAATATAATCAAAAATGGCGGGATTCCGTGAGATATATTCGTGCCATTATTTTCATTGAAATGTTTTCTGATAATAAAGATACTATGTGATAATCTTCATATGGTGGTACTCACTTTCGGTACTGGATATAGATAAATTATTTTGTTTGTCTCGTTTTGTGTGTATTTTATACAATTACTATGGATCTTCACCAAGTAACGGCCGAGTCAATCAGACAATAAATTGAATTATTATTGAATGTATGATGAATTTCTAAGAAAATATACAGCAAAATGGACAAACACATTAATAATAGTCATCAAAATAGGGAAATTGCACTATGAAATTTAGATTCCGTCACAACTATTCATTTTTGAAGTTTGTTGAAATTCCATAAAATTGACAACAGTCGTCAATCACCATATCCTTGGAATATTGACAGGACTAAAATTCTATAAAGGCGCCATCTCTGGGACCGACTGAAGAAGCAGGCCACTATTTCATTTGTTTATTTGTATTCTGAAAAATCAAAACAAAATCGAATCACTCGACACACCAGGGTTTTTAGACATCTTAAGTTGAACCGTCAAACTGACGTTTCTCTGTTCACAGAAATGGTTGTAACTATGGAAACGTATAAATAAGGAAGAAGCGAAAAACCGATTTGAAAATACCACGGGCTGGAGACAGCGTTTTCGTCATTTTCTCGTTGGTTTGAATTCAAAAAATGAAGGCATTTGGTTGGTTTATATAATATGAGGGAAATTTTCGACAAAATCTAGAAACACACACACATAAAAATTACTTCTCAACTTAACAATTTCAAAGGTATTGAATCAATTATCTTGAATTGATAGAATACAGTACTGGCCACAGTAGGTCATTTCGGAACAGTAACAGTAACTGAAACTGTCATCTAATTTCGGAACGATTCTGAAAGTCAGACTGTCAAATGTAAGACGGGAACATATCTAGTTCAAAACCATATCTTCTAATTGAAGGTTGCAATTAATCAAGTAATAATAGAATAAAAAAAATCAGGTGATAGGTATTCTGAATCATCAGAAAATTTGGATAGTCAATTACCTCAAGCTCTAGCGAGCTATGAATATAAGATATATAAGATATAAGTATTATTTCTTTATTAAAATGACCTGTGGATTTATTCTCTTGGTCTGATGTATTGAATTCATTATCGAGTTGTCTTTTGAAGGCCTGTAAATATCGCCTGGCATGATTTTCATCAGAAATATTTATTTTCATACATCTACATGGACAAGAGAGGCGAGAGAGAACAAAGCTCGAAAATTAGCGGCTGTTTCGGCATCAACCTCTACTAGCAAGTCTTCAAATACCACTTGATACATTTGTTCTGCTGTCTTTTTAGATGAGCTAATAGACGAGGAGAGTGTGTCGTCACAAATGTCATTCTTGTCAAAAACTGATTCCAAACAAAGAATTTTAGGTGACTTTCTCTGTTGATGATTTGCTGCTTTGCTTATTAGTTTGTATTTGGTTGTTTAGATTTTGTTTTCTCAAGCAAAAGAAGTTGAAAAATCTTTACGGAAACAATCGGACAAGCTGATTTAAATTTGACAGATGTTTGTTTGGAATCAGTTTTTGACAAGAATGACATTTGTGACGTCATCACTTTCCTCGTCTATTGTAATGATATTGCAATCAATATAAATTGAATGAATATTAAATAACATTTGTTTGAAAGTGGTTGACAATGTTTCACTTTGAGTAAGGTTATTCTGGACTTTCATTGTCTAAAAAAGAACAAAGAAAAATTCAATTCTCTGCAATTTTTATTCACGACGTTTCAACTGTTGAAATCTACAGTCGTTATCAAGTGTATAATGCGACAATCTCAAGGATACTTCTTATATATGCTGTGGATATATTTTGTGTCATTAGCCTAGGGGTAATTTGGCGGTATTCAGGTAAGCTTGTTAATTACTGTGCCAGGTCCCTCCGGTACAGCATTGTTAATTCTTATCGCAATTTCAATTGATCCATGCCACTAATTAAGGGTTTCCACACATTACGGATTTCTGTGCTGGCCTGACTAAAGACTTTGTTGTTCATAATATATGCACTCTCTTTAAACTTCCTTCTAAATTCCAAATTACCCCTATGCTAATGACACAAAATATATCCACAGCATATATAAGAAGTATCCTTGAGATTGTCGCATTATACACTTGATAACGACTGTAGATTTCAACAGTTGAAACGTCGTGATTAAAAATTGCAGAGAATTGAATTTTTCTTTGTTCTTTTTTAGACAATGAAAGTCCAGAATAACCTTAATTAAATAACATATTCTAATGGCCTAACTTATTATCAATTCGGAGAGGGGATACTGGGACTACACGACCATTTCTGTAACAGTAGCAACCAGTGAATTTCTAGCCTCTAACAAGGTTCCATGAAAAGTGGCGCGAAATGTGTACCAGTCAATTTCAGTAAAATCGGAACGACCAAAATTACTGGGCAGTACTGTTCTGGAATATCGGAACATGACCTTTATTGACGTCAAACTTTACACTGACACTTCTAATTAGTTATTGTTCGTTGCTATGGTAACGCAATATTTTGTTTATGCAGGGAACTGGTCTAGGCTAACTAGATATCAATACATCCTCGTATACTAATATTATCTTCAGATAATATTTCTAATGAGTTTATTTTGATATATTTCAAATACTCAAGACAACTAAATATTTTTTCTGGTTGAGAAAATAGAAATATTATCTGGAATAATCGACTATTCTTCATCATGGTTGTTAGGTTTAAACGTCGGTCTGTATCAGGCCCTCCACTGCGGCCAATGGCCGATTGTGGCTCTGGTTGTAATCAAAATTTGGATATTTTCCGATGAATTACTCAACACTGCAACCTATTTTTGACCAGAACTACATTTGTCATTCCTTAATGAAAGATTGAATTTGGGATGGTATTCACTCATTAAAATTATTATAACATGGATTGATAATCAATAACTTATCAAAATAATCAGGCAATGCGTAAACTATGCTTTTACGTACTGATGACAGTGCGTAAAGTAATAGTTTTTCGCACAAGTGCGTAAAAAATCACCTGCGGACTCGTGGTGTTTTCTCGAAACAATTTAGTTTCGTTCAGAAATGAATCGACAGACTTATCGCGGAAATTCAATCACTTGTGGTATCACTACTGATAATACGACGACAATTCATCAAATTAATGATATAATTGCTACAATTTGGCAATATAATAACTGAAAAAAACTTTGTTTGAAACACTTTCGTAAATGGCTTTTTTGTACTCGCGTGTTTGTTGAACTCGGCTGCGACTCATTCAACAAACTTAACGCTCATACAAAAAAAATCCTACTTTACGAACTTGTAACATAAATAGCTTTTATATTACGGTTCATTTCAGTTGCCATAGTAGTGACTGTACGTATACAATAAATGATATTTCATTACATTCTAGAAATATCCGAAAGAAAGGTTAACCTTGGAGAGTTCTGCTGAAAATCCATTATCATAATCCAAGCCACGTGTAGATAAAACTCATTTTATGAGATATACCAATATGACACGCAGATCATTCAAAAAGATAGGAATATCAGAATGCGCGATATTTGAATTTGAAATTTGTGGGTCACATGGAATTTGCATACTTTAAAAAATCCACGTAATAACTAAAATTATAGGAAAAAATGTTGCGTGTTGTAAAATTGTATTAAATGGGTACTTAGAGCTGTTGCAGGGTAATAAACCTTTCAGATATGGTAAAGACGGAAATGTTCTTATAAAATAATCGTTAAAGCAGTGAAATTGTGACAAAGTTTCCAAGATGTTGGAAATTGGCGTATGACCATGTGAGGCCAGGGATGGTGACATGTATATCATTATAATGGAAAAGTTTCTAGATCAGATCATATAAATTGTATTCCTAGCAAATGATTTATATTCAGAGTGAATCAGTAAGATACTGGATAACTCCGTGGGTTGATTATTTACATGGGTAATGAAGAATCATGGAAAAACTTCGAAAACGGAATTCGAAAAGGAGATGAGAAAAATTGAATCAACCCCTAAGAATCCTGAGTTAGGAGACAAAAGGGTTCATAAAAACTTTAATGAAGTGAAATTGTCCTATATTTCCACTAGTTTTTTATTTTCTGGATCGGTTTCCGGTTTTATCCCATTATCAAGTATAGAAACTAACTAATACAAATGAACTCTAAAACCTAGTTATACCGGGTGACACAGCAGACATCTAGCAGCCTGTAGTTTTTTTATTTGAATAGATAAAAATTTGAAATTTGCAGAAGTTACGTAATCAATGATAGCGCTTCATTTGAATCTAACGACAACTTTTTTCAACTACCTGTTTGATCGGCAGTAACTCCAACTTCTTTTTTTTTTAATGACACCCTGTACATTTATCTAGCCTATCTTTTTTATCTTGAAATTCTCTATTCAACCGTGTATCATAAAGTGGCATTCGTTTCTCAATTCGCAGATGAACTGCATTTTATTGAAAAAGTTAGCTGTTACCCGAATTCGATAATCTTTCGATGCTTGGTAGGCTTGGAAATCCAAAGAGTATCAGTTAAACGATATAATTTCAGTTTTTTCCATACCTGATCACTTCCTACAGATTTTCAATGATTTCTTTAATAAAAAAGAAAAAACATCTGAAGATAACTCACGATATTGCGAAAACTGAGATAGGAACATATTTTTTTCTATTTGGCTACTTGTGAAGAAACTATCTGTATTTCTCTTTGGCCATGTAGCCATATCGTGATCTTTCCATTTGGAAACATTAAATTAAAATTATTCCCCTGATCCACCAATTCACAAGTCTATTAGTCTAGCTATTTGCAATAATATTTTGCCTAGTAGGCGGTGTACACAAAATGTTTTGTTTTTGACAGGTAAATATCATTTGATTGTACTGATTATCTCCGTCAGTTTTATGCTGATTAAAATTGCATCGTTTAATTAGATACTAAATATGTATTCAAAGAACGAAAAGATCGATATGTTGTTGATATTCGGAGAGTGCAAGAGAAATTGTAGACAGGCTGAACAAATGTATGTCGAAAGATTCCTATCTCAGTTTTCGCAATATCGTCAGTTATTTTCAGATGTTTTTTCTTTTTATTAAAGAAATTATTGACAATCTGTAGGAAGTGCTCAGGTATGGAAAAAACTGACATTATATCGTTTAACTGATACTCTTTGGATTTCCAAGCCTACCAAGCGTCGAAAGATTATAGAATTCGGATAACAGCCAACTTGATGTTTTTTAATAAAATGCAATTCATCTGCGAATTGAGAAACGAATGCCTTTTTGTGATACACGGTTGAATAGAGAATTTCAAGACAAATAAGATAGGCTGGATAAATATACAGGGTGTCATTAAAAAAAACGAAGTTGGAGTTACTGCCGATCAAACAGGTAGTTGAAAAAAGTTGTCGTTAGATTCAAGTGGAGCGCTATCATTGATTACGTAACTTCTGCAAATTTCAAATCTTCATCTCTTCAAATAAAAAAACTACAGGCTGCTACATGTCTGCTGTGTCACCCGGTATAGGGAGTTTGAAGGTAAACGGAGGGCCTCACCTAGTTTTTTGACTTTCGGCGGTTAACCCGCTGGGGAATTTCAAACCCCGAAAAATACCGGCACTCCACGCCGAATTTTGGAAGCATTCCAGAATTTAGAACGTAATACGTTACGTTCAGGGACCTCCAGTCCAATCAATATTTCTGCAGACTTGCAATTAGATTCAAGAATGAACGAAGCAAGAATGTTCGAACTAAACCGCCCCCACACTCCTGACAATATTTCAGTAATATCGGGTCTCAATGTCTCTCGAGCTAGAACCGAGAATAGCCTTGAAGGGGGTCCACTTGCACGCGGAAACGTTCATCAAACGGCCCACACGAATAGTGAAATCCCTGCTTTTCGGCAAGTGATGTCTGAGGAGGAACAAGAGGAATGGAAGTGGTCTGTTGAATTCAAACAAATGAGAAAATCTCGTGAAAACCGCCAAATACAAGTAGAGCTTCCATCCTCTCCTCCTTTTCAGGCTAATGCCTATTTTCCCAGACCTGACCCCTATTTTTCAAGACAACCATATGCCCTTCATCTACTGCACATGCATTCGTTCATCGATGTTTAAATTTAGTTTATATTTCAGTGTGTGATTGTTTTCTTGTACACTTTATTGAAGATGTCTGATTTCCGTTTTTGTTACTTTCCAATTGAGGAGAATATAGAATCAGTAAAATTCGAAGGATCGGGCTAATTTTGGTTTCTGTGATTGCTATTCAGTTTTGTATCTATCGAAATTGTTTTGTTACTATTTGATGAAACTTACTTTATTGACTGTCTTAAAAATCTAATGATAGTGTATTTTTGACACAACGAAAACCCTTTCTACGCAAACCAAGAAAATTTGGTCTCCATTTGTGTTTCATCAGTGTGTCATTCAAAATCATAAAAACTGTTCAGTGCTTCAACCAAATCAAATTTCTAAGTAGAATTCACGATGCTGCTTTATTCACCGATTTTAATTTCCAGCAAGATACTCATGTAAACCCCCAGTGGAATAATTAGGTTTCAAGGGAGGTGATTAAACACTAATCCTGTTATCCTTGTATAAACAAGTGCCTTAATTTTTTAAAGGAAATTCTTCTGCCAGGGAAGCTCATTACTCAAAACAGAATGAATAGACCCTGGAATCAGTACACGTTCATCAGAAGAGCGGGTAGTCGAAAGGATTATGTTCTGTTCTTGGAAGGTATTTGCAAAGGCTAACTGGGAAATATTTCATTCAAAACGTTGAAAATAAACAAAGGATTATGGGTCAAGTGGAGAAAATTCGCCTGTGGGCATCAGTTGTCTGTTTTGTATACGTAATAAAACTTGTGATATAGGCCATTCATTTTTAGAAAGTTGGGGAAACAATATCAAAACAATGCAAACTTTCACGAAAGTTCTATTTCAGTGCGGAGTGAACTAATAAAAAATGTTCCCCTCGTACATAATCGGCAACATTGTTGAAAATGTGAATTATGTGTAGCAGTTGAACTCTTTCAGTACGCCACTGCTTGTGGATGTCGTTCAATAAGATCACATTTAAAAACTCGCTCAACTGGTCAACTCATTCTTTGAACGAATGAAACCAAATTCAGACAGTTGCTTTGCATACCCAAAAATACAATTCAATTTTAAAATAGTTGACGAGTTGTTTATTGCGTGTCGAAACCCATCACAAAAGAAAATAATGCTAGGAACGATATTTTCGGGTATTGAAGTCATAAACTACTTCGTTCTCTGAAGAGAGATTTCTACTTTTCATGATCCTTTTCAAAACCGCTGACAAAGGAGTAGACTAGCACAGATTGATACAGTTTCTCTGAACTCACAATGCGGGAATACGTAATCGATCAAACAACGGAATCGAATCGATATGTCATATGTAAATATACAGTGAGGACGTAAAAAGTCCTCCCCCCCCCCTTAACTTTTGAACGAAACAAGCTATCGAGATTGGGTAAAATTCAGGTAAAAAGGTACCACTTTTAATAATTTGTGGCATAAAAATGATTGTGGTCACGTGGCCTAGTTCAAGAGGGCACCATCAACTTTTTTTTATCAAATGTAAAAGTGGGTCACGTGGCTCTTGGTTTTGAAGGTCTTTCTATTCTCTATCGAACACTTCTTTGTTTGTGAAAATCAGCCAAGCCGTTTCAAACTGACAAGCGTTTGAAATTTACTTCAAATATTTTACAAATAAAATAAAAACCTTAATAACTTTTAATTTCAACAAAAAATTTCAAGTAACAATTGCAACTGTTTCAACAAGTGCTCAAAATGTTCACCGTTTACTTCTTGACAGAAAAAAGTCGGTTGTGGAATTCATTCCGAACGTTATTAAATGTTTCCGGGGTAATACCGTAACACACATCTGTTATTCGGTTCATAAGTTCCTGGAGTGACTGTGGCTGCGTGACGTACACCTTAGATTTTATGTACTCCCACAGAAAAAAGTCCATAGGGGTCCATACTTACAGTCTAGGACATTATTACCACGTACCCATCTACCGATGTCAGACTCCACACAAATCAACCCCATAATATACAGGGTGTTAATTAAGTACGTTGACAAACTTCGGGAGGTGATTCTTTGAAGGTTTTCAGGACGAAATGTTCATATAAACATATGTCCCAAACGGCTTGGTTTTCGAGATACAGGGTGATAAAAATACATTTTTTTCAAGATTTTTTAGAGTTAACTTCGACATTTTCTACAATAATCGGTTCAAATTAGGCAAGTACAATCCATTCAATAGTACGCACGATACAAAATAATGCATTTCTCAAATAATTCACAGGGTCCTCCTGGAACCGGTCCAGGCTGAGTAGATATCGATACATTCCCGTGTACTAATGTCAGTATTGATTTATCTATACTTCGGAGCTGTCAAGAATATTGTTAGTTATTAGATTCCCCACGAACCGATCTGTTCGATATATTTTCATTTCTCACGGGTAGACAAATAGCGAATTCCGCACGCGAAAGCAGAAAGAAAGATTTATAACGAATCTAATTGTTCTCGAAGTCCGTTAGTCCGTTGGAAACACAAGAGAAACCACTAATTCTATTCCGTTCTTTCGTCGGATTTTCAGGTCTTGTATTAGTAGTGCTAGTGCTCATTGTGATTTCACACTCTTGGAAGGTTTCCAGGATGGCAATCAACATACAGGGTGTTAATTAAGTACGTTGACAAACTTTGGGAGGTGATTCTTTGAAGGTTTTCAGGACGAAAAGTTCATATAAACATATGTCCCAAACGGCTTGGTTTTCGAGATACAGGGGGATAAAAATACATTTTTTTCAAGATTTTTTGGAGTTAACTTCGACATTTTCGACAATAATCAGTTCAAATTAGGCAAGTACAATCCATTCAATAGGGCGCACGATACAAAATAATGCATTTCTCAAATAATTCACAGGGTCCTCCTTTTTTCAGAGTCAAGCTTTGTTCAACCCTTCAGAATTATGAGAAAGGAATAATGAATGTTGTTTCATTTAACATCTTTTTGCTCTCTTGATGTTTTTCATTTACTTGTACGGTTCAGGAGTTACAATGAAAATATTAACGCAAACATTTTCCAGTAACGCATAACATAAAGAAATTTGAGAAGCAAATAGTCTAACAAACTTGAAGGGTGATTCTTTGAAAGGTTTCAAGATGAAAAGTTCATATAAACATGTCCCAAGCGGCTTGGTTTTCGAAGTACAGGGTGATCAAAATACATTTTTTAGGAGTTTTTGAAGTTTACTTCGAAATTTTCGACAATAATCGATCCAAATTAGTTCAAATTGGACAAGTACAATTCATTCAATAGTGATATAAAATAATTCATTTCTCGAAGTGTCATTGCCACTCTCCAAAGATTAGCGCGTGACGCAATACGTCATTTTGTTCTCATTACACAAATAGCTATTTTCTGCTCGTGTAGAGAAAATGTAATGTTATGGAGCTCCCATACATTTTTTACCATAACTCAGGTTGAATATGTATTGCACAAAGTTAATTATGGCAAAATAATTTTGGACATTTTCAATAGTGAATAACTTTATTTTCAAATACTAGAGCAAAGTAACATAAATTCCCTAGGAATAAAATTAAGTTCAGAAAAGGACCATTATTGAAATTGATATGTCAGAGCAGCTGCTGGAAATGGACACCGCCAACTTCAATGCATGCGTTTATACGCCTAACCATAGACTGGCGGACACGCTCAAAAATACCAGGAGTGTTTCTTATAATTCCGCATGACTCCTGTATGCGATTCCTCAGGTCTTCTTTACTTTGAACTGGAGTTCGGTACACTAATGATTTAAGGTGCCCCCAGAGGAAAAAATCAAGTGGATTCATATCGGGTGACCTTGGTGGCCAAAGTTGTGGCCCACCACGCCCAATCCAGCGATCAGAATAATTCTCATCTAAATATTGGCGTGCAACCAATCTGAAGTGTAGTGGAGCACCATCATGCATAAACCAAATTCCAATTCTTTCCCTCAGTGGGATCTCTTCTAGGAGTCCAGGTAAGATGAATTCAAGAAAATGTCGATAATGGTCACCATTGAGTCTATGAGGCAGAAAATGTGGCCCGATAAGGAAATTTCCTACAATTCCAACCCAAACATTCACAGAAAACGTCTCTTGAAAATGGTTTTCAATCACGGCGTGTGGGTTTTCATCAGCCCACATATGATTGTTGTGAAAATTAATAATGGCTTTACGGGAAAAGCATGCCTCATCGGTGAATAACACTTGAGATAAAAACCATGGATTTTCCAACAAATTATTTCGAATCCAAGTGCAAAAAGTTAATCTCTTTGGAAAATCCCTTGGCAGAAGAGCTTGAACACGCTGTATGTGATAGGGGTAAAGTTGTTGCTATTTTAAAATTTGCCATACCAATACATGGGTTACGTTAAACTGTGCCGCAATTTGTCTTGTACTGGTGTCTGGTTGCTGCTCAATTTCGTTAAGTACAGCTTCTTCTATCTGAACTGTTCTAACTCTCCCGGGTCTTCCTATGAGAACAGCAGACCTCTTGAAAGTACCCGTTTCACGAAGACGGGAGTGAATATTGATGAACATTTGTGTGCTGGGAATATGACGTTGTGGAAATCTTTCTAGATACATTCGTCTGGCGGCACGAGCGTTACCATCAGCCATTCCATACATTAAGTGCATGTCTGCCATTTCTGAATTTGTATATTCAACCATTTTATCCAAAGGAATATTGAATGAATCTGCTTTATAGCTTGCACTAATGAAGAATTAACAATGAGACAGTTTCTCAACTTTCGATAACTGTCAAGTTGTTGATATTTAAATAAATGAATTAATATCAAAGCCCACTTTGCTATTTTTATGAATTCAAATTGATTACAAAATTTCTGCGTTACTGCAGAAGAAAAAACAAACCGAAATTTCTGATAAAATAATGTACTCCGTACGGAAACAAAAATTTGTTTGATTTAGTTTTTCGGAGTTATGACCAGAGATTCATAAATGAAAATCAAATGTGTAATGATCTGCGACTATTAGATAAACCCTATTAACTATCTTCCATTACAGGATTACCTTTCGGAAGTTTTTTATGTTGAAAAGGAAACGTTCAATTGAAAACTAAAAAATGTCTTTTTTTAAAATAACAAAAAATTTGTATGAGTTCTCTATCAAGACTGATGGGTAAAAACATTTTTAATCAAATATCTCAATGAAAATGCACATTTTTACCATCAGAATCTTCAGGTTGAAAGTTAAGGTTTTCCCAATATCTGTCAGATCTAGTTTAATATCCAGCGTACCGCAGTGACGGGGAGATAGTAGTTTTCTGTTAGATATCACAAAAAGAAATCACATCTTTACAATAACAAGCTTTTATTTAGCTTCACTTGTAACTAACAAACAATTTAATAAAAGTTGAATTTGACCCACTTCTAATACTCCGATTAATTTGAAATTTGGCAGGTTTCCGTAATTCCGGTGACAATGCATTAAAAAAATGTTTGTTTAAAAACAAAATGGCGGCTTCAATATGGCGGACGAGTTTTGTGATTATGATCCGATTCTGTTCAAAATTGGTATGTGATGGTTTTTGGGTTGGAGATTTTCAGTTTCACATAAAAAATAAACTAAAATGTTAAAAATGAAAATTATAAAAAGAAAACATTTTAAAGTTTTTATACAATACACTGAAAAGGAAAAAATAATTCATTTCATTGTTTGATCTAGGTAATCTTGTACAGAAAGATTTTGATACTCACAGAATAACCTACAAAAAATTAAACAAATTATTTTTTCATTTTCAGTGCATTTGTATAAAAGCTTGTCTTTATATTTTTTATTGTATAATTTTTATTTATCGTAGATTTTTCTAATTCTGAAAAAATATTTCCATCAATTTACAATAATTGAAAATGTTTAATTTTCAAATTTTCTAATGTTATGCCACACTGGAAAATGTTTAAATTAATATTTTCATTATAGCCCCTGAACCGTACAAGTAAATGAAAAAATGCAAGATATCAAAAAGATGTTAAATGAAACAACATTGATTATTCCTTTCTCATAATATGTCAGTGGCGGCGGAAAAAAAAATTCTGAAGGGTTGAACAAAGCTTGACTCTGAAAAAAGGAGGACCCTGTGAATTATTTGAGAAATGCATTATTTTGTATCGTGCGCCCTATTGAATGGATTGTACTTGCCTAATTTGAACTGATTATTGTCGAAAATGTCGAAGTTAACTCCAAAAAATCTTGAAAAAAATGTATTTTTATCCCCCTGTATCTCGAAAACCAAGCCGTTTGGGACATATGTTTATATGAACTTTTCGTCCTGAAAACCTTCAAAGAATCACCTCCCAAAGTTTGTCAACGTACTTAATTAACACCCTGTATGTTGATTGCCATCCTGGAAACCTTCCAAGAGTGTGAAATCACAATGAGCACTAGCACTACTAATACAAGACCTGAAAATCCGACGAAAGAACGGAATAGAATTAGTGGTTTCTCTTGTGTTTCCAACGGACTAACGGACTTCGAGAACAATTAGATTCGTTATAAATCTTTCTTTCTGCTTTCGCGTGCGGAATTCGCTATTTGTCTACCCGTGAGAAATGAAAATATATCGAACAGATCGGTTCGTGGGGAATCTAATAACTAACAATATTCTTGACAGCTCCGAAGTATAGATAAATCAATACTGACATTAGTACACGGGAATGTATCGATATCTACTCAGCCTGGACCGGTTCCAGGGATAAAAAAAATATTGCGTTGCCATAGCAACGCTTAATGACTTATAGAAAATGTCAGTGTAAAGTTTCACTTCAAAGATTCTAACTAGTTTTGCACAATAAAATTTAAAAAAACCAAATTTATTAAAATGGTAAAATTGGGGTTTCGAGTCATCATCAAGTACCTGTATTCGAAGGAGTTGAGAGGAGTAGATATTGGGAGACTTGTGCGTACCCCTCCTCTCCCACTTCTAGCCACGCCCCTTCCACCATCGATCAATCGACCATCATCATGTCAGTTCCATTTACCATCTTCTGTTTCTTCCGTAATTCGCCACTTCATCTGTCATTCGTTCATCCATGATCCGCCATCTTCTTCTTCTCCTGTCATCTGCCATTTCATCTTGGCAGATTTCCTACCTTTTTCATCGTTTTTCCATGAACAAACCGCTTTCTCAGGGCCGTATTCAGTATAGCTCCCAAATGAACAATGACAGTTTGTTCTCAAGTCCATAATTGTTTATTGCCTATTAGAATTAAATTGAATAAGAAATGTTGCAAAATCTCAGCATTTTTCTTTTAGCACAAGTCCTCTGTTAGAAATGTTTTGTCCAACAGGGCCGTATTCAGTAAAACTGCATTTGCCAAGTAATCCACAAAAAACTGAATCAAATTGATTTTGTTATAAGTTTCTTATTTCTTGATCTATGTCAGTGGTTGATAGCTCGTTTGATAGATGAATGTAGCTTTCTCTGTGTACATAACAAAAGTGGTCGCCATCTTAATATCCAAGATGGCCGACCTAACCTATAAACTCTATGTCTCTTGTAGCTTTTTAAGAAAGATCCATTTCTTGTTATTAATCGGCTTTTCTCCAAGTTTTCTCATGAGGAAACAAGTTTTAAAAAGGTCACAGAAAATTCTAGAAAATATATTCAAATTCTTTTTGCCAAATTCATTAAAATCTCACTGTCTGGACTAATCTGTTTGCATGTCATTATGGCATGTGTTTCAGTTTGGCATACTGTGGTGTGCTCCATTGGACAGATGACAATGAAATATTTCTGAAGAGTTTCAAATCGAAAACTTGTCATGAATTTTCGATCATCCATCATGAGTTTTTCGATAAACAGCAACTTTTTCCACGAAGTTGCTGTAACCATTATATTTTAAATCTCTTTCTTCTAGCAGGCAAAATGTATGAGACTAGTTACTGAACTTCTTTCAACGCCAATGAATGATTCTAATTAATTGTAGTTTGAGAACGAAGACGCGAAACAAATGAAAGCGCGACATTTCCCCAATTTCTAGGAGTTAGGTAATAGGTCCTAATTTTAGAACAAGTCAAGAATAGTATCGCTCTACTCTAGAGACTCTCTTTCCGCACAGAACTGAAACTGGATCCAAGTTTGACGAACTTCACAATGCAAACATGCCCGAAGTTACTCCCTTGCAACTGTGTCGACTTTAAAACAGTTTACCAAAAGTGATACGAAGTTTATTAATAAATTAGGCTTTTCTCACGGTTTGCCTATACACAATAGGCGTTTCTCTTATATAACTTCGAGATGTGATATGCAGGCTTATGAATTGAGTGATATTAATAAATAATTCTTGGAAATGTCGAGGAAACCTGCGGCCGTAGTTATCGAGAGTTATATATACTTCGAGTATTTTCACATTATTACGCTATCTACATTTTGTGGAAAGTTCATGTACATCAGTTCTAAATTTACTCAAGGTTGATGTATCTGGCGAAAGCCTGATTGGTTATCCATTAAAATTCCATTTTTTTCTACATGTTCCATCAACTGTCTATGAACAGTTGTTTCTAGTAATTTTTCGATAGGTGGTAAAGTATTTATGTGCCTAAATTCACTTGCTTTGTTGGTGTTGGGAATATTTGGTGTTGGTACACCAGTACTGCATTTCAGCTTATTGGGAATTTGACCAGATTCAAGTGAATTATTAACGAGATTTAAGATAACATGACCAATTTCTTTTTTTCTCTTGGATGCTGGTCCTGTCACCAGGTGCACCTTCGCCTCTTGGGCTTTTTGTGCATTCCAATTGGTTTCACAGCACCCACTTCGTAACTCTAGTCCCTTGTACCAGTGTGTATAGGTTCTTCACCGGTCGACTGATGTATTCTTCGGGAGATAGCCTGAGTTTCCCGAATATTGTCTGTCTCTTGCGGTCTAATGCCTCGCATTCTGACAGTACGTGTTTGGCTGTTTCTGTCTCTTTACCACATTGTCTGCTGGAAAGTTCTCCATTGTACAGTCCCATTTTGTGCAGGTGTTTTCTCATTGGGCTGTGACCAGTGAGAAGGCCCGTTATCGTTCTAACTTGATTCCTGCTCAGCTTGTTCATCAGATTTTTCATTGCCCTCGATTCCACAGTGTCCTGGAACCCACATCAAAGTTATTTTGTTGTGTTCTGAGAAGACACTGAGTTCTTCTCGGCATTTCCATACCAGTCTTGATGTCACCTTTGGGTTCATAAGAGCCTTCAGTGACGCCTGGCTGTCTGAGCATATTTTGATCCTTGCATTACGCATTTCCCTCGTGTTGATTTCTTTTGCGCATTGCTTGGAATACGGAGGTGTTTGTTCCTAGTGAGACTCTTGTTAGGGAGTTTCTCTCATCACTTTATCTTCCAGCACCAGTTCCTTCCCTGGTTTTGGGTCCATCCATATACCAGATCCTCTCTCCAGGTTTGCCTCTGATATTGTCATCTGACCATTCCCTTCGATCTTGTATGATAACCTCGAAGTTGATGTTGAAGAAGTATCTAGGTATCATGTGGTCCGTTGTTTCCATTTCAAGAATGTTGCCTCCCACTATATCCTTTATCTTGTTGTGATCTATTGCTCGATTTTCGTTGCCTTAGAAGTCATTCTTGCCTCTCCCATAATTGTTATATCAATCGGTGGGAGGTCCAACAGTGCTTCCATGGCTAATGTTGGTGTTGTTTTCAAAGCTCCCGTTATGCTAAGGCACGCAAGTCTTCGTACCTTGCTCAACTCAGCCGCGGCTATTTTTTGTGATGTCTTTGTCCACAATACCAAAGATGCATATGTGATCTTGGGTTTCACCAGCAGTTGGCTCCATGTGAGCTTCGAGTCTAAAATCACTCCGAGATATTTGGCTTCCCCCGACACCTGTATGAAGATAACTTGGAGGGTCAGAGGTCCTAAGCTCTCTAATTTCCTTCTCCAGGTAAACGCTGCAATGGTTGATTTGTAGGGACTAATAGTTAGACCCTTTTTATCATAAATATTTGGCTTTCCCCAACAGCTGTATGAGGGTACCTTGGAGGGTCTGAGGTACTGAGCTCTCTAACTGTCTTCTTCGGGTAAACGCTACAAGGGTTGAATGACATGACCAATAGTCTCAAACACTTCCATTTGTGCTACATTTGTTATCAAAGGCTGCTTCAATTTCACGAAAGTCTACTAACGTTAGTGACTGGAATTCTGAGAAGATGGAATATAAATTTCAGGTTTTATCATACCATTCTTCTGTAGTGTCAATACTTTCCACTATTTCATCAATACTTTCAATTGATCATCATAAATATTCTTGAATTTATTGAAACCTCTGTCATTTGAGCATTATTCCGTTGTTTTGATATTATCAGGGATAAAATAGACCTGGAAATTGCAATCATTCCTCAATTTGTATTCACTGTTTTCCTTCTCCTTTCGGATTTTCTCCATTTCGGAAATTGACGGAAAGATCAAGTGGTTTTAAAAACTACTGCAGAACTTTCTGTCAAGAAAATTGAAAACAATTATCATGGTTTACTACGCTTGGCAAAATTATAATTCTCCGCTAGCAATTGAACTAGTGATAATGGAAATGTGTGGAAAATAGCAACATCCTTATGTAAATGTATCAAGAGAGAATACCCTACGTAATAGGGCATTTCTATGCTAATATTATTAGAAAAGGGTTCGTTTTCCAGTATACGACTGAAATCGTGCACTTCGGAATGGACAAGTTTCAGGCTAATTTTAATATGAAATTGAGGTGTCTGATTACTTTTGCAAGTTAATTTCTGGTTATCTCCAACTGCAATTACCCATTCAATTATATTAACCTTCAGTCCGGATTAATTCAAATTTCATAAATAGACACTTTCGCAGAGAGACAACACATATATTGTCGTATTACGACTGTGGCTCAACTGGTGATGGATGGATTTGTATACGTTTGTTTCGAACACAGATCAAGAGAATATCGTCAATCGAATATACACCATATTATCATATGGAATTCAAAAAGCAATGATTAAACGAAGGAATAATAAAAATGATATAAAAACCTGCTATAATGTTTCCAATTTGCCTTGACTTATTTATTTTTTCGTTATACCATAGCTATTTTCAGTCAGATAGCAATTTCAAGAAGGAGGCAGATGAGTTTTTATTCTTCGTATAGTAGCTATTCAGAAAAATTAAACAAAATTAGAACATAACATTCAAATTTGGTAGTAGAAACTAAAGAAGAAAATAATTTCAAAATTTAAATAACTCTTAAACAAAATTTAGAAAGAACATACAGTAGATTTCAAAGAGAAACATTCTCAGTTGAAAATTGAATCAATACATGAGTCATGTATTGATTCAATTTTCAATTGAGAATGTTTCTCTTTGAAACATGAATCCCTTCCAAGAGAGGTTATCTTATATGATGGAAAATAGTCAATAGTTTGTCTTTCAGTCGCAGATGATTCCACAACTGATTTTATGAACATCCTATTGATATTTTCAATGAAATCAATACTGTAAATATTTGTCAAACCATGAAGCAAATGGTTAATGACAGATGGATGACAAAATCGATCAAATGAAAAGAAAGAATTTCTGTAAATCAAAATTTAATAAAGAATTGATTCATTCAGGCAAAACGAACAATAAAAATCAAGTATCACAACAAATTTCACAAAATGGTCATGGAAGTTGAATATTCAGAAATAAGTCTATAAATAGATGTAAGGTAAGACAGGCAGACAATTTGTACTGAATTCTTGATACCAATAGTAATATATTGTATATATACAGTATTATGATAAAGTAATGCACAAAATTCATAAAACGTACAACGATCACTTTTGAAAAAAATGCAAAAACACGTCAAACTGTTTTTTTTATTCCGCATCTTTTTACATAAGTTACAAAAATAACACGTCAAAGTTGGTTTAATGGACTGTTTAGTTAATTGAAAAGTTATTATGCAACTTACGTTTATTTCGTTTTTTATTCATTTTCTCGTTTTTTTTTCTTATGTGAGCCCTACTACAACTATTTTCCCCTTGTGTAAAAACACAAGCTCTATCACATAATGTAATAAAAATCTTAGCTTCCCATTAAAAAAATTTGTTAATGACGGCATAACTTTGACAACTTTGACGTGTTATTTTTGTAACTTATGTCAAAGGATGCGGAATAAAAAAACCAGTTTGACGTGTTTTTTCATTTTTTTCAAAAGTTGTCGTTGTACGTTTTATGAATTTTGTGCATTACTTTATCATACCCCTATATATAGTAATATATTGTAGAACTGATGAATTCAAGTAAGTTAAGTTAGGTTTCTCCTAGGGTAGGTAGAGTTCAGCTCTGAGTAATCGATTTTGAGAGAAAATTATAGCCAAGCATGCAATTTTCAACATTTTGAATTTAAAAAAAATTAAAATACTGTATACAATATCATAATAATACCTACTCTTGAGTAGAGTTATCTTCTGAAAAAAACAACTATTTCTAGTTGATGAATATACCCCTATTTCGAACTGATTGAGCTGTCAATTTGTTCGCAGTGAAAACATCCACACTAGTGAACTCTTACATTAACTTACAGTTGTGTTTTACAAAAAAAAATAATATTCTTTATACAAAAATGATAGTAAGCCTAAACTTCGATAAAAATTCTCCTGATAAAATAACTTGTGCTCACCTTCGAAATTTGTTGTTAAATAAACATTGAGCTTCCATGTCCTTTTGGGGATTCATTTTGGATAGTTAAATAGCCAATTTCGAGGATGTATTGATATCTAGTTAGCCTAGACCAGTTCCCTGCATAAACAAAATATTGCGTTACGATAGCAACGAACAATAACTTATTAGAAGTGTCAGTGTAAAGTTTGACGTCAAAAAAGTAAACCAGAGTTACGCAATGAATTAAAAGAAAAAATATGTCCACCGAAATTGTGAAAATCGAAAAATTGGAGTATCGAGCCATCATCAAGTACCTGTATTTGAAAGGGTTAAGAGGCAAGCAGATTTACAAAGATATGCTTAATACCCTTGGTGATCAATGTCCTTCGTATGCGACCATGAAAAATTGGACTGCAAGTTTCAAAAGAGGAAAATTTTTCCATTGAAGATGATGACCGATCGGGAAGGCCAGTTTCTGTGTCAGTACCCGAAAATATCGATGCAGTTCATGACATGATTTTAACAGACCGTCGAATTGGGCTGAAACGGATATCTGAAGCACTGAATATTTCATACGAACGCGTTCATCATATAGTTCACGTCAATTTGGACATGAGAAAAATTGCTGCAAAACGGTTCCCCAAATGTTTGAATGTTGACCAAAAGCGTGCAAGGGTAGTAGCATCGCGTTCGATCTGTGCTCGATTTGAAAACGATGTAGACTTCTTAAACCGAATTGTTACTACGGATGAGACTTGAGTACATTTCTACGATCCAGAAACAAAGCAACAATCGAAGGAATGGCGTCACTCCGGTTTTCCAAGACCTAAGAAGTTTCGTGTCCAAAAATCTGCTGGAAAAGTTATTGCTTCAGTTTTTTGGGATTGCCATGGAGTAATCATGATTGATTTTCTTAGTTGACTTTATCTTGGGTAATCAACATCTTAAAATACATTCGAAACTTTTTGGTTTATAACGACGTTCTCAATTTTTCTGTAGGTATAACAAATGATTTTCACCGAAATCTGTACCATCAGCCCAGATGTTCATCAATAAAAATTGAGTAGACAGATCCTCAAAATGAAATGGAGAATAACAGTTGAAAAGTTATGGGATTTAAGAGCAAACACTAACTTGGTAAAACAGGAATCCGTTTCGAGCCCACAGATTTTGTTTGAATTTTTTTAATTTTTGCATTACTCAATGTTTTTGTGTGAATTCCGGAACTTCAAGTCATTTGGTTCTGATAATTTGAAGAAAAAAAACCGATTCGAACCGATTCTACGAGCGGGAATTTTGTACCTGATTAGCGCTATAATCGGGAACGGAGTTGCCAATGTTCATCGAGTTCATTATCTTCACCCCCATTCTTGATAGGTATGCCAAAAACCCTCAGCTGGAAGGGATAAGGAAGCTGAAACATTTTTGGGGGAAGAAGCCTGATGAAGATCATTAGCAAAAGTGGAAATTTATCAAAAAACTAACAAAAAAGTTCAATAAAACATAATATGGCAAAAAATACAAGAACTACTAACAAACACAGCAATTATTATAAAGGACTATTACCATAATAAACTTACCTGAAGAAAAAACTATCTATATTAAGTCCTGTTGAAATGATCTCCGGTACCCAATTCAAATCTCTGAAAATATGCTTAGGTTTAATGAAATCTACTCCCACTAATGTGATATTGGTAGAATCCAATCAACTTCCAATGCACTTAAAACAAAAACGAATAACTCTAAACTTTTTGCTCAAACAAATGGGGATTAAACAGAACCCTTTACTTAAAAAAATTAGAGAATTTGAACAAATTGCCAATAATGCCAAATCCAATAAATTTAGACTACGCACTATTTATACCTCCATTCAGGAAACTCTAAGGCAACCTTACAACCAAATTGAACCCCTAGATGATAATTTTATTTGTAAAATTCCTTGGGAAATTCAAAATTTTGACTTCAAAACTAAGGAGAGCTCAGGATTGGGTAAAGAGGACATTCATTTTCACAATAACAACGCTAGATTTTGTGCTATTATAAGTAAGGAATGGGAAAACTTTAAATTAATTTTCTCAGATGGCTCCAAAACAAATGAGAAAGTGGCATTCGGTGTATACATACCTCATAATAATACTTCTAAGGGAGGTATAATTCATACGTTAGCATCCATTCTGACAGCGGAATTGACGGCGATTTATTTTGCTCTTATACTAATAAGTAAAGACCCAGATAATTATCTGATTCTTACAGACTCCAAAAGTTCTATTGAGGGTCTTAAAAATAAAAATTTCAACAATAACTCAAATTTTATGTTTTTGAAAATATTAGATCTGTGGTATGAACTTCAAACAAATAATTTCAATATCGTTTTAGGATGGATTTCAGGTCATAGTAACATTATAGGTAATGATAATTAATAAAATATTTAATGTGGACCTGTTTCCATATGTGAAAAAAAGATTAAAAGTAGATTTTCAGGATTTTTGGAATTTAAGTGCTACCATAAAATGATTCAGATTTAGAGAAATTCAACAAGACATTCAAAAAACCTTGGTTTTGTGTGGGACCAGCTTTTCCTAGAAAAACCTTCACATCCTTAATCAGGCTGAGAACGGGACACTGTTGTACTCCGGAACACCTCTGTAGAATTAATGTAAAAGAAGATAACTTATGTGAATGTGGAGAATTAGGTAACGTTAACCATTTATTTTTTGAATGTGATCGCAACAGAATCAATATCGATGGGCTGTATTCAAGTCTCATCAATCTAGGTATGTCTCCTCCTTTAAATTATCAAATGATTTTAGGTGATCTCTCCTTTGAAAAAATCAAAATTTTGAAAAAAGGACCACGCACGTTTCCTATGGAAAATGGCTTTCCGTGAATTTGTCCGAATCTTTGGTATGGTGTAGATCTGGATGCACTGATCAAAAGTGTCCATTGCCAAAAACTCCCAAAATGGACAGTTTTCGGGATATGGCTCTATCAATGTATTTTTTTTTTGCATTTTTTGGATTTTGACACATAATCAGTTCACTCTCATACTTGGGAAAAACCGAGTTTCAATGATTTCTCTGCAGGAATCGATTAAAAAATAATTCTTTCTTCTTTTCAGATACTGCCATTTGAAGAAAGTATTATACACTGCTCGTCACTGACGATGTAACTAGATCTATTATTTTCAACTTCTATAGTCCAGTTTTGGTAGAAACAAAAACTTCTGAATTGCTCAAGGTATCACAGAGTCACATATATTCAATACCTTTCGATAGGGGTACTAGAAAAATAATATTCGATACACACTATAGGAACTGAATCTGAGATACTTTTTTTAAAAAATAGTTTCCTAGTCGTCAAAGAAATAGAGGTAAATGCAAAATGAGCATATAGAAAATCGTTCAATGTTTGCTGACGACATAAATACTCGTTGCGAATGCGGTTTGTTTATACCGAGTGTTAAATATCAATAGAAACAACGGAATACATACCCAATAATCATTTCTAATCTCTAATCGAACCGTTAAGGCAAACGGATCCGTGAAAATGTCTGAATATTTGATATGATGTGGATTTCGATGCACTGATCAAGTGTCTATTGCTACAGACTACATTTAAGTAAGAACTTTCTTGTTTTGATCCAATTTCAAAGTTCAATGTTTGATTTTGGATTGACTCGGTCTTTACGGAAATCAAAAATCCGTTGTATTTAACACTAAGGTTAATTTTGACCGAGACCGCTGTACCAAGAAAATTTCAAAACTTCATCCTCACCGATAAACAATTATTGTTTCTGTTATTTCATGATTCAGTCGATGCACAGTATCACAGTGATTGCAATCTGAAATCTCATAACATTGAAATGTGAATGGATTCATTCAGTCGACACTAATTCGCGGCAGTTTAATTAAATTTTTTGATAAAGCTCATAGTCAATCGATGGGATATTTCCACTGACATAATATGAAACGGCGAGTCGAATTCATTCGAAAATGTAGAATGTAGAATTTATTCAGCAATTGAAGCGATATATTACATTGGTATATCAGTTAGGCATGCAGTCCAGATAGAATTGAAATATAATAAACAAATCCCGAGTTGTAATTACTTTTAGTCTGATGTCGGATTATACTGCATTGGGTACGCAATTAAAATAACATAATCATTCATATGGAAAATAACATTATTATAGTTTTAGGAAACTGCATCATTGCCAGTATCATCATATTATCATTATTGTTCATGAAATCAGAAATGTATTAATTAAGGACAAATCAATCGAAATTTTGTCAATTAAACTGATTATTTCATTCATGATGAAATGGACCAATAAGACACCACCATTTTTCGAATATATTTTGTTTAAATAAGTGATTATTTCACAAGAGTTGTTTAATGGCGATTAAATTTTCGTCCTCCATATCGATTTTCGTTGTGTCGTTTTTCAGGGATTCTTACAATTCTTAGCAACAGTTTATATAAAAAAAATTAATTTCTTAATCGTTTGAATGACCTAAAATTGATTTTCATCAGTGAAAACTCCATTTTCGATAGGATTTCTGACAAATATTTTGACATAAGGCAACGAAAATACGTCAGAATATGAACGGTTGTGAAGTTATCCACATCCACAAGATACAGGGAGAAAAAAATATCGAATTTTTTTTATTTCTACAGAGTGGCCACTTTTTTAATGGAATTGTATTGGTAATTTTTAAACCATAAGAGTTAGAAGGTCGTTCAAAGGAGAAAAAGTTGCATTCATAGAAGCATTGTCAAGTGGTTCAAACAAATCGAGATTATCAGGACCGGTTATTGAGATATCATAAGAAAAGTATATTCTGTCATTTTGATTTTTCTTTTTTTCCCACTTTATTTCAAATATTATCAAAAAATGATACAGGAATTTTTTATTGGATAGTAAATTATCCTTAATTTGACCTAATCAGATTTCGTATCCAACGTTTCGTACTCTCTGGGCCACCCTCAACCTCATTTTTTTCAATACGGACCTGCATATTTTATGACACATTTCGAAATAACTTTTAACACTGAATTCAACAATATATCATACAATGTCATTCAAAGTTGATTTTCAGATGATTTTGACCCTTATCCAAATTTCTCTGGGTCGGATCTGTATTGCATTTACCTTTAGTTTAATTAACAACATGCAATACATCTCGATTAGAAAAACAACTCAGTCATCTTAAACTGAATGGAACGTATCAGAATCAAAGCAAGAAACAAGTAATAATTATTTACATATTTCAAGAGAAGAAAAACCTAATGCAGAATAATTAAACGAAACTATCATTTATATGAAAGAAAAATCAAATGATTTTTGAAAATAAATGAAAATTATTGAAGTTAGTATTCGAAATGTCCACCATTTTGAAAAATGCACTTTGCGGTTGTGGAACCCATACTTCTTGTACATTTGCTAAATTCGTCTCCTTGAATACCTTCCAATACATTCTCAATCTTCTCGAGAGGAATCACTATTGTTGGATTTGTCATTTGTTCCGTTGAAACAGATTACAGAATCGAACTTTATTTTTAAGATCATTACGATATAATTCTTACAAGGCTTGGTATTCAAATTTAAAATCATTGTATTCGCGTCTCTTGACTATTTTATTAACAGCTTTCGATTTTTTTTTTTATGGATTCAATTGAATTTGGGCAGAATATTGATATCGTTAATAGACTTGTTTTTTCTTACATACACAAAACTCTAGGTTCATTGAATGTATTATTTTCAAGTAGTAAGCCGTGGATAAAAAAGAACATAACAAGAAATGTCATATTATTTGTCACTTGGTTCATTATTGTGTCACAAGAACTTGTCATTAAACACTTTTCTGTGTAATTTCAATTTAACTTATTCGGTATGGTAAGATACACAAATGAAGAAAAGAGAGATATGTACGAAGTGTACATAAAACTAGATAGGAATTCGTTCAAAGCACAACAAAGGTTATATCCTGAAAGAACAACACCAAATATTAAAATATTTCGACGTTTATCTACAACGTTACTTGAACATAATTCATTCATCAAAACTAGAGGTCCTTATGTAAGACGAAACGAGCCTATCAATGTTCTAGCCCAAATTCGAAAAAATCCAGGAATATGATCGAGAACTATGGCCAGTGAATGCAATTTATCAAAAAGTGCTGTTAATAAAATAGTCAAGAAGCACGGATACCATGACTAATAAATACCAAGCCGTGCAAAAACTATATCGTAATGATCCTGAGAGAAGGTTGCAATTCTGCAATTGGTTTCAACGGAAGGTGCGGAATAACAACAATTTTGCGCACAATATTATTTGGGGAGACGAAACGACATTCACAAATTCAGGAACAAATATTTTTTTGTCACAGAAAATCCTCACTTAATTCATGAAGTTAGACATCAATATCATTTTTCTTTGAACATATGGTGCGGTTTGTTGAATAATAAATTACTGGGACCCTATTTTATTGATGGCAACCTAACCGGAGAAAAATATGTAGAAATTATAGAAGAAATGTTGGATGATCTTCCTATACGGTATCGGCGTAATAGCCCATGGTTCCAACAAGACGGATGTGGTCCTCACATCTCAAGAATAGTCACAGATTATCTAAATCGAAATTTTCCCGATTCATGGATTGGAACAAGAGGTCCAGTAGCATGGCCTGCAAGATCTCCGGATTTGAATCCGCTGGATTTTTATTTGTGGGGATATCCGACAATAGAGATTCTTCGCGAGAAGATTGAGAATGTATTGGAAGGTATTCAAGGAGACGAAATAAGCAAATGTATAAGAAGTATGGGTTCCAGAACCGCAAAGTGCATTTTAACAAAATGGTGGACATTTCGAACACTTACTTCATTAATTTTGATTTACTTTCGAATAATCATTTAATTTTTCTTTCATATAAATGATAGTTTCGTTTAATTATTTTGCATTAGGTTTTTCTTCGCTTGAAATGTTATGTAAATAAATATTACTTGTTTCTTGCTTTGATTCTGATACGTTCCATTCAATTTGAGATGACTGAGTTGTTTTTCTAATCGAAATGTATTGCATGTTGTTAATTAAACTAAAGGTAAATGCAATACAGATCCGACCCAGAGAAATTTGGATAAGGGTCAAAATCACCTGAAAATCAACTTTGAATGACATTGTATGATATATTGTTGAATTCAGCGTTAAAAGTTATTTCGAAATGTGTCATAAAATATGCAGGTCCGTATTGAAAAAAATGAGGTTGAGGGTGGCCCAGAGAGTACGAAACGTTGGATACGAAATCTGATTAGGTCAAATTAAGGATAATTCACTGTCGAATAAAAAATTCCTGTATCATTTTTTGATAATATTTGAAATAAAGTGGAAAAAAAAGAAAAATCAAAATGACAGAATTTACTTTTCTTATTATATCTCAATGATAATCTCGATTTGTTTTAACCACTTGACAATGCTTCTATGAATGCAACTTTTTCTCCATTTGACTGACCTTCTAACTCTTGTGGTTTAAAAGTTACCAATACAATCCCATTAAAAAAGTGGCCACTCTGTATACTAGACTCTTTGTGTACCTCTAATCATTGAATATGCTTCTTCCGGCGGTCGTCTCAGTAAAAAACATGGTGCCTCGGTTTTCCAAACAGTCCAAAAGGGTGGAAATGGGGTGGAATACCATGAACAAACTATATTTCGGTAAGTTAACTTTGTACAACATCCATTTTCGAATATGTTGTTTCTCGTGGTCGAATTGACTAGAAAAATGATATGCCTGAGTTTTTCAGGGCGTCTAAGAGGGTGGATATGGGGTTGAGAATCATAAAAAAACTATATTTCGGAAAGTTGACTTTGTACACCTTCCATTTTCGAATATGTTATTCCTCGTGGTCGAATTGACTAGAAAAATGCTATGTCTGAGTTTTTCAGGCCGTCTAAGGGGGTGGAAATGTGATGAAAATCTTAGAAAAACTATATTTCGGAATGCTGACTTTGTACATCATTCCTATTCAGGTATTACCTTATTGTACTTATACCTGTTATTTGTATTTAGCCGATTTGAATACATATTTTCACATATTCATGATCCCAAATATTCAGCATGCAAAGGCCATCAGAAAGTAGCGTACGGTGATTATTATTATTTACCGCTCTGAAGCGACTGATTTTTGGTATCACATTCACTTTACAGCTGTAGTTAACCAACAAACACCTACGGAACCACCCCAAATCGTCGGTGCGAATTTCAAGGAAGCACTGGATTGGAAAATGAATTGAAAGTACAAAAAACTATGAAAATTTATTTCAGCTAATATCATGAATAATTTCAACTCAAATTGGATTTTTCAACTCAAATTGGATTTATAAAATTGGAGGCTTGGAAGCTCGAGTTTTTTTTCTAGAACGATTCATGTCGAAATATGCAACTGCATTTAATTCAAATCATATTCCTACGAGTATTTCTGGTTGTATTACCTTAGTGCAATTTCCACAATGGGGTGCATGAAAAAGGGAGGCTAGAAGCATTTTCCTTACCATCAAAGAAAAGCACTTCCATATTGATATTAATTTTCTAAGGCGATTTTGTGTGTATTTAGTACTCTTTGTAGGAAGGTAAAACTCATAATATAAGCGGTGTGGCAGAAAGTTGTATCACTCGCCATACATGCTTACGCAGAACAGTATTGGTACTGGTACTGCACTAGGTTTCAAATTATTCTATTGTCGTTTTTACATGAATCTTCATGAGGAAAATGTCTGCCACAAATAACAATTTTCTCACTCAAATGTTCTGCTGGGGTCTCTTCTTAAAAACAATAACCAAAAATCATGCGTTTAAGCTATTTTGGGCAAGGCATATGGTACATTAGAAATTTCATTATTTACCAAAAACGATTCATTCAGGTATTTTTTCTTTACACAACACTAAATAGTTCATTGTTTATTTGTAGGAAGAAACGGCTTTATTAGAAATTGTCTTTAAAGGAACAAGATAAATGCAAATTCACGAATGATGAAAGAATAACCAACGACAACAAACACCACACAAAACGACAAGAGAAAATCTAAAATTCTAAAAACCGTCTCTGATCTCTGAAAAGAGTGACAGATCTTACTGACAAGTCTTCCTGTTGATGAAAAAGCACTGTTGCACGGTCATTATAATAACAGTAGCATAGGGTATATTATTGTTTTAAATAAGTTTCTTTCGCGTCTAAAATTCGGAGTAATCTATATCTTAAAGGTTCATTTCGGTTTTAAAAAGTCCTAAATGCGTTGTCAAATTTCATTCTTTCGAATGAAATGTGTTTTATTGCCTCATAACAAAAAACTCTGAATTGGAACTTCAAATTATTTTCAAACTTGGCAACGATCTACCCAAACTACACTGATGACGAGCATGCGCACATCGTAAACGGGTCGCATACGCGGCATGCTTTTCGCCGTGAAAATTGGTGGGATTAGCATTCTAGAGTAAGTATACAGGGTGAGTCAGAATAAGACCGACAAACTCCGACTACAGATTCCTTGCCTCATTTTGAGATGAAAAGTTTCCATTAAGGTATGTCCTAAAATGCATCCCCTCTGAGATACAGGGTGTCAAAAGTGCGAAAAAAATTTAGATTTATTTTTTTTCTCTAAATCTCCTGGAGAAAAATATTTCAACCTCGGTGCACTAATCAAGGTTTATCAACGTGATAATTTGAAGTTATAATTTTCAATTTTAGTAAACCAGTGGCGTAGTTACGATGGTATGTGGTCATATTTTCCTTCATATTTCCTTTGGACAACTGAATTGACAAATGAACGTTTGACATCAGTTAGGCTCATCCATACTCAACCTAAAAGTCATATTCCATTTGCCTAAAAGTGAAGGTTTCTGAGATATTTGCAAAAAACTGAAGATATGTCCTGAGAAGAGACATAACATTCTGTGTGCTATAATTGCATGATGCAACTTTATTATAACTTATAGGAATAATTGTCAACCTCTTGAACGTTTTTTAATGTTGGGAGTATTCATAACATAGTACAGGTAAGTTAGAATGAGACCGACAAACTCCGTTTTTTTATTCGTCATAATATTTGAACGAATCGATTTCGTAAATTCACCGATATGTGACCATACATTGTTGCATAATAATTATTCTGAAAGATCCACTGACAAACCCAGCCTCAAATTATAATACTCCTGTTAGAGGAGAGTTAAAGCCTAAAATAATATTTGCGAAAAACTGTAAATAAGTACCTAATTTTAATTTGTTGAATTTTATGTTGGAGTATCATTATCAAAGTCATTTCATACTGAATTATTTAGGAAAATATTTTCCAATCATCATGTTTTTGGTGAAAAAAAAACAATTATTTTGTATTTATATCTACTCAAATGATAGAAACGGTTAATAGGGTACACAACATAAAAACAAAAAAGGCTCAAAGTAAACGCTCAACTGGACCACCATTTTGTTCGATACACAATTGGCATCTCCGTATCATTGACTGTCGCACGCATTGGAATATTCCTGGCGTATCCTAATTAACGTACATGCTGCTAAAATTCTTGCAGTTAAAACTTCAACAGATTCTACAGGTGTCGAATACACCAGGGATCTAAGGTATCCCTACAAAAAAACAGTCTAGTGACGTTAAATCCGGAGAACGTGCAGGCCAGTGTATGGGACCACGTCTACCTATCCACTGATCATGGAATGTTTCATCAAGAAATTGACGAACGATTCAATGAAAATGGGCCGGTGCTCCGTCATATTGAAACCACATTCTTTGACGAACCAATAGCGGTACTTCTTCGAGTAGCTCAGGTAAAACATATTCAAGAAAAGCTCGGTAGTTCTGTCCATTCAAACGTGGAGGAAGAAGATATGGTCCAACGATATGATTTTCGATAATTCCTACCTAGTCTGGAAGTCGAACCTTCCAGACTAGTTTGTATACCATTGATCAATGCATAAAAAATACACAAATTTTTTATTCTTGTTCTTTTTCAAAACCATATGCTGAATGGATTAATTTTCCTCGATAAACCAATTAGAAAAGGCTCTAAAAATAATACTCCAACATAAAATTCATCAAATCAAGAGTACTTATCTTCGGTTTTTCGCTAAAATTGGTTCAGATCTAAACTTTTATTTGAGTGGAGTATTATTAATTTGAAGTTGGGTTTGTTTTTTTTTATTATTGCACATAGGAAATTACGTTGATACTCAGGACTTATATTCAGTTTTTCTCGATTATCTCAGAAACCTTCACTTTTAGACACATGGAATATTGACTTTTCGGTTGAGTATCGATGAGCCTACCTTATGCCAAACGCTCATTTATCAATTCAGTTGTCCAAAGAAAATTCGTTCAAATAATATGACGAATAAAAAACGGAGTTTGTCGGTCTCATTCTGACTTACCTGCACTATGTTACGAATACTCCCAACATTGAAAAATGTTCAGGAGGTTGACAATTATTCCTATAAGGTATAATAAAGTTGCAACATGCGATTATAGCACACAGGATGTTATGTCTCTTCTCAGGACATATCTTCAGTTTTTCGCAAATATCTCAGAAACCTTCACTTTTAGGCAAATGGAATGTTATGACTTTTAGGTTGAGTATGGATGAGCCTAACTGATGTCAAACGCTCATTTGTCAATTCAGTTGTCCAAAGAAAATATGAAGGAAAATATGACCACATACAATCGTAACTACGCCACTGGTTTACGAAAATTTAAAATTAAAACTTCAAATTATCACGTTGATAAACCTTGATTAGTGCACCAAGTTTGAAATTTTTTTCTCCAGGAGTTTTAGGAAAAAAAAATCTAAATTTTTTTTCGCACTTTTGACACCCTGTATCTTAGAGGATTTTAGGACATACCTTGATAGAAACTTTTCATCTCAAAATGAGGCAAGGAATCTGTAGTCGGAGTTTGTTGGTCTTATTCTGACTCACCCTGTATAATATATATGTCTATGGTGTGTGCGCGGGAAAGGATGAGATAATTGTATCAGTTGCCAAATTGAAATGAGTTTCAGTTGGAATACGGAATTCCAACATAAGTTATTCGTTATGCAGAATCGATTCCACAGAAAGCTTTCTTTATTGGTGATTTTTTTTTCCTATTTTGCAATTATTATGGCCCATACAGTATGTGCTGTGAAATGACACCATCATACATACAGTTTTTTCCTCAATAACCAAACATTATCTTTCCCTTTATTATCACTAATTGGAGCAGTTTCCAACATCTTGCCCTTCTTCGAAAATATTATTCGTTATAGCATCCGGTGAAAATTGTTGTTGTTGGCTCTATACCAGAGCCAATTATGTTAAACCTCAAATATATGTCACGGATAATATCCCCTATCAATTCTTAGCTCCAAGATGAATGAACATCTTCATATCTGTTATCATCAAAGAGATTACTCTCTTTCTGGTAAAAAAAGAAACATTAATAAAGCAAAGGATATTTTATCAACTGAGCATCCAAACGATATTTCTCTCCTTGACGTTCCCCATAAGAGCCAATTTTGTTCATAATCCGATCAATGTTGCTGAAAAGAATCATTCATCGTCCATTTCGCGAAAAGTTTTCATTGTACGCTACGTTTAATCAAAATAATGTTATACTTCCAGTCTGGCGTATTTCGAGACTTTTTATCGAACAGAGTTCAGATGGGCGCGTTTAGCGGGAGTATAGAGTGTGCAAGAAATGGTTCAGGAAGGGATGAGAGCTCTGGTGTCTATTTCAACACTATTTACCATGTGGTTATATTGTTATTGGAACAATAACTTCCTTATTAAAAAGAATCAACTCACATACCTAATAGAGGTATTGATCGGTTTGTTGAAACCAATTAAATGACTAAGAGCCTTAATATCAAATGAACAAAAAATTGGTTAGGCGCGAATGGCTAGCTTCTTCGGAGGTCAGTCCATCTCCGACGCTGGTAGAGAATTAACGCCTAGTCATCATGCACCCCTAAGGTTGAGGCCCAGAAGGATGAACTCCCCAGCACACTACGTACTCGAACGCTGACCTTTCCTTCCACCACCCCCCCCCCTTGTTGATTAGAGACCAACAGAAAAAAATTTGATCGTTTCATTGTGGAGTGCTCAGCCTTTGATACCCCCCTGTAACTGGCTCAAGGCCCTTTTTTTCGCTGAGGTGGGAAAAATCTTTCATAAAGAGGTAAGGATTCTCAGGTTCAAGACTCCAGACCTACTGTGACACTCCACTGATTCACAGGGCTACTCACCAAAACCTCCACATCTAGGCCCGTCAGGTTGTTGCCGCCGTTAACACTTAGGCTCATTGGTCCATTGTATCATGCTTATGTAGTGCACTGTCACAGTACCCAATCCAGTATTTCTGCGCCTTGTACGAGTTTGTACAAGTCCTTAACTAGGTGCGATCTGTATAGTTCTGGATCGACAGATGGCTGCCCGGAGATTGCCTGTTTTTTTGCGGTCTAGTGTCTCGCAATAGCACAATGTGAGTTTCACTGTGTCAGGTCCTTACCGCATAGTCTGCAGGCCAGGTCTCTATGGTACAGTCCCATTTTTTTGAGATGCTCCTTCATTGGTGCATGACCAGTTAGGAGTCTCGTAACAGTTCTCAACTAGCTCCTGTTCATCGCTAACAGGTCTGCCGTTCTTTTATGACACGGTCCTTTGATCTATTCTTTCCCAGCGTTCGTTTCCTGGAATGCTTTCCCAGAAGTTTCTGTGACTGTCCCCAATCCAGTCTCTTACAGACGCTCTTACTATACAATTCGGTACCCCTAGTGTCTGCTCTCGGTTTGGAGGATTTTTGATATAGATTGCTAAGCCTTTGATGCCCCCATGAAACTGGCTGAAGACCCTGTTACTAGGGCTGATGGCCCTTGCTTGTCTGAGTGTTAACTAATGTTATTGTGTCGATCCATATGAGCTGAAACATATAAGGCAATATTAATCGGGAATTGAACCCTGTAGAAGTAGACGCTGGCTTGCCGGAGCTCTTGAATTTGTTTCACTCCTTTCAGGGTGTCGTTTATCTGGTTGATTGGTCTTCTGTACTTGTCTCTGTCGTCTTTTTCTCGCCTATCTTCGGCCAATACTGGGATTTGATACGTCCAGGAAAATTATCCCATTCAGGTGTTCCTTTGCGTTGTTGTTCTAGCTATTTACTGCCGTGCCCACAATGCGGGTTACCAGGAGCTCTGTCGAATGCCATCGTCTGACTCTGAACTGTCTGGATAACTCTTGCTACTTTGCTTATTGCTGGTGTAAGGCTAATTGGGCGGTGGCTCTACGAAAAAGTGTGGTTCTGGTTTGGCTTCGGGATCATGATGGTTTTCGTTTGGATAGTTTTGAACGTGAGAGGGCTCATAACAGGCCCTCCACTGCGGCCAATGGCCTATTGTGGCTCACCCTATGGTGATATTTCTCCCAGTATATATAACCTCTTGAGGGATGCATTGGAAGAACAATTCACCAGGTTTTCTGGCCTAACTGTCGTATAGCCAAATATTGTAAATCTGGTTCTAGCCTCTGCAGGGCATGTACACATAATGTGTTTAGCCGTTCCATCATCCTCCATGCATAGCCGGCACTCTGCATCTTGTGCAAGTCCGATTTTATACATGTGATGTTCGATTTTGCAGTTGCCAGTAAGTAAACCTACTTTAACTCTGAGATGCGCTCTACTGAGTTCTAGCAGTTTGTCAGAGTTCTGTTCTCTTTGCCAATACTACGCCAATACTAAAGTCTTTTATTGTTTGCCCAGGCTGTTATGACATTCTTGGTAGTGCTATATGCTGAACCTATCATCGGTTCTGGTTCAGTGAACATTGTTTCGCCCCCAGGCCCCCCTTTCATTAGGGCGTCTGCTATTTCGTTTCCTCCTGGGCCCGTGTGACCTGGTATTCAGACTAGGGTAACGTTGTTGCATTGTGCTTGTCGATTTGATGTGTCTCTGTCTTTGGAACTGTAACATTTCAATATCGCCGCCAGTGATATACAATTCCTCATCAAGTTGGGATGTACGAAAGGGTTTTTGCGGGTCAGGCCATGCCACGGCAGTTCTCTCAAGGCATCATTTGCATTCGACGATTCAAATGTAATGAAGTGTCTTTTGGTTTTTATGAGCCAAATGGTTCTCTGAATCATCTTGGCCTGTGCCTGCATTTATCTTTATAGGTAAGTTAAACTCAAATTACCCCGCTTGTATTTTTCTGCATGGCTTTTCAAGCCCATATTCCTACACACACTGTATTTAGTGATATTCTGGCGTAATTGGCTAATGCCTGCATTTATCTTTATAGAATCTCAATCGATCAACCACCACTGTCGTCCCTGTATACAATAAAATAGTATCCAGAACCAACAGAATTTCAGCCAACCTACCAACCCCCTGAGATTGGAGAGCCATGTGGAGAGGCAGTACTCCAAGGGGGGCTTCCATTGCTGCCGTTGGTGTGGATCATGATGACTGTTGCCTCTCTCCGGCAGACTGGAAACTGCCTGAGTCTCAGCATAGCGTTTATGACGTTGGTAAGGGCAGCTTTGCCTTTCCGTGGTAGCGCCTTGAGTGCTAGGATGAGTATGCCATCTGGTGTTGGTGTTTTCCTGGCCTTTGAGATCCTAATAATGGTTTTTACTTCCTTTAGGAAGTTGGGTCTAGGGCGGAGTGTGAATCGTCTATCCTTCCCAGCTGTCTGGTTGTCCTGTCTACGTGTTGGTGTAGTCGATTTCGTTTTCCTGGCATTCGAGTTCAAAGGAGTCATCGAATGCTTCCACCTTGTCTCCGTCCATTGGAGCAGAGTGTATGTCTTCTGGGTGCTTGGGCTTGGGACGACTGGACAGCCTCCGCAGTTGATGTACTTTGAAGGGTCTTCTTCTTTCTTGCGTAGCGTGGGTCTAATAGCATTTGACGCAACGAGCCGTCACGTGACCGCATTTCTGTGAGTGCATGATTGGCACTTGTAACATTGAGACACTCGCCCTCGCTGTGGTCTCTGGTCCTCGACATCGACCAATAGGTCCATGCACGTATCTTACTTGAAGAAGAACTTTTTGCCCTTGAAATTTCGACGGGAAATTGAGGAAGCTTTGTTCTGGTACACCAGGATATAATTCCAAGACATTCTTAGATCTCGAAGTTGGGCTTCTAGGTCTTCTTCGGGCACGTTCTGTCATCGAATGAATCATGAAGAATTTGAAAGACATGCTTCTATTCAATTGCACTGAAAGTAAAAAATTATTTTCTTTATTAGAAAGCTTGTCGCTTTTGTATCATATACAGAAATTGTTTATACGTTTCAGTGCATTCGAATGAAAGCTTGTCTTCGAAATAAATCACATTATTTTGTGTTTGTGATAAATAAAATGACTGACCACCACTGCATTTCCATTTGCACTGAGGTGAAGGACATCAGTATCGAAAATCACTTGATGATTCAAACATTTCTGAATCTCTTGTGACTGCAGAGTGATGAGTTCATTCAACTCCTATTCATCTCTACAAATAAAAAAATCCAAACAGAGTTTTTCAATTGCCTATATTTTTTCATATCAGTAATACCCATTCATCCATCCATTTACGATATTACGTATTTGATCACAGTTCACCGTAGCTACGTGTGCTACGAACCAACACTATTGACATTGTTGAGTTTGGTAGAGTTCGCTATAATTTTGTTTGGTAGCCGTACTGAAAGTTTCAAGTGGAAATGCACTCATAAGCAGTGTTTGGGATATATGATTGCGGTGTTTTCGAAAGTATTCAGCTTTTTTCGTGAATTTGCTTTACCTACCACCCCAACCGTGGAAATTCATCACAATCGTGGTTTTGGAATAGAATATTTTGTCAATCGACTGCGTTGTTTTCTGAACAGTCAAATTCTCCTTATCCTTATCGACATTCCCATGTTTATTTCGATTCTAAACCCACATTTGATGATCAATTCACATTTTACAAGTTTTCACTACAAGGAGGGTGTTCTGGATGCACCATCAGAATAGTTCATAACTTTTCTATTTTCGACTTGTTCCCGCTGAAACTGCAAACGAGTCCTATCTGTTTTTCAGATCAACTGCTTGTATTTCTGCTCACTGGAAAAGTGTGATCTGTGTTCGCTTTGCAAGTGTCGATCTAAAAATTATTAAGTGTAAATAATATACAGGGTGGGTCACGGACGATGGTACCTTAGACATTTACGGAGAACGGGACATAGGATCATTCTGAAAATTTGGTTTCTCAAGTTGTTGCTCTTGGTCTATCGATCTAAAATATTTTCAGCAATGCAGCGTTGCCGCTTATACCAGAAAGTAGCAGCATCTTTGTTATTTCAAATGGGCCACCCTGTATATTACCGCATTTTTGAACTTGTCATTCCTTTCTGATTATTTCTGCCTCATACTTCCCTATATCTCTAACGGTTTTTGAGATATTGGTTATTTTCCATATTTTTTATCCAAAACATAGCTCGAATTGAATGTTTATTTCTGCGGTATTTGGATTCTTAGGAAGTCGCAATTTTGTGTTTAATCCATCAAAATCATGTACATTGATTCTGTATAGACAAGTTCGTTCTGCGCTATACAGGGTCGATCAAAATTCATGATCTTACTTCTAGATACGAAAAGGGTTGAAAGTGCGTTTTTTCAAATGGAACATCCTGTATATTATGAAATATCCTGAAAGATGACTAAATTCCCTTCGAATTGATATATCATATTCCTATACCTAAATAGCCAGAATTCCGAGATAATAGCAATTTTCACTTGTAATCTCCCAAGTGCTTGAATTATTGCCGGAAATTTTTCGAGTACATGAATTCTTTGAAAATTCAAGCACGAGGGGGATTCGGTAAGAAAATTTCACACCGAGAAATTAAAATCATCCAACAATTCATAAGAAATAACTAACGATGGTTTCACCTGAACTATTTATAACCACTGAAATATTGATATGTAAAGTACTTTACAAAATTTTAATCAATAAATGTGTTTAAATTTGGAACAAAAAAAATTAAAAAGTTATGTTCTCATCGTGGATTGAACCATCGACCTAGCGACTCATAGGCCGCTACACTAACGCTGAGCTACGGGACTTGTGATAAAAACTTGTAACAAATGGTGTATTGAACTTCTTCTGAAATATGATTTCAGAATTGACAATTTCTGCAATAATCGTGGAGAAAATATTTTCAGACACATTCCAAATATCTAGTAAATACATAATTATCTCCTTTCATATGAAAACTAGACCTCCATTTGTACATGAAAGCAAAATATCAACTTGTCACATGTCAAATGTCACATGTCAAACATTTATTGATGAAAATTTTGTTAAGTATTTTACATACCAATATTTCAGTGGTTATAAATAGTTCAGGTGAAGCCATCGTTAGTTATTTCTTATGAATTGTTGGATTTCTCGGTGTGAAATTTTCTTATCGAATTCCCCTCGTGCTTGAATTAATTGCGGTAAATTTATCTCGTACATGAATATTCAAAGAAATTTTCAAAGAAAATTCATGTACTCGAAAAATTTCCGGCAATACTTCAAGCACTTGGGAGATTACAAGTGGAAATTGCTATTATCTCGGAATTCTGGCTATTTAGGTATAGGAACATGATATATCAATTCGAAGGGAATTTAGTCATCTTTCAGGATATTCCATAATATACAGGATGTTCCATTTAAAAAAACGCACTTTCAACCCCTTTCGTATCTAGCAGTAAGATCATGAATTTTGAACAACCCTGTATAACGCAGAACAAACTTCTCTATACAGAATCAAAGTACATGATCTTGATGAATTAAACACAAAATTGCAACTTCTTAAGAATCCAAATACCGCAGAAATAAACATTCAATTCGAGCTGTTTTGGATAAAAAATATGGAAAATAACCAATATCTCAAAAACCGTTAGAGATCGGTATAGGGGAGTATGAGACAGAAATAATCAGAAAGGAATGAAAAGTTCAAAAATGCGGTAATATAGAGGGTGACCCATTTAAAATAACAAAGATGCTGCTACTTTCTGGTATAAGCGGCAACGCTGACTTGATGAAAATATTTTAGATCGATAGTCCAAGAGCAACTACTTGAGACACCAAATTTTCAGAACGATCCTATGTCCCGTTCTCCGTAAACGTCTAAGGTACCATCGACCGTGACCCACCCTGTATATAGATTTATTATCCAACATCTTACTACACAATATAGTCTGCAAAACAAAGAATACCAATTCAATTAACGAGAAAGGAAATAAAATAAGTATAAACTCACATAATAGGGTGGTATGAATAAAAAAAATTTATAAAATATAAATATGAACTAGGAACTCTTTATATTATTCATTCCATATAAATGGTTTCTAAAAATCAAGACTGAGAATTTGACACATGTTGTCCATATCACTTTCAGAACTTTTTTTTAGTTTTATGTATTTCACAAAAATTTTGAAACAGAGGTGGGAATGTTCCTCGAGCTCCTACGAGTAATCCGATTACTTCAATTTTATTTAGCTTATATTTTTCCTTGAAATATGGAATGGTAGGTTCATAAATAAGCCTCTTTTTTGCGTCGACCGCTTTATCCTGGTTAATGCCAGTTTCAAATCGGATAGTTGGATCTACTATGAGAGCGTTCTTTTTCTCATCAAATGCAAAGATATCGACCCTTCTAGTAGACCCATCATCAGACAAACAAGAGACTTCTTCATATACCATCATTCCATTCGATCTTAAGGAATCTGCCAAAGCTGAACGATTGGTATGATGTCTTGTGTTTCTCATCCGAGAGCTGTAAAGGCTGACACCTAAGATGTGAGGCAGGGTTTCAATCACATAATTCTGACTTTGGTATCGATTGTTGCCTTTAGCTGAATTCTCGTAGGTGCTTCATATTTATGTCTGAGTTCTGGTTATTGAAAAGGTTCACAAGGCGTGTCTTAGATATATTGTCTCTGTTTGAATTTTTTGGGTTTAGATACTGAGATTATATCTTTTGGTTGTTTTCGTTTTATCCTTTATTTTTATTTGTCAGCTGTCCGATTATATTTCAACTGTCAATATTTCATCAGTTCATACTTAACCAAAATTTTCTTTCTGAGTATACTCTGGCTTTCAAATCCAGCCAGAAAATACTCGTATTCATCGGTGACAGCTGCTGGGATATTAAACTTGTGAACTCATGCATTTTCGTACAGAATCAATAATTGGAAAGTTTTGGAAAGCAATAGTAAACGAGTGAATGATCACAGTGGATATGTTTTAATCGATTCAAAATTCAATTTATGTCTAGTCATGAACAAACAACGTGAATAATTGAATTCAGTGTCGATAAAACTACCAGGACACTCTTGGATTATACCAATTTCAGTTTTCATTTCACAAAATTGAGATTCTATAGCCCCGTGACATAATGAAAATGTGTTCCTTAGAAGTGAATGTGGAAATCTTGTAACAAAAACTAACAAGAGTAATATGGTAAATTGGATTTTCATTATTGATATTGAGAGCAGATTATACAGCAATTCACGTCAGAAAATTACGTTTTATTAGATATTATGGCAGCAGTTAAACGAGAACGCTGCGTTATAAAACTCTGTCTCTTGGGAAATTGATTCCAGTTTTTATACGTTTTATCTTCCTCTCCTCCCAGTTTTGAATAGTTGCGGATTATCGCAATGATTGCTATTACAGCATTCCAACTTTTGTTGCTGTTTTTGAACGAGATATAATCTTTAGTGGGTAGGTAAATACAAAAGAGATCATATCGATACATACGAGGATTTATTGAAATATTCTTTGCCTACTATAGAACCAAACAAAATTTCAATGTCAAAATATTTTATTACTCGACATATTCTCCTCTTGATTGGATAAATTTATTACAGCGAACCTGCAACGTCCCTAGACCTTTAAAAAAAAATTCTTGTTGCTCTGCAAACCAGACCTCCACAGCTTTTATTACCTCCTCGTTGGAAGAAAATTTACGACCTTTTGAACTTTTTTTCAGTTGAGGAAAGAGTTGATAGTCGGACGGAGCCAAATCTGGTGTTCTAGTAATTCAAACCCTAAATCATGAATTTTTTGCATGGGAACATGAGATTTGTGTGCAGGGGCGTTGTCCTGCAAAAACAAAACAACTTTGGATAGCTTTCCGCGTCTTTTTTCTTTAATTTTTTTCCCGTAGAGTGATCAGTGATATCGAATAGTAATCTCCAGTTATTGTTCTACCCTTATCCAAAAAATTACTCCATGGCAATCTCAAAAAACTGAAGCAAGAACTTTTGGAAACTTCTTAGGTCTCATAGAACCGGAGTGACGCCATTCCATCGATTGTTGCTTTGTTTCTGGATCGTAGAAATGTACCCAAGTCTCATCCAGAGTAACAATTCGGTTTAAGAAGTCTACATCGTTTTCAAATCGAGCACAGATCGAACGCGTTGCTACTACCCTGGCACGCTTTTGGTCAACATTCAAACATTTGGGGATCCATTTTGCAGCAATTTTTCTCATGTCTAAATTGACGTGAACTATATGATGAACGCGTTCGTATGAAATATTCAGTGCTTCAGATATCCGTTTTAGCCCAATTCAACGGTCTGTTAAAATCATGTCATGAACTGCATCGATATTTTCGGGGACTGACACAGAAACTGGCCTTCCCGATCGGTCATCATTTTCAATGGAAAATTTACCTCTTTTGAAGCTTGCAGTCCAATTTTTCACGGTCGCATACGAAGGACATTGATCACCAAGGGTATTAAGCATATCTTCGTAAATCTACTTACCTCTTAACCCTTTTAAATACAGGTACTTGTTGATGGCTCGATTCTCCAATTTTTCGATTTTCACAATAATTTCGGTGGACTTATTTTTTCTTTTAATTCATTGCGTAACTCTGGTTTACTTTTTTGACGTCAAACTTTACACTGACACTTCTAATAAGTCATTGTTCGTTGCTATTGTAACGCAATATTTTGTTTATGCAGGGAACAGGTCTAGGCTACCTAGATATCAATACATCCTCGTATAAGTGTAAGAAACTTTTATTGTCATGACAAACAATTGATAATTAAGGGAGTAAAAAGGTGTTCGAGCGACTTCTTCCCTTGATTCGAGATTATTTTTCAGGAGACAACATATTCAAATGAAATTTGAACTGTATCCATTCACAAAAATATGATTTTGAGTGTAATTCAGTAACTGCATTCTTTTTAAATGTTTTCCTGACAGAAAATTGAAGGAATCTTATTTATTGTTAGAATAGGCGAGTATTAATCAGAAAAATAACGTACTAACCTATAGAAACATCAAATGTTCTCAATGAGAGGAAAATCTCTTACCCCTGCATTTAAGATCATCAATCAATTCAAATTGTCATAACTGAAAAACAAAAGTCAACGTGTTCCCTTATCTCACAGGATGATTGCCGAGAATGCTCACCACATTACACCAATCAATAGAGATTAAAAAAAACATTTGAATGTTCATTAATAAGCATAAATAATAATAATAATAATATTTATGAAATGAATCAACTGTGCGTAACAGTTATTTATGTAATAAGGATCATAAAGACGATCATTATGGTAGAAGTCGTGAATCTTATCGGGCGAGGCGTAGCCGAGTCCGATAACACGACGTGTGCCATAATGATTGTTTATGATTCGTATTACATACAAAATTAATTACTGCATTTTTGTCACTTTATTTTCGCTTATGCAGTCCAGATGACATAAGTTGTCACACAGTTTATGGCTGCACTTTTTTTGTTTTCTTTGGTTCGATATTATGTTTTTGCATACACAGCAAAACGATATATTTACTGAATTTTTTTTTGGTCCCACTAAGTCAACTTTGAAGATAAGTTTTTGTACCACTATTTATACAGGTACTTTGATTCTGGTTCTGGATCGTAGAATACAAACGTTCATCTAAATACCTCAGGTATTATGCCTACCAAAATATTATGAAGATATCCAATATGTATTAACTAGTCACAATGAAAAATTGGTACAAGAATCACTTCAAACAATCGATTAAACTGTTTTTTCACCAGACTTTTTACGAAACATCGAATAAAGTTGTTTACTGGTCCCAACTGATCTGATAAATATAGTAACAGAATATCGGTTCAGTTCTCCCAAAAATTATCTACAAGTACTATCAACAGCTTAGTACCAAACTTCTGTCGTAGACACTCTGAGAAAAAAGAAAAATTTCAAGAACACTAATCTCCTTTCTTTCACCATCCTGAAAAGTTTGCACCTGCAGAGGCAGTGCCTAAACCCTATTTCGTATAATTTGTATGCACGCATTCAATGAAAATATCCGGAAAAGTTTCACTTGGCAAACTCGAAGAGATTGAATAAAGCCGTGATTCGAGGGTATTTAAAATATAAGTTGTGCGAAATAATCAGCATAAATTTATGAGACTACTTAAAAGTTTGTAAACGCCAAGGCTCAGGACTTTCTGGGCGTCAACATAGGAGAAAACAGAAAAGAAAATAGAAGACGCGGTGAGGCGACCGTTGTCGCTTGTTTTGGGGCAGACATCGTTATTGTCCACTCCAAAACTTCCATAAAAGACACCGAGAGAATAAATCACCCGGGGATAAATAAAGTACGGGGATGAATTCGAAAAGTTTCGATAGCAGAAGAGGAGCTGTGATTCGTTTAGTTCCTTTGATTCGTGAGAAATTTTATCAAGAATATCATATAATAGTGAGATACTTCAAAATCAGATTATTCGACATTTTTATCGACTGGTGACAGTCCTCTATATACTGAGGGTTATTATAAAACATATGTATAGTTTTTGCCAATATTTTCCAATATTGTAGCTCTAACTGACCCAGATATTATTAGATCATATCGTCATGGTTACGCTATAAATGAAGAGGATCATAACTCCTTTGGGACATTATAGATTCTATAATTCTCTCTACCTTCCACAAATGAAAATAAAATAAGAAATGCTAATTTATATGAATATATATATATATATATATATATATATATATATATATATATATATATATATATATATATATATATATATATATATGTTTATATATTTAGGAAATAAAAACTGAACCATATTTTATTTATTCACGTCATTGTTAATAATAAGTGTACAATTTTGAAAATTTTTCTGAAAATTACTTCCGGCACTGGAAATAATTTCTTCTTTTGTATGGTGTTCAAGTAACTGAACTAAACTAAACTAAACTAAACTAAACTAAACTAAACTAAACTAAACTAAACTAAACTAAACTAAACTAAACTAAACTAAACTAAACTAAACTAAACTAAACTAAACTAAACTAAACTAAACTAAACTAAACTAAACTAAACTAAACTAAACTAAACTAAACTAAACTAAACTAAACTAAACTAAACTAAACTAAACTAAACTAAACTAAACTAAACTAAACTAAACTAAACTAAACTAAACTAAACTAAACTAAACTAAACTAAACTAAACTAAACTAAACTAAACTAAACTAAACTAAACTAAACTAAACTAAACTAAACTAAACTAAACTAAACTAAACTAAACTAAACTAAACTAAACTAAACTAAACTAAACTAAACTAAACTAAACTAAACTAAACTAAACTAAACTAAACTAAACTAAACTAAACTAAACTAAACTAAACTAAACTAAACTAAACTAAACTAAACTAAACTAAACTAAACTAAACTAAACTAAACTAAACTAAACTAAACTAAACTAAACTAAACTAAACTAAACTAAACTAAACTAAACTAAACTAAACTAAACTAAACCAAACTAAACTAAACCAAACTAAACCAAACTAAACTAAACTAAACTAAACTAAACTAAACTAAACTAAACTAAACTAAACTAAACTAAACTAAACTAAACTAAACTAAACTAAACTAAACTAAACTAAACTAAACTAAACTAAACTAAACTAAACTAAACTAAACTAAACTAAACTAAACTAAACTAAACTAAACTAAACTAAACTAAACTAAACTAAACTAAACTAAACTAAACTAAACTAAACTAAACTAAACTAAACTAAACTAAACTAAACTAAACTAAACTAAACTAAACTAAACTAAACTAAACTAAACTAAACTAAACTAAACTAAACTAAACTAAACTAAACTAAACTAAACTAAACTAAACTAAACTAAACTAAACTAAACTAAACTAAACTAAACTAAACTAAACTAAACTAAACTAAACTAAACTAAACTAAACTAAACTAAACTAAACCAAACTAAACTAAACTAAACTAAACTAAAGTATCAAGAAGTTCAAGACACGTTTGTCCGTTGAGGTTACCATCACTAAAATATGGACCTACAATACGGCCTACCAGAATACCAGCCCAAACATTCAATTTTCCGGGAGTTTGTGAATGAGTTTCCCTGTACCAATTGGACTTTACGTCACTCCAGTATCTGCAGTTGTGCCTGTTCACATGTCCATTTATAAAAAGAAGATTCCTAAGAAAAGCATACATTGTAAAGGTAATTATTATCACCAATGAATAATTTACTTATGATTTCACAAAACTCTGTGCGTCTGTCAAGATCATCTTCATTTGATTCTTGTACATTCTGCATTTTATGAAGATGGAATTTTGCTTCTTTCAGAATTCGAGGTAGGCTGCTTTTCGAAACTCCAGAAATAGTCTCATGCAGTCTTGAAGCTTGAATGTTGTCCATCACTGCATGTCCTATAACTGCAACAGCGACCCGTTCATCTCTCATAGGCTTCTCTTGTTCATGTTTTTTATTCAGCACTAATCCCGACTCCATGAACTTATTCATCAATTGATGACTGGATAACTTCATTGAAAAATCGAGCCATAGCTCTAGCACATCGTCCATTTTCTAAATAAATGGTAATGTTAATGGGTGGGGGACGCAAGCGTCAGCGACTAGGCCCCAGTGGGCCCTTTTCGCAATCCCCGGCATCTTCACTCATCCCATGTCGTATACCTGCTCGAACCTCTTCGACCGTCTTATGGAAGTCGAAATGCCCTTCCATTGCAATGAGTGCAATTCTTCCTCCTCAATAGTGACAGCTCCGAAGACGTTTTGTCTGAGCCTGTCATAAATACCCCATTCGCACAGGAAGTGTAAGGAGTCCTCCTCCTCACCACATTCCGTGCATAGTGGGTCCGCCTCAACTCTGATGAGAGCCAGGTGCCTCCTGAGGCCACAGTGGCCGGTTAGAACTCCCACCAACAGTCGGAGTTCTTTGCGGCTTAGCTTCAGTATCTTGGCCGTCCTTGCCATGTCGGGCCCCGATATCATCTGCTTTGACTGCCTGCATCCGTCTATCCTTTTCCACTCTTTTCCTAATGTATCAACGGCCCACTTATTCAGTGCCGTTGTTACTTGTCTCCTTGTTATGCCGAGTGCGGGTTCGGGCTCGTAGTAGGGTTGCCCGGCTCCTAGCTTGGCTAGTTGGTCCGCCTGCTCGTTGCCTTCAATCCTTGCATGGCCCGGGACCCACATCAGCGTTATTTCCTTTCAGTCGCAAGACTCTCTGGGGCATCTCTGCACTCCCGAACCAGTACTGATCTGGTTCTGGTTGCATTCAAAGCTCTGATGGCGGCCTGACTGTCCGAGCAGACATATACATGTCTCTCTGGGCCGGACCTCACCTCTTCCATTCTGGTTGCCTCCAGGATGGCACACACCTCTGCTTGGAAGACTGTTGTCAGAGAACCTAGCGCATAGGCTCTTCTCTCTCCGTTTTCCAAGTGAACTCCTGCTCCGGCTTGTCCTTTCTCCAGTTTGGACCCGTCTGTAAAATAGACCAGGCTTTCTGGGGGAAATATCATCCTTTCCTCTTCCCACTCTCTCCTGTCTGGGATCTCTAGCGAGATCGTCCTTTTCCACCTAATTTTATCCTCTGCCTGTATCACTTTGATAGCGGAGAGTCGGATTTCTTTCTCCGCTACCACAGCGATTTTGGTATGCCCTGTGTACCTCTCTCCTCGCCAGCTCCCTGAGTCACGCATTCTCAGATAGGACGCCATCGCTTCCTTCTTTATACAAGTTGGAAGCGACGGCAGACCCATCAGGACGTCTAGGGCTGCTGAGGGGGTCGTCATCATCGCGCCGGTTATTCCCCTACAAGCTAGTCTTTGAATTTTTCCCAGCTTGTTGGTTGTGGTTATCTGGTCCACTCTCGGCCACCAGACCACTGCTCCATATAGGATTCTGGTTCTGATTACCGCCGTCTAGATCCAGTGAAGGATGTGAGGTTTGAGTTCCCACCTCCCTCCCACTGCCCGGCGCAGACTCCATATAGCAACCACCGCCTTCTCGACTGCCCGATCGACATGTGGTCCCCAAGTATGCTTCAAGTCCAGAATCACCCCAAGGTATTTTACCTCTCTAGCCAGCTCTGTATTCCACTCATTACTGGTGATCTGAACCCATCTACCTTCCTTCTCTTGGTAAAGAGAATCATCTCTGTTTCAGTCGGATTGACTGCGAGGCCGACTTCCTCGCACCACCTTTCTATTTTCCTGCACACCAACTCCATCCGGCCTCAGACCAAATCTAGGAAAGGGCCCGTCACCAGGACGAGCCAGTCGTCGGCGTATGCCTGGGCGTAGTAACCGTTGGCGGCTAGTCTCTTGAGAAGTTCGTCCATGACTAGACACCAAAGGTGAGGGGAGAGACAGCTACCTTGCGGGCAGCCGCCCCTCACCTCGATGTCGGCATGGCTCTCTCCCAGAGACACCGTCACTTTCCTCCGCTCGATGGCCGTAGCTACCCAGCTAATCAGCGTAGGAGGAAATCCCCTAATCTGCAGTGCATTGCAGATGACGTCTGTTCTTGCCTTATCCAAGGCACCCTTCACGTCGAAGAAGACTCCGAGAGCCCACTCCTTGAAATGGAGTGCCTTATCTACTCTGTACACTACCGCATGAAGGGCAGTTTCTGTGGACCGTCCACTGCGGTATGCATGTTGATTATCCTCGAAGGGATGCCTACTCAGTACTTCCTCCACCAGATATCTATCCACAATCTTTTCCATAGCCTTCAGTAGAAAAGATGTGAGGCTAATGGGTCTGAAGGCCTTTGCTTAAGTGTAGTCCCTTCTCCCTGATTTTGGGATAAAACTACTCTAGCTGTCCTTCAGGTCCTTGGTACAAATCCCAGTGCCAAGATGGCCCTGAAGACGTCCCCCATCCAGGGAAATATGTCTTTCGGCGCTTTCTGTAGCAATGCTGGAAATATGCCGTCCAGGCCTGCCACCTTGAATGGTTTGAACTGCGACTATCTTCTCAGCGAGAGATCCGTCCACCCTGTGGATGGGTGTTTCTCTTCGTTCCTGGTTGTCACCTGCCTGTCCAGGAAAGTGGACCTCCAGTAGGTGCTCAAGAGCTTCATGTTTGGATATCGTCCAAGTTCCGTCTTGCCTTTTGAGCGATACAATTGTGCCCTTCGTCTCACTGCTCAGTCTCTTGCCCAGTCTGTCCCGAAAGCCATCCCAATCGTCATCCCGCCCCGACTCGACTGCATTGCGATGTTCTCGCTTAGCAGCCGTCTTCAGATGGTGGAGCTTTGTCCTCCACCACTTTACTTTTCGTGGCGGTTGCGCTTTCAAGGGACACGCTTTCTCGAAGGCTTTAAACTGTCTTTGTTCCTCTTTCGACTTCCTCGTCCAAATGCTCGGGGGACGTTAGGTCCTGTGAGACACCTGTGAGGTCTGAAAGACACTCTGTATAGGTGTCCCATCTTGTGGCTCTTGGGTTCCGCTTGAGAGCGACTTCGTCCCGTTCCGCTTTCGTATCATGCGGTGGTCGGACATATGTCCATATATCCTTGAGAGTGTCTCATTATACACTTGATAACGACTGTATTCCGTATGATAGAATATGCTACCGACTACCAAGAGCCTTGAATGATTTCATGAATTCTTGGTAATATGAATGATGGATTTGTTTTCAAAAAGTCTGTATTTAAAGAAAAACTGGTATAACTTGGCAACGCCTCGTCGGATTTTCAAAAATTAAAAACTAATAATTAGCCTAAATGAATGAGAATTCAGATGTGTTGAAATGTATGGGGTGTTCCATTTAAAAAAACTGATGTTCGAGTTTGTGAGCTTTTCTTGCGCTCCTCGTACAAAAAATAATCATTCCTGAAGTTAGTTCTCATAGTGCAATATGATGTGAAATAATAATATTTTGAAAATTCCTATTGGTTCAAGAGATATTTAACTGTCCCACTGGTCTAGGGACACACTGTATAGTAATAACAAAAGACGTTTTTAGAAAAAGTGGAAAAATGCCATTGTGAAATGAATCATCTATCAAAACAGCAGGAGTAATGAGAGCAGAATCAGAAAGTTTTCGAAAAATTTTTAGAAAAATTTCATTACTTTTTTTTTTTTGTTTTTGATGTTCCTAATTATATACCCAGTAATCAAAAAAATCTGACGAGCCCCAGGAAGACATCTATGCCCTTTCCTTTAGGTGAACGATTTGTGGCTATGCAATTCCATCTGAATCTAGGATATTACCAAAATCAATGATGATTGAAAAACGACGTTTCTCCATCGACCAAACTGACCATGTCCACAGCATCTCTTTCTTGAATACTCATAACCGATTGAAAAAATTGATCATCCATTATCTACTACATCACAAACATTCTTTTCACTCCATTCTCGGAATATTTATCATCTAGCATAACTGCAAGCCGAGCTAAGGGACCATTATAAGTTTTTGACGTGTAATTAAGGGCAATGGGGGCCAGCCGGAGAGACATTAAGCTTGATTGCAAAATCAATTGGCTAAAAGTTCTACTTTGTCAGTGTCATTACCAATTCGCACTATCTCGCGAGGAAATGATCCATGTGTGTCGTTTGTCGTTTTATGATTTGTAGGCCGATCAGTGGAGAGGCATAAGAGTTTTATCACTGAACCGGTAGGTGGAGTGGTGATAAGTATGAAACAGTTCACTATTGATTGAAAGTTTGGTTTTGTGGGGGACATTCCTTTCTTCGCATAGCTTTTCAAGAATTTTTATTCTCCACATAATAACTATACAGTATGTACCAGCTAGAACTTGTTATCCCCCTTATCTCCGAACTCGGGAAAAAAATTGAAAATCGCTCCGACCAGTCGATTTTCATGTCAAGGACACTTTCACCAAATACATCATCATTGTGTTGTCAACCCCTCAGCCCCAGCACCCCCTACTTCAGAATTTTCAATGGAACTAATATACTTGTGATACATCATTTTGAAGGGAATTCAATCCCAAATACATCGGTGTACTGAAATTGAGGATCGAAAAGTGTTGTTGAAGTTTTAATAAAAACTAAGTTTTATCAAGATCTTTTTATTTTTCATCACCTAAAATGTTATCAATCTCTTTAAATTTCCTTCTATACCAGCCCTCTTCTTTATGGATGACTTCGGCTTCAGTCCATTTTATGTTGTGTTGGGTCGTCCAGACATGATCCGCTATCCCTGACTCTGATGTTTCTCCTCGTTGAGTGTTTCTCTTGTGTTCAGCGAGTCTAATGCAAAGTGGCCTCTAAGTTTCTCCAAGATAAGCTCTACACTAACGTTCCGGTAGAAGAGGCCTTACAAATTATTCGGAAAAATCTGCAAGAAGGCAGAGCTGAATAACAAGACGAACCTACCAGTACGTGGCATTCTGGACCTACTAGAATGCTGGCTGCAAAATTGCTACTTTCAAGAAAAAGGCCGCTTTTTCTCCCAGGAAGACGGACTACCGATGGGATCCCCATTATCGCCCTTGGTAGCAAACATCTATATGGAATGGTTAGAAACTTTTGCTACAGAGACAGCCCATAAGAAACCTCAGATGTGGTTGAGATATGTTGACGACACGTTTGTCATATGGAACCACGGAGACGAGGAACTTGACATATTTTTGGAACATCTGAATAACATCAGAAAGTCCATAAACTTCACGATGGAAAAGGAGACCCAAGACGGTTTACCTTTTCTAGACGTGAAAATTCAAAAGAAGAATGATAAGTGCCAAACATCAGTTTACAGAAAGCCGACTCACAACGGATAATACCTGAACTTCGAATTGAACCATCATGGTGCTACAAAGAGGAGGGTTGTTCGATCGCTGGAGGACCGTGCCTACAACCTATGTAACACAGATAAAAGTCTTACCATCGAATTGGACAATATCAAGAAAGATCTGCGACGAAATGGGTACCCCAAAAAACATATAGAAGAGGTTCTTGCCCGCAGGGGGGATAAGAACAAGAAACCAGACGAGCCGACACAAGCTACCCTGTGCGTCCCGTATGTTAGAGGTCTATCGGAAAGAATTGGGCGGATTGGGTCGAAATACAGAATGCGGACATGTTTCAAGTCAGGCAACACTATTCGCAGTCATCTCACAAAGACGAGACCACGTAACGCTGACATTGACTCCAAAAACTGCATCTTCGCATCCCTTGTGAATGCGGTAAAGCTTATCTTGGAGAAACTAAGAGACCACTTTGCATTAGACTCGCTGAACACAAGAGAAACACTCAACGAGGGATAGCGGATCATGTCTGGACGACCCAACACAACATAAAATGGACTGAAGCCGAAGTCATTCATAAAGAAGAGGGCTAGTATAGAAGGAAGTTTAAAGAAAGTGCATATATTATGAACAACAAAGTCTTCAGTCAAGGTAGCATAGAATTCCGTAATGTGTGGAAACCCTCAATTAGTGGCATGGATCAATTGAAATTGCGATAAGAATTAACAATGCTGTACCGGAGGGGCCTGGCACTGTAATTAACAAGCTTACCTGAATACCGCCAAATTACCCCTAGGCTAATGACATAGCATATATAAGAAGTATCCTTGAGATAGTCGTCGTAGACTGTAGATTTTAACAGTTGAAATGTCGTGATTAAAAATTGCGGAGAATTTAATTTTTCTTTGTTCTTTTTTAGACAATGAAAGTCCAGAATAACCTCACTCATAACCAATAGTATTACTTTCTCCATTAATAGTTCCCAACAGAAAATGCCTCAAATTTAGTCAACTCACCAACATCAGAGTTACAAAAGTAAATATTACCAACTTCAGAATTACGAGAAACAGAATCCTCATATATTCTTCCACCTCCTTTGGTTGAAGTATTAGGAACAGTTTTAGATTATGGGGTCTAGAAAGGAAAGTGTTTTCTCAAATTTAGAATTTGAACATCGAAAATGGAACCCAACAATATCAGAGTTATCACGTAAACAGTGTCTTTCCAATCTTTCACTCTCCTTGAAATGATCTCCAAAAATTCTTTTACGATAGTAGAATTCTAGTTCGTCAATGGAAAGATTCAAATGGAACAACCATTTTTGTGCAAGTTCTTTAGTAGTTTTCGGGAATCTGTGAAATGTTTTTTTTTGTATATTCGTACACATTTCAGCAAAATGGAACACAACATTTGCAACAAGCTCGATTTTTTTGCAAATATTTCTTCAATAAATTCAAATTTAGAAAATTGAACTTGTCAGTTTTGACACATGTCATTGTATCAATTCAGTGTGTCAAACTGAATTCATTACCAACTTGATAGCAAAAAAACGATCACCAAAATCCTTTGGAATATTGTCAATTATAATGATTTTTCTCGACTCTGAAAGTGACTGCCAACTTGTGACAACCTAAAAAATTCAAAACATTTCCCGACATCCTTCATAGAGATGGACATTTCTATCAAATAATCTGCATGAAACTCTCTTTGACTAAAAAACTCGCCGTTCGCAGCATTTTCAGTAAACAAAGTATTCACCCATTCGAACACGACCCATTTTCTTCCAAGATTAGATAGAAACTCGACTCATGGAAGTTTGTGCAACATACAGAACTGATTCTGAAACTCATTCCAGACATCCCGAAACCACGTTTATCAGCAAACGATGCCTTATTGAATTATTCCATCAGAATGTTTGGCACGCCAAGCAATAAGGAAATTGACAAAGTTACGGCTATCATTATGCATCTGATATGAATAACATGTTCCTCGAGACGTGATGTCTAACTTTTATTTATACTGGTATCACGGATGTGCTGTTTCGAATGATTTATCGTTTGTAGACACGGAGTAGTGTGGAACAAATAAATGCCAAATCAAGATAAGAAACTGGTGAATTTGGGATATTCCTTCAGCAACGTTCTATTGCTTAGAGGATTGCCAATATTTCATTTCAAGAAGTGAGATTTGTATTCATTCGAAACAGCTCGTAAATACAAAGAAAAGAATGCGTTCATTATTTTGATACGTTATTTGTCAGTAAAGAACACTCAATGGTCAGTATTTCATTTATGAGTTGTATAGTATATAAAAATTAAATCGCTGTAAATTATATCAATTTTGCTGGTGGTGCATTCAACTAGAGTCCCTCCGATATATAAAAATAGGGACGTTTTCGAAAAAACTCATACTGGGTGGCGGAAATTTGATCGAAACACAAATGATAGAAATTTTTTTGATAGAAGTCTTTTGATCGAAAGTATTTTTAATAGAAATACATTTGATCGATTTTTTTTAGATAGAAAATACATTTGATAGAAACATAAACGGCAGAAAATACAATTGATAAAATCACTATTTGATAGACAATACATTTGATAGACACGTCATTACATCGAAAAAATAAGTAATCTCCAATAGACCAACAAAAAGACAAAATAAATTTTAGAAATTGAATTCTTCCGTTGCGGACATCCATTGTCTAGAGTGTTTTTATTGGCAAGACGTTTCAATCTGTACAGTATCTCCGGTCGTTATCAAGTGTTAACTGGTGCAACTAAAAATAAATGCTTATTTTTGATCACTTCATTTTAAACAGCAGTGCCTGTGAGCTGCTCAGATTGGTACAGGAGGTCGTGGGTATCGTTATCTGCAGAATAAGAGATGGATTTTTGACAAGTATTAATAGAAATAGAGATAAAAGATACTATAGGTAAGATGATCTTTGTGCTTCTTAACAGTAAAAAGCAAGAGTTTCAGAAAACACTATATTCACAGGAATACACAATTTGAGTTATGATTGGAGAAACATGTTTTCATACAAAAAATACACTGGTTAACAGTTTACACTTGATAACGATCGGAGATACTGTACCGACTGAAACGTCGGCATCGTGCTAATTAAAACACTCCAGACAGTGGAAGTTCACAATAAAGAAATCAATTCACAACATTGTCTAAAACTTTCAAACGAACCTTTCAAATATTGTAAGAAAAAAGCATCATTGTCTTTTGATCGAAATTAATTTTAATAGGAACATATTTGATCGATTTTTTAAAGAAAGAAATACATTTTATAGAAAATACCATCAATAAAAACACTACTTGATAGACAACACATTCGATAGACATGTCAATATATCGAAATAACCAATTAATCTTCAATGAACCAACAAAACGACAAAACTAATTCTAGAAACTAAATGTTAGAAGCAACAGCTTTCAAATATTGTAAGAAATAATCATTATTGTCTTCAAATTCTTCATGGAATCGTCTGACAACTACAGACAGTCTTTTATTTTTGTCTTTATAGAACTTGTTCGTTCTTTTTTGTACTTCAGCACCCCCACAAATTTGTTGGGCCGTCTTCTATCTCTTCTCTCGATTTTTCCTATCCACGTATCCTCGAAGTAGTTAACAAAACCCTTAGCGTCTTCACGAATGACGTTTTTATTGGAAATTACTTCAAATGCTCGGACAACAAATTCTAAAGGTACAAAGGCTATTGCTGCTAAGAGTTTGATTTCTAACTGAAAATCTGCATCGGAGTCATACTGCTGTTTAAGCCCATGTCTTTGAATTTGTCTATATAGACACTGTTTGAAATGGAAAAAACATCCTTGATTTTCAGCCATTGGAAAAAGTAACCGACAGGCTTTTAATGCTGCCAATTCAAAATCAGTTGTAATTTTTGTTACTGTAACTGTTTCCATTTTCATTCGCAATTGCTCAAAAACCTTAGTGTATATGTTTTCCGTCTTGGAGTTAAGCAATGCATATGCTAATGGATAGGTTGTTCCACTTACACATCCATGTACGGTATATAACTGGTAAAACAGTTCAGGCACAATCGAAAACGTACCGTCCATATGCCAAGCAGTGCAATTTCCAAGAAGTTCCAGGTTTCGCTTTGTTCCGAATATAATAAACTTATCCACAGTACCTTCTGATTGAAAAACAACAAAGTTTTCGCCTTTCTCAGTTTTTTGGTATTGTTCTGGCAAGAAAAAATACTCAATTTTTAGTGGAACAGTTGGACCAATACTTTCTTTTTCTCTGGTAGACCTAATACTGCGTCCCAGGCTTGAAACGGAAGGCATTCCAAATGACGCAGATTCACTTAAGCCAGCACTATGTCTGGAAATTATAGCTCTAGGAGCATCTCTGCTTGTTCCTGCGTCCTTTTTCATTTTATTGATACACTTGCTCACCTCAAGTTTTACTGCGGATCCTTCGTGATTGTGTTCCTTTCTAATAAAAAATCTTTCTAATTCTCCGACAATGCGACAGGAACATCTCAATTTTCGCCATTCCTCATACCGCCAGTAAGACTTAATTGGATCGGATTTTTCCTTAATGTAAAAATATCCATTATGATAAAGCTTTTTTTTTCCCTTTTGTGGTATCAATAAATTCAAAATCTTTGATTTCCATCTTACAAGAAACTTGTATTGACAACTCAATTACTAATCAAAGTTGACGTTTCAGACCTTGACAACCAAAGCAAAATTCAAAATGTATCAACAATCAAAAATAGTTTCGATCAAATGTGTTTTCTGTCAAATGGTGTTTCTATCAAATGTATGATCTATCATAAAAATTTCGATCAAATGTATTTTCTATCATAAAAATTTCGATCAAATGTAATTTCTGTGAAAAGTACATTCTATCTTTTGTTTTTCGATCAAAAGACTTCTATCAAAAAAATTTCTATCATTTGTGTTTCAATCAAATTTCCGCCACCCACAGGAACTGATGGTCGCTTTCTCAAATTATTTCCTAAAATCATATCGTTGGGAAGGAACACATATAACGTACCACGAGGCTACAATGACTCATAAAAAAATAACAAGTCAGGGTATTTTTGGAAAGAGAATCAAACGCCTGTCAAAATAATGTGCCACTTGACTCCCTTCCCATAAATAAAGTTGACGTAACTTTCGATTTATCATATTTCATACTAAAAAGAAGATATTGAGGGTGGAAAGTTTAACACCATGTATAAGAGTGGTGTTACTATCCATCTAACTTCCGTCCCATTTCTTTTCATCTAAACCGATTCATTCGAGATTGGCCTAATTTTTGAGCTCCCATATCTAATCCACTAAGACAAAATTAGGAGATGCAATCCTATCCCGTTTATATGGAGTATATTCGAAAATTAAAGCCGATGTATTTTGTGATTATTCTGAAGTTTTGGAGTGTGTCAAACATAGAATACTTCTGCTTAAACTACAAAAATATGGATTCCGAGAAATCACTCTCAATTGGTTCAATTCTTATTTAACTGAAACAAAAATCAAATAGTTAGAAATTTATAATATTTGAAATTGAAGAGTGTTAATTTTGGAATTCCTCAAGGTTCCATACCTGGACCAATATTGTTTTTAATATACAGTGCCCGTCTAAAGTCCGTTCCCCCCTATTATTTTTTGAACCACCTGGTATATCGCAACGAAATTTGGAGGGCTTCAATGGGAGATAAAAACCTACTTTTTAATGAAAACTAAAGCCAAAAGTTTTGAAATGACGGCTGAGCGCCATCTTCAATATTTTTTTTTAATAGAACTCCCCATATATTATTCCATTTTCGAAATTTGCTCATAATTCTCAACAGATTCCTTTGAAACACTTTACTCCTTAATTCAATTCTTTTCGAAATATTAACGTTTGAAAGATGAAATTTTGTTCATTTCAAACCCGCCCAAAAATACTAATGTTGCTTTCAATCAAGTTTGCATTAAAGAAAATCGTCGCGGTAATGTCTTGTTTACTGTCAAATTAACTGTAACTGTCAAATAGTCCGTTGACCGCCTCAATCATTTTATGAAAAGCTGGAAGAAATTATCATCTAGCAGTCTGCATGTTTAATGATAAATTTCCCGAGAATCCTATTTCGAGGATATATTTGCGCAAACTTTTAAATAAGCAACTGTTACGCTGAAAAATGCTCCAAGATCAGGAAGACCCTTTCAGAAGAAAAAAAGGTAGAAATTGTTGCTGAAATGGTAATCAATCCGACTCAGTCGACGTCTGCAGTTGCTGAATCCTGTAGAGTAAGTTCAAAAAGTGTCCAAAGAGTCCTAAAAAAGAAAAGTTCTATCCCTATAAAATGAAAATCCTGCATGCTCTCACGGAGGATGATCCAGACCGGAGGGTTGAATTTTGTGAGTGGTTAACAATAACAATTGAATGAGAACGGGGCTTCCTAAAACTTGTATGTTTCTCAGACGAATGCACGTTTTTTCTTAATGGAAAAGTCAACAAACAGAATGTACGATACTGGAGTTCTTTACAAACATCTTTAGAAACCGAAATTGAACCTCGAATGAGGCAAATTGTATTGAACAATCAGGAAGAGTTTGAAAATCGTGAAATCATATTTCAGCAGGATGGGGCTCCTCCCCATTTCGATCGCAGGGCTAGAGACTTCTTCGATACTATATTTGCTGGCCGATGGATAGGTCGCAGGGGAAGTACAGAGTGGCCACCAAGATCTCCGGATCTTACACCTCTAGATTTTTTCCTTTGGGAGAATCTGAAGTCAAAAATCTACGCCAATGAATGCCAAACAATAGAAGAGTTGGAACGCAGAATAATAGATACATGTGAAGAAATAGATGAACAGAGTTTCATCAACGTGAGAGAAGCTATTTATAACAGGGCACTTTATTGTCAAGAAATAGGAGGGGGCCACTTTGAACACTTGATGAAGTAATTGTTGGGGTTGAATAAAAGAGTTATTCAAAAATAAAATATAATTTTTTTGCCAACTAATTTGTTTTGATTGTGACTTTACAGAACACATTTGTAGGCTTCGAGATTTTCCGGTAAGCGGTGCTGTTTATCCTTAATAAACTCTCTTCACGCCTCTTATTAGTCGAAATAATTAAGAGATTTAACTACAAATTAATAACAACGTGTAGTTAGCAAAATGTTTCACAGGAAGTGACCAAAATCCATACTTTATTTCATACCGGAATGTCACTTTTCAAGCGTTAATATTTCGAAATTTTATTAGAGAAAACTGTTGAGAATTATGAGCAAATTTCGAAAATGGAATAATATACGGGGTGTTCTATTAAAAAAAATATTGAAGATGGCGCTCAGCTGCCATTTCAAAACTTTCAGCTTTGATTTTTTCATGAAAAAGTAGGTTTTTATCTCCCATTGAACCCCTCCAAATTTCGTTGCGATATACCAGGTGGTTCAAAAATCAGTAGGGGGGGACGGACTTTAGACGGGCACTGTATATTAATGACCTATCAAAAACCAGATTTCTGGATTATTTATTGTTTTTGCTGTCGTTTCTTTTCAAAGATTTCTGGTGGACATCTTGACTACTTGGTAAATATTGTTACGAGATTCAAAACAAACCTCCTAACGCCGCCCCTATTTCCCTTGTTGACGCTGCAGTGTGAAAATTGCATGACAAACGCCGTCCGCCGCATCGAGAAATTCCACGATGAATGATGATTTTTTCTGGATCGATCGATCGATGGAATTCGAAAATTCGTAAACTGAACTTTAGCTATATAAGGCCGACGCATTTCGCTAAAAAAGGAATAAACTACGAATGTTAAAAGGTTATAAGTTCCAAGTAAGAAGAAAGTCAAGGTGTTTTGAACTATTAGTGAGTGTGTTGTATTTGTTTTTGTATCGAAGTTAATGAATACAGTTCAGTTTGGATCGGAGTATTATGTAGAAATACGAACCCAGGAAGGTCCTAACAATATTATCTTCAAAAATCTTCGTTGTGTGACTTCTCAAAAGTAAAAGTGGGATTTCTAAGTTGCACCCCAGACAACGATAGCACAGAAAAATATACGGTCCTCTGATACTCTTATTATACCATATTTTTCAATTTTCTACATTCAAATAATTCCGCAATGGACAGTCAGCGACTTTGACAACAAATCAAATCGGAACAAATAATACAAAATAACAAAATACAGAACATGTTTACTATTGTGTAATACGTAGATTGAAATAAATGTATGTTATTCCATCCGTGCAATTATTTTTCGGGTTAGTTATTTTCACGCTTGGTTTTGTTTCGAAATTCATCACTGTTGTTCATCCATCATGAGCTGGATTGCACATAAATCGATGTATGTATGTTTTAGTAGTCCTAAATAAATTATGAACGAATTGATTTGAAATCATCAGCCCGTAACTGCCCTCATTAAGCTGATTGGTGGAGTAATCGAGTTCAGGCTTCCGATGGAAAAGTTGCTCGTTATGAAGTTATTTCAATGGAATATGTCCAGGAATACGCCGATCTCAGTTCGACTGTGTTGCTCATGATATCATGCTATAGAAGTTATTGCAAAGAAAGAAATCATGGTGTACCGCAGGGCTCTGTGTTGAGACCAATTCTGTTCATTATAGATGTGCATGGGTTGAGTTGCTTCATGACTACTTGTGAATGTGTCATGTTGGCTGATGACTCATCTTTCATATATTCAAAATCAGATATTAGTCGTTTATTAGATCAGTCCAGATAAATTAAAGCAAATGCATGTCTCGTTATAATATTACGTCATGAACACTCGTAGTAGGTACCCATAGGCATAGCTCTTGAGCTTGCGTGGCTTTTCTCAAATTCCTCTTGGTATTGTAGCAGACGGTCGGTCTTGGTTGCCCATTGTTCTTCGTACTCTTATAGGGTTTGAAGAGTTACTTAAAAAGTTACTGAATCTAAAAGCTTTGCAATTCTTTTTTGACCTAGACCAAACATCAGAATAAAACTGGCGACTCCGCCAATTTTTTACATTAATCTTTGGGACGAAATCTTGTTGAAAACTCCGAGCAGTAAAAGATATAGACAGGGCTTTTCTGTCTCTTTTTCAAAAGCAACATACCCGACGTTGTTTACAAACATCTCATCCCGAATCATGTTAAAAAAGGGCATTGTCGGAAATATTCTTTTGCACTCGGTGATCAGGTTGGAATTCCGTATTATAAATACTCTTAACTTGGCGATCATGTTTGTTTACGTCCGTTTACAATTTATTTGTCATCTTGTCAAATCAAACCATGGGCGTCGCAGCATGATAATCATGGCATAAACCATAGTTGACTTTTTCATTGGTATTAATAAATTGATTTTTATTGAGTTTGCTCATTTTCATCCCGATTTTGAGACAAAAATACACTATTTTTTGAAATAGCTGTAAAAAAACTATGTTACCATGTAAATCGACTGAACGATCACCTATAAATGATTAGGAAAAAACTTAATGAAATGTGGGTATACTAAAAAGTAAGTAAGTAAGCAAACTCAACTCTTCATTAACCAAATTCAAATCATATGCCACTAGCTATATCTAATGGGTACTGGAATGTTTTGTTGACATACAGAGATTATCACGTAGGTAATCCGTTCATCAGAAGTTGTCGATATTCCCATTTAAATAAAATTTTATATACACGGAATATCACATATATCAATATGAATAATCGAACTGAAATGTTGTCAGTGACGTATCGCTTCTGGTAAAGCCGTGGACATAAACTTATTTACAGTGAATGGAACACTGTGAATCATAGCAGGTTTGAAATCTAATCAATTGGTTGAGTAGTAGTTTCAATCTCTTGAGGGAGCCCATACTCCTTCCCAATTTCCGGACAATTTTCAATTCTTTTGGAGATGCAAGAAGTTAAATAATAACTACATAAGAAATTATCGATTTTCTACCGACAGACTTGTAATATCGATCGCTCCCTAAGCCTAACTCCACACAAGTTAAGAAATAACTTATTGGCAACTCTAAAAAAAATTCAATTATCTGCCTCAGAATATCAATAACATGAATTCAGAATAAAACATCAGAAAAAGAGTCAGAGGGCTACTAGCTTACTACACTTTTGATGCGTATTTCAATGATTCAGTTTCATCATAATTTTGAATGTAATCTCTTATGTGTATTATAGTTTATGCGTAAACTATTATGTATATTATAATTCATGTATATAGTATATCAAGTGAATAGTATAGTTTACTAATGTGATTCAAAGATTTGGATAATTTAACTTTTTTACTTCAGCACTTTCACTTATTTTTTCAGTATTTATGACCTTATTCTATCATTTTATCTGCAATAATCTAATTATTCGCACAGTACAGTATTTTTGATTGATTGGACCATGCCTTGAAGCAATTTTGTTTCTATTGCCACACAGCAAAAATTACTATCTTTCTGCGTTCACAATTGACGAATAAAAGTCAATTTTCAAAAGATCGTAGAAAAATAGTGTATGCCATGGTAATACACATGGCGTTTTAACAATTTTCATGTCATGGGTCGTGGTAGCCGTACTGGTAGAACGTTCGCCTTTGGAGCGAAGGGTCGACTGTTCAAAGCCTCGCATGGTCATTGGTCTCGTGCACGGCATCACACGTTAAAAAGTAAGGGCTGCGTCTACCCTAGCTCACCCAGGTCCCTCGAAGACTTTCGAGGGTGGCGCGTAGGGGTGCAATCGGTTGACGGATATAAATATTTTAACAACAATTCAACAACAATTTACAATTGTCACTTATTTTTGTACCTATTTATCGTAACAAAATATGTTACTCTCTACTGACAACACTCGAAGAGTGTTCTTAAAGGCATAGCCTGTGAGGGTGCATGGCGGCTATTATTTGCCGTGGCGCTCCGGGGTGACTTAGAAATTATTGGTAGCGCATTCACTTTTTAACTTAGGAAAACCTACAGCACTTCCGCCAAGCATTAGACGTCAAGATTGACATCTTGATATTACACGTGCTTTCTAACCAAGCATGAGGTCTCCTATCGATACCAATACATGTGAGAACAATTTTCTCTGCACCGACCGTGTCTAATTATACATATTTTTAATTAAAAATGAAACACGATAAAATGTATTAGCACGCCACTGGTTCTACGCTTACGTCCGAATATCATAACAATAACAAATCTTCCCCTCCGAACTCGGAGTTTTACCCCTTACCCACAATCTGTTACAAAGGATATTGTTATGGAGCTTTCATAACAAATGTGTGATGTGATTATATAAATGGAATCTCTGTCTTTTATTGCTCGGAGGTTGTAAAGTGTTCTAGATGAATACGAGGATGTTTTGATATCTAGTTAGCCTGGACCATTTCCCTGCATAGACAAAATATTGCGTCACCATAGCTACGAACAATAACTTATTAGAAGTGTCAGTGTAGAGTTTGACGTCAAAAAAGTAAACCAGAGTTACACAATAAATTAAAAGAAAAAATATGTCCACCAAAATTGTGAAAATCGAAAAATTGGAGTATCGAACCATCTTCAAGTACCTGTATTTAAAAGGGTTAAGAGGTACGCAGATTTACGAAGATATGCTTAATACCCTTGGTGATCAATGTCCTTCGTAAGCGACCGTGAAAAATTGGACTGCAAGCTTCCGATCGCGTTCATCATATAGCTCATGTCAATTTGTACATGAGAAAAATTGCTGCAAAATAGAACCCCAAATGTTTGAATGTTGACCGAAAGCGTGCAAGGGTAGTAGCATCGCGTTCGGTCTGTGCTCGATTTGAAAACGATGTAGACTTCTTAAACCGAATTGTTACTATGGATGAGACTTGGGTACATTTCTACGATCCAGAAACAAAGCAAGAATCGATGGAATGGGGACACTCCGGTTCTCCAAGACCTAAGAAGTTTCGTGTCCAAAAATCTGCTGGAAAAGTTCTGGCTTCGGTTTTTTGGGTTTGCCATGGAGTAATCATGATTGATTTTTTGGATAAGGCTAGAACAATAACTGGAATATTACTGACATTACTGACCACTCTACGGGAAAAAATTAAAGAAAAAAGACGCGGAAAGCTATTCAAAGGTGTTTTGTTTTTGCAGGACAACGCCCCTGTACACAAATCTCATGTTGCCATGCAAAAAATCCGTGATTTAGGGTTTGAATTACTAGAATACCCCCATTATTCACCAGATTTGGTTCCATCCGACTATCATTTCTTTCCTCAACTGAAAAAAAGTTTAAAACGTCGTAAATTTTCTTCCAACAAGAAGATAATACAAGCTGTGGAGGACGCAGAGCAAGAAGAAAAATATTTTTTGAAAGGTCTAGAGACGTTGCAGGTTCGTTGTAATAAGAGCAGAATATGTTGAGTAATAAAATATTTTGACATTGAAATTTTGTTTGGTTCTATAGTAGTAAAATTTTTCAATATATCCTCGTATTAAGCAGAATCAACAAATGTGCTATAATTTTTCTATCACAATACTTTACGAAAAACTGTATTTCACAGTCACAGTCCAATTTTTTAATCATTGGCAGTAGAAGTGAAATAGTGTAGAGGAAATTTCCTAGATCTAATCAACAAATCTGCTGCAATATTTCAACAAATATACTTCTTGAAAACATTGTTTTATTTCAGGTGTTCATAGCTAAATATCTCATTCACCAAAACTTCGAGAATTTCTAATGCACATTCGTCAAATTTTCAAATCATTAATATTTCAAACGTGTTGGGAAAACTCCTTCATCATATTAAACATAATCAACATATCTATTATAGGATTTCATTGAATTTTTTTGCTGAAAAAAACAGGATATTTCAGTCATTCTTAGCTCAATATCAAGCTTCACCAACACTAAATAATTCCTATAGGAACCTTCGCCAAATTTTCAAATAAAGAATATTGAACGAAATAGTTTTCCTAGATTATTAAACATGATGAACAAATGTGCTACCTACTACATTTCAGTAATAGTTATTTCTGTATTAAGTGCTTGAAATTAGTGGTTTTGTTTTTATTGGCACATGAGAGTGTCAATTTTTGGCAGGTTGAAGCCAAAAATTATCTCGAATGTGCTATGAAAACACGGATTTTATACACTTAATACAATCAACACTTTTTGTACAATGTGAATTTACATCGTCTGAAATACGAAAATATATTTAAAAATTCTTACAGCCGTATGCATAGTCAATCGCCAGCGACTCGCCAGAGTTTCGCCGTTCGCTACATAAGGATTATAATGCACAGTCCAGCTCCAAAAAAGTGACAACTACGCGATAAGTCACATTTTGGCGAAATGCTGGCGATGTACCACTTTTTTGGAGCTCGACTGTTCATTATAGTTCTTGTGTAGCAAGCGGCGAAACTCCGGCGAGTCGCTGGAATTGACTATGCATACGGCTGTTAGCCTACTATAGAACCAAACAAAATTTCAATGTCAAAATATTTTATTACTCAACGTATTCTCCTCTTATTTATTTATTATTGTCATTATTTATTATTATTTATTACAGCGAACCTGCAACGTCTCTAGACCTTTCAAAAAAAAATTTTTCTTCCTGCTCTGCAAACCAGACCTCCACAGCTTTTATTATCTCCTCGTTGGAAGAAAATTTACGACCATTTAACCTTTTTTCAGTTGAGGAAAGAGATGATAGTCGGACTGAGCCAAATCTGGTGAATAAGGGGGGTGTTTTAGTAATTCAAACCCTAATCACGAATTTTTTGCATGGCAACATGAGATTTGTGTGCAGGGGCGTTGTCCTGCAAAAACAAAACACCTTTGGATAGCTTTCCGCGTCTTTTCTCTTTGATTTTTTCCCGTAGAGTGGTCAGTAATGTCGAATAGTAATCTCCAGTTATTGGTCTACCCTTATCCAAAAAATCTATCATGATTACTCCATGGCAATCCCAAAAAACTGAAGCAAGAACTTTTCCAGCAGATTTTTGGACACGAAACTTCTTAGGTCTTGGAGAACCGGAGTGACGCCGTTCCATCGATTGTTGCATTGTTTCTGGGTCGTAGAAATTTACCCAAGTCTCATCCATAGTAACAATTTGGTTTAAGAAGTCTACATCGTTTTCAAATCGAGCACAGATCGAACGCGATGCTACTACCCTTACACGCTTTTGGTCAACATTCAAACATTTGGGTATCCATTTTGCAGCAATTTTTCTCATGTCCAAATTGACGTGAACTATATGATGAACGCGTTCGTATGAAATATTCAGTGCTTCAGATATCCGTTTTAGCCCAATTCGACGGTCTGGTAAAATCATGTCATGAACTGCATCGATATTTTCGGGGACTGACACAGAAACTGGCCTTCCCGATCGGTCATCATCTTCAATGGAAAATTTACCTCTTTTGAAGCTTACAGTCCAATTTTTCACGGTCGCATACGAGGGACATTGATCAACAAGGGTATTAAGCATATCTTCGTAAATCTGCTTACCTCTTAACCCTTTTAAATACAGGTACTTGATGGCTCGATACTCCAACTTTTCGATTTTCACAATTTCGGTGGACATATTTTTTTTTTAATTCATTGCGTAACTCTGGTTTACTTTTTTGACGTCAAACTTTACACTGACACTTCTAATAAGTTATTGTTCGTTACTATGGTAACGCAATATTTTGTTTATGCAAGGAACTGGTCTAGGCTAACAAGATATCAATACAGCCTCGTATATTAAAAATAAATACTTCCAATACGTCTTGAAGTGATTTTTTGTTGCGATAATTTTTCGCTTTTAAACGACTTGAAGATATTATTCAATGTTGTCAGTAAAATAGTATGCAAAAAATGTTCCTGCCTGAAGAAAATAAGTCCAAAATAACTAAATAATATAATTGCTACAATTTGGCAATATAATAACTGTCGAACAAAAAACTTTGTATAAAACACTTTCGTAAAGGGCTTTTTTGTACTCGCGTGTTTGTTGAACTCGGCTGCGCCTCATTCTTCAAACTTCACGCTCATACAAAAGAGTCCTACTTTACTAACTTGTATCATAAATAGCTATTTTTACGGTGAAAACAAGTGAACATTTACGCATAAAAAGTGATGCAGAAATTTCCCATTTACCAAAACTTCGAAAATTTATAAAGGCTCCTTCGGCAAATTTTTAAATCATGAATATTTTAAACGGAAGTGTTGAAAAAACTTTCTCAGATGTTGAACATAATCAAAGTGTAGACTGTCGTTTCTCAAGTAATAATCATTACGTTTCAGTCATCTATAACTAGATATTGGACTCCACCAAAACTTCGATTAATTTATACAGGCACCTTCGCCACAATTTTAAATTATATTCTGAATATTAATCGAGATAGTATTACAAAAAACTACCTAGATATTAAACATGGCTGACGCCAAAAATTAAAATAAAACTGGCGACACTGAAAAATTTTTCAATCATAGGTATTTGAAAGGAATATTGTTGAAAAACTTACAAATTATTAAACAGTCATTCATAGCTAAGTGACGTATTCACCAAAACTTTGAATTATATCTTCAGAAATCTTCAATCAATTTTCGTATCATGAATATTTGAAACAATGCAGTGTTGACAAAATTTCTTAGATCAAATCATAGTAACAAATCTCCTGTGATATCTCAATTAATATTCTTTGCTGAGGAATTATATTTATATTTTACGTTCACCAAAACATCGAAAATATTTGACGGCTCCTCCGCCACATTTTTAAATCGTCACGATTTTACACGGAAACGTGTTTGAGACTACTTTCTAAGATATTCAAAACATTTTAATAAATATTCTTCGTGGAAAAATCAGTATGTTTCAGTATTCACACTTTTCATTTCCACAGTTTCCTTCGTCAAATTTTCAAATCATGAGTGATAAACGAAAAATTATTATAAAAGCTTCCCAAGCTTAAACATGATTGACAAATGTCTTGCAATAGATATTCGAAAATTAATCAATGAACTCCATCTATCAGCTGTCATCAGTCAGACAAAAGCCCAAATAAGAAAAATACTTATGAATCATCTCTGTTAGATTTCGATTCATATAGAAGTGTATACACACGCTTTCATTATTTCCCTGAGGCTGATGCATTTCAGTATCTTAGAAAATCTCTTGAGTTGGATATGACAAAGACACGCTTGGTTTTCATCTAGATCGAACGATAAAATAACAGGCAGTGAGCTGAAAAGAGGAATTATAGCTCTTAGCGGTGGCTCACCGATGCAGGTATGAAAGAAAATTCGGCATATTCTTCAGTAGAGACCTCACAGATTATTATAAGTAGGTAAAATAAAATGTAGACCAATACAAGTGCAACTGGGTTACGATCGATTAGCTGATAGACAGTTCGACTATCGTTGATAATACGAGTAATCACTAACCGACGAGGGTTGAGAGATTTAGCTTTGTTATTCTATTAGCCTAGGCCTAAAATAGAAAGTAAACTGGCGACTTCGCCAAAAAAATCACGAATGTTTGAAAAGAAATGTTGAAAGTCTTCCAAAATACACATAATTACAAATATGATGTGATATTTCAATCAATATTCCATGTGGGAAAAATCGATATACTGTCCCTGGACTTCCTCTTTTCCTCTCAGTTATGTATAGATGGGGTCAAAATGTTACCAGTACTTCATATAACATGTTTTCCCAAAGGCATTCGTTACCAAGTTACGGGCCCTCAAAGTTACAAAATGAAAAATGTTTTTCTTTGATAACTTTCAAAGTGAATATGCAAAATAATCTAAATTCTGGTGATTGACTGAACAAATGAATTCCTTAGATGAGCGTTCTTGCAGGAGTCAGTTGTTTTGCTACAAAGTCAGGAACGGACTACCCCCGATGGTCCACACCTCAAAACTTTGAAATGACAGATATTTTTCAATATTTTTCAACAACATAAGGTTGCGTAGACAATTTTCTGAATAAAAGTACTCGTGTGGAAAGTCGATCGGAGCAACGATTTTTGATAAAAATGCAGTTGTACTTGACGATATCAAACCCGAACGTCCACCATTATTTGAAATTGAAAATGTTCACAGCAGAAGTAATAGTGCCAACGAATTAACATTTTACAACAGGAATAATACAAAAATACAGTACCTATTTATTCAAGAATCAAAGTTGAAACAAGAATCAAAGAGCACAAGGCTTGCTGTCATAGAGTGACATAGACATACACATAGAGTGAAATTTGAAGAAACCCAAGTCATCTTTTCAACATCTGCCTATTACCCAAGACTTTTCCGGGAAGCAATTGAAATTCAGAAACACCACAACAACTTCAACAGAACCGAAGAAGGACTACAATTGAACAAGGTTTGGCTTCCAGTTCTCAAAAATTCCCAATTAGCTCCCTATCCACAAAATAACGGTACGAACGATTCTATGATGTCAGCTAACGCTATGGACCAATCAGATGTAAGAACGTCATATCACAGGAATTTATTGAGACAACGTATAACAAATGTCAAGCATTTGACAGAGACTTAAGAAACCAGAATCTTTGAAAATATCTCTTGAAAATGCTAACCACTCGTGTTCGCGAAACGTCGAGATCTTCTTTAAACATACGTCGGCCTTACAACCCGAAGAACCACCATGTAAGTGACGATGGCCGCGAAAGCCTTTGACAATTTATTTTCATGATATTATCATTGTGTGTGGTTACATTACCTTGTTTGTAGTAGGTTATCCATTACGTATTTTCTGGTGCTGAATAACGTTTCTAAATAATATTTTTCGATATTTTCCAAAATATAGATACTTTCTTTCTGGCTTAAAATAAATTTTCCCAATGCGCCTCGTATATTACGCATGTTTTGCTATATATATATATATATATATATATATATATTATATATATATATATATATATATACAGGGTGAAAAGTTCCCACCCTTTATATCTTCCTTCCAGTAAACAATATGAGTAATCGAAAAAACAGGTCAATTTTATTGTCAAGGGGGACACTTTCAAGGACTATTTGTAGCCCTCGTGGTTCAACCCCCTAGGAGGGGTAGATGTTACCCTTAGAATTTTAAATGGGAAGGGGGGTCAAGTGGCACATCATTTTGATTTGCGTTCAATTCTTGTTCCAATGGTACCCTGACTTATTATTTTTTGATGAGCATTTTCCGAAAAATTGCGTTCTAAACTAACAGAAGTAATTATTAGAACGCCTATACTGAGATGCATGGTTTGGCCAGAACTGGTTAGAATATTAGGTGGTACCGTTCCAACCCTTTATTAGGGGTAACATTAGCCATTAGCTCCAAACACTTTACATAAAAAAGTAGTCTAATAGTAAAACGTAGATGGTAGTAAAGTTGTGTTTATTAAATGCTGAATTTTTAAGTGTCATCGCAGAAATTGTACAGATAGCCTTCCTTTTTTGCTACTTCTGCTGTAAAAAGTTTCTGTTTTCCGGCAAAAAATTGGTTAGCAAATTTGAACTATGTGGTAGTATTGTGAATACCGTTGTACCTGTTGGGCTGTTTAGGAATTACTTTAATATATATAAGTATAAAAGTGTAAAAATGGTTTACATTCTTCAAGACAGAATTGAAATGATTGTAATTTATGGCGAAGTTGGAAAGTGCGCACGAAGGGCGGCATGTCTTTTTAACGAAAGACATCCAAATTGTAATGTAAGTCACCGGTATGTGCTTGATTTGGTGAATAAGTTTTACGAAACTGGTTCAGTGACAAATAAAAAAAGAAATAACCCCAGAGTACTAAATGAAGCAGCTCAAATTGAAGTTTTGGGAACATTTGCTGCAGAGCCCGCGAGCTCCTTACGATCAGTATCAGAACAGACGGGAATGTCACGCGAGACTATAAGAAAAGCATTGAAAATGCATAAATTTCATCCATATAAAATGCAGATTCTTCAAGAGCTCCACGAGGATGATTATGATAGAAGAATAGAGTTTTGTGAAATCATGTCTCATCGAGTCAATACTATCCCTAAACTTCTGTTAAACATCTGTTTCAGCGATGAGTGTTCATTTTTTCTGAATGGCAATGTTAATAGACAAAATTGTCGCTATTGGAGTAACGAAAACCCATATATTTTTCGGGAAGGGCATACACAACACCCACAAAAAGTTAATGTTTGGGCTGGTATTCTTGGAAATGCCATTCTTGGTCCATTATTTCTGGAAGAAAACTTGACTGGCAATCTGTACCTTGATATGCTTGAAGAGACTATCGTTCCTCTTATAACTCACGAGCTAGAAACTCAAATTGATGCAGAAGGTAATGAACTTTTGCAGGAGGATCTGTTACATTTCCAGCAGGACGGTGCTCCACCTCATTATTTTCTTCCCGTCCGACAGTGGTTAAACGAGAGATTTCCGGGTAGATGGATTGGCAGAAGGGGAGCAGTTGAATGGCCTCCGAGATCATCGGATTTAACACCCTTAGATTTCTTTCTTTGGGGGCATCTTAAATCCGTTGTTTATAAAACACAACCTTCTAATATTGACGAACTTAAAAGACGAATTACAGCAGCATGCCGGTCAATTCCTAGTGAAGTTTTCCGTAATGTTAGAGGGGAGTTCGAAAACAGACTGTATTACTGTTTAGAGCAAAATGGACAACATTTCGAACAGCTAATAAGATAAGCGTAAGTAGATTTTATGTTGGAAATGTCTTTCTCGCAAATTAAATTTTATTGTGTAGAAGGAAAATAACCACCAAATAAAAAATCCCATGCGTAATAAATTTATTCCTGTCATTCAAGGGTTGGAGCGGTGCCACCTACTCTTCTAACCATTTTTATTAAAGGGAGTCAATACAATAATACATCTCAGTATAGGCGTTCTAATAATTACTTCTGTTAGTTTAGAACGCAATTTTTCGGAAAATGCTCATCACAAAATAATAAGTCAGGGTACCATTGGAACAAGAATTGAACGCCCATCAAAACGATGTGCCACTTGACCCCCCTTCCCATTTAAAATTCTAAGGGTAACATCTACCCCTCCTAGGGGGTTGAACCACGAGGGCTACAAATAGTCCATGAAAGTGTCCCCCTTGACAATAAAATTGACCTGTTTTTTCGATTACTCATATTGTTTACTGGAAGGAAGATATTAAGGGTGGGAAGTTTTCAAATTGACACCCTGTATATATATATATATATATATATATATATATATATATATATATATATATATTGTTGGTGCGTGTTTAGATTCAGGGACTGCACAAACTTTTATCAAGATTAACTTTTTGTTGAAAAACCATCATTTTGCTTTTTTGACCATATTTCGTAAACGTTATTTAATAGTATCTCTGTACAATGCTTTCTGGAATGAATAAGTATTATTATTATTAACATTATCATTGATTCATTAAGGTGTAACGATGTTTCATCCTCCGAGATCAAACTTTAACTCGGTATTATAATGAAAAGTCGAAAATAAAAGCAAGTCAAGTTAAATTGAAGCTGTTAGAAAAAACATAATGGCTCAATGAACAAAACAACTTTTTGCAACCCTTTTAATGACCAATTTTCGTTAATTTCGGCCGACTTCACCAAAAAACCGAAGGAAAAACAACGTAGGGTCAGGAGCACGTTCACGGCCCCGGCTAGCTGAATACACTAAAGCCTTTCTATCCGTTAGACAAAAGTCTATTCTCGTCACGCTTTTGTTTTTGCGCCAAACTGCCATTATCGTTTTTAATTTGGTTAATTAATTCACGTACTCGGCTCCACGTCTTTGCCTTACGATCGTTCGTCTCATTCACATTTTGTAATGACGCTAATGAGATTTAACGGGATAAGGAGTTTATTGTTGCTTGAGGGAGTTTATTTCTCTGTTTTCTCATTAGGGGAAACTGCTTTTACGCACAGAAGTGGGACTGACTTTTTCCTGTAAAGAGTTCAAACAGTATACCATTTGTCGTTATCGGGCGGTCTTTTATTTTCTTGTGAGAAATGTTTCAATAACTATTTTTTTTAAATCTATGGTGAAATTATATGTATTTTGAACGGGATTCAAATAATTTGAATCAAATACATTAATTAAATCACATGACTTTTTCAATTCAAATCATGACCTAAATTAAAATTTCTGATAGTTTATAATTTTAAGAAAATTGAAACGGGGTAGAACCTTCACCTGATCGCAGAAGCCAATATTTGAGTATCAGCTAAAATAAACTGGTCAAGTCGGGAGATCTCGCTGGCCATTGGATTTGTCCTTCCCGACCTATCCATTTTTGAGGAAAATATTGTTCAAGATGGTTCCGAATTTCTCTATGATAGTGTGCAGGTGCACCATCCAATTGAAAATACATGTCCTGTTGAATCACCAGTGGAATATGCTGGAGTAAGTTGGGCAGATCACCTTGTAAAAAACGCAAAAATGTCTCCCCGGTTAAATGCTGCTCGAAGAAAAACGGCCCAATAAGAAAATCATGGAATAGACCTCCCCAAACATTGAGCGACCACTTATGTTGGAAGTTAGAAAGTAGAACTGCATGCGGGTTTTGAGTAGCATAATAGTGGAAATTATGACGATTAACCATTTCTGTGAAATGTTGATTCATCACTGAACAGCACATTTTTAAAAATTGAAGGGTTTTCTCTTATTTTGTTTCGTACCCATTGACAAAATGTAACTCGTCTTTCAAAATCATTTTCTGTAAGTTCTTGTTGGAGTTGAAGGTGGTATGGATGAAATTTATGCCTTTCGAGGGACTTCGCTACTGATGATTTCTTAATATCTAAATGTTTACTTATTTCTCTAACACTTAATGTAGGATCCTCAGTAACTGATAAAGCAAATTCATTTCCTTCTGTTAAAACAGTTTTTTCCCTTGTAGATTTTCCATAATTTACACTTCCTGTGCGCTCAAATCTATCTTTCAATCTTCTGAAGCATATTTCTTGAGGGTGTCGTCTCTGAGGAAAGTTTTGGGCATATATTCTACAGGCTAACACACACATTGCTTTCTCCCAAAGTGTACACCATGCTTATCAATTCTTCCTGAGAATAATTCATTTCATTTAAAAAATTCTAATGAACGTCGTCTGAATCTTACAATATTCAAAATGCAAATTTCAGCACCCTGTAAAGGATCATGTCGCAAAATTACTGGTTTGGTGAACGTGAAACCTTGCTACTACTGTATGCCAAAAATATTTTAAAAATTTGGATAAATGAATATTCCTTGCCCAATTCAACATGACCCTTCAATAGTGGTAAAAATAGGTTTATCAATTATAACTTGGCAACGCCGCAATCGGTTTAAATTTTTTTACAGCGATGTATAGGTAAACCTTAGTGGAATAGATTTCGAATGAAGAGTACTGGGTGTTCTATTTAGAAAAACTCGTCTCCGAGTCGTCCCGCTTTTATAAAACATAAATATTTTTGAAATGGGAAGAAAACGGAAGAAATTTGTTTTCAAAGTTTTTCTCTAGTGATAATGGCTTTCAACAAATTCATTTTCTTTTTTTTTTACATTTGTGTAGGATTTTGATATTATCTTTACTCATCTTGTGTTTTTTTATTCTCGCAGATGTTCATGCATTGTATATATTTTGTCTGAACCGATGTGTTCACGGAGCCTTGCGTCAAAATTTCTACCGGTTTGGCCTGTATATACTTCAAAGCATTTCCCACGTCTACTCTATATAAGTATATCAGATTTTTTCATTTCGTTTGGGTTTTGCATTGAACAGAATTCTGCCTAAATTATCATTACCTATGAAAGCTGTTGTTACGAGGGCTATTTGGTAACTCCGTGACTATTTGAATAAAGAAAAAAAAATTGGCAAATAAGCGTTTTATTTTTCAACATAATCTCCTTTTAGATCAATACATTTAGTCCAGCGTTTTTCCAGTTTTTTTATTCCTTCCAAATAATAGGTTTTCTCAAGGCCCTCAAAATAGGCGTTTGTTTCGGTTATAACCTCTTCATTCGACCCAAATCTCTTACCACCCAGCCATTTCTTCAGGTTTGGGAAAAGAAAATAGTCGTAAGGGGCTAAATCTGGAGAATATGCTGGATGGGGTAGTAGTTCGTAGCCCAATTTATGAATTTTTGCCATAGTGACTACACACGTGTGCACTCGTGCATTGTCTTGATGAAGCAGCACTTTTTTTTTCGCTAAATGTGATCGTTTTTGCCTCAAATCAATATCGAATCTGTCTAAAAGCTCTGAATAATATTCGCCGTTGATCGTTCTACCCTTCTCTAAGTAATCTATATGAATGACACCGCGTGCATCCCAAAAAACTGTGGCCATAACCTTGTTGGCTGACAGACGCACCTTAGCCTTCTTTGGTGCACGTTCACCAGTTGACACCCACTGTTTTGATTGTTCCTTGGTCTCTGGGGTATTGTGATGGATCCATGTTTCGTCTACGGTTATATAACGGCGTAAAAACTCGCCCGGATTGCGATTGAACTTTGCCAAACACTCCTTTGAAGTGGTCACACGGTTGCGCTTGTGGTCGAGTGTGAGCAATCGCGGCACCCATCTCGCGGATAGCTTCTTCATGTCCAAATATTCATGTAAAATGTGATGTACTCGCTCAGTTGAGATGCCTACAGCCTCAGCTACCTCACGTACTTTTATTCTCCGATCGTCCAATATCATTCCATGGATTTTATCGACGATTTCTGGCGTGATGACCTCTTTTGGGCGACCTGAACGTACGGCGTCACTTGTGCTGGTACGACCACAACGGAACTCAGTAAACCACTTCTTAACCATTGAAATTGATGGTGCAGAGTTCCCATAGTATTTATCAAGTCTTTCCTTGGTTTCAGTTATGGTTTTTTACGCAAAAAATAATGCTTAATCAACACACGAAATTCACTTTTTTCCATTTTTGTTAAAATTCACGAGGTTGTCTGCTTCTAATTGCTGTCAAACACAAACCAAATGTCGCAGCTTGCTCAAAATTTGACAGTAGTCTATTGAAAGATGGTGGTTGACAGCAGCAGTGTTGCATTTAAAGTTACTGCGCGGGAAATTTAAAAAGTCACGGACTTACCAAACAAGCCTCGTATTTCGTTCGTATTTTGGAATTCCTTCCTAACGTTTCGCTAGCGCGAGTGGCTAGCTTCTTCAGAGGCTTATACATCATGAATATTCTCAGATGACTGGAGATTCCGTCTGCGAAGATTGTATTTATTCTGATTTAGAAAGGTACTCTTGTGCGTTAATTACCGTATCTGGATTTGACCCCTTTCTACCTGCCGGCTTAATGTCGTTGATATCCTTTGTTATTTCAGAATTGCTTATTCTCGTATCTAGGTTAAGCATATTTTCGATAATATTAATAGACACCTTTTTGCCTGCTGTCTCAATGTCGTAGTTTTATTTTGTTATTTTGGAATTTCTAAGAATGGGATTCCATATTATTCGGTTGAGGTTCACAGCTTCTTCTTTTCTGTTGAAATTCTCCGTGTGTTTGTGGATCTCTATCGCCTCCCGTACAAGTCGGCTATGGTATCCCTGGTTGGGGGCAAGAAGTTTTACGTCCTCAAACAGAATCTTGTGGTTTCCTTCACTGAGCGCGTGTTCTGCCACTGCCGACCTGTCCCTTCGGCTTAATCTGCAGTTCCTCTGATGTTCCTTCAGCCTTGTTCCCATGGAACTTTTTGTGGTTCGGATGAATACCTTTCCGCAAGTTCATGGTATGCGATATACCCCCCACTGCATTTTCTTGGTGGGTTTGAAGACCGTTTTTATGTTATGTTGCTCCAAGAGTCTTCCAATTCTGTCTGTGACCTTTGGAATATATGGAAGATACGCACGTGCAACTATGTGAGGCTCCTCCCTACTTTGTCTCGTGGAAGTCCTCGGTTTAACGGTTGATTTCGGGTGCACTATATCCGTTCGATCTCAAAGTTGCTTGAAAACGTTGTAGTGCATCCTGTTTGAGGACGTAAAACTTCTTGCCCCCAAACAGTTATACTATAGCCAATTTGTACGGGAGGCAATAGAGATCCACAATCACACGGAGAATTTCAACAATCAATCAATCAATCATTCAATTTATTCATCATAAAAATATACATATAAATTCAATCATAAGGACCAAAGACAGATGCATGTTTATGACAAGTCACAAATAAATAACAAAGTAAATAAAATAAAATAAAATACAGATTAAAATACATAATATAAAATTGTCATCTTCACAGGAACATACTTTTTTGAATCGTAAGCATAAAAAGAAAAGAGGCCTGAAAACATGAGACAACAAAAGGAGACTGTCATATATATAAATGTGCTATTTTGAATACAAACAAAATCAATTGCATATATCGCGATCATAATACAAACTATGCAAAGTACTCAGTAAAGTGTAGCAGGGTTTCTGAACTAGCTGTTGTTTCAGTCTTGTTTTAAAAATATTTATATTAAGGGAGCTCTTAATATGCTCATCAAGAGAGTTATATAATTTACAGCCAGTAAAAAAAAAACTTTTTTGGTACAGCGTAGTCCGGTGATTCTCAGGTTGTAGTTGACCTTTGAAACGTGTATTATGGTTATGCTTCTCAGCAGAATTCAAAAACTTATTTTTATTTTTATAGACGTATGTACAAACTTCCAGTATATATAAGCTTACAACAGTTAGAATTTTGAATTTTTTAAAATAATCTCTGCAGCTCGTTCTGGTATCGATACTAGCAAGAATTCTGATCGCGTATTTCTGAAGTACCAATACTCTGTTCACATGTGCACAATTTCCCCAAATCAAAACTCCATACTTTATATGAGAATGAAAATTTGCATAGTACAATGACAGTAGTGTGAACTCACTACAGTGGTTCTTCATAAATTTCAGACTATAACAGCTACTCTGTAATTTTTTACACAAACACTCAATGTGACAATCCCAATGAAGTTTTGCATCATATGTAACCCCCAGCATTTTCACTGATTTACTACTCACTATTTCTTCATTGGAACCTTCAAAGAGTTTGATTTCATCAGTCTTGCCATTTCCAAAAAGAACAGTTATCGTTTTCCGATGATTCAGTTGTAGATTATTTTTGTCGGACCATTTTACAATATTAGCATATACTGCTTCAGCAGTAGTTTTCAGCCTAATGAGATCCTTGTCAATAACCAAAATATTCGTGTCATCTGCATAGCAGATAACACAAACATTCTGAGCCCTTTGTATATAGAGAATAAGATCGTTAGCAAAAATGTTGAAAAGTAGAGGTCCCAAGACAGAACCTTGCGGTACACCTTGCTCTACATCCATTTCTTCAGAGAAAATGTTGTTGACTCTTATCATTTGTTTCCTTTTACTGAGGTATGATTCGATTAAAGTTAAAGGCAAACCTCTTATTCCATATCTCTCTAATTTGGCAGTAATTATTCGATGATCAACCAAGTCGAAAGCTTTCGAGAAATCAATGAACATACCCAAAGTAAACAATTTTTTGTCAATACTTGAAATGATCCGACCGCTGAACTCAGATAGTGCTGTCTCTGTACTTTTATTCTTGTAGAAACCATGTTGGTCAGACGACAAGAGTTTGTATTTAAGTAAGTAATTACAGAAAAGAAGAAGCTGTGAACCTCAACCGAATATGGAATCTTATTCTTGGAAATTCCAAAATAACAAAAGAATACTATGACATTAAGACAGCAGGCAAAAAGGTGTCAATTAATGTTATGGAAAATATGCCTAACTCAGTTACGGTAATAAGCAATTCTGAAATAACAAACGATATCAACAACATTAAGCCGACAGGTAGAAAGGAGTCAATTAGGGTTAGTGAGATTGTACCAACTTCAGATACGGTAATCAACGCACAAGACTACCTAGTTAGAATAAATACAATCTTCGCAGACGGAATCTCCAGTCATCTGAGATTATTCATGATGTATAAGCCTCTGAAGAAGCTAGCCACTCGCGCTAGCGAAACGTTAGGAAGAAATTCCAACAAACGACGGCATTAAAACCCGAGTGAAAATCGTGAATCTAAAAACTTCGGCCGCGGACCAACTTGCAGACATGTTGAATATTTTTAATATCTAAGAATATCTCAACACTATTTTGTTTAAAATATTCATTAATGATTTGATGAAGGTGACATCAGAAATTTTGATGACTATAAAAGTTAGCTATGAATGCCTGAAGCTGATTAATTTTCTGCTAGGAATATCCATTGAAATATTACAGCAGATTTTTCAATACTATTTAGTATCTAAGAAATATTCTCAACATTAAATTGTTTCAAATACCTACGCAAAATTTGAACTTTTTTAAAAAAATTTTTTTTCAAGTTATGCTGAATGCGAAATGTAGCTATGAATACCTGAAATATGATAATTTTTCCACGAATACTTATTGGAAATCTATAGCAGATATTATGTTGACCACATTTAATATTTAACGACTTTTTTCACGTTGTTTTGGATAGTCTGATATTTCATGGCAATTATCACCACATGAGTAGTGCCTGTGTAACATTGCAATTTCTGACTTTCGTTTTCACGAATCCCACTGCTGCTATTCCTAGTTCCCCGTCAAGATAATGAACATCCCCGACACTATACATAACCTCATTTCAGGCATTATACGGATAAACAAGCCGCCAGAAATGAAAACATAATTCTAAACATCCACTTCACCAAAATTTATCTCCCGAAACCCCATGACCCACAACCCGAACTAACCAGTAACTAATTATTTGTTTTCATTTCAGTTCCTCCGCAGAGGCCTCGTATAGAATACAATGGCACCCAAGTATTGCCGGGACATAACCTCACAACCCTTCACGGCGAAGTGGCGGTAATAAAGTGCGTGTCTCATTATGGGAATCCGCCTCCGGTGCTGAAGTGGTTTTTGGGTAAGAATACATTTTCGTTATTACATACATACAATGTGACCCAACTGAATCGGTTCTGGAGGATTTTAATGTCTTTCTTTGAATGGATGAGTCGAATCTGTTTGAGTTACTCATCTCCTGAAGTAACGAACCCATTTCAAGGCTCATGATTATGTCTCGAAAGATATCTATGATGAAACTATGACTGAAATGATTTTTCCTGATGATATTAACAACACCACGACAATTGTTTCACAGTACAACTGATCAAGATTATCTTATCTAATAGTTACGTCTACTAACTTCTAATGATTCTATATTATTCAGCTTCAATCCCTCATATTCTATATACAGTGTGAGCCTAGACCAGTGGGACAGTTAAATATCTCTTGAACCAATAGGAATCTTCAAAATATTATTTCACATCATATTGCACTTTGAGAACTAACTTCAGGAATGATTATTTTTTATACGAGGGGCGCAAGAAAAGCTCACAAAATCGAACATCAGTTTTTTTAAATGGAACACCCCATATATTTCAACACATCTGAATTCTCATTCATTTAGGCTAATTATTAGTTTTTTATTTTTGAAAATCCGACAAGGAGTTGCCAAGTTATACCAGTTTTTCTTCAAATGCAAACATATTTTATATGAAATCACTCAAGGCTCTTGGTAGTCGGTAGCATATTCTATCACATGAAATATTCATCTCCTTCGAAAGTTATACAGGGTGGTCAAAAAAATGATATGATTTTCACGAAATTCAAACTTTCCTCTCATCAATTTTTCAAATCGTGCACCCTACAATGTGCATGATTTTATATCCCATTGGTGGTTCGATTGCTTATGGTCAATGGTCTACAGGTAATCACTTTTGTAACTCTAGTGTAACAAATTGATAACCAAAATTTCCTTCAATTTTGTGTATCCTTCACACGATCGAGGATGAATTAATAACTCAAGCTTTGGAACATTTGAAGTCATGTCACTTATATGATATTCGCTCATTCAAAAAAATTACATTATTGCATCAATAATTATTGTGTTTCTCAAGATTATATCCAATAAAGTAGTTTCATTGTCCAAAGCCCCTTAAGACGGATTTAGTTATTTGTGAAACAAATCAAATTGAAATGCCACAGTTATTTTCACCCGATGAATATGTTGACATGTTGCTCATATTTGGCGAAGCGAGAAAAACTCTTGCAGAGCGTGTGTATTGTACAGTCAACATTACCCAGATCGAAGACAACCAGGAAAAAATACCTTCATTAGACTTAAGGCTAAACTGCGAAATGATCAGGAATTACCATCAAACAAATAACCAGGACATTCAAAGTCAATCGTGAATGATGATACATCGATTGATATTTCAGCATACATACACCAAAATCCTCATTCATCGGTACGAGAAGTTGCTGAGGAATCAGGGATTTTGAAGACCCACAGGCAACATCCATATAAAAACGGAAAAGAAATCTGTAGTTCACAATGAGCTTATGACAAGAGGCATAAGATGTCCGGAGGACTGCTCATTGCTAATATCCTATACAATAGGAAAAGTTGGATCGAAAATCCATCAGAAAACAACTACTTTCCTGGCTAATGCCACGACGAACATTGAATTACATCTGATGAAATTTCCGTGCAGAGTTCCTACAAGGTTATCTCTGCAATTGCTTGGTTGCATGGGAATGATCATAGAAACATTCGGACCACCTATATATCGATTTCGGAGTGTTGCTCCTCATCAGTATAGGGTAGGTCTAGCAGTCAATAACTAATGACTGCAACGAATGAATCGACGACCATTCCCATTTAAAGACCGAAACTGAGATCGCGCCCGCACAGTGGATTAACTCCAAACTGCGAACGCCATCCCAGCGCCGGAAGTCCAACCAAGCACGGAAATTTCATCAGATGTAATTCAATGTTCGTCGTGGCATTAGCCAGGAAAGTAGTTGTTTTCTGATGGATTTTCGATCCAACTTTTCCTATTGTATAGGATATTAGCAATGAGCAGTCCTCCGGACATCTTATGCCGCTTGTCATAAGCTCATTGTGAACTACAGATTTCTTTTCCGTTTTCATATACGGTCTTGACGATCGTGGAGCACGGATATTGCTTGGTTGGACTTCCGGCGCTGGGATGGCGTTCGCAGTTTGGAGTTAATCCACTGTGCGGGCGCGATCTCAGTTTCGGTCTTTAAATGGGAATGGTCGTCGATTCATTCGTTGCAGTCATTAGTTATTGACTGCTAGACCTACCCTATACTGATGAGGAGCAACACTCCGAAATCGATATATAGGTGGTCCGAATGTTTCTATGATCATTCCCATGCAACCAAGCAATTGCAGAGATAACCTTGTAGGAACTCTGCACGGAAATTTCATCAGATGTAATTCAGTTCGTCGTGGCATTAGCCAGGAAAGTAGTTGTTTTCTGATGGATTTTCGATCCAACTTTTCCTATTGTATAGGATATTAGCAATGAGCAGTCCTCCGGACATCTTATGCCTAACATCCATATAAACTAAATTTAGTCCATGCTTTAAAACCAACTGACTATGATAGGCGGATAGATTTCATTTTCGAGATGATGGTAAGAATCCATGATGATGGTGATTTTTTGTCAAAAATTCGTGGTCTGATGAATCCCGCTTCCACAATAATGGGAAAGTGAATCGTCTTAATGTACATTACTGGGCTGCAGAAAAACCACACTGGGTTCGAGAAACCAATTTTCAGGAGGTTTGATTTGGAATTTTCAAAAATAATTTGATAGGGCCATACTTTTATCAAGGTATTCTAAATGGTGAAATATACCTTAATTTCCTTCAAAATGAACTCAATAATCATCTCGATGAAGTTCCCCTTGGACACCTAAGAGAAATGTTTTTTCATCAGGATGGCCGCCTCATAATGCTGGGATCGTGACAGACTATTTGAACGTTCCTTTTCCACAAATATGGCTCGGAACAAACAGACCAATGAAATGGCCTGCTCGTTCGCCAGACTTGACCCCTTTAGACTTTTTTTGTGGGGGTATCTAAAATCAGAGGTGTATACTACTCAACCAGTGAATTTGGAGGATTTGCAAAATAGAATTTTGACGGTTTGTCAAAGTATAACACCTTAAATGTTGGGAAATGTTACAAAAAATCATGTGATGAAAAATTTTGAAATGTGCCTTGCAGCAAACGAAAGGCAATTCGAATATTTATATTAATATTATCATTCCTAGTTATTCGTCAAGACAATTTTTTCTTTTTGATACTGTTTGTTTAGTAGTTAAGTACAGTTGAATAAATAGTTTGGTGCATTTTTTTTATTTGCGTTTGTTGATAATGGAATTCACATCACTCGTTAACAACTATTGACCATCAGCAATCGAACCACGAATGGGACATAAAATCATGCACGATTTGAAAAATTGATGAGAAGAAAGTTTGAATTTCGTGAAAATCATTTTTCTGACCACCCTGTATAACTTTCGAAGGAGATGAGTATTTCATATGATAGAATATACTACCGACTACCAAGAGCCTTGAATGATTTCATAAATTCTTGGTAGTATGAATGATGGGTTTGTCTTAAAAAATTTCTGCATTTAAAGAAAAACTGGTATAACTTGGCAACGCCTTGTCGGATTTTCAAAAATAATAAAAAACTAATAATTAGCCTGAATGAATGAGAATTCAGATGTGTTGAAATATATGGGGTGAGCTTTTCTTGCGCCCCTCGTATGAAAAATAATCATTCCTGACATTAGTTCTCATAGTGTAATGTGATGTGAAATAATAATATTTTGAAAATTCCTATTGGTTCAAGAGATTTTTAACTGTCCCACTGGGTACAGGGTGTTACATGATAAATGCGCAGGACTTCCGGATGTGATAGCTCGTTCAAAAATATGAAAAAAAGTTTCTATTAACTTACCTTCTAAAATTCAACATTTTCGAGATACAGGGTGTTGAAATTTAAAAAAATTATAGTTTTTTGCGAATATCTCTGGAACTGTTTATCGCATAAAAAACAGATTTTGAATGCATTTTCTACTCATAATAAGCTATGTTTTGTGCAGATTTTTTTAAATTCATAATCGGTGAAGATTTTGAAGGAGTAGTGGGTGTTTTTTTCTTCAACTTCTACGCCACTGGAAAAAGTATGATTTTGCCTACTTGAACCGCCAATGTTTTCTACACAAAAAAGGTACTCTTGGTCATAAGCTCTAAAGTTGATTATTTTCAAGAAAAATCAACTTTCATGTTGAAAAACATGGTAAATTTTTATAAATAATTTAATTCCTAATTATACAAAATTTATTTAAACGTTAAAACAAGTAACAAAACCAAACGTTGACTCCTTAATTGCAAAATAAAAAAAACAATAACAATCATACTCAGATGAATTGTTGGAAATGTCCGCCGTTAGCTTCAATGCACGAAGCAATTATTTTTCGAGGAAAAAACATTATTTAAACAACATGAAAGTTGATTTTTATTGAAAACGGCCAACTTTAGAGCTTATGACCAAGAGTACCTTTTTGTGTAGAAGACATTGGCGGTCCATATAAGAGGCTCAAAACTGTACTTTTTCCAGTGGCGTAGAAGTTGGAGAAAAAACACCCACTACCCCTTCAAAATTTTCACCAATAATTAATTTGAAAAAATAAAAAAATCCGCACAAAACATAGCTTATTATGAGTAGAAAGTGCCTATGGAATCTGTTTTCAGTGCGATAAACGGTTCCAGAGATATTCGCAAAAAACTATTAATTTTTTTAAAATTTCAACTCCCTCTCGAAAATGATGCATTTTAGAGGGTGAGTTAATAGAAACTTTTTTTCATATTTTTGGACGAGCTATCACATCCTGAAGTCTCTTGTTCACATAACTGACAAGATGTTCATTAGTGCGATTTTTAATGTTCTACCAGTTTGGATAAGTTCCACAATGTATACTCCTGATTTCTCAAATTTGGAAGGTATTTCTTCATTGCTTCTGATGTACCTCCCCAACGTATTTTCTGTTCCAAACGCAATTCTTATATCATGTCTACTTGAAAATGTTGCTGCATTTTGTGTTGCTTGTTCAAAGTAGGTCATTTTGATCATCTATTTTTTTTATTATCATCATTATTGCTCGACGGGGCTGGCTACCAGCCGGAGTACAGGTACTTTTAAGCAGAACCTTCCGGCTCCCCCCTTTCAGGTCTATCTTGTGAGTACTCTGGATCTCCTGATAATCAGCAGATTCCTTACGAGGTCTCCATGTGGGATATCTTCTGCAGTGTCCGAAGATGTCTACTCTCATGCGAGCCAAGGCTTCGTAATTGAACATTATATGAGAGGTTATTTCTTCTTCCCCATCAAAGATCCTGAATAGTATGGAGTCTTGGTGGCCCAGCCACTCTAGTCTTTAGGCTTCTATCTTCGCCTCTACTGCAACATGCAAATGCAGAAGAGGAAGGTTCATTATAACTCCCAGTTCAACCTTAGATGTGCTGGACACAGCACCAGTGACCCCGATCATGGCCAGACTATGTTAATCAGCCAGCCTCCCTCTGGTAGTCACTTGTCCAACTTATCGGGTCTACATACGTTAGCGAAGGCCTCACTACCGCTGTGTATAACCAAAGAGATTGTTTTGGTCCGATTCCGCAAGTTTTGCCAAAGGACTGCTTGGCCATCCTCGGTGATGTCCTTGGCCTTGTTAGCACTTTCTCTACATATGTTTGTTCCAGATTAGCTTCGAGTCTAGGTATTACCCCAATTAATTTGTCTCTCCTGTAGTCTTTCACCAAAGATTCGAAGAGCTCTGTTGGTCTCTAGGTTTATCTTCCTGGTGAGAGGAACAATGGTGGTTTTTTGAGGGTTGACCTTCAGGTTCTCCCTCATACACTACGTCTGAACGTCTGCAAAGGTTGATTGCATCAGATCCATCCAGACCCCAATAATACATACATATTTTTTGTGATAGGAAAAGCATTCTGAATAGCTCTTGTGTAGAGTTTTTAGGAAAGTAATGTATCAGCATTACACTTGTTGTTTACTGCAATTTGTTTATTGATCATGCCATTCTAAGTAGCGATTTTTTGTAGAAAAGGATGAGTAAAGTCGTAGTGATATCCGTATGGGAAGGTGGTTAATTGAAAAATTATGCTTTTTATTTATTTCACTTCCAAAAAATTAACCTAGTTATAATTCGATAATTTCTACTAATTTTAACGGAGTTGCAATCAGCAAAGTCGACTTCATAACCACAGGTGATAACTTGCTTCTCCCCTTGCTGGGGTGATTTCATTTCTAAGAAGGGTTGGTAAAAAAATTCTCAGTGTATAGACAAAAAACCGAAAAAAGTTTTAAAGAATCTTCCGCCCCTTCCACAAGTATGCACAGGGTAGGGTCCTCGAGGTCGGAAACCCAGATTCTACACCCTACACAATCCAGAAATAACTACCCAAAATTTCATTATTTGTGGAATACTTTCCAGGTAGAAACACCTGCCGACTGTACTACGCTGGAGGACCTCCTTATCAGCGTCCGATATTTATTCTATCTTCTCCGCACCCTTCTCGACGGTCTGAAATAGTAACGAGCCAATCAGTCGATATTCTCCAGTGTCTACTCAATCAACCCCAAGTTTACCCACGAAGGTTTAGCAAAACACTTTCTCAGCTGTAACAATGTGTTGATAAGCTGACATGATATTGGGAAGTTGCCTCTCAAGTTAGATCATCTTCTCGTCGACAGTGGTTGATTAGTCACTAATTGAGGTTTGGATTCTTGGACGTGTTGCTTCAGATGCACTGGGGATAGTCTGTATTCAGGGCGAGTTATGATAAGACCAACCTCTCAAATATTGTATGAATGCTAGGATAACTATATATATAGAATAAAAAAATAACGAAAAGTGAAAATAAAAAAATAGATCGGAGCAGGGTGGCTTACGGCCTCTCAGGTTGAAACCCTTGGAACCACTTATTTCAATAATACTTGAAAAGTATTCAAAATAATATGAGATTTTTAAACTCATTTATGGATTTTTCTTCTGAAGCTTATAAAAAGCTAACTCTTTTTGCTAAGGCAAATATCGTGTTACGATTGATGGTGATGAACCCAAAGATACTTCGAAAAATTCAATTTATGGTAGAGAGAATTGAATAAGTTGTCATATGGACGCCATTTATAGACATTTTGATGAAGTATCTTATTCTGAAAGCCTGTTTCTGAAGACAGTTACACTAAAACAGAAAATACTTCAGACATAAAAATTAAACAATTACTGAAAAAAGTACCTATTCAATAAGTTGAACAAACTTCTGTTTTAAAGAGAAACATTTTCAATTGATAATGTTTCTCTTTACAACATGAATCCCTTCCAAGAGATGTTATTTTGTACGATGAAAAATAGCGACTAAAGGTTGTCTTTCAGTCGCAGATGATTCCACAACTGACTTTATTAACATCCTGTTCATATTTTCAATAAAATCAAAAAAACTTGTTTATCCTAATTCAGGGCTTGACGTGATACTGAAATAGTCTATAATGGTTGTAATGAATACGTTGTGTGACGAAAATTGGTTCCTTGAAGTGTGTGTTGTTCAGTTTACAAATGGTTCAATTTAGGTTAGGTTAGGTTCGAACGTGAGTGGGCCCGTATCAGGCCCTCCACTGCGGCCAATGGCCTATTGTGGGTGACCCTATGGGTATATTTCTCCCAGTATATCCAATCTCTTGACGAAATTAAGGAATGCATTGGGAGAACAATTTACCAGGTTTTCTGGCCTTACTGTCGTATCGCCAAATATTGAGAATCTGGTTCTGGCCGCTGCAGGGCATGTACACAGAATGTGTTTAGCCGTTTCATCATCCTCCATGCATAGCCGGCACTCTGCATCTTGTGCAAGTCCGATTTTATGCATGTGATGTTTGAGTTTGCAATGGCCAGTAAGTAAACCTACTATAACTCTGAGATGCGCTCTTCTGAGTTCTAGCATTTTGTCAGAGTCCTGTTTTTTCCTTCCACAAGTAATAAATGCTTTGGAAAGGGCTAGGCCCGGTAGACTACGCCAGTACTCGAGTCTTTTATTGTCTGCCCAAGCTGTTATGACATTCTTGGCAGTGCTATATGCTAAACCGATTACCGGTTCTGGTCCAGTGAACGTTGTTTCGGCCCCCCCTTTTGCTAAGACGTCCGCTATTTCGTTTCCTTCTAGGCCTGTGTGACCTGATTTCCAGACTAGGGTAACGTTGTCTGAGGTGTTCAATACTACTCTAGATTTAAAGCAGTTGAATTCAAGCGCTGACTATATGGAAATATTTTTATTGTTTTCGTATGTGGTGTCGATTTTCCAGCTCCTTTGCACACATTTCAATGGCATATACCTCTGCCTGAAATATCGTAGCTAGTTTACCCATACTGAATGAGCATTTCACTACAGGGTTTATCCCATATATTTCGGCTCCGACGCCTTCCAGAGTTTTGGAACCATCGGTAAACCAACGTTCATTCGCCCTACATAGGTCGGTTTCATTCCGAACCCAGTCTTCTCTTTCGGGAAAGACCACAGTGTAGGACATGTGAAGGTTGATAGTTTTAGGCATGATGTCTGAGGGCATTCCTAGAATGTTGTGGGCTCCCGCTGCATGCTGCTTCCTTTCATGACACATGCCTGTGGTAGACTTATGGCCGCTTGGTAAAGTCTGTATCTTGCCCATCTTGCTCTCTCCAGAACTATGTGGAAGTAACCCAAGGAGGGCTTCCATTGCTGCCGTTGGCGTGGAGCGAATGCTTTCAGTTACGCAAGGGCCATTTTTTCATGTCACTTGCTTCACCAGACAACAGAGCCTTATATGATCTTTGGACGTATGACGGTCACGTACAGCCAATATACGTATTTTGGTGACATGCCCCATGTTTTGCCACATATTCTGCGGCATGTTCATAATGAAAGGCTAGCCTTCCGGATAGTCTTTTCCAAGTGCGAGTTCCAATTAAGTTTTTTATCCAGGGTTATTCCCAGATATTTTGCTTCTCTCGCAAAAGGAATTGTTACACCATTGATGGAAGGAGGTATTAAATGTTCCAGCTTCCTTTTCCTGGTGAATAATACTATGACCATTTTGTGGGGGTTAATGGACATTTCCTCCCTCTCACACCTTTTATATATGGTGTCCAATATATCCTGAAGGACGTAAGAGATCGTCTCTTCGGATTTATCGTTTATTACTAGGACCAGATCGTCAGCATATGCTTGCAGATCAACCTCCCAAAGCAAGAGAATGGGCAGCAGATCATCCACCAGCAGTGACCATAACAGTGGGGAGAGGACCCCTCCCCCCCTGGGGACAGCCCCTGGCTGGCTTGAAGCTGACACTTTCCCCCTGTAGAGAGGTCGTTATAGTTCTGTTGTGAAGCATAGTTCTTATCCAGTCACATAGTATCGGTTCAATCCCTCTGGAGACAGTTGTCTCATATAGGGAGTGAGGTAGTGCATTGTTAAATGCTCCTTCTACGTCCAAGAATGCAGCGACTGCTATCTCCTGGCGTTCCAGGGCGTCGCTTATTCCTGAGACAAGGTTATTGAGGGCAAGTTCTGTTGATTTGCCAGCCTGGTAGGCGTACTGGTGAACATTGAGGGGGTGCTTCGTTAGTGCCCCACACCTTATGTGCCCATTTTCTCCATGCTTTTCAACAGAAAGGATGTCAGACTAATGGGTCTGAGCGATTTTGGGTGTGGGTCATTCCGACCCACCTTAGGAATATAAACCACCCTAGTCGCGGTCCAGTTAGATGGAATATAGTTCCATGCTAAACTGGCTCTAAAGAGTCTTATAAGGGCAGGTATGATATGTTCCAGTCCGATTTGTAACAGAACTGGAGCTATGCCATTCTCTCCTTGCGATTTGAGCGGATGGAATGAGTTGATCGCTAGTGGTGTTGTTATTTTGTTGGCAACCACCCAGTCATCTCTGTGAGGTCGTTATATCCGGCCTATATTTGTGACTGGAGGTTGATTGTCCAGAATCAAGCTGCCTGGTCAGCTCTCTGGATAGAATCTTGTGGATACGGGTTCTCCTTGGACACATTTTCGCAAAATTTTGGTACTAATATGCGCTCTGTTCGTTTGGTTACAGCTAGGGGATACCAGCTGTTCGCTTAAGGCTTAACTGACTCTTTTTGCCTTTTGCCTTTCATTGTATGAAAACGCTCAGATCTGACCATCTGTACTAGGTGTCGGTCTTGTTGCTAATATATAGTGTGTCCAAGATAAGAATGAACAGCAGAATTTTTTTGCGACGTTTCGTCTTTTAGAAAACATCAACAACTTTTTATTTTTATATGTGCCGAAACTAAAGTATACCCTGTATACGACTCCATTTTTAATTGTGAATACAGAAACGTATCACACAGTATGATTTCAGAACCATTTCTCGCGCAAAATGAAATTTAGAGGTTACTTAACCTGTTTTTTTTCAATTTTAGATAGTAGGCGCTGGAAAAAATGTCATATTTTGATACATGAAGTAAATTAATTAGTCTTATTTATACAAGTATAAATTTTAACTTACCACTTGCCGGAACTTTTGCGTTGTTGAATACAAAGATAAGTCGCAATATCAAAAGTTTAGTTTGTAAATGTAATTGTAATGTAATAACAAAGAGCTAATATGTATTACAGGAAAATAAACAGAAACTTATAACAAGTGTTTAAATAAACCGCCGTTATTTTCTAAGGACAAATACGCTCTTCTCACAGACGAATTTAAAACTTGAGTGAACATATTCGAAAAAATGTTGTTAAAGGATGTAGTAACCGATCTTAGCAAATCTTCTTCATTTTGAAAATTATGATTAGAGTACACTTGATTCTTGATATATCTCCAAAGAAAAAAGTCTAGTGGGGTTAGGTCGGGGGACCTTGCAGGCCAGGATGTATCACCATGAGTACCAATCCACTGTCCTGGGAAGCGACGGTTCAAATAATCACGAACAATTCTCGAGTTATGTGCTGGAGCACCATCTTGTTGATTCCAGCAGCTATGAGTAACCGCTAATGGCAAATTATCTAGAGCGTCTTCCATATCATTTACTAACAAATTTTTGATGTTAAATTGTTTTGGTAGATAAATGGCCCAATTACATTCGTACCGAGAATTCCAACCCACATGTTAAAACCGAAACGATGTTGATGTCTGGACACTTTGTGTACACGCGGATTTTGTTGTGATCAATAATGAACATTCCGTCTATTAAAAATACCATTGTTGGTTATCATACTTTCATCAGACTAAATTATTTTGAAAGGAAAATTTCATCGTCTTGGCATTTTCTAGTGTACCATTCACAAAAGGTTCTTCGCCTTGCATCGTCACCTGGTCTGAGTCCATGACAAATCCTAAATTTATATGGGTGATATTTATTTTTTCTTAAAATGAAGTGAGCGGTGGATTTGGCTACTCCGGTATTATCTTCAATAGTGCGAGTGGATATCTCAGGATTTTCGACAACGGCCTGTAACACATCACGCTGACCTTCTTCATTAGAAAGCTTTTGTCGGGAAACCACAGGTTTTTTAAATGGTCCGTATTCTTTTAAATTAAAAACTAACCGTCTAAATATTGATTTACCAGGTTGTCGCCTCTTTGGATACTTATTAGAGTACGCACGTTCAGCATCAACACAATTTCTTTGGCACAAAATGTAACATGACAACATATCAAATTTTTCAGTATTCGAAAAGCTGCCGTTTTCCATTTTTAACACAAATTAGTTAGGTAACGAGATGTAAAAGTAGGAACGGTAATATGTCAAGAATTCTACCAAACCACAGTATCATTATGACAAGAACATTATGTGTCATTTTTTCCAGCGCCTACTATCAACAGGTTAAGTAATCACTGAATTTCATTTTGCGCTAGAAATGGTTCTGAAATCATACTGTGTGATACGTTGCTGTATTCACAATGAAAAATGGAGTCGTATACAGGGTATACTTTAGTTTCGGCCCATATAAAAATAAAAAGTTGATGATGTTTTCTAAAAGACGAAACGTCGCAGAAAAATTCTGCTTACGTTACAGGTAGTCCTTAAAAAGTGGACATGACAAAGTGCTATTTGTTTTACATTTCCTTTGAAAATAAACCTAGGAGAAAATAAAAACGAAATTCTCAAATTTCGGTTTTTCTCGGATATCTCCGTAACTACTCGGAATATCAAAACTTTCTAAATGGCATATTTTTGGGCACATAAATGCGCTACTTTTCTCTAATTTAATCAACCCCGTATCTCTTACCGTTTCCAATATCCCCATGCTGTTCATTCTTATCTTGGACACACTGTATATCTGTATTGGGGATCTTAGAAGGTAGTCAGAAAATATCCGATGTAACGAGCTTGTGAAACATGTAAATAACCATATTAGTAAAGAAAATTATTAACCCTAATATAAATTTCGCCATATAGCAAATAAGCGAAAATATTATCAGTTTGGTAAATAAAATGATTATCCCTCTCTAAGCAAATGAAAGCTTGCTCAACTGTTATATGACTATTTCTAAAAGCAGGCAGCTCACCAACATGAAACTCTAATTGTCTCTGTCTATCAGATTTCTCTCCTAATTGGTACATCGACTCGCAAATTCGTTTTCGTCAGCCTTAGATACCTTTCTCTAACACAATTGATTCTAATTCATACTATTATCGCTTCGAAATAGACTTGTCACGACCAAAATTTATAACGAAACCACTATTCGCATTGTTATTATTCCTGAACAGAGAAAAAAGTCTCAAATACTATATTGAACTACTTACTGTGATGCTGTTGTTCACCCCATATTCATAATGAAACTACTACTATTATTTATTATCATTTGGCAAAGAAAATGCTCAAAACACATTTAAATCACACTCAGCGATATAGTTAAACACCTCATAGGCCGAACGCAATATAACACTCGTTCAGTGTACCCCCTTAGGGGTTTTTTTGTCTTTCGGATACTGGTCCTGTCAGCAGCTGCACCTCAGCCTCTTGGGCTTTTTGTGCTTTCCAGTTGGTTTCACAGCATACACTCCGTAACTCTAGTTCCCTGTACCAGTCTGTACAGGTTCTTCACCGGCTGACTGTTGTATTCTTCGGGAGTTAGCCTGGGTTTCCCGAATATTGCCTGTCTCTTGCGGTCTAATGCCTCGCATTCTGACAGTATATGTTTGGCTGTTTCTGTCCCTTTACCACATTGTCTGCAGAAAAATTCTCCGTCGTACAGCCCCATTTTGTGCAGGTGTTTTCTCATTGGGCTGTGACCAGTGAGAAGACCCGTTAGTTCAAATAGTACAGGCTAAATATGATAAGACCCAAAAAAAATTGGGCCCTTTTAATTTTCTAGATTCTGGGAAGTTTTGGGGTACCGAATAAGTCTAGCAACTCTTCATAAAAGTACGGGCACGGATTTTCGAAATTTTGGGACTTGAAACTCAAAAATATTTTGAATCGTGAATAACTCGAAAACCATGAGGAATTCGAAAAAAACTGTCGTGACAAAAAATGTAAAGCACAAAATTTTCTACAAAAAAGGTCTCCAGTCATTTTTTCGTTGGAGCCACTATTTCTGAGTTATTCTCTTTCAAAGCCGAAAGCCGGAGCACCCGCTCGCGAATTCCCGCCAGTGCGAATTCAAGCAAATTTACATCCCAAGCGCAAATTAAAATTGCTCTAACTCGTTGAAAACTACTCCGTTTTCAAAGAATCAAAATGCATAATGATGGGTAAGTTCTCTATTCTGGCTAGTTCATCAGCTTTTTCATTGCCCTCGATGCCACAGTGTCCTGGAACCCACATCAAAGTTGTTCTGTTGTGTTCTGAGTGGACACTGAGTTCTTCTCGGCATTCCCATACCAGTCTTGATGTCACCTTCGGGTTCATAAGAGCCTTTAGTGACGCCTGGCTGTCTGAGCATATTTTGATCATTGCATTACGCATTTCCCTCATATTGATTTCTCTTGCGTACATCTCTGTCTGGAATACGGAGGTGTTTGTTCCTAGTGAGACGCTTATTTGGGAGTTTCTACCCTCACTGTATATTCCAGCACCAGTTCCTTCCTTGGTTTTGGATCCGTCCGTATACCAGACCCTCTCTCCAAGTTTGCACCTGATGTTGTCATCACATAATTGTTATATCAATTGGTGGGAGGTCCAACAGTTTTGGTGTTGATTTCATTGAAAATATGAACAGGATGTTCATAAAGTCAGTTATGGAATCATCTGCGAGTGAAAGTTGGAATTTAGTCGTTATTTGACCTTTCTTGGAAGGGATTCATGTTTTAAAGAGAAACATTCTCAATTGAAAATTGAATCAATACATGACTCCTCTGGAAATGGAAAAACCCTACGATAAAATTGAAGTTATTTTTTTGTAATATCCAGCAGATAACAACTACTTCCCGGTTTTAATAGCTCCCGATATGCTAAGGCGTCTTTGTACCTTGCTCAACTCAGCCGCGGCTATTTTTTGTGATGTTTTTGTCCACCATACGAAAGATGCATATGGGTTTCACCACAATGTCCCTTTGGGGTTAAAACAAAGAGTTTTCAAAACTCAACAAACACAATATCAGGGCCTGTCCATGTTTCCAGACAAAGCGACCATTCATATGTTGCTGATATTTAAAATTGGTTTGTCCCACAAGTCTGGATATGAGCAATATATCCTTTGAACAAAACAGAAAGGAGTCGTCGTGTACAGGGTACATCAACAATACCTAACAATGCAACTGTTGTATATCGTGATGAGTTACAAGAAACGACAAAAATAGCATTTTTAAAACTCGTAATTCCGCGCAGGCTGCTGTTTATTGTGTACATATTGCTCCAAACACTGATAAAAATTCGATTTATTACTTCTCAAACTTTGCCTCTTACGACTCTTGCTTACGGTTTTATGCAATTCCACGGAATATTCTACTGAACTTTAATGCGCTAAAATTGTAAATGGCGTCGCTCGGTGTAATAAGTTTATGTATTTCATTTGGTTTTATTATATTCTCCCAGACTCTTGAAATTAATTTCGTATGCGTTACTCGGTAAGTGGAGAAAAAAGTTAATATTTCTCGTCGTTGCAGCGGAATTCCGGAACTTTTTTTATTAATTATCGGAGTTTAAAAGCGGAAGACATTTTCTGTTCGAGAGGAATTTAGATTTAAGTATTTTTCAATAATTTCTTCGGTGTATAAAATAATGAGATACGAATAAAACAGGTATGACCGATGAATGATGATTCGATATTTTTTCGCAAGCGCTATACCGAGTGACCACGAGATAGATTGCAGAAGGAGTTTGTACATGCTATGCGGCCTTACAAATTGCAAACGCTGTTGCCAATTGCTGATATGCAATTCTATGAAAAATTAATTGTGAGCCTAACGAGACATATCGTTGCACCCACACTTGATGAAATTGCATTTCGCCCAAATTTCGTTAGGCCCACGTTTCGTTAGGCCCACGTTTCGTTAGGCCCACATCTCATTACACCCACATCGCCTTGTACTCAAATTTCGTATTGCCCACATGTCGACGTCTCTGAATAACTGTCATCTGGTATACTTGGGATATGTTCCGTAAATCAACTTGGTTATATGGAACAAGATGTATAGAAACCATGGTATTATCACTGAAAAAAAAAAAAAAATCTCACCTTTACACCTACTCAAAATGCTTTATTTTACTCTTGTTGACTCCCGTATAGCATATGGAATTATTGGATGGGGTGGCATCACGAATGTATATCTAGAAAAATTGAACACACTACAGAAATACTTCTTGAAAATCATATTAAAAAAAGAAAGAACATACCCATCAGATAACCTATACAAGGAAGCTAGGACACTAGATATTTGACAGATATTCTTTCTTAAATCAGTGTGTTTTTTACACAAAAATAGGAAACATATTGACTTTCTTTCGCATAATTACCCAACAAGGGCTAATAAATATTCGAATAAGGTTAAAACTACATCAGCGATAAAAACAGTGGGTACAAAATGTCTTGCGTTTCTAGGACCAAGATTTATAAATATTATTTCAGAAAGCTCCCTTTTGAACAATTCTAATTCTGAAATACATCATAGGAATAAGGTTAAGTCATTTCTATTAAGCAACCAGAGACAACTTATTCATAACTTCTTTAACTAAGAAAAGCCAAGATAATTATATGTACATCAACTCAGTCATATACTTACATAGATCCTTTTTTAATGTTTGTATATGTATGTAGTAATTATGTTGATATATAATATGTGTTTGAGTGTGCTTCTATGTTTATGTTTACTGTATGTATGTGTATATATATATGTATGTATATGTATATATATATATATGTTCCAGTGACTGTAAAACAGTCGAAAACAATCCTTTAGGAACTCACTATACCTTTGTATAGATTGTATGGCATATGTTCGACAGAAAACAACTACTTCTCTGGCTAATACCTCGACAGATAATGAATTATATCTGTCAGACATATGTGCAAAGATCCTTACTTTGAAGGAACAACTTTGCAAGAGCTCTCAGAGACAGACAGCAGGACACCGCCTGATCCAAACAAGGAACCAACTGCAGACCGGTTTCGGGATGAAGTCCCTCATCAGTGCAGTCCTGGTTATCACGGTTGTATACACGCGGGGGCCCGGTGCCCGTCATCGTTCGCCGGGATGAACACTGCAATCGCTTAAAGGTATAGTGAGTTCCTAAAGGATTGTTTTCGACTGTTTTACAGTCACTGGAACATATATATATATATATATATATATATATATATATATATATATATATATATATATATACATATATATATATATATATATATATATATACATATATATATATATATATATATATATATATATATACATATATATATATATATATATATATATATATATATATATATATATATATATATATATATATATATATATATATATATATATATATATATATATATATATATATACGGATACAGAAACATCCAAAAACAGCTTCAGAAACCATTAGTAACCAAAAACGAACCACAAGTTGAAGACCGTCCATCCAAAGTCTTCTTCCCTTACATCAAAGGGGTGACGGACAAAATCAGTCGACTTTTCAGAAAAGCAAATATCAAAACCATCTTTACCACAGAACAAAAACTATCACACCTCATCAGACCAACAAAAGACAAAATTCCCAACGAAGACCATGGTATTTACGAAATTCCCTGTTCTATCTGCCCCCACTCTTCTATAGGAGAAACTTCGAAACAGATCCATTTTCGATCCTATCAACACTCCCTTTCAGTTAGAAATCGAGACACCAGCTCCGCATTAGCTCTTCATTTCATCCAAACGGGTCACCCCATAGATTTCGAGTACGTTCAAGAACTTCTCGTTTTATCAGAGAAGCCATCGAAATCGAAAAACGGCCTGATTGCCTGAACATTAAAGATGATAGCCGTAAATTGAACCCCATTTGGAAGCCCCTTCTTCCAACCGTAATTACCAGGCCACGTGAAACTTATCCGCAATCAATTATTATCCCATTAACTCCAACTACACAGCAGGCACCAGCAGACAAGACAAACGAGAAAACCCGTAAGACCCGCCCACCTCCAGGTAGCCAACCACCTATAAATACTACAGTGCAACCAACATCGGATCGTCTTTTGAGATCAAGGAGTAGGCAGGTTGAGACCTTGATATCTCTCAACACCACGACTCGAGGAGTAGGCAGATAGAGGCCTCGCAGTCACACTCTTGAAAATGGCTCCAAAGCAGGAGCCGAAACGTCGAGTTATAAACTCTCAACGCGGTTCAACCCATGAACTTAGTAATGTACATATTTCTGACCGCGGAAACCTTTCCGAACATATATATATATATATATATATATATATATATATATATATATATATATATATATATATATATATATATATATATATATATATATATATATATATATATATATATATATATATATATATATATATATATATATATATATATATATATATATAGAAAGTTACTTATGACATCTACAGTCACTAGTTGAAACTTAATTTGACACGAACCAAGGAATCCAAAGTAGAACCTTGGGTTGGTCAGATATATATATATATATATATATATATATATATAAGTGAGAGTATATTTCGTTTTAATTCCGAGAGTTCCAACCTTTGATAGCTGTTTCGTGCTAACGCACTCATCAGAAAGGATTTATGGAGCTCTCGAAATCAAAACGAATCCACTCAAGAATTTGTACCGTGAAGGCAAGACAGATATAACAGAAAGTTACTTATGACATCTACAGTCACTAGTTGAAACTTAATTTGACACGAACCAAGGAATCCAAAGTAGAGGTTTGTCTACAAATTGACAGGCAGCCAACACTTCGTTGTTCTGACCAACCCAAGGTTCTACTTTGGATTCCTTGGTTCGTGTCAAATTAAGTTTCAACTAGTGACTGTAGATGTCATAAGTAACTTTCTATATATATATATATATATATATATATATATATATATATATATATATATATATATATATATATATATATATATATATATGTTCGGAAAGGTTTCCGCGGTCAGAAATATGTACATTACTAAGTTCATGGGTTGAACCGCGTTGAGAGTTTATAACTCGACGTTTCGGCTCCTGCTTTGGAGCCATTTTCAAGAGTGTGACTGCGAGGCCTCTATCTGCCTACTCCTCGAGTCGTGGTGTTGAGAGATATCAAGGTCTCAACCTGCCTACTCCTTGATCTCAAAAGACGATCCGATGTTGGTTGCACTGTAGTATTTATAGGTGGTTGGCTACCTGGAGGTGGGCGGGTCTTACGGGTTTTCTCGTTTGTCTTGTCTGCTGGTGCCTGCTGTGTAGTTGGAGTTAATGGGATAATAATTGATTGCGGATAAGTTTCACGTGGCCTGGTAATTACGGTTGGAAGAAGGGGCTTCCAAATGGGGTTCAATTTACGGCTATCATCTTTAATGTTCAGGCAATCAGGCCGTTTTTCGATTTCGATGGCTTCTCTGATAAAACGAGAAGTTCTTGAACGTACTCGAAATCTATGGGGTGACCCGTTTGGATGAAATGAAGAGCTAATGCGGAGCTGGTGTCTCGATTTCTAACTGAAAGGGAGTGTTGATAGGATCGAAAATGGATCTGTTTCGAAGTTTCTCCTATATAAGAGTGGGGGCAGATAGAACAGGGAATTTCGTAAATACCATGGTCTTCGTTGGGAATTTTGTCTTTTGTTGGTCTGATGAGGTGTGATAGTTTTTGTTCTGTGGTAAAGATGGTTTTGATATTTGCTTTTCTGAAAAGTCGACTGATTTTGTCCGTCACCCCTTTGATGTAAGGGAAGAAGACTTTGGATGGACGGTCTTCAACTTGTGGTTCGTTTTTGGTTACTAATGGTTTCTGAAGCTGTTTTTGGATGTTTCTGTATCCGTATATATATATATATATATATATATGTATATATATATATATATATATATATATATATATATATATATATATATGTATATATATATATATATATATATGTTCCAGTGACTGTAAAACAGTCGAAAACAATCCTTTAGGAACTCACTATACCTTTAAGCGATTGCAGTGTTCATCCCGGCGAACGATGACGGGCACCGGGCCCCCGCGTGTATACAACCGTGATAACCAGGACTGCACTGATGAGGGACTTCATCCCGAAACCGGTCTGCAGTTGGTTCCTTGTTTGGATCAGGCGGTGTCCTGCTGTCTGTCTCTGAGAGCTCTTGCAAAGTTGTTCCTTCAAAGTAAGGATCTTTGCACATATGTCTGACAGATATAATTCATTATCTGTCGAGGTATTAGCCAGAGAAGTAGTTGTTTTCTGTCGAACATATGCCATACAATCTATACAAAGGTATAGTGAGTTCCTAAAGGATTGTTTTCGACTGTTTTACAGTCACTGGAACATATATATATATATATACATATACATACATATATATATACACATACATACAGTAAACATAAACATAGAAGCACACTCAAACACATATTATATATCAACATAATTACTACATACATATACAAACATTAAAAAAGGATCTATGTAAGTATATGACTGAGTTGATGTACATATAATTATCTTGGCTTTTCTTAGTTAAAGAAGTTATGAATAAGTTGTCTCTGGTTGCTTAATAGAAATGACTTAACCTTATTCCTATGATGTATTTCAGAATTAGAATTGTTCAAAAGGGAGCTTTCTGAAATAATATTTATAAATCTTGGTCCTAGAAACGCAAGACATTTCAACCCATGAACTTAGTAATGTACATATTTCTGACCGCGGAAACCTTTCCGAACATATATATATATATATATATATATATATATATATATATATATATAGAAAGTTACTTATGACATCTACAGTCACTAGTTGAAACTTAATTTGACACGAACCAAGGAATCCAAAGTAGAACCTTGGGTTGGTCAGAACAACGAAGTGTTGGCTGCCTGTCAATTTGTAGACAAACCTCTACTTTGGATTCCTTGGTTCGTGTCAAATTAAGTTTCAACTAGTGACTGTAGATGTCATAAGTAACTTTCTGTTATATCTGTCTTGCCTTCACGGTACAAATTCTTGAGTGGATTCGTTTTGATTTCGAGAGCTCCATAAATCCTTTCTGATGAGTGCGTTAGCACGAAACAGCTATCAAAGGTTGGAACTCTCGGAATTAAAACGAAATATACTCTCACTTATATATATATATATATATATAAGTGAAAATAGAGTATATTTCGTTTTAATTCCGAGAGTTATATATATATATATTTATATATATATATATATGTCTTTGAGTACTTCTTTTCAAAATTCAGTGTAAGACTCGCATCTCACACGTGAAAAAAAAAGACACGGACAGCAAAAATCTTGTTCTTCTTCTATTCATTTGTTTGTGTCATAAAAACCTGTATCTAATTCATTATTATGTTTATTATATTATATCTACTGTGAGTATTTCCATTTCCGGTGAGATTCAATTATTTTGTTAAGTCATTATTAAATACCTCTTAGATTATAAGTATTTTATATTGAAGAAATGCTAGTGAAAAATAGACATTGCAGTGACTAGTTCAACCTCAATTCTTAATTTTTATCATCTAATTTTATGTATACACATTTGCACCACGGACAGCCTATGGCTTTGTGGTTCTCCATGTTTATTTGTAAATTTCTTTGATGTAATTTATATCCATTTTATTGAAATAAACAAACTTATTATTTTATTATTCGCTTTTGTTTCAAGAAAGTTGTTGAGACTGTAATTGCACTGATACCGTTGGCTTCATTCGTCGATGGATGGCGTATAAGTCGAAAATAGCGGAGTTTTCAACATTCCGAAGTACTGAGTCATGATTGTTTGATTGAAATTTGAATGTTTACAAATTATGGTTAATGAATATCACAACAAATAAAATTCAATGTTGAAAATTACATGACACTTGTCCAAGCGTCATCATGAATCTGTAATTTTGCCGCCATCTGTGTGCTAACAGGTGAAACGGTATCAACGCAGTAAAGATATCACGAATCAAGTAGGCCGTACCTCAACACTTTTGTATGTCGGTTTCACAGCTAGAAGAGATCACACCAGGGTTTCTATGTATCTTGATATGGAATAACGATTCAGATGGAAAATGCTATACCATGGAACACCAGATAGTTCCATTGAACACTACATAGTTAATATTCTTTCGGCTGCTTTGTCACCGACTTAGTTTTGTGACGGTGACGAAGGAACATCATTCAAGATACGTATGCCACTCGTAGAAAACCTATAATAATAATAATAATAATAATAATAATAATAATTGATTTTATTGATACTAAAACATACATGGCATATACAGATATATAACAGGACAACCATGAATACTATCAAATGGCAGGATTCAGTCTCTCACCTAGTCATAGACTAGGTTCGAGCTTGCTCTTCCATCCCACCAGAGGCAAATATTTAGAAAAATAAGCTATGTAGAGAAAAACAAGAAATTCAAGATTCAAAAAATAAAATAAAAGGAACGAATATCATAAAGTAAAAAATTGTATCAGAGGGATTAAGTGAATTTGGGTAGCAACGCTAATGAAGATTAGGCAATTTATTCTCAAGCAGAAGGTATTTAAGTTTGGATGCATTGAAGGAAAGTGATTTGTGAGAAATCGGTAACCTATTGTATAGCCAGGCAATATAATATGTGTAAGAGCCACGGAAAAGGGACGTTTTGTGGATTGACGGCGTGAGCAGGTGTTTAAATCTCAGATTTAAGTTATGGACATCCGTTCGATAACTAATTTTATCATGAAGATAACTAGGTTTCGTGGTAGTTATTATTTTATGAAGCAGCGAACTGGCGTGATAAATTCAGAGTTTTTAAATGGTGTGATATAAATAAATAAATAAATAAATAATATTTTATTCCATTCAGATCATTTACACGATATTGGAAAAGTCAATAGAGAAAATATAATAAGTACATAAAATATGTTGTTATACATAGGTAAATATATAAATAGTAAAAAGGTATTAAAAACTACATTCCAGAAATTCATTCAGACTATAGAATGAGTATTGCAGCAGGAGATCTTTGAGAGATTTTTTAAATACATTAAGATTTTGGATTTCTCTTATAGTGATTGGTAGTTTATTAAACAACTGTATACCTGTATAAGATGGACTCTTTTCATAGAAAGTTGTCCGATGAGGCGGTATTCGAAGAAGATTACCATGCCTTGTCTTATAGTTAAGTTTGTCAGCACTTTTAATAAAGTCATTTAAATTATTTTTAACGAATAGGATTGTTTTATAGATATAAATACAGGGGAGAGTTAAAATTTTGTTTTCTTGGAAGAAGCCTTTACAGGAAGTTCGCTTATGAATACCAAAGATGAGACGTATTATTTTTTTTTGTAAAATAAACAATTTTATTGAAAATCTAGAGTTTCCCCATATTATAACATTATAAGATAAGTGCGAGTATGTCATCGCATAGTAGATATTCATTAGTTGTTGTTGGGAGAATATATTTTTGAGTTGTAAGATTGCATAGTAACTGCTACATATCTTCTTAGAAATATGATTAGTACATGTCTGAAAAGAAAGTGATGAGTCAAGAAACGTTCCAAGGAATTTTGTTGGCGTTATGTTGGCGTCTACTTGTTCCCGTAATGAGTCTGATACAAGAGTTTTGTAAAACCTGTACCTGTGTTTATCCGTTACTAATAAATTTGGTCCATAGACCACGTCTGCGAAGTAAGCATGCGATAACACGAGAGCATCGCATAACAGTTTTTTCGATTTCATATTTAGCAGTTCTCTGTTGGAGCAAATTAATTTTAGATTACAATATCCACGTTTGAGAATATGCGACGTATGTAGAGAAAATCTAATAGTATGGTCTAGGAATAGGCCAAGATTCTTTGTATTTTCTTTAAATGGCAGTCGCGTGGTTTCACGCGCGCCACAAGACCGCGCGTAATTACACCTTAATTATAGACCTATAAAAGGTCGCGTAGCATCTGATTTTGTCACTATTCACCAGAAGACGATTGCGGATTCAAGCAATTGAAACGTTGTGAAAAATTTGAAAGAGATAGAAATCTTTCAACCATTAAGATGATGACGTCCGAAATATAAGTAATCAAGTTACTACATCGTCTAAAACATTCAAACAATCTAATTTGTTGATATGGATTTGCTAAAATTCTGTTTTTATTTCCAGATCAACAAGAAATCACACCTACCCGAAGACAAACGAACACTACCGAACTAGACAATCCTCGGACATGGCTAGCTCTGTCAGTCCTGGAGCTAACGATTTCCAAAGAAAATCATGGCCGTATGTTGAGATGCGTGGCTGTCCATGAATCGTATCCGACGAAATCCAGTACCATAGAAGTTCGATTAGATGTCATGTGTAAGTATATTAGAAAAAATACACTACATTTCCGAATTTTTTTGGTTTCCTAAATTTTTTTCTCACGATTAGAGGACATACTATATTGATGATCCATTATTGTCTTTGTGGGGGTGTCCTATTTTTTATTGAAGTTCTAGAAATTTTCAAAACTTTCTATTATTTTTCTATTTTCGTCATGTACTGGAGACATAAAGTTTATAATAGAATAGTAGTCTTATGTCTCCAGTTGTATTATTATCATTTTTTCCGTCACTAACATCCCAGTCAGGCCCTGTCTCTGAAGCTCTTCTACATTCGGAGGGCACGTCGGTGTCATTTACCCCAATAACTACTCCCCACGTCCGTAGGGTAAGTGACTATTGGTTCTGAGAATCATAAACCCGGAGCAGATGCAGACGGTGTGAACCCAGCATTCGTTCTGCTGAAATTTCTGCTATATTACGGCAAGCCGGTATGATTTCTCAAATTCTAGAGCAGTGTGTCCATGATTCCATCAAGGACTTCTATGATTAGAGCCATAATTTCAGCAGAATGGTTTGGGCAGAGCCTGTGGAGTCAAAGAGTAGATCTCGATATTCACTCTGTATTTCACTCCTCTCTTCAAGCGATATTCGTTTCGTCTGAAGCGGAGAACTCCACGATGAAAATCGTCCCTTTTTCATAGTCAAAGAGGACAACATCAGGCTTATTGGGTTGTATTTGCCTGAGAGTGGGAAATGAGGAGTTCCAAAAGACTGGACACTTCTTATTCTCCACAACGGACTCAATATCCCCCGAAACATAAGGCAACACTGGTATATCGTATATACCGTAAGAGTGTCGTAGATGGTAGTACAACACTCGTAGCGTCGCGTTATGCTTGTGTATATACGCCCTCCATCTGTTGTCATAGACCTCTATACCCATCACGCGACTACGCTAGACTAGAGAGTTAAAGACACCATCCTGGCATGCCATTATAAATACCGACTTTAGCTCACTTGACCTGCGGAAGACAAAGGAAGGCCAAGGTCTTCGATGTTGTAGAAGAAGACCTCCATGGATTAGCTCATCCATATGTAGCTGTAGGAGGACCTGGGCTGAATGAGTTCCAACTTGGTGACAAAGTTTGGGTTAGCCCGTTCAGTGTCGAATACGAGACCGAGTTCATCGGCTGCAGGGGTTGCTGCCTTAAAAATAAATGCTTCAATCCCTGCGTTTCCATAGTCACGGACCATGCATAGAGGGGATCTGAACTCCTGATGACTTTACAGGCTCAATCCAATCCAAACTCAAATGTCCAAGGCCTACCCGTTGTCTGGGGAAGTATAACCATGGAACGGACGATTTAGGATGCAAGCTCCTATTGAGAGTTGTCGCAGCTTTTCCTGGGTCCTTTCATTACTCCAAAGGAGTAGAGTAGGATCAGAACGGCAAGCATATAAATTGCAGCAACTCTGTTCTTCCGCGACAGTTCTGATTACCAGATCTGTAGGAGGTAATGCTGATTCCGGCGGAGAAATTTTTAATGATGATTACCTTTTAGGAGCGGCGATGCTCCATCCTTAGGTAAGTATGTGTCTCTCCGACATCCACAAGCTAAACATCCGTCCACAAGCTAAACATCCATCCACAAGCTAAACATCCCTCCGTATTTCTTGCATCGTTCTCTTTTGAGATGAACCGTGGCACATTTGTCGGTTCATTTCGATAGCATGCGTGTACTCTTCCACCACCCTAAGTGACTAATGAAGGTCCCTTTCTAACGAGGCATACAGTTCGAAGTCATCCGTGTGAAACAAATGGTGGCTGCTTGCTGTGTATCAACATATGGCAATGGTAAGATACAGAGGAGAAAGGGGCTGAGTGAGTCTTCCTGAAACACGTCCCTTCTGAAGATTACCTGCTCTGTTTGGACTCTGACTTGATCCAGATCTTATGGTTAGGCAAGTCTTCCAGAGCTGCATCTTCCATGCATCTCACTATCTGACTAGGTACCTCAAGGCATCTGAGCAAATGCACGATAAGCACATGTGATGTTGTATCAAATGCCTTGCAGTAATAGATCCAGGCCATCGAAAGGCTACGCTCGTACTGCACGGAGTCCTGCGTGATACATCTATCGACGAGCAGGTTCTTTTTACAGTAGGCGACCCCTTTCTTTGACCCTCTTTGGTAACATATCTGTTCATAAACCACATCAACATCGTGGAGTATGCGCATTCCAGCATGTTATTGGCATGTGATTCTTTAAGTCCGACAATGAATACGTTTGCCCATCGACAAACCAATCCGGATTATCTTGCTCCCCATCTAGCCCTCAGATGACGGTGGGTGATTGTAAATGTTTTTCCTCCAATAGTTATTCAGCCCATTAGGGCCTGAAGCAGCGAAGTTCTTCGAGCCTTTGAGGGCCCGACGAACTTCTTTCGGGGTTATCGAATTGCTCAGATCATTGAGCTCAGGCTGCCGAAGCATCCTGCAGAGAGCTTGATATCATTATCACTAATCTATGAATACCTCAATATAACAAAAAGATGTCATTAAATTTCTTGTGGTACAAATCGACTCACATCTCACTTGGGGTCATCACGTAGAGTATATAACTAAGAAGCTGTTATGTTTTATGGAATCTTAGAAAAACTGTTCCTCTGAACATCTTACTCAATTACTAGTATGCATATGTCCACTCCACCCTCAATTATTGCATCATGTGCTATGGAAATTCAACCAGAATCAATGAAGTATTAGTACTCTAAAAGAAAATCCTCAGAGTTATGACTTTCAAGGGTCCCAGAGACTCATGTAGGGATATATCCTCAAATCCAAAAATTTTAACAGTCATCTCATTATATACTTAATTGTGGAGTCACACAATGAAAATTTCACAAGCAGAAAAGAAGAATCAACACTAATCGATCTATATCTACTGTTTGTGTATGTGTATATATGTCTACAGTGTATATGTACATATAAATCAGGATGGATTTAGCGAGGGGCTATATATGAAAATATAAATAGAAAAGTTATTGGGTATAACCCTCAAAATGTTGTGCAACCGTAGACACGTGTTTCGAGCTTAAGCTCTCATCAGTACGGTAAAATCAAGTGCGAAGATATACAACACTTGGATATAAAAATAGAAACAAAGGAAGTCAACAACAGGAAGCCAACCACACATTTGTGGCTTCGGTTAGAAGACCTTGTGCTTACAAGGCAACAACTTAGGTCGCCATGGAGGCAGCTATAGCTACCAGCGTGACAATCCTACCAAGGAAAATACAAATCAGGATGGATTTAGCGAGGGGCTATATATGAAAATATAAATAGAAAAGTTATTGGGTATAACCCTCAAAATGTTGTGCAACCGTAGACACGTGTTTCGAGCTTAAGCTCTCATCAGTACGGTAAAATCAAGTGCGAAGATATACAACACTTGGATATAAAAATAGAAACAAAGGAAGTCAACAACAGGAAGCCAACCACACATTTGTGGCTTCGGTTAGAAGAACTTGTGCTTACAAGGCAACAACTTAGGTCGCCATGGAGGCAGCTATAGCTACCAGCGTGACAATCCTACTAAGGAAAATACAAATCAGGATGGATTTAGCGAGGGGCTATATATGAAAATATAATCAGAAAAGTTATTGGGTATAACCCTCAAAATGTTGTGCAACCGTAGACACGTGTTTCGAGCTTAAGCTCTCATCAGTACGGTAAAATCAAGTGCGAAGATGTACAACACTTGGATGTTGTTGACTTCCTTTGTTTCTATTTTTACATCCAAGTGTTGTATATCTTCGCACTTGATTTTACCGTACTGATGAGAGCTTAAGCTCGAAACACGTGTCTACGGTTGCACAACATTTTGAGGGTTATACCCAATAACTTTTCTATTTATATTTTCATATATAGCCCCTCGCTAAATCCATCCTGATTTATATGTACATATACACTGTAGACATATATACACATACACAAACAGTAAATATAGATCGATTAGTGTTGATTCTTCTTTTCTGCTTGTGAAATTTTCATTGTGTGACTCCACAATTAAGTATATAATGAGATGACTGTTAAAATTTTCGAAACACGTGTCTACGGTTGCACAACGTTTTGAGGGTTATACCCAATAACTTTTCTATTTATGTACATATATGCATATGTGTATACAGTGCGGCTTTTTTTAGTCCCCCCCCTGTTAACTTTTGAACGGTTCGACGTAGAAACATGAATGAAGAACCGTTTGGAGGGTTTCACCGATACTACTTTTTGAAATGAAAAATATGGTGATTGCTCGACAGGGGGCGCGGGGGGGCACATCAACTCAAAAATTTTAAATGACATGGGGTGTCAAGTGTCACATCGTTGAAAAGAGAATTCAATTCTCTTCACAACCATCTAATTTTTTTTTAATTTAGTTGAAATTTTTTCACAATCCAAATTCGAAATATCAAAAATAAATGCGGATCTGAAAACTACTCATGCCTCGATAAATTTGAACGGATTGTTGTGGAATAATGAAACCAAAAATATTTTGAAAGGTATTACCGATACCACTTTTTGAGAGACGAAATATTGAAATTACTCGACAGATGGCGCTTGGGACAGATCAACTTGAAAATTTCGAGAGGCATATAAATCGATATTGAGAAAAAATTTCTCAACAAAATTCAAAAATATTCAGATGGTTGTGAAGAGAATTGAATTCTCTTTTCAACGATGTGACACTTGACCTCCCATGTCATTTAAAATTTTTGAGTTGATGTGCCCCCCCGCGCCCCCTTTCGAGCAATTACCATATTTGTTGTTTCAAAAACTAGTATCGGTGAAATCCTCCAAACAGTTTTTTATTTGTTTCTACTTCGAACCGTTCAAAATTTAACAGGGGGGGGGCTAAAAAAAGCCGCACTGTATATAATATCCTATGCAGTGTTAAATATGCCTTTTAATCTGTATATGTGAGCAATTCGATTTTGTATTGTTGATTTTATTTTTAATGTTAGTATATCATAAGGACATTTGTAATGTATATTTTTATGACGTATCTGACGAATTTCTATGTTTATTTGTATAAACCTGATTGATTGATTGATCTTCTCTATTAAACTTTTTTCTATTCAACCAAAACTGTAACTATTACTGTTTCCGATATCCTCATAGTGGCCATCACCTGGACTTATGTTTGAAAGTGGTTGACGATGTATTAGTGTTAGTAGAATTCTTCTGGACCATTGTCTAGAAACTGAGAAAATACATTTTTTTCATGTGTTTGAGTCACGACGTTTCATTATCTACTGTCGTTATCATGTGTGTGAATGCGACAAGATATCTCGGATACTCATTATACAGCATGCAACTAATGTACCTGTGATATAGGTTATTATAATAATTACCGAGACATCTCGGATACTATACAGGGTGTTATTTAAGTACGTGGCCAAACTTAAAGGGGTGATTCTTTGAGTAATTCTAAGACTAAAAGTTCATATAAACATAGGTCCGGTAATGCTTCGTTTTCAAGATACAGGGTGTCAAATTTTTTAAAAGAAATCGTTTTTGTCGTAAATATCTTAATAACCCTTCAACCGATTTTATTGAAATTTGGCAGTGTTATTGAAGGTCATAAAGGGCGAATTTAACCATGACTATATCAAAATTATCGTGTCCAGTGGCGTCCCGGAAGGCACTGTAACCAATATTTTTTATAGAAAACATGTGCGCCACTGATTTTTTTGCAATTTTTGTATTTGTTTCACATTGAGCAACTGAATTTACAACTTTTTTATATCTACAATTTTTTTCGTATCTTGCTTTGTTTTTGAGAAAAAACATAAAAATCACTTCATTGCACGTCCCTGGCACAACACAATAAAAAATTGTTTTTATAGGGTTTTTAATGAATACAGGTGAATCTGTTATGCTTAAAAATTGTTTGTTTCATTTCGCCAGTGCGTGCATAGTGGTAACGCCGGAAATGCCAAAGCAACATCAAACAAGAAACACCCTTTATTAAAACCACACTGAAACAAAAATGGTACCTAGGCAATTTGTTTCTGTAAGAATACATTCAATAATAACTAACACAAAACTTACAATAGTTGCTCAAAATGTCCTCCTTCAACTTCAATGCAAGCATTAACTCGTCTTAACATCGATTCCCGAACACGTTGAAATATTTCCGGCGTATGTCTTATCTGATCACATGAATCCCGTATTCGTTGGATTAATTATTCTTCAGTGTTGACTGGAGTTTTATAAACGAAGGACTTTAAATGTCCCCAAAGGAAAAAATCCAAGGGATTTAAATCCGGTGACCTGGGCGGCCATGACTGTGGACCTGCGCGACCGATCCAGTTTTCTCCATAAGTTTCATCCAGAAATTGACTTGCTACTATGCTGAAGTGAGGTGGAGCCCCATCGTGCATGAACTACATTGCTCCTCTTACTGCCAGTGGGACATTTTCTAGTAGTACAGGTAATACAAATTCCAAAAAATGACGATACTCTTGACCATTTAATCTCGGGGGTAAAAAATGAGGTCCAATGAGATAATCGCCAACAATACCATCCCAGACATTCACGGAAAACTGCTGTTGATAATTATTTTCTATATCCGCATGGGGATTTTCTTCTGCCCAGATATGGTTGTTATGAAAGTTCATAATTGAATTGTGGGAAAAACACGCTTCATCGGTAAATAATATACTGGATAAAAATGTCGGAGGTGCAACCTATTGTTGCAAAAGCCACGTAGTATAAACAACTCGCTTGCGAAAATCCGCAGGAAATAACGCTTGAACACGCTGTATATGGTAAGAATACAGTTGGTACTCTTTCAAAATCTTCCATACAGTAAAGTGAGAAATGTTTAATTGTTGTGCAATTTTGCGTGTGCTCGTATCGAGGCAAAGCTCAAATTCATGTAAAACTTCTTCCTCCAGCGCCACTGTTCTTACCGTTGCAGGTCTCCCAATAAGAGCAGCCGACCTTTGAAAGGTGTCTGATTCGCACAGCCTTTCATGTATTCTCACAAATGTTTGCCTATTTGGAACATTTCGATGAGGATATCTTTCTTGATAAATGCGTCTAGCCGCTCTGGAATTGCCTTGGGCCATTCCAAAGACAAAATGCATATCGGCCATTTCCGAGTTTGTAAACCGAACCATTTTCAGATATCAGTAACAAATTTTATATCTCAAAACTCTTGAAAACACTTCAAATAATTACTATCCAATAATTACGTATGTACCGTTTCAATTTGTGACAGTTATGAAGTTAAATTTGTTTGAACATTTGTTGTTCCTTCCATGGCATTCTTACTTTAGTTTCTAAACACTGCAGTAATACATAACAACATTATTTGTTTCATCGAAAACAGGTAATATGAGCGAAAAAAATTAAAAGATGACTTCCATGTAATATTAATTGTTTAATCATAAATGAAAATGTCTTTATTGTATGTTCATGGACAACAATGAGCCCATTTTGCAGCACGAGCCGAAGCCAAGAGCCGAAGGCAAGTGCTGCAATTCATACATACATTTTTTTTTTTTTTCATTGCATTAATTTTGATAGAAAATTCTTAGACTGGAATAGAGTATTGATATGAAAAAATATTAGTAAGACCCCAGTTTTTGATGGTTTAGTAGTTGAAATGTTTTATTGTGTTGTCACAGGGATGTGCAATGAAGTGATTTTTATGTTTTTTCTCAAAAACAAAGCAAGATACGAAAAAAATTCTAGATATAAAATAGTTGTAATTTCAGTTGCTCAATGTGAAACAAATACAAAAATTGCAAAAAAATCAGTGGCGCACATGTTTTCTGTCAAAAATATTGGTTACAGTGCCTTCCGGGACGTCACTGGACATGATAATTTTGATATAGTTAAGGTTAAATTCGCCCTTTTCGACCTTCAATAACACTTCCAAATTTCAATAAAATCGGTTGAAGGGTTATTAAGATATTTACGACAAAAACGATTTCTTCTAAAAATTTTGACACCCTGTATCTTGAAAACGAAGCATTACCGGACCTACGTTTATATGAACTTTTCATCTTAGAATCACTCAAAGAATCACCCCTTTAAGTTTGGCCACGTACTTAAATAACACCCTGTATAAAGGTAATTATTATAATTACCTTTATAACAGGTATATTAGTTGCATGCTATATAATGAGTATCCGAGGTATCTTGTTGCATTCACACACTTGATAACGACAGTAGATGTTAACTGTTGAAACGTCGTGACTCAAGCACATGCAAAGGATTCATTTTCTTTGTTTCTAGACAATGGAAGTCTAGAAGAATTCTACTTACCTGGAGTTTGTTTGATATAATTTCAATTTTCAAAATTTTCATGATGATGAAAAATCTCCTAGTTGGAAATGACCCTGTTGCAAGATGTGTTCATCTACCACAATGTTGATCGCTTTGTATATTCCCAACGTATATATCGAAAGCGATGAAATCAATATTTCTTGAATGAAAAAAAAATTACAACCCATGATGAAGTGGGTATTAAAATAATCCCCTAATAACATGAAAGCTTTTACCAGTACATCCCTGAAATATTGAACCGAGTTCTAAACCCGTGTTCACATGCGAATTATCTCTGTATGTTATTCGGATTCAGTGATTTCGAAACGATTGTCATGTATGGCTCGCTGTCCTTAACGACAGCGTTTTTATGATTATAGTTTGGTTTCAGCATGATCTATTTCTTTGCTTTGCCACTGTTGGGCTTTTTTGTTTACCCAAGTATAGAATGGGATTATATCCATTATCCTGGCAAGGTTTTATTGGATTGATCCCAGAATGTGTCGAATCCTAGAAGAGTTACGCGAAACCGTGAAGCATCCATGGAGGAAAGATAATGATAATGATAGTTTACTGGTTCGTTAGAGTATGTCTAGTATAATAAAGAACAGTATCCCAAACAGTATCCCTTTAATTTCATGAAATTGTGTGTAAGTTTATTTATAAAACATTTATCAAAGATTGATGTCAGTATAAATTAATATACAGTGCCCGTCTAAAGTCCGTTCCCCCCCTACTAATTTTTGAACCACCTGGTACATCGCAACTAAATTTGGAGGGCTTTAATAGGAGATAAAAACCAACTTTATCATGAAAAAATCAAAGCTAAAAGTTTTAAAATGGCGGCTGAGCGCAATCTTCAATTTATTTTTTTAAATAGAACACCCCGTATATTATTCCATTTTCAAAATTTGCTCATAATTCTCAACAGTTTTCTCTAATACACTTGATTCAATTGTTTTCGAAATATTAACGTTTGAAAAGTGACATTTCGTAGTTGATTATTTCGAATAATAAGAGGCGTAAAGAGAGTTTATTAAGGATAAACAGCACCGCTTACCGGAAAAACTCGAATCCTACGAATGTGTTCACAATCAAAACAAATTAGTTGGCTAAAAAATTATATTTTATTTTTGAATAACTCTTTTATTCAACCCCAACAATTATTTTATCAAGTGTTCAAAGTGGCCCCCTCCTAAATCTTGACAATAAATTGCCCTATACTAAATAGCTTCTCTCACGTTGATGAAAGTCTGTTTATCTATTTCTTCACATGTATCTATTATTCTGCGTTCCAACTCTTCTATTGTTTGGCATTCATTGGCGTAGATTTTTGAGTTCAGATACCCCCAATGGAAAAGATCTAGAGGTGTAAGATCCGGAGATCTTGGTGGCCAGTCTGTACCTCCTCTGCGACCTATCCATCGCCCAGGAAAGTTAGTATCGAGGAAGTCTCTAGCCATGCGATCGAAATGGGGAGGTGCCCCATCCTGCTGAAATATGATTTCACGATTTTCAAACTGTTCCTGATTGTTCAATACAATTTGCCTTATTCGAGGTTCAATTTCAGTTTCTAAAAGATTTTTGTAAAGAACTCCTGTAAGATTGCCTCTGATGAAAATCGGCCCAACAATGCGATTGCCTGAAATCATAAAATGATTGAGGCGGTCAACGGACTATTTGACAGTTACAGTTAATTTGACAGTAAACAAGACATAACCGCGACGATTTTCTTCAATGCAAACTTGATTGAAAGCAACATTAGTGTTTTTGGGCGGGTTTGAAATGAACAAAATTTCACCTTTCAAACGTTAATATTTCGAAAAGAATTGAATTTAGGAGTAAATTGAATAATATATGGGGTGTTATATTTAATAAAAATATTGAATTTCCGGCAATAATTCAAGCACTTGGTGAAAATTTTCGTGTCAAGTTTTTCGTTTTCTATTTTTCAATTTTAATTATGTACTTTCAACATCGAAGAAAACCTCACATTGCACACCCTCGATAAGGCAAATAAAAATTTGCGAAAGCTCGGGTAGCAAAAAAGAGTATACTTCTTTTCCCAGACCGAATCCCCGATAGAAGCAAGTTTCTTTATTATAATTATATTTATATTTAATTGTTACCTATCAACTATAACTAATATTGTTGTTATTTTCTTTTTGTTTCATATGTATATTTATATTCGTTGTCCCTGTATAAGCATTCAATGTTTCTTGGGATTGAATAAATAAAAAAATAAATAAATATTCTTGAATGTTTGTAACAAAATAATCGCCACATTATTGATTTCCTGAAGGCAAGTAACAATTCTGCCTTTGCATGTTTGACACCCTGTATCTCAAAAACTGTGCATTATACAGTGTGTCCCGCTTTTCATGAATACACCCTAATATATCAGTTATTAATGCGATTTTCTTGAAATTTTGGTGGTGATTATATGTTAGGTAAATAAAGTATTTGGCATAGTTAACATTTTCATCGACCATTGGCGTGCGGTGTTGGGGGGTGAAAAAAGCAGTTTTTTGGGAAAATTATATTAGGGCTCATTTTAGATAACTTTTCTCATCAGATTGAGAATCAGCATCCCCAAAAACCCCTATATACATATTTTCGAAATCTCAAGAACTGATTTGACCAGAAAAAAAATTAAACTAACTTTTTTCATGAATACACCCGAATACCTGTTATTATAAATGTGATTTTCTTTTAATTTTGGTGGTGATTGTATGTTAGAAAAATGAAGTATTTGACATAGTGAACATATGCATTTACCATTAGCGTGCGGTGTTGGGGCGAGGAAAAAGGCGTTTCTTGAGAAAAGAATATTAGGGCTTATTTTAGACAACTTTTCTTATCAGATTCAGTGTGAGTATCCCCAAAAACCCTATAATTCAAATCATCAAAATCTCAAGAGCTGATTTGAACAGAAAAAAAATTGAATTCACTTTCTTCATGAATACACCCGAATATCTGTTATTATAAATGCGCTTTTCTTGAGTTTTTGTGGTGATTGTATGTTAGGAAAATGAAGGATTTGGCATAGTGAACATATGCATTTACCATTTGCGTGCGGTGTTAGAGTGAGAAAAAAGGCGTTTTTGAGAAAAGGATATTAGGGCTTATTTTAGACAACTGTTTTTATAAGATCAAGAATCAGCATCCTCAAAAACCCCTCAATTTATATTTTTGAAATCTCAAGAGCTGATTTGAGCAGAAAAAAAATTGTTTGAATGATGGTTTTTCGGGTTTTTAGGCCGACGTTTATTTAGAGAAAAAGTCGACGATTCGCCAACACGAGTGGTTGGCATTTTCAAGAGAAATGTTTACTGTTTCGATCACTGAACACTACTTGTTTGGTATGCGTTGTCTCAGCCAGTATTTATGGGTCGACGTACTCCTTCCTACCTGCGTCCGGTGCCATCGTCCCTGCGTCGGGTACCCCCTCGGATTCATTAATTTCCCGGTATGGTGTTATTACCGTTTTCTTGAGAACAGGTAGCCATGCTTTATTCAATTGTAACCCTTCTTCAATTCTGTTGAAATTGTAGGGGTGTTTTTTGATTTCGATTGCTTCTCGGAAGAGTCTTGGATAATAAAAAAAATAAAAAGATTTGGCCATTGACCCAAGTGACATTCTAGTCAGCTTCGATGTGGTGTCCCTATTTACGAAGGTACCATTAGATGAAGCCATGAGGGGAATAGAACTACTGTTCCCAAGCGATATCTCAAAACTTTTTGAAATATGTTTAACATCGTCGTACTTTGTTTTCGACAACAAAATATACGAACAATTAGATGTAGTCTCAATGGGAAGCCCACTGAGCCGACTTATTGCAAATTTTGTCATGGAAAAGCTAGAGAAACAAGCAATAGAGACGGCAAAGTACAAACCCAAGGTATGGTTGCGATATGTAGACGACACGTTCATAATTTGGAGTCATGGACTGGAAAAACTCAACAAATTCCTTGAGCACATTAATAGGATACACCCGAATATACAATTCACAATGGAAGTTGAAAAGGATAGGGAACTGCCTTTCTTAGACGTTCTCATTTTTCGAAAAGAAGGACGTTTGGGGCACAAGGTATATAGAAAACCAACGCATACTGATCGATACCTCCACAGTACCTCAAATCATCATCCGTGTCAAAAACAAGGAATTATCAAAACACTAGTAGACCGAGCCAGAAGAATATGTGAACCCGAATATTTGGAAGCGGAGCTGAAACACTTAAAAAGCGCACTTCTTTCAAACGGATATAAGGAAAGCGAAATTGATCGGTGTATAAAACGCAAAAGAAAGAACTCTAGCGACAGTGGATCGAATGGCTGCCAGGAACAAAGTAAAGCATTTCTACCGTATGTTCCTAGGGTCACAGATCGGATTGGCCGTATACTACGAAAGTATGATATCAAAACCATATATAAACCTTCAAAGAAACTGAAGGATCACTTGAGATCGGCGAAGGATAAACGTGATGAACTAAGCTCATCTGGGGTGTACCGCATTCCATTCACCTGTGGCAACGTTTATATCGGAACCACGAAGCGTTCCACAAATACCAGAATAAAGGAACACAAGGCCAATTGCCGGTTAGGATACTCAGAAAAATCCGCTGTCGCAGAACATGCGCTTAACAATAACAATCACAGAGTGAAGTTCGAAGAAACCCAAGTAATTGCCACAACACATGCATATTATCCAAGACTCTTCCGAGAAGCAATCGAAATTGAATAAAGCATGGCTACCTGTTCTGAAGAAAACGTTAATAACACCATACCGGGAAATTAATGAATCCGAGGGGGTACCCGACGCAGGGACGATGACACCGGAAGCAGGTAGGAGTACGTCGACCCATAAATACTGGCTGAGACAACGCATACCAAACAAGTAGTGTTCAGTGATCGAAACAGTAAACATTTCTCTTGAAAATGCCAACCACTCGTGTTGGCGAAACGTCGAGTTTTTCTCTAAATAAACGTCGGCCTAAAAACCCGAAAAACCATCATTCATTCAACGATGGCCGCGAAAGCCTTTCACAATTTGTAAAAAATTGTTTATTTCCATCTTTTTAGTTCAAATACCCTGATCCTATTGAATATCAAACACATCCGTTTCGTTATATTCAGTATCCTTTGCAACTGCCCTTATACTACAATTTAGGTATTTTCGAAGATACGCACTCTTTGTTACCGTTGGCTTGCCGATTTGTGTTTTTAAGTAAATTAATGAAAAGAGTACTTTGAAACAAAAGTTTTTGTTTGACATTCGGTAATCAGTACGAATTGTCAAAAAGTGTTAATAAGATGGCACACAACCGAAGAGTAGTTCTTACAATTGGAGAAAAAGTAGAGATTATCCGCTTATTTGGTGATAATGAAAGATCTACGCGTCAGGTTGCTGGAATATTCAATGGAAGGCATCATGATCGAGAACCAATTTCTCACGACACCGTTGCCAAAATCAACAGATTGTCCGCAAGGACTGGAGCGGTTTTCAAGACAAGACCGGGGAAGTACAATTTAAATCAGACACTATCCAAACGATGAACGTATCTTAGCAGAATTTCGAAACAACCCAAATGGTACTGTAAGGGCAGTTGCGAGGACACTGAATTTAACGAAAAACAAAGTATGGAGAGCAATAGGATTAGGGCATTTAAACCAAAGTTTCTACATACTCTGTTAAATGGTGATTTTGAACGACGGTTTGAATTTTGCTTATGGTTGCAGGGTAACTATCTTAACGACAGACTTTTTCTGAAAAACATGATGTTTACGGACGAGGCAACGTTTACAACAAACGGTGTGGTATCTAGTCAAAATTGTAGGTTTTGGGCAGCTGAAAATCCGAATTGGGTAATTCATTGTAAAAACCAGTACAGTGAAAAAGTTAACGTGTGGTGTGGCATATTTAACGAACAAATTGTTGGTCCCTTTTTTATGGATAACCTGACTGGACAAAATTTTCTACATTTTTTACAAAATGATCTCTATGATTTTCTCATGGAATTGCCATTAGCACAGAGACAAAACTTAATCTTTCAATTAGATGGTGCCCCGCACATAATTCGCTGATAGTTCGGAACTTTTTAAATGTAATTTTCCCTATGAAATGGATAGGTAGAAATTCTCCTTTAGAACCATGGTCCCCTAGATCGCCAGATATTACCCCTTGTGACTTTTTTCTGTGGGGACATTTGAAAAATAAAGTGTATGCTACTCGGCCTCGTAATAGAGAGGAACTTTGCTTTGCAATTAGGCAAGCGTGTCAGGAAATAACTCCCCAAACTTTAAGAAAAGTGAATTGTTGAAAAGTGTATTGTTTCTGAAGGTAGTTATGTTGAAAACACAAGAATCTGAAATAATGTAATTTGTTATTTTATTACCACATCAGTTACAAGTAAAGAGCTTATTAAAAATAGACTTTAATTTTTTTTGCTCAAATCTGCTCTTGAGATTTTGAAGATATGAATGAAAGGGTTTTTTGTGATGCTCATTGTGAATCTGATAAGAAAAGTTGTATAAAATAAGCCCTAAAATCCTTTTCTCAAAAAACGCCTTTATTGTCCCACCAACAGCGCACGCCAATGGTGAATGAATATGTTCACTATGCCAAATACTTCATTTTTCTAATATACAATCACCACCAAAATCTCAAGAAAATCGCCTTTATAATAACATATATTCGGGCGTATTCATGAAAAAAGTGAATTTAATTTTTTTTCTGCTCAAATTAGCTCTAGAGATTTCGAAAATATGAATTAAGGGGTCTTTGGGATGCTGATTCTGAATCTGATAAAAAAAGTTATCTAAAATGAGCCCTAATATCATTTTCCCAAAAAACAGCTTTTTTTCAACCCCCACTCCGCACGCCAATGGTCGATGAATATGTTCACTATGCCAAATACTTTATTTTCCTAACATATAATCACCACCAAAATTTCAAGGAAATCGCATTAATAATAACTGAGATATTAGGGTTTATTCATGAAAAGCGGGACACACTGTATATCATTGTGCCCATCGAGACATTTGATCATAAACTACATTCTACTAAATTTTCAGCCAATTCGACTGGGACCCATTTTCCATAAGAACCGTGCGGGGTCCTTTGAAAAAACAGACATCAATTACCGACATCCATAACTATCAACTCCTGGAATCTCCTGTTATTCCCTTTGTAAAACAATTCTTTTACCACCGTCCCAATAACAAACAGCTAAAACACCGTTTTCTTTCCAGACGTTCCAGAGACAAGACTCGTAGGAATCCCGACAAGCGACGTCGAAGACCTCAAAGACTCGATAGCAATAAGATGCGTCGTGGTGGCCAACCCCAAAGCCTCGGTGGTGTGGCGGAGAGAAGGCCAGAATCAACCGGCGAGCCTGCAGGAACTTTTGCAATTCAGTCCCGCAATCAGGCAGCATTCCGGGCTGTACACGTGTCACGCACGCAATAAAGCTGGGGATTCACAGCCCATCAGAGTGCAGGTCGATGTGAAATGTGAGTATTCTCGGAAAATTAAATGGAGTATCTATTAGCGGGTAATTCGCTTAGTAGTATAGGTATATTAGGAGATGTTGAGCTAAAATTTCAAATTAAATTGGACCCTTTTGATTTTTTAGATTCTAGGAGGATTTGGGGTACCGAATAAGTCTAGCAACTCTTCATAAAAGTACGGGCACGGATTTTCGAAATTTTGGGACTTGAAACTCAAAAATATTTTGAATCGCGAATAACTCGAAAACTATGAGGAATTTGAAAAAATGGCCAGAAAAATGTAAAGCACAAAATTCTCTACAAAAAAGTATCTTAGGTATTTTTTCCTAACCTCAAAATTTTCACCTTAAAACGGGTTTAAATACTCAATAATAGTTTGAATCGCGAATAACTCGAAAACTGCGAGGAATTCGAAAAAAAGACCCAAAGCACAAAATGTAGAGCACAAAATTCTCTACAAATTGGTCCCTAAAAAATTTTCCTAACCTCAAAATTTTCATCGTAGAATGGGTTCATGTACTCAAAAACACTTTGAATTGCGGATAACTCGAAAACTATGAGGATTTCAACACAAAATGCCGGCACAAAAATTTAGTACATGAGAGGTTTCTCTTTTGTCCTAACCTAGGAAAATATTTTGATTCAATTAGATTTATGATCCACAATTTTTGCACTGTCCCCAATTTTTTTATGTGAAAAACACCGTGAAGACTACAGAAAGCAGTACGCACTTGACAAATGTTTACTACACAAAACACGTCGTCTGCACCACAGAACTCATAATTATATCTTATGATATAATTATGAGTTCTGTGGTCTGCGCACGTGCGTGGTTATCGGTGATAATGGTTGCCGAATTCTTCGCGGGAAATAGACGAAAAGAAAGCTTTCGAATTCTTCAACCAAGTAATTGAATACAATGTAACGACCCGCAATCGATTCTTTGTAACGTGTTTTCACAAATACAACATGAATTTTTCGAAGAAACTTACTCTTGGATAATTAAGGAAAAATAAAAAATTCTATTATTCCTCTGATAGGAGCTATCAGAAGAATACAATTTCTAAGAAAAAATATTCAATTTTTAATATATAACGCACATATTATCTCTCGAATCAGATATATGATCACAGTGTGGTCATCATGCAGTCAAAAACAAAAAGAAATTATTTATAGATTGATGAATAAAGCAATAAAAGTAATATTTGATAAACCTTGGGATACACCATCTTCAGATTTGTACAAAAACACCAATAATATGACATTGAATCAACTTATTAAATTTGAAAAAGCTAAATTTGCATTCAAATTAACCAAAAATATTCAAAAAAGTAATACAACAATTCAGAAAAATTCCAAATTACATAGTCATAATACTCGGATTTTGAACCACTTTCACTTGGACAATATCCATTCCAACAAAGGGAAAGCAAATCCAATTTTCAGCTCTATAGAAACATTTAATAAATTACCAGAACAAATAAAAAATTCAAAAACGATAACTTCATTTTCCAAAAATTTTAAAGAAATGATACTATTGAAATGATGTTCATAAGAATACTACAAAACTTGAATTATTTGTATTATTTGAAAATGTATTAGAATTAGATTACTTTATTTTATCATTGATGTACATTCAACCTTCCTTATACCAGAACTTGTTCTGACTGGAAGTTATTTATACAATAAAAAAAAAATAAAAAATTTACGGAAAAATGGGACATTTTGACCTTTCTAGGCATTTTCAAAATCTTCATAATGAGGATACATCATACTAAGAATGTTTTTATATGAACTTGAAGCTGAGATTCTACGCTTCAAAATGAATACCCTCATCTTTGGATAAGAGAAACTATTCAAAAGTCTGTGAATATCGAAATAATAATCAATGGAGAACGAAGATCGTGTTCATGATCGCGTTTTTTGAAAGTTAGTTCATTTGAAACCAAGAAGTAACTCATGTATGTTATATACATGAAAATATTGATAATAATACGAAAGACAAATCTCTCGTTGGATTTGCTTGTTTATGTTGCGAGTGATGGAATATATTCATTGAAACTTCAAGTGCTTGTGTGGCCAATATACCTCTTCATCTCGCAAGATTTTCGAAAATTTCCCAAGTCGAAAATTATGCTACCGTACCGGAGTACAAAATAGAGAACCAACCCATCATTATGCATTTTGATTCTTTGAAAACGGAGTAGTTTTCAACGAGTTAGAGCAATTTTAATTTGCGCTTGGGATGTAAATTTGCTTGAATTCGCACTGGCGGGAATTCGCGAGCGGGTGCTCCGGCTTTCGGCTTTGAGAGAGAATTACTCAGAAATAGTGGCTCCAACGAAAAAATGACTGGAGACCTTTTTTGTAGAAAATTGTGCTTTACATGTTTTGTCACGGCAGTTTTTTTCGTATTCCTCATGGTTTTCGAGTTATTCACGATTCAAAATATTTTTGAGTTTCAAGTCCCAAAATTTAGAAAATCCGTGCCCTTACTTTAATGAAGAGTTGCTAGACTTATTCGGTACCCCAAAACTTCCCAGAATCTAGAAAATCGAAAGGGCCCAATTTTTTTTGGGTCTTATCCTATTTAGCCTGTACTATAGATAGATATGTTTATTAATCCTTAGAGATTATCAGCATGACATAGGATAGGTCAATATAAATATAGATGTAAATACACTGGCATGCAAAATTAACCGGACAACAAAATTTTGTTCAAATTCAATCTTAAATAACTTTTAAACCTTTTCATCAATTTCGATAATTTTTTTGCCAAGTTGTAGGTACTTTCATTGTTATCATTCTCTACTATCGATTTTGCAGAAAGTTCTTAAAGATTTGTCGTTATACAGGTTATGATAAAAGGTGCACTTTACCCCAACATTTCTGAACACCCTGTGGAAAAATTTGACTACTGAATAATAGGTCTTCGTACGAGATTTTAAAGCCTGATCTTTCGTCAACAGTTCTTTTTTTGATTCATATCAATAACTGCATTCTTAAAGAAAAAACGCATTTTTAAAGAAAACCATGCGATTCGTAACCATAAAAAAATTTTATTCAAAAAATAACAGTGACAACAATGGTAATTAATTGGTATCAAAATCGAGTGTTTCCTCCCCGGGCTTGAATAACAGCTCTCATCCTTTCTGGCATAGACTGAATTAAACCAGCAACTGCGTCTTGGGGTATTTGCTCCCACTCGTTTACCAGCGCCTGTTCCAACGCAACCACAGTTTGAAATTCTCCATAGTTCTGCCTAAGCCTTCGTCCTAATTTGTCCCACATATGCTCTATGGGGTTGAGATCCGGACTCCTTGGCGGCCAGTCGAGTACTTGGATACCAACATCATTGAGGTATTGCCTAGTCATTCTGGCTATGTGCGGCCGAGCACTATCTAGCATTAGGAGAAAATTTTCTCCTATAAAGGGCATATGAGGGACTCCATGTTGTTCCAAACACTCCCTGATGTATCTGTCAGCATTGAGGCTCCCTCCCCGTAGCGAAACAAGATCTGTGCGGGCTTCCAAGGAAATACCGCCCCATATCATCACTCCTCCACCACCAAATTGAACTCTAGGAGAGAAACAACATTGAGCATAGCGTTCTCCAGGCCTTTTCCACACTCTTTGACGACCATCAGGTGAATATCTCGTAAAACGAGACTCGTCTGTGAAAAGAACATTTCGCCAATCGTCCATATCCCAATCTGCATGAGTTCGAGAAAATTCCAAGCGCTGCCTTCGATGACCTGCATCCAATAGGGGACCTGTAGCAGGTACACAAGATGATAGGTTTTGTTCCTTCAACCTTCGCCGTACTGTGTCAGGTGAAACTACGGTACCATGAACATTTTCTAATCTTCGAGCCAAAGCTGTAGCAGGAATTGTTCTTTCTCGAAGAACTTGGAGTCTCAAAAACCGATCTTCAACTGCGTTTGTTGCTTTCCGTCTTCCCTGCCCAGGTCTTCTTAAGTACGAACCAGTTTCTCTGAATATTTCTATCGCATCGGATACTGTACTGCGTGGAACAGCAAGTCTATCTGCGATATATCGAATGGCACGACCATCATCTTGTAAAGCTACAGCTTGCGCTACTTGTTCCGGTCTCATTTTTTAAAAACTTTCTCGTTAGCGGTATACCTCCGAAACACAAATCACCTAGAGACACAACCACCTTAACATACACTATAAAGCAAATAAATCTGTGAATAATTGTTGACTACTGCTTAGCAAAATACGAATCGCATGGTTTTCTTTAAAAATGCGTTTTTTCTTTAAGAATGCAGTTATTGATATGAATAAAAAAAAGAACTGTTGACGAAAGATCAGGCTTTAAAATCTCGTACGAAGACCTATCATTCAGTAGTCAAATTTTTCCACAGGGTGTTCAGAAATGTTGGGGTAAAGTGCACCTTTTATCATAACCTGTATAACGACAAATCTTTAAGAACTTTCTGCAAAATCGATAGTAGAGAATGATAAAAATGAAAGTACCTACAACTTGGCAAAAAAATTATCGAAATTGATGGAAAGGTTAAAAAGTTATTTAAGATTGAATTTGAACAAAATTTTGTTTGTCCGGTTAATTTTGCATGCCAGTGTATAAATACAAATATACATAAATAAATAATACGATTGGGACATATGAGACGATATCTGAGACTTAAAAACATGAAAACAGTGGTACTTAAAATTACAAAGAGGTGTATAAATGAAAATTACACATAAGTATTTTATACAAAAACTACAAAGAAACTATATATAAAAAGTGACAGTAGAAATAAAAATGCTAAACCAAAGTAGAGTCAAGAACGTGTCAGCGCACTGATTCAATAGACTGAGTGAATTCATCTAGCGAATAAATCGGATTTTCTTGGAGATATTTTTTGTCGCACTTTTGAATTTTCTCTTGCGTGAAATATTCTTCATTTGTGGCGGTAGCATCTTGAAGAAGAGGGATCCAGAGTATGCGGGGACTTTCTGAAGTGCATTTTATTGGATTTTTGGAAATGTGTATCATTTTTTTGTGTTAGGTAATCGTGAACATCTTTGTTTTTCTTAAATTTGGAAAGGTTATGAAAGGTGCGCGTCAGTAATTTGTATAGGTGAATACAAGTGCATATCATTATTTTATTTCGTGCTGTTACATCAGCTAAAAGGCTCTGGATAACAGAATTGAACGAGTATTGCCACAAGAGTAAATGCTGTACAAGATGGAACAAATTTCCAAAAGGATTAAATCATGTGCACGTCATTCAGATAGGCAAGCATATATTTTAGAACCGTCCATTAGGTACTAATTATTGGATAACATTAACAGATCATAATATGAGAAATCTTGTCATTCTTACAAAGATATAGCAAAAAATCTGACGAGAATATACCACGAGAGTAGTTTGAGTGACAATGAATTTGAATGTTTATACACATATTATAAATGTAAAATTCCCTAGATCGGATATTATTCCACTTGTAAATCTAGTGCTCGGAAGTGTCGATACCTTCCACATAACGATAATTTCGTATGCTTTTTGTGGTATGCAAACCATCAACATTTTTAATGCAGTAGTATAAGATGCAACAAATAGACAATAGCCATCGAATTATTTTTATTTAATTGTCTTCTTCATGATTAATTTGTGTACACATCCTGAAAGAATTAAAAAATACAACTAAAAAAGAAAATTTTGGATGACCCTGTATAATAGTAATCTCAGATTACCCAATATCAAAATCGAATGATATTTACCTATTTTGTAGGTCTACGAGCTTTTGCGTTTGACTGATTTTGTTCAAAGAATAATATAAAAATTATGTAATTATTGATTACCCTGTATACGGGTCTAAGAACTTTTCCTGTCGACAATATTAAGATTGCAATCTTCATCCTCAACTGTTTGTAACAAAATAATCGCCACATTATTGATTTCCTAAAGGCAAGTAACAATGCTGCCTCTTCATGTTTGACACCCTGTATCTCAAAAACTGTCCATTAGATCTCGTTGTGCCCATGGAGACATCAGATCAGGACATCATAAACTACACTATACTAAATTTTCAGCCAATTCGACTGGGAGCCATTTTCCATAAGAACCGTGCGGGGTCCTTTATGAGAATCGTCAAATCGACATACTTTATCTCTGCTACCTCTGTTAGCTACTTCAATCGAGAAATTTCGTATAGGAAATTGTTGGGCGTCTCATCGAAACGAAGCTTTTCACGAAGATTCAACTTGATAGTAATTATTTTCACATCAGGGATCTGTACTACAACTTTTGAGCGTAGGATATTACAATTATATAAAAATTAACTAAGCAACAGTAGAACAACTAGCTAGTTAGTTATCATTTTTGATGACCTCGTTATTAAAGGGCTCTCAACGGAGTGGATGAGTGGTGCCGTTCGGTGGGACTCAGTGTAAACCCTGAAATGGCGGAACTGGTTCTCTTTACCAGGAAACGCTAACCAGGAGACCTCCCAGATGTTCAACTCACTGGAAGGTCCCTGCAGTACAAAGCACTTTGGAGTCATCTTCGACTCCAAGCTGAACTGGAACGAGCATATTGATCATAAAGTTCAGAAAGCCACAGCTGCTTTCTGGGCATGCAGAAGGTCATTTGGTGGTACGTGGGGGCTCAGCCCCAAGACCCCAAGATTCTATATTGGATCTACACAATTCTCATACGCCCAATGATTACGTACGGAGCCATCGTGTGGTGGCAAGTTGCAGCATCCGGAAAGTCAAAAACCCAATTAGATAGGGTACAAAGACTTGCCTCTCTTGCGATAACAAGTGCAATGAGGACGGCACCTACCAGGGCACAGGAGACGCTCATGGGACTGCCCCCCTTGTACCTCCTTGAAGCCGTAGCTCGCCCAAGAAGTTCTAACCAATGGCGGAGCGAGGGAATTTATGGACATTTTCGATTATGGAATCAGACGGTAAGGGATTGTCCCCTGCTTGAAATGCCGGGTGACAGTTCGTTACCTGCCATACGATTCAGTAAAAGGCCGCAGTCAGTCATTCCCAAGAGGGAGTGACTGGAAGCGGATCGGGTACCACCTGATTCCCACAAAGGGGATCATCTGGTTCACAGATGGCTCCAGGATGGGTAAGTCAGCCGGCGCCGGCGCTGGGGTATACGGGCAATCTCCGAAAGCGGAACTCTGTTATGCTCTAGAAACTTTTGCTACTGTATTTCAGGCAGAAATGTTTGCCATACTTGCTTGTGTAAGAGAAAATCTCAACAGAGGCGACCGCGGCCAGTAAATCACGATATGCACCAACAGCCAAGCGGCGATCAAGGCTCTCACATCATATAGAGTCACTTTGTTGCTGAATGCTGGTGTCTGAAAGCATCTGCAAAGGCTATCTGCTGCCAATGAACTGAAGCTACTTTGGGTCCCTGGTGATACCGGAGTACCTGGAAACGAACAGGCTGATTATTTGGCCAGACAAGGTGCGAAAAGTCCAAAGATTGGTCCAGAACCTATCCTAGGAGTTTCTAGATCATGGTGCGTCTCAACCATGAAGGAAATCCTGGAAATAAAATTCCAGGATACATGGAAAGATGCACCAGGCATGAGGCAATCGAAACTCCACATCGGAGGCCTTTCTACTGGAAGGACCAAGACTCTGCTCACACTGAGCAGAAAGGAAATCACATTAGTGACAGGACTCCTGACGGGACACTGCCATCTTAACAATCACCTCAACATTTTAGGTATCACGAATGATACCGAATACAGGTGGTGCTTGGGGGATGAGGAGTCAGCCACCCACATCCTCACGGAATGCCCGACAGCGGCAGCAATACGGGAAGCACACCTCGGGAGCATCGTACTGAGAGAGTGAGAGGGAGGTATCGGTTAGAAGGCTGGCCTCTTTCGCTCGCGAGATAGTCTACCTTTAAAACTGAACCATTTCCCAGCAGTGGTGGGTGCATAACGGGCCCGATTGAGAGGCCTACATGCTTATGGCTCCGGCCGCCCACCTCGTTATCGATACATGTTGAAAGGATGGGACTCTTTGATCAAACCATAAATTTTATAGGACAAACATTTTTTCGAGTAATTTAGATAATTATCTTTAGATTTAACAAAAAAGCCCACAGTTGGTAATACATTTTTGAGAATTGTTAAATCGACGTATTTCATTCCTGCTACCCCTGTCAGCCTCCACAATCGATAATTTTTGTGAGAACAAGTCGGGTGTCTCATCAAAATGAAGCTACTCTGGGAAAATTTGATAGTAATCAATAGTAAAATGTCCCATGGATCCTGCAGTGGGACTCTGTGTCCTATTGAATTCTACTTATCGGCTGAATTCGACATGACTGGTACTCTGTGCACAAAAATTATCGCCTAAAGTCGACTATCGCGGTAGCAAGAAAGCAAGACGTCGAGACATGTCGTTTTCTGTTTTTATGTATGTCAAACATAGTTATGGTACAATTTCGAAAGCAAATATGTAAATAATATGAAATATTGAATAATGAAGGTAAGGAGTGAAGACTGACAAATACTACTCGATATAAATCTCCCATTTATATTCACAATGGACATAAATATATATATATATATATATATATATATATATATATATATATATATATATATATATATATATATATATATATATATATATATATATATATATATATATATATATATATATATATATATATAAGTGAAAATAGAGTATTTTTCGTTTTAATTCCGAGAGTTCTAACCTTTGACAGCTGTTTCGTGCTAACGCACTCATCAGAAAGGATTTATGGAGCTCTCGAAATCAAAACGAATCCACTCAAGAATTAATACCGTGAAGGCAAGACAGATATAACAGAAAGTTACTTATGACATCTACAGTTGAAACTTAATTTGACACGAACCATGGAATCCAAAGTTAGATGTTTATCTACTCATTGACAGGCAGCCAACAATTCGTTGTTCTGACCAACCCAAGGTTCAATCAAGTTTCTCGTACGTTAAGAGGAACGCAAGCAGAATCTAAGTGAAAATAGAGTATTTTTCGTTTTGATTCCGAGAGTTCTAACCTTTGACAGCTGTTTCGTGCTAACGCACTCATCAGAAAGGATTTATGGAGCTCCCGAAATCAAAACGAATCCACTCAAGAATTAATACCGTGGTTCGTGTCAAATTAAGTTTCAAGTAGTGACTGTAGATGTCATAAATTGAAAATAGCAATTTTTTAAAAATATTTTCCCATCTATTTAAAAATATTTTTTTTTCTTATGAATAGCTTGACTATACTGAAAAATTTGCATTTTAATGATAATAACAAAACTTTCTCATTTTCTCCACACCAGAGGCCACTAAATTGAAAAAATGGGAATTTGTCAGAACCCTTGCTGTTACATCGGTTCGTATCTAACAGTTAAATCCGAATTCCACGACCATTGTGATGACATGACACTCCAAAAACATGGTAATTTTCAGATTATAATCAAGTTCCGATGATAATCGTGCATGAGCGTTTCACTTCGCACATAAACTTGAAAATAGTGCGTCAAATTAAAGATTCTTAAAGTTTATGTGCAAAGTAAAACGCTCATACAGCATTATTATTGAAACTTGATTAAAATCAGGAAACATGGTGTTTCTAGATTGCCATATCAACACAATAGTCTTGGAATTCTGATATAACTGTTAGATAAGAACCAATGTAACAGCGAGGGTTCTGGCAAAAACCAATTTTTTTAATTTAGTGCCCTCTGGTGTGGAGAAAATGAGAAAGTTTTGTCATTATCAGTAAAATGCAAATGTTTCAGTATAGTCAAGCTATTCATAAGAAAAAAAAAATAATATTTTTAAATAGATGGGAAAATATTTTTAAAAAATTGCTATTTTCAATTTTTCTGAATTATCCCTTGAAACTTCGTTTATGTGTATAAAATTGAATTCTAAGTGACTTTTTCAAATAACTTTTTTTGATATCTTGCCATCTTACCCCTTTTTTGCCTTTGCATTGCAATTTTTTCATTTTTCCGCCATTCTAGCGATCACGTGACATGTGTCAAAATCGATTTTTAGGTTATCGGATATGCACAAACTTTTCCCCAGAATATTTTTTCCAAAACTCCAATAATAAAAATTTTTCCTATATGGTACATACTTTTTGGCGGTCACTGTATATATATATATATGGACATAAATGGACATTTACGGAAAATAAATTACAAAACTCGTTTAAATCGATAGTTGTTAGTCTGAAAAGTCCATTTAACAAAAAGTTCCATTATTTTTCTTTCATTTTAAAAAAATATCACATTTGAAAGTGTGCCGCTGACGTCACGTTCATCGGAAATATCTCCCACCATAATCCACTTTCCGAAACAGGCAATACCGTTCTCCGTAAAAATATAACTTCTAGCATGATATAAGCAGTTGAGAAATAATCAATACATTGTCACTTGTTCAACTCATAGATAAAAATCCACATATTAGCTATTTTTTATTGTATTTGTAACTTTCAAATTTTCTGAACAGACCATCCTTTTGATGAAGAACGAGCATTGACAACACAGCAAATCGTAATGACAGTTCTCAACTGTCAAAAGTTATATGGAGATGTGAGTTTAATGTTTATTTTATTTACATTCAACAATCAACATTCAACTGATAAATTTGATAATAGTGTAGTGACGTGTTATCATAAACGATTTGGTGTGAATTTATTTGTGTAATTGTGTTTTAAAAATATGGAACAAAGCTTCGTGAAGGGAAGTTCGGATAATGTACCGAGGTACAAAGCACCTTTTCGACATGTTCAGTTATTGCAGGGATACAGGTACTGGAGATACAGGAATTAATAACAAATTTTAGAACACAAACAACAAAAGCTCTCAAAACTTAGAAAACCGCATTAACCTCAAAAAATAAATCAGGGTAGTGTTCGTTGAAGTTTAGATCTGATGGAACTGCTTCACTTGTATCAAATGGGTAGGCAAATGAGTTAGACAGAGACAAACTATTCTTATTGATCGCACCGTGAAACAGACGAAATAACCCATCTGGTATCAAATGACAACTGTCATACGACACATTATATTTGAATGAGAATTTGGTGCACAACTTTAACAACGTTGCCAAGTTTAGTTTTGATGAACGTTACGTCACGAAACCACTTTTTCTGATTATAGATAAACTAGCGATCAGAAAAAAAAATTAAAAATCCCGAGTGATATTAGCGTATTTACTTTCTAATTTCAGTGTTACCTCATATCTCTTAGAAAGGTCCATTCGTAAGTCTTGATCACAAATCTACAAAATATCACATTAATATAATTTATATAAATATTTTCACGTAACTAACTTACAATTTTATTCTTTTTCGTGTTCTTCAGGGAAGTTTCTTTCCTCCATGATTAGCTTCAATTTAGGTTTTTTTCCCGGTCATTTTCATGTTCTCACAAAGTATTTACAATAGCAGTGGTTTCGATACAAACTGCTGAGCTACAGAAAGATCATGACTTCTACCTATTACTCCTTGGTATGATCCTGTTGCTTAAAATCTTACTTGATACTGTTAAAAATATATTGAACGATATCCTTATATACTCTAAAGAGTTCTTTAAACCTCGTATCAATTGAAAATGGATGTGACTCTTCTCTCATGAGTTTTCCCCCAATATTTTCTGAACGAATGTCTTTTAGCCCTTCTTTTTACTTCAGAGCTGATAAATTGAATCCGTTTATAAGCAAAATAATGCAATAATATCACATTTTATCCAAAATTTATTAAAAAGCACATGAAACTACAAGCCGTTGATAATAAACATGCATGACAGTGACAGCAGTTTTGGACACAAGAAAATGAAATGTCACTAGAATATAACCAAATTTTGGCAAATGCTTTTGAATCGGGTAGTACAATGCCGAACAAACCCGATTTGCAGGCGACTAATGCACAGAGTGCCAAATAACGTGATCTTTGCTTGCACTGCTGGACTATTTCCTTGTTGACGATCGTGGTCATGGGTGTTGCTTGGTTGGGCTTCCGGCGCTGGGATGGCGCTCGCAGTTTGGAGTTAATCCACTGTGCGGGCGCGATCTCAGTTTCGGTCTTTAAATGGGTGTGGTTGTCGATTCATTCGTTGCAGTCATTAGTTATTGACTGCTAGACCTACCCTATACTGATGAGGAGCAACACTCCGAAATCGATATATAGGTGGTCCGAATGTTTCGATGAACATTCCCATGCAACCAAGCAATTGCAGGGATAACCTTGTAGGAACTCTGCACGGAAATTTCATCAGATGTAATTCAATGTTCGTCGTGGCATTAGCCAGGAAAGTAGTTGTTTTCTGATGGATTTTCGACCCAACTTTTCCTATTGTATAGGATATTGGCAATGAGCAGTCCTCCGGACATCTTATGCCTCTTATTTCCTTGTTACTGTAATTATAGAAATCTACTTCATACATTTCACCAAGAAACATATTATAATCATTATTCATTAATAAACCTGCTTTCAAGAATCACTGTTTGCTCATCTCCGATGTTCATAGCGAATATGCGCGCACTCACTGTGAAACCCATGATAAATTAACCAACGTCTCCGGAGCTTTCATTCAAATAAGCCACTCGCACAGAAGAGAAGATGAAAGTATCGATAGTTTGAATGCAGCTCCAGTGCACTCCTGAATGCAATGAAGTGTTTCAATAGATTGTATAAATCTCGCAGCGGTTTGTTTCCCCAGAAAGAATATAGGACGTGCTCTCCGTCGTCGTTTCAGGATAATAAACCGCGGCATATATTAGGAAACTTTTCAACATTTCAACATACAATGTGGACCATAGCTCCATTTCGGTGAGTGCATGCACTGCTTTATAACTTCACTATGCGAGCAGCAATAAAACCACGAGAGCAAGCCACTTCGAATGCAGAATTTTGCATAATAGGAATACTCAAGCTGGATGTCTTAATGTAATGTAAGAAATTCTGTATTTCTTTCTGAACGGGAAACAGGAAGGATAAGTTCCCAAGTCCCAATTAGAGATATCATTAAGGCCCAATTGTACAGTAGTGGTTCAAGCCCAGGTTCAACTGAACTAAGCTCAGAGAAGAACCGGGTTCAGAAATATTTTTTCCGTTGTACACTCCATATTTGAACTCGGGTTTACTAAACGCCGTTCAAGAAACAATATTTTATGTTGGTCTTCTACAAATTCCTCATCATTCCATTTTACAAAATGATCGACTCTATCTCTATAGTTCTTTGGCTGTCTTCTATCGTTTAGTTTATTTATTGGCAAAGTATTACACTGAAGTGCTTTTACAAGTCAGATATAAAAAAAGAAAGAGAAAGAAAAATGTAACAAATAGTATAAAAATTGGCAATAGTAAGATGAAGCTTATTAGGAAACTACTAATGGTAGCAATACATAGGAAGACAAACATCAAAATATAGAAACAAATATATTTACATATTAAAATCACTTCCTAGATACCCTTCGATGGAATAGAAGGCTTTTTTTATAAGATACGTTTTGACTTTGGTTTTAAAATGGTTAAAATTTAGGTTTTTGACCTCTATTGGAAGAGCATTAAAAAATGTATGCCGTAGTAATCAGCGCCCCTTCTTGTGCGTTGCAACCTGTGGTTCTATTTCTAGTTGAGTATGAGTGAATATCACTATGTGATCTGAAGTTTACTAGGTTCAGTTTTATGTAGGTTAGACAGTGGAATATAAAAGTACATGGAAGTGTAAGGAGCAAAACTATTTCTACAACAATCTCGATATTTTAAACCTGCAATAATTCTGTCACAACGTTGTTTTGGGTTTATTTTTCAATAGAAAACCCTTTCTGTTTTAATACAATAACATCAGAAATTCTCTGTCATTGATATACTCTTTCCACTCTGTACGCCACGGTATCAAAATGACAACTTGATCGTTGTCATGTATAGCTTGTTCCGAATGTTAGTACTTACCTTTGTCGTACTAGTTCGAGCGGACCTGAACCGGCCTTAAGTTATTGACAGTTATCAGTTGTTCTATTTTGCGGTATGACAGCGTTGTTTTGTAGCTTAGAACACAAAACCGTAACATTCCTACTCTATCTCTGTCTTGTGTCATTGAGGTACCTATTTCACATTCGAATACTTGACCTTTTGTTTGTTTGTTTGTTTGTTTGTTTGTTTGTGTTTGGTTCTGAGATTGAGAGGCTGGCGTTTTCGTCTTGGTTCAGTTGGCAACACTGAATCTTAAGGTGTTCTTTTCATAGCTCCTAGTAGCTCGAGTTAGTTCCTGCACTGCTCCCACCGAACACTAACGAACAAGAAAGCGCCTTGTCAGATATTGACAGTTTTGACTTTGACGTCTGAGAGATATTTTCCTCTTGCTTATTTGATATTGATGAGTGACTGACCTATTTTGAAGATTTCCAATTAAAGTTTGATCATCGTTGATGGATCTTGGGAAAATTCATATCAGGAGAGTTTCTCATATTGTTTGCGATTTTTGACGCTTTATATTTTTGAGAAATCTCCATTCGCTTTGCGGATTTTTGAGGTTAGAAGTCATTTCATCATTGTGTTAAACCACTGGAACGAGAAACTAGCTATCAGACAGCAAACAGACCATCAAAAGCTGTTATCAGAACCCTCCCACTTAATAGAGGGTGCTACTTCTTTGCTACCACTCCTGTAACCATTCGGCTACTGCTCCTTTGCGACTACCACTTTGCTACTGTTACCTCTTCGCCGATTGTCTTTCCACTATTCCACTACTGTGATTGTTCCTGCTCAACTGTGATTGTTCCTGCTCAACTGTGGTTGTCCCGCTGTATATCTGTTGTTCAGCATTCCTTCGCTATTCGTCCCAGCTGTACATGTACGTTGATTGATTGTGTCGTACCCACTGTGCACCACAATAATTGGTGAACTGGCATGCTTGAGAATATCTACATAGTATCAGATAAGTTTTGAATAAGACTGCCCCTAAGGCGTAAGTATCCATAACTGTAAGCTATCATCGTGACGTCACAGACATAGCCCTCACTGGAGGTTTCATATTGATATATTCAAACAATACTATACTCTCAATCACACTTGAATTCATCTTGGTGGTTGATTTTTACATTGATTTCATTTTCTTTTGTATGGCGAGCTGAACTGTGCACATACAGGGTGTGTAACGATCAATATATTTTATTAGTAAGGGACATGACTATTTCTTTTATTCTGGTCCAAGTTATCTAAGCGTAAGGGAAGACAAAACCTCTACATAGTTATATAATATTATTATACCCTTTATAGGTATCTATTGTTTAATATTTTAGTAATATTAGTGCAGTGGGTTGTCCCATTCCATCAGGGTGGTTTCGGATTTTTCACTAGCGATAAATCCGTGGCGCTCCGGAAAATTAACCCCATATTTCAATCTCATCGAAATCAATTTATATTGTCGAATCCACGCCTACTGAGCTACTGGGTATGTTAGAGGCGTGACACATCATTGCACATTCACTGCTCTCCTTTCCTAAATTTCGCCCCTAACAACGTCTCTGTAATTTGAAGATTTGAACAGTATTGGGGGAATGACCCCAGTTTAAGATTGCATAGGATGAATAAGAATGAAAGTATCCATGGTAAGCCGACAGTAGGGTGTCCCTGGATACATTTTTTGAAAGACTTCTTATTAGGAAAGTTATTTTAGACAGCTTGGAGCTTAGATGTTGGATGTGAACGTTCCATGTCAACCCTGGATCCAAGTAGACCCCCAAAAATTTAACCGATGCCTGACTTTCCAGGTTTGATGGAGAAGTTTGCAAAGTAGAGTTCATATTATGTGTCTTGTCGGCATTAAGACTTAATTTGTTAGCCAAAAACCAATTCTTAGTCTGGTCGTCTTTATTTTGGGTCCACTGAAGAATTGGGTCTGAGGGGTGGTAACGCATTAATGTAGTGGTATCGTCTGCAAACAAGATTATAAGGAGAGTGATGACATTGGTGAAGTTAGGCAGGTCATTTATGTAAGTGAGGAACAGCAGAGGACCCAGCACAGAGCCCTGAGGAACTCCATGCTGAATCCTCTATTTTTTAGATTCCACATTATTGAAAAAAACAAATTGCTCCCTCTCCTCCAGGTAAGACTTGACAAGAGCTATACTGCTTCGATGAATATTGTAGTGAATTAGTTTTTATAAAGGATTTCGAATACAACAATACAATAATAAATTGCCAATTCAAGGATACCAACATACTTTCGTGGCCAATGTATGCAACATATCATTATCATGGTCACAATAACGAGCACTAGCCTAGTCTTAGTCGCTGTCTCAAGAATTTTTTTGTATTTTATGCATCATAGTCATCATGTTGAAAATTAAAAATTGACAGGTGACAACACTGTCATTAGTGTCTTCTTATCCCAAAAGTGAGGACATTTTTCATGCATTTCAATAAAACTACCCTCTTTCTGGCAATTTTGTTTCTGAAACACAATAAACAATAATAAACAATAATATATGTCGGGGCGTGGCGCAGTGGTTAGAGCGTCCGACTTTGGGTCGAAAGGTCCGGAGTTCGAGCCCCAGTTGCGGCTGAGATTTTTTAATTTAATTTGACCGATTAAATTATTCAAATCTCGTGGCTGGACTGGGGTGAGTCCTGCACGATTCACTGTTGCGTTCCAATTAACATTGCTGCTCCGAAGGTGGCGCATGAAGTTAGTAACAAGGCCTATCCAGAACACGTGGCTAATAATAGCAGTCGATGCCAAAACACCAATAAAAAAAATTTAAAAAAATAAACAATAATAAACAACAAGGATCATAAGTCAAAACAAATAATTATTTCTGTCATTTGTTGATTGGGTATCGACGCGCAAGTGCGTTGTGTTTACAGAAACTCTTTTCTTCAAAGAAAAAAATGTTTAAATCGGAAGACAAATAAAAAAGTTATTGGTTGGCGCTTTCAAATGGGCCTGCCTCTCTGATCTCTGTAATTCCGTTATAACTATCTGTACAGGGTGTTTCATAATAAATGCGCAGGACTTGAGAATGTGATAGCTCGTCCAAAAATATAAAAAAAGTTTCTATTAACTTACCCTCTAAAATGTACCATTTTCGAGATACTGGTGCTGAAATTTTAAAAAAATAATCGTTTTTTGCGAATATCTCTGGAACCGTTTATCTCACAGAAAACAGATTTCGTAGGCATTTTCTACCCATAATAAGCTATGTTTTGTGCTGATTTTTCATAAGCTCTAAAGTTGACCGTTTTCAAGAAAAATCAACTTTCATGTTGTTTAAATAATGTTTTTTCCTCGAAAAATTGCTGCTAACGGTGGATATTTCCAACAAGTCAACTGAGTATGATTGTTATCATTTTTATTTTATTTTGCAATTAAGAGGTCAACGTTTGGTTTTGTTACTTGTTTTAACGTTTAAATAGTGTGTGTGTGTGTGTTAGTAGTGAGTTGGTATCAGAAGTATTCTATTTGCCACAGATTTTTGTAATTAAAATGATTCTATTTTTCAGGTCTCACTTTGCTAAGAATTTAATTATTTCATTATATATGTTTTTATCATTGAGAGAAAGTAGACTGGTGATATTTATAGGAAGAGATACATTCAAGGAGATCAGTTTGTTCAAGAATTCAGAAATGTTCTGTGAGTTTCTCTTACATTCAAAAAATATATGGTTGAGGTCTCCAACTGATGAATTGTCACAAGGACACTTATTCGAATTTACGATTCCAATTTTATTAAGGTGTGCCGGGAAACAACCGTGATTAATTTTCAGACGACTGATAGTGGATGAATAGGATCTGGGTACCAGAAATTCTGAGATGTGTGGTATTTTGACTGGTAATTCGGGGTGGATATACTTGTAGTGGTTATTACTTGTCTTAACAAAGACTAACCAGATATATTTCCACTGCTCTCTTTGAGTTTGACATAATAACTCATCATAAAGATTGATTTCACTTATGGAGTTAAGCTTTGTTGCTTCCCTTGCAGCTAAGTCGGCAATTTCATTTCCTGCAATACCTACATGTCCTTTGGACCATATAAATATAATTTTGACTTGTTTTCTTGCCAAAGAGCAAATCGATTGTCTTATTTTACAGATAATTTCGTTTTTGAAGTGTTTTTGTAGGTTGCTATTTGATGTTTGTGAAACAGATTTTGAATCAGACAAAATTATGGTATTCCCAATGTTGCATGTAGTGACCCAGAGCAGTGCTTTTTCGATAGCTACAGCTTCCGCGGTATACACTGAGGCGTCGTCATTAATACGATATTTAAATGTTTCATTTGTGTTTGAAATGTAGAACGCACATCCTGTCCTACCATCCCTTTTAGAGCCGTCAGTGTAAATTATTGTACTATTACCGTAGTGGTTCAGTATGGATTTCAAGAAGGGATTATTGTAAAGCGGATTATCGGTATAGCACGGGTATATGACTGTAGGTTAAGATATTAATGCATCAAATTCGCCTTGAAATAGTGGCCATTTGGAAAAAAAGGAGTATTCATATAATTAGTTGTAATGAATACATTTGCAGTCTCCAATATTTATTTGTTAAGTTTTCAGTATTGAGAAACGCAATGCTTGCAAGCACAGTTGAGTTCCGTGCTCGGACTTTGATCATCATTTTATTGGCTAGGTACTGTCTTCGCAACACTAGAGGGGGCTCTTGAGCCTCCGCCAGTATAGCGGGACATGGAGTGGATTTCATCAGACACCAAGACTTATTCAAATTGCACTGTACTGAATTCTATCAATTTTTTTAAAATTTGAATTACAAGATGACCCGTAAAAAATACTGCCATTATCCAAAATTGAGCGAATATATGAGCGGTAGAACATGAGTGCAATTTGTGGGTCAGCACCCCATCTCTTTTTCGAAGTGCACCTGAGCATATTGATACCTTTATCATATTTACTTTTAGTGTACTCTATATGTTTAGTCCACGTCAGCTTCGTGTCTAATATCAAACCCAGGTATTTATATTGTAAGACAACGGGGATACTGTGTCCACAAAGTGTGATTTCTTTGATAGTTGGTAGCCTATGTCTCGTGAAGAATGCAATTGCTGACTTTTCAGTTGACATAGTAAAACCGTGCTCTTGTAACCAGCTCTTGAGAACGTACATGATATGTTTGAGTTCTCTGACGCACTCATCATATGAATTATGGATAGTATATAAGCATACATCGTCAGCGTATTGAATGCATTTGATAGAACTTCCATACATGTCGTGCAAACCAGCAGTACACATGTTGAATAGCAGTGGGCTCAATACTGAACCCTGAGGTAATCCATTTCTGCAAATACGAGAGCCGTGAATTATATTGTTGTGGTCTCTTATTGTGATTTCTCTGTTTTTGTACAATTCCACCAGACTAGCACATATTTTCATTGATATACCAAATTCACCTAATTTTATTTTGAGGATATCTAAATCCACGACATCATAAGCCCCTTTCAGATCAAGGAAAAAACACGCGAGATATTTATTCAAAGAAAATGTGCATTGTATATCACCAACCAATTGGGTTAGGGCATCTGTAGTTCCTACGCCTTTCCGGAATCCAAATTGACCACCTGGTAATAATTTTTTGTATTCAACATGCCATTCCAGTCTTGCTTTTATCATTCTTTCGAAAGTTTTTGTAATTGTTGATAGCAAAGAAATTGGACGGTACGATGCAGGATTATCTTTGTCTTTGTGTGGTTTGGGAATAACACAAATGATTATTCTTTTAAAGTTATCAATGTATTCACCTTTCAACCACCAATTATTGAAAATATTCAAGAGGCAATTTTTCACGTCATCAGTTATATATCCGAGAATTTGATATGTTAAGAAGTCTGGCCCCGGAGCAGTGCTACGAGTCACTTTGAGTGCACTATCGAGTTCATCCAAAGGGAATTCTTTTTCGATAATACTTTTTGGAACAGTAGAAACGTTTAAATAAATTTTGTATAATTAGGAAAAGAATTATTTAAAAAAATTTACCATGTTTTTCAACATGAAAGTTGATTTTTCTTGAAAACGGTCAACTTGAGAGCTTATGACCAAGAGTACTTTTTTGTGTAAAAAACATTGGTGGTTCAAGTAGGTGGCTGTTTCCAGTGGCGTAGAAGTTGGAGAAAAAAACACCCACTACCCCTTCAAAATATTCACCAATTATAAATTTAAAAAAATTAAAAATCCGCACAAAACATAGCTTAATATGAGTAAAAAATGCATTCAAAATCTGTTTTTTGTGCGATAAACGGTTCCAGAGATATTCGCAAAAAACTACATTTTTTTTTTATTTCAACACCCTGTATCTCGAAAATGTTGAATTTTAGAGGGTAAGTTGATAGAAACTTTTTTTCATAATTTTGAACGAGCTATCACATCCGGAAGTCCTGCGCATTTATTATGAAACACCCTGTATATGACGTTGTTGCTATTTCACTGCAAATTCATGGCAGTTGAACTATCATTATTATTATTCAGGACACCACAGCCTGTATCCACTCGAACAATATTCTACCATTAAACATATCTTTGATCTTGTTTAAAATTTTCTACAAACTGATTCTTCCGGAATGTATTGCTATATACCATACATTTCCAAAGATTTGCAACATTTTTACGTCAGGTTTCCTTCCATTTCATGGCGCAGCTAGTACGTGATTTTTCAATGCTTTCGTGGGACAACGATGGATGAGACAAACTGGTCAAGACAGCTTCATTTCAAAACCTCTTTTTGAGTTTCCACTTCAACAACATTCATCTCGCTTTCTCAATGTCCGTTCTATTCATACGTTCTGCAACCCCGTTTTGTTGTAGTGTTTTTCTCATAGTGAACTGAATTCCAGGACTCTCTAAGAATTCCTGCATTTCCTTCGACATATATTCTCGATCATTGTCACATCGAAATCGAATAAATTTCGATTTGAAATGTGCCGTCGCCATAGATTCATATATTTTGAAGCAGCGGAAAACTTCAGTTTTCGATTTCAAGGTATAGCAGCCGCGAAATGGGAGAAATAGTCTATGAATGTCAATACATACTTCTGGTCTTGAGATATTTATCACAAAACAAATCACTTTGAACTAGTTGTGAGGTCGTAAAGCTCTCATAGACTAGTCAAGGTATACCATTAAAAAAAATTGTAGTCACCGAAAATTATGATGATGGTGTCATTCGATTCGTAATATCATGTAGAAATTTTGAGGAAAGGTCCCAATAGGGCGAGAAAAAAATTGCAGAAGTTATAAACAAGTTTGTGAAAAAACGTGGGGCTTTGGTTATTTTTCTAATATCTCGAAAAATATTAAATATTTTTGAAATATTGAAACAGATCTGATAAGATTAGCAAAGTTGCTGAAAAAATTTTTTGACTCCCGAAACTCCAATATCTTTAATTTTCACAAAGCCCTGAAAATAAAGCCAAAAATGGGTAGTCTGGCTTCCACGAGCCTTGCGTTACTCTGACACAACAACAATAAAACTTATTTTAACATAATAAATATTAATATTAAGGATAAAATGTACTATTTGGATACATCAATTTTTTATCCCAATTTCTCCATAAATTAGGCATTTGTTAATCAACAGATTCTAAAATGAATGTTAACATAAAAACCCCGATAATTATTGAACTAAAACCCTAAGATTTGTTTCACTCTTCTCCAAATCCATGCACAAAATAACATCAAACCCTAAATGTCCATCTCTCTCGTTCTCGTTCATACTTTCTCTTTCTCTCTCCTTCTATATCCTTCTATATCTTTCTCTTTTTCTCTCTCTCTCACTCCCTCTCCCTCTCTTTCTCTCCCTCTCTCTCTCTCTCTCTCGTTCACTCTCGTTTCTCTCTCTTTCTCGTTCCCTCTCTTTCTCCCTCTTTATTTTTTCTTCCCTTCCTTTCTCTCTCTTTCAATCGCTTCAAATCTACTTCTGCATCCTTATACTGTAGTTTTGAATTATCTGTACTGCCAATTAATTATTTAGGTATTTAGTTAATCTAGTCCACGCCGGGATCCAGTAACGCCACAACACAAGCATATTAATTGCTTAGGTGGGTCTCCTGTTTCCTGGGGTGAATCACAAAAATGTTGTAACAATTGATGTAAATTTTCTGAATGTCAATAAACTGAAACTGAAACTCAGTGAAGTTATTCCTGGCCAATTGCGCCATATTGGAAACAAAGGCCAAGAAATTTGAGGGAGAAGTTATTCTTATTAGACAACCGATACAAAAATTATAAAATTTTGATTGTCCACTTTTTTATTAACAAAAACAAAACATTATTTTTTAATATCTTGAATGTGTTTATTTCTAAGGCTTAGTTAGGCTACATTAAAATATATTTCAATTTTCTCACCACCATTGGTGTACAGAACACCTAGAGATTCAGTGTTGCCAACTGAACTAAGTTGAACGAAAAGCAAACAACGTCAAGTATTCGAAGTAGAAATATTACGATTCTGTATTCTAACCACAAATCAATAGATTTATAACCAAAAGCTTGATTACCTATATTTCGGACGTCCATCATCTTAATGGTTGAAATATTTCTATCTCTTTCAAATTTTTCACAACGTTTCAATTGCTTGCATCCGCAATCGTCTTCTGGTGAATAATGACAAAATCAGATGCTACGCGACCTTTTATAGGTCTATAATTAAAGTGTAATTACAGTGTAATTACGCGCGGTCTTGTGGCGCGCGTGGTTTCGCGCTTTTTCTCCCTCCAAAACGGTCCATGAGCGGTTTCCAAACGTTTTTAATTTCCACGCTTGGTTGACTGAAGGCACTATTGGCTTCTATATAGGTGGTTTCCATAAATTTCCGTTTGAACCAATGTTTCTCTCTATGAAGAACACTAGCTTCGTCCCAAAAAATTCGATGGTGTTTTGTCCAGGCGTGGTCAGCAATTCCCGATTTTGATGTTTCCCCTCGTTGAGTCTACTTTTTGTGTTCGGCTATTCTTACTGATAATGGCCTCTTGGTTTTTCCGATATAGGAATCTCCACATTCACATGGGACTCTGTAAATACAGTTTTTGCTGGATTCTGTTGTGTTCTCTGGTTTCGTCTTGGTGAGGAAGCTTCGTAAGGTACTGCCGGATTGAAAGCAACTCTTGATGTTGTATTTATTTCCGATCCTTCTGATCTTCTCGGAGATACCCCTGATATAGGGAAGAATGAGAACGGGGTTTTGTGGTCATTCTTCGGTTGTTTCCGAACTTCTCCTATGAGTTTCTTGGAGTATCCGTTTCGACGTAGGTCCTTTTTGATGTGGTTAATTTCCGCCTCCAATAACTCCTGGTTGTTGCAAATAGACATTGCTCTCTCCACCAAAGCTCTTACGATTCCCCTCTTTGTGGAGTTTGGGTGATTAGAGCCTTAGTTGAGTTACTGTCCTGTGTGTGTCTTCTTCCTGTAAACAGAGGTGAGAATTCCAGAGTCTGTTCTTTCAGTTTTCACATCGAGAAACGATAGGGAACTATTAGTTTCATTTTCTATTGTGAATTTGATTGAATCCCTCATGTTATTCATTCTGGCGAAAGTGAAAGAAAGAAGGAAGGTGTTCATCTCCATGGAAGAATCCCTTAACATCATCAAGAGGAAACTGGAAGAAGACATTCAGCTTCATGAAAGGACTAACCTCCCCGTACAAGCGATATTGGAACTACTGCAGTGCTGCCTACACAACTCATACTTTCAAGAAAAGAGCCGTTTCTTCTCCCAAGTTGATGTACTGCCGATGGGATCTTCTCTCTCTCCAGTAATCGCCAACATATACATGGATTGGTTCGAGGAATTGGCTATAAGAGAGGCAAAATACAAACCAAAACTATGGCTAAGATACGTAGACGACACCTTTATGATTTGGAACCATGGAGATGAACACCTTGGGGAATTCTTCGCCAGAATGAATAACATGAGGGATTCAATCAAATTCGCAATGGAAAAGGAATCTAATAGTACCCTATCGTTTCTCGATGTGAAAGCTGAAAGAACAGACACTGGAATCCTCACCTCTGTTTACAGGAAGAAGACACAAACAGGACAGTACCTCAACTACGGCTCTTATCACCCAAACTCCACAAAGAGGGGAATCGTAAGAACGTTGGTGGAGAGAGCAATGTGTATTCGCAACAACCAGGAGTCAATGGAGGCGGAAATTAACCACATCAAAAAGGACCTATGCGGAAATGGATACTCCGAGAAACTCATAGGAGAAGTTCGTAAACAACTCGAAAAGACCAAGACAACCGAATAACGACCACAAAACCCTGTTCTCATTCTTCCCTATATCAGGGGTATCTCCGAGAAGATCAGAAGGATCGGAAATAAATACAACATCAAGAGTTGCTTTCAATCCGGCAGTATCTCACGAAGCTTCCTCACCAAGACGAAACCAGAGAACACAACAGAATCCAGCAAAAACTGTATTTACAAAGTCCCATGTAAATGTGGAGATTCCTATATCGGAGAGACCAAGAGGCCATTATCAGTAAGAATAGCCGAACACAAAGTGGACTCAACGAGGGGAAACATCAAAATCGGGAATTACTGACCACGCCTGGACAAAACAACACCGAATTATTTGGGACGAAGCTAGTGTTCTTCATAGAGAGGGTCATTGGTTCAAACGGAAGTTTATGGAAACCACCTATATAGAAGCCAATAGTGCCTTCAGTCAACCAAGCGTGGAAATTAAAAACGTATGGAAACCGCTCATGGACCGTTTTGGAGGGAAAAAAACGCGAAACCACGCGCTCCACAAGACCGCGCGTAATTACATCGTAATTACACTTTAATTATAGACCTATGAAAGGTCGCGTAGCATCTGATTTTGTCTTTATTCACCAGAAGACGATTGCGGATTCAAGCAATTGAAACGTTGTGAAAATTTTGAAAGAGATAGAAATCTTTCAACCATTAAGATGATGGACGTCCGAAATATAAGTAATCAAGTTACTACATCGTCTAAAACATTCAAACAAACCAAAAGCTTGTTTACAAAATAACTTTGTCATAGCTTGAGGTTAGTTCATGCCTGCTCGAATTGGTACGGCAAAGGTGAGTACTGAAATACTTACGAAAAGAGCTGTACATGACAACAATCAAGTTATCATTTTAAAACAGTGGAGTACTGAGTGGAAAGTGTATCTCAGAAAATTTCTGATATCATTATCAAAACAGAAATGATTTTCTGGTGCAAAATGAATCAGTAACAAGTCTTTCTCAATTTTTTTTCTCAATACCCACTCAATAGCTGCACCCTCACAATTATATCATTTATATAGTTGATTCAGCTACTATTATTTTGAGTATATAAATGTCTGCGGTAAAATATCGGTTTGAACTTTTTTCGTTTAGTAAATATTCAACGCAGAGGTGTACAAAATTTCAGATACGGATTATAATCCTAAAACAAAATTCCCCTATTATAACTGAAAAAATCTCAGAGATGTGTCATGAAACGAAAATTTGAATTCTGTTCATACATTACGAAAGTAAGATAACATAAGTGTATTTATTATCCAGCATGTAGAGTTGCTATCGCCCCATTTTCCTAAACGGTATGTTACGTTGGCACCCACTGGGTAATTTGTGCTTTGATAGCAGCCATCGTCTATGAATATCAAACAACCGAAGGCTTATTACAGCAACCGAGTTCACAACTTAGTGACTGGTGCGAGGGGAGGACTTAATCTTTGAGCAGTAACTTTGCCCACGATCCACTCCGTTCAGAGTTCTTCTGTAGTTTCAGAGATACCGCCGAGGCAAACAAGGAAGGTGAAAAACGGATGTTCTACCCTTTACCTGAAGGAATTTGGGGTCGAAGAATCATTTCCTTTGCAGAAGTACGAAGGGCGGTTTGTACAAATGGTGAATGAACGTCTTTGACATTCTGTTAACGGATAAAACCATGAATCATTCTGGTTGTGATTCAACCCTTTGCGGCCAAATTTCAATCTCTTTTGTTTGTTTGATGAGATTTCTCTATTCGAGAAGTATTGAGCGATATTTTGGAACCTTTGGTGTGAATACAATTCAAGAAAAAAGAAACTACAAAAACTACGTCACAATCACACTCGACGCTAGTTTCGCCAACAAAGTTAGCATCTTCAGGAGCTAAAAGCTTACTTGATATAAATGGTATAAAACAGCACAAAAATAGGAGAATTGAAAATTTTCAAATTAAGCCATTTGGAAAAATATGTGGTTTAATGATGGAACCACTAGAATTGAAAGAGCATTGTGGTATTTCATAATTTATTTTTTTTTGTAAAGGACCCCGCACTTTCCTTATGGAAAATGGCTTTCGGTTAAATTCTCTGAATTTTTGATATTTTGTAGATTTCGACTTCCATGGCAAAAGTGTCCACAGGCACAAAAGAATCGGCCGACTAGTTTTCGAGATACAGGGTGTCAAAAATGAAAAGTGAAGCTTTCTGCTCAGAATTTTTAACAACTCCGAGAATTGACAAAACGCCCATTTATTCATGGAATAACATGCCTGAACGATCGTACAATATCATCTGGATCTCGTATCCATTATATTTTTACGTTTCGTGCTCTACAACAGGGTGAACAAAGAAAAATCCAATTCGATTAATTTTATACCAACCAGTGTAAGTTCGTTTATGAGAATTAAAGATCAAATTGAGCCTGGATAAACTTTCTCGATCTCGATCTCGATATATATATATATATATATATATATATATATATAGAAAGGGTAGTCGTTGCTGACTAGTTAAGAATAAAACCAGTTAATATTGGGGATTGCAGCAAAGTCAAAAGTGTACTCTTTTATAGAGTTTATTCCAAGCTTTCGTAAATTTTATTTACATCTTCAGGGAACTACAAAGAATTATTATGTCAATTATACATTTTGATGTTATTAAAATTTTACTTACAACTATAGTGAGGTTAGTTGACATGTTCTTAGTTCTTTGGATAGTGACATTACAGCTTAAAATTGTAAATAATAAGGAAATAAGACTTTACGAATATAAATAACAGAAGATTTTGAAATTTCAGTCGAAAAACAAAAGACTTGTTGATTGTATCCAAGGGACACAAATCAGTTGTCAATAGAAAAGAAATCTGTAATTTTCAAGTCAATGTCACCAACTGTAATCTTGTACCAACTGTAATCTTGTATCAACAGTAATTCCTATATTGAATTAGCAAAAGATCCTACGACTACGATACAAAGTAAAGCTAATGAATTTTTGAAAGTACTTAAAGACACAAATCAAATTGATGATGTCACAAAAAAGAAACTCACATGCTATAATGCTATTTCTCCAAAATTCTATTCATTACCAAAAATACATAAACCTACTTTATCGATGAGACCTATAGTTTCATGTATTGGTGCTCCAACAGAAGCCATTGCCTCACTTCTCACAGATATTCTAACTAAAGCATATGATTCCGATAATGAATACTTTATACAAGACTCTTTTGAAGTAAATAATAAATTTAATAACACAAACATACCTAATGACTACGTTTTGGCAAGTCTTGATGTGGTTTCTCTTTTTAGTAATGTATATTTAGAAGTTTGTCAAAGATCAATTCACAAAAATTGGTATCGTGTTAGCAATTATTGTAACATTAATGAAGAAACATTAATGAAAATTTTAACTTTCTTGTTCAATAACACATAATTCTCTTTTAACAACAAAATTTATAAACAAAGTTTTTGAACTCCAATGGGAGCTTCAATCTCCCCTATATTAGCTTCATATGTGATGGATGATGTGTTGGACACAGTAATTCCAGTACTATCATTTAAACCTTTTTTCATCAAAAAATATGTTGATGATATCATTGTCGCTTTACCAAAAGATGGCATTACTGAGATTCTTAGTACTTTCAACAGCTTTGACCCATATATTCAGTTTACAATAGAAACTGAGGATGATGATTTTTCCGTACCTTTCTTAGATACAAGATTCATACGTGGTCTTAATAACAAAATTCTTATAGACTGGTACAGGAAACCATGCAGTTCTGGAAGATATATTAACTTCGAGTCTTATAACAAGCGGTCAATGAAAATAAACCTTGTGAAACAGATGAAAGCTAGAGTACTCAAAATCTCAGATAGATCCTTTCATAAAAAAAACCTAGATATTCTTTTCAAACTCTTTTCAGACAATGCTTATCCACCAAAATTACTGAGAAGTATTCTGTTCAGCACACCATTAAATATTGAAACAGATATTATATCTAACAATCTGAACATATCCATTAATGGCAATGTTGCTAATACTAATCCTACAAATCCTACAATTCCTACATTCACTTCACTTCCATATATAAAAGATATTACACCAAGATTGTCCGGGCTTTTTCATTCAGTACGTAATGTCAAAATAGCAAATAAAACTATTTTACCAATAAGATCAATTTATTCAAAAGTAAAAGATAAAATTCCATTAACTTCCACTTCAAATGTAGTATAAAGCATTCCTTGTCAGTACTGTGATAAAAATTATATTGGCCAGACTTCTAGATGCCTTAAAAGTAGAATTTCCTCACATAAAAGTGATTGTAGACTTCATCCTGAAAGATGTGCTCTTGCTGATCATGTAAACAAATTTGACCATCGAATAAATTATAACTCAACTAAAATATTAGCTAAAGAGACACATATGACTAAGAGAACTTTTTTGGAAATGGCCTTCATATCTCAAGACAAAAAATGTATGAATAAAAGAACTGATATAAATCATTTGAGTGAGATTTATTCCTTCTTATTGTCGTTAGACCACACTCTCCATATGAATAATAATATCTCCATAACTACTCAATTGGAAATGTAATTTTTTCCTAACTTACAAAACAACAGTCGTATATTTCAACAGTTGGTACAAGATTACAGTTGGTACAAGATTACAGTTGGTACAAGATTACATTTGGTAACATTGACTTGAAAATTACAGATTTCTTTTCTATTGACAACTGATTTGTGTCCCTTGGATACAATCAACAAGTCTTTTGTTTTTCGACTGAAATTTCAAAATTTTCTGTTATTTATATTCGTAAAGTCTTTTTTCCTTATTATTTACAATTTTAAGCTGTAATGTCACTATCCAAAGAACTAAGAACATGTCAACTAACCTCACTATAGTTGTAAGTAAAATTTTAATAACATCAAAATGTATAATTGACATAATAATTCTTTGTAGTTCCCTGAAGATGTAAATAAAAGTTACGAAAGCTTGGAATAAACTCTTTAAAAGAGTACACTTTTGACTTTGCTGCAATCCCCAATATTAACTGGTTATATATATATATATATATATATATATATATATATATATATATATATATATATATATATATATATTAGAAGGGTAGTCTTTGCTGACTAGTTAGGATACGAAACAGGAAATTTTTTGGGTATAGCAGCAAGCAAAACGTGTACTCTTTTAACACTATATTTCAACAGTGAATACTGTCATCTTCAGGGAAGCTACAAGTAACAAGCAAAATTGTACGATTAATGGAAAGAAAACTTTAAAGAAGAACCACTTACTGTGTTGATGAGAATGATTGCTGTGGATGTAATATTTAAAATTATAAACAACATGTCATGTCATAACTTTTTTTTGATATCTTGCCATCTTACCCCTTTTTTGCCTTTGCATTGCAATTTTTTTCATTTTGCCGCCATTCTACCGATCACGTGACATGTGTCAAAATCGATTTTTAGGTTATCGGACATGCACAAATTCTTCCCCAGAATATTTTTTCCAATACTCCAATAATAAAAATTTTTCCCATATGGTACATACTTTTTGGCGGTCACTGTATATATGTAAAAAGTTACAGTCCAAGTTTCTTGCAAAAATGCGTTTTTTTCAATGAATACCCTGTATTTCGAAAAAGAATTGGTTAATTTTCTTAAATTTTTGATATTATGTTTGATTTGAGGAGTCCAGGATATTGTCATCGATCTCAGCATAGGTCTCCGGACTCGTTTGTCAGCTATATACTTTTGAATGTACGGATTTTATTGATACCCGATATACTCCATTGACCGAAATGGGCTATTTTCCAACAATTCTTGTCGAAAAATATTCTGGCTAAATTGGTGCGGTACCGATTCCAAAAATGCAATACCTTATATACATGGTGAATGAAATGTTTTTCATTTGAAAGCCCTGTTTCCGAAGATATTTTTGCTTATGTTACATAACCGCATGTTCGTGAAATAAAAGATATTTCTTTATTCATAATAATGTAATATTACGTCTGTGAATTTTTACTTGAGGTATCCCCACAAAAAAAATTTAGTGGGGTTAGATCAGGAGATCTAGCTGGAAACTCTAAAAATCCTCGTCTGCGATCGAAATAATCTTCATTAATTTCATGGATTACTTTCACTTCATATGGGTGCCATTTAGTCTTTTTTAGTCATTTTACAACAGACGCTTGACTCATTGATTGCCCCAATGCAACTAGACACTGACTGTACGTAAATATGTTTCTAAAATTCGGCTTAACAATAATAGTTAGCTATCAAATAATTGTGGTATAAACAAGTTATCGACACCATGCGAAAAGCGAAAAATTACGCAAAGATATTTTAATGATTTCAGGTTATGGGGATAAGACTAGTACGCAAGCTGAGGTTTGTGACTTATTTAACTAAAAATATCCCTATAGACCTATCACACGTTCGACAGCGAGCAAAGTCGAAGCAAAATTTAGAAATTTTGACAATATAGGTGATAATTATACGAAAGGTTGTCCAGGCGTTACGGAAGATCAATAATTGGATGTATTACTATCATTTCAAGAAAATAAATACTCATATGAATCATGAACTTAATGATGATGATTTCGATCGTAGTCGATAATTTTTAGAATGGCCAGCTAGATCTCATGATCTAACCCCGCTAGATTTTTTTGTGGCGATCCCTTAGGTCAAAAGTTTACGTTAACAGACCTAATATTACATTTCTATGAATAATGAATTTAAAAAAAATATATAATGGAGTCATAACTCGAACAGTGATTACGTCATCAAGAATATGATCAGATCAAAAAATGCGCAACTGAAAAATAAAATCGACGTGTCTGAGCTTATTTTTCCTAATGGCCATATCAAGCGTTTAACGAATTTGTTCCAACCTTTACGAGCTCACTGTATGTATGTTGTGTTGAGGCTCATTGAAAGTAGGTCACCACAGGGTGAAGTCTACATTGCTCTAAAGCTTTATAAAAAATAAACAAAAAATTTTGCGAAAATTTACATGCTACAATATGTAAACGACTAAGGGGAGAGGACATTGAGAGTTAATATTCAATCGAGAGAGTACACACCGCGGCACTAGCAAAAGCAATAGTACGAGTCATTCTAATCTGATATTCAATTAAATAAATGTTCAATCTGTCTTATTAAGAACAGCTAGTATAGTAGAGTAGAGAAATGGAGATGTAAGGTTCACAAAAAAAGAAGGTAGAATTGGCACGACTGACAGTTGTCTATCCAATTTGTCATAAATATGACGGAACTTATGAGAATAGTATCGTCCATATTTATTCAGATTTTCACACTTTTAAATTTTCAAACCGTCTGATTGACGTTTGATACGCTTAATACCTTACCTTGCGTTTTACCATGAACGTGTTCACACTATTCCAATAGTTTAACTTTCTTGTGTTACCTCACCTTGCGCTTATATGAACCAGCCTTCAGTGATCAAGCATCATCTTGAGCCACTTGGACGATTTCTCTCGGTATATTTGTTCAAAACAATTAACTGCATAACAACTGGTTCGCATATTCATAGAGACTCACATTGATTTCACAAAAGCGTTGCGTTTAGCAGATCCATAAAAATAACACTCATTTGTCGTACTTCCCAGCCGTAAATCGGGAGCTGTGCAGTTGGGTTAGCCGAGATATTTCACGTGCTTTTAAAGAACGCCCTTAAAAGCTAATGTCACAGTAATGCATTTCTTCAATTTCCAACCAAAAACAAAAACTCCGTGTAAGAGACGTTCTAGAGAACTTGCATGACAACACATTTGGTTTTCCAGGATACTTGCAAAACAACTCGAAAAACCTAACAAAGTATTATTAACTATAGGTGTCAGTCAGGTAGCTGACCACAAAGCTCAGAGTTCAATGTAGGTGTTACTAGTTGACTTACTTTTCCAGTGGCGTAACAACAAGCGTCAGGCGATCGTGTACATACCTAAGTTTCACCATTTCCTTGGTAATTTCACATTTTCAAAATGAAAATCTAATAATTTTCTATGAATAACTTGGCCTACTCTATCTAATATAATATTTGACGAAAGAAAAAACAACAACAACTTTGTAATTGTCTGTTCCTAATGAGTTCACATGTAGCAACTGATTATAATAAAATCAATATGCACTAAAACCTATGAAAACTACCTTTTACACACACTCGCGAACCACTGAAATTGTATATGCCAGAATACTTAATACAGTTGAGATTTTGTTGAGAAGCCTTGTCGGTTTTTACACACACTCAAGCAGTTATTATTGCTAGGATAAAATTCTCAATTCAGAAACACTTCTTTTTTTGGCGGAAGTGGCAGAAATATTCTTCCCCTACTGGAAATTAAAAAAGAGTCTGCAGCAAATTCTACTTGGTCGATTTTTCCCGGTGTAGTTTCAGGGTTTTCCCCTTCTTCTGAAATTATTTGTGTGTTTATAGATTTGGATTCCTTTGAATGCCATGACCTCCAATAAAAACCAACCTGGGTTTATATTCTCACCTCCATCCACAAGGCGCACTCTACCTAATTGATTCGAATAATAAAATATTAATGTAACCAATTACAGTTCTCTAATATAATTGCTTCGCAAAATATGTTGAACTCCGTTAACCACCCCTCAACGGCTTTTATTGAAGGAAAATATAGCGAGTGTGGTCAGATACATTCATATTTAATGGAATATTGTTTATGATGGTGCTTTCGCACAAAATTTGCATCATGGAAATTGAATTTTATCGTCTTTTTCAAGAGCGTATTCATCATTCACGTGTTACATGTTTCACGTAAAACATTGTTGATTGGATTTCAATGATCAAAGTTCTAGTACACTCCAAGTTTTTGCTTTGAAATAATGCACAAATTTCATTTCTGTTACTGAATACCCATCGACAGCTTTACAACTACCACTAACCAGATTACTTATATTTCGGACGTCCATCATCTTAAGGTTGAAAGATTTCTATTTCCTTCAAATTTTTCACAACGTGTCAATTGCTTGAATCCGCAATCGTCTTCTGGTAAATAATGACAAAATCATATGCTACGCGACCTTTTATAGGTCTATAATTAAAGTGTAATTTCGGTGTAATTACGCGCGGTCTTGTGGCGCGCGTGGTTTCGCGCTTTCTCTCCCTCCAAAACGGTCCACGAGCGGTTTCCATATGTTTTTAATATCCACGCTTGGTTGACTGAAGGTACTATTGGCTTCTATATAGGTGCTTTTGTGAGACAGTCACATCAAGCCCCGCAGCAGCCAAATTGCACAAAACTATGGCGAGGGGCAGAAAGCAAGGACCAATGTCCCTCAGAAGAACAGATGGCAGCTACACAGAGGATGAAGAGCAACGAGCTCTCCTCTTACTGGAGACGCACTTTCCAGGTAGCTTACCATTTGAACCCGGAAGATCACTGGAAGAACCAGGTAGAGCCAGACAAGAAGACTGGGAGGTAGCAAAAACCATATGCACTCCCCAAACAGTGAAATGGGCAATTGACTCCTTCCAACCATTCAAGTCACCCGGAATTGATGGTATATTTCTGGCCCTTTTACAAAAAGGGCAAACGGAACTAATGCCGTTCATTATCAAAGCAGCCAGATTCAGTCTGGCGCTCGGGTACATACCGAGCGACTGGAGGAGAGCACGGGTAACCTTCATTCCCAAAGTAGGAAAGAAGGACCCAACCCTCCCGAAGTCATTCAGACCAATCTGTCTCTCATCCTTCTTACTGAAGACAGATGAGAAGACGGTATGATAACTACATCAGAACCGAGATACTGGAGAGGGTGACATTGCACCCCGAGCAGCATGCATACAGGGCGGGCAGATCAACGGAAACCGCTCTGTACGTGCTTACCGAAAGCATCCAGAGATCTCTCCAGTATAAAGAAATAGCCATATGCGCTTTCTTAGACATAGAGGAGGCATTCGACAACACCTCTCACGAAGCAATAAATAGGGCCCTAACGAACAAGGGAGTAGACAGAACCCGTCCAGATGGATGTGCCAAAACTGCTGAAACGAAAGTGGGCGATACCAGCTTTCGGACCAGCACAAGCAGGGGATGCATACAAGGAGGGGTACTATCACCTCTGATGTGGAGTCTCGTAGTAGACGAACTACTCGGAACACTTACCGGGAACGGAGTCACTTGCCTTGGATATGCTGATGACATAGTCATTATGGCCAAACGCAAATTCGAAGGAACCCTCTGCGATCTCATAGAAAGGGAGCTAGAGACTGCCAGAAGATGGTGCCTCTCTGTGGGATTGAGAATTAAGTTAATTCTCAATCCCACATGATGAGTATCAAAAACCACAATGGTAACATTCACTAGAAGAACAAAGATTCAGCACCTAAGGACTGTTCGCCTCGACGGATCAGATTTAGGATAGCAGCAAGAGGTGAAGTATCTAGGACTAACCCTAGACTCAGAACTACTCTGGAACAGACACGTAGAAAAGATCGCTAACAAGGCAAAATCATCACTGATGGTGTGCAGGAACATTGCAGGAAAAACATGGGGCTGTAACCCATCAATACTGCGATGGATGTACACCATGATAGTGAGACCTATGATCACCTACGGAGCAGTAGTGTGGCACGGTAGAACCGAATTCGCCACAACAAAGAAAATCCTGGAGAAAGTACAAAGACTAGCATGTCTTTGCATAACAGAAGCAATGAGGTCAACTCCAACAGCAGCAATAGAGGTCATTCTGGACCTCACTCCTCTCCATCTCATGGTGAGGAGAACTGCTTGGGGAGCAGACCTGAGGTTGGCCAAAGTCGGACTGAAAGGGACAGCACACAGTGTAAGGGGCTCAACCCCCACCGGAAGTGCACACCTTGCCGATCTCCCAACTAACGAAATTACCAGGAAATTTAGTTTCGAGAAATTTTTTCGAACGGAACTAAATACCAAGAAACAATGGAGCACAGAATCCATTCGAGCACTGGGTAAGAATACCATTACATGGTACACGGACGGGTCTAAAACTCCCGACGGAACTGGAGCAGGAGTATTTGGACCTCGTACCAAGTACTCCGAACCCATGGGACACTTCCCCAGCATTTTTCAAGCGGAAATTCACGCCATAGCAAGATGCATTCATTTCAACCTCGACAGGAACTACCGGAACAAGGAAATTGCAATCCTCTCCGCTAGTCAAGCAGCCATCAAAGCGTTGAGCTCATATAATATCAACTCGAAGATGGTCTGGGAATTCCTAGAAAAACTTAATGATCTAGGCAGGAACAAGATGATCCTCCTCTGGGTGCCTGGGCACGTCGGAGTAGAGGGCAATGAACAAGCAGACACCCTGGCACGAAAAGGGGCATCAACGCCACTGATCGGGCCAGAACCATTCTGCGGACTTGGAAAATCTCACTTCCAAGAACTCAATAAAACTGAAGAAGCAATGAGAGCAACATACTGGCAAAGACTTCCAGGGCTAAGGCAGGCCAAAGATCTCCTCGGCAATTTCAACCGAGCAACATCGAAAACACTGATTAACCTCATCAAAATTAGTCTAAAGACAATCACAGGATTTCTAACGGGGCATTGCAGACTCAAAGAACACCTAAGGAAGCTAGGCTTGGAGGAAGACAACACCTGCAGATTCTGTGGGGAACATCCAGAAACACCTCAACATATATTGATGGAGTGTTATGCTGTACACCACAAAATATTAAATATACTGGGATCACACCAGCTGACTGTGGAAGAAATACCACAAATGGACCCCCTCAAAATCCTAAAATTCCTGAAGGAAATGAGGCTTGAGGGGCTGCTGTAAATGAGAACACCTTGAGATAGCAGAAGAAGATGGAGCACAATAGATCTAACTAGGTCGTAGCGCATCAGTCACCATCCATACCTACCAATACCAATACCAAAAATCAAAAACTAAGGAATTCTACATATTGTTTGCGTGAATTCAATAACTGTCTAAAATGTAAACAAGTCGGCAAAAATTTTCTCGGATCGTTTTCAATACGGGAATAGTATATTGAGTATCTAGTAGTAAAAGCAATACATTCCCGGACGACAATGTAAATTATTGGCCGAGGCGAAGCCGAGGCCAACAAGCATCGAAGTCTGGGAATGTGCTTCTACTACGAGGTCCACATACTATTTTTTCTGAAATCGCAATCAGCATTATCATAAATTGAGGATTCGAAATTACATGCTTTCCTGAAACGTCAAAGTGACAACTATAAACCAAAGACCGATTTTGACGGCCTAGGCCAGTAAAGTACTTTCCCGTATCGTTTTCGATACGGGAAAGTATTAAACGGTCCGAGAAAGTTCGTTGCTTAGCAACGGACTAAAATACTAGATTAGCGTATTTTGAGGCCTGAAGTTGCTCCAAGAAAGTGTGCATTCTTGAACGATTTCAGAAAAAGAACTTTGTGAGAATGAAAAAAGTCAGTCATAATTGAAATACCTACTCATCTCACCCATTTGATTAAAAAATGCGACGTGGAAGAAAACAAAAATGAGAAATCAATCAGAGTAGAACAAAGAAAGCGTCTGGAAATTTCAACCAAGTGTTCACGAAATGTTAAGTTGAATAAAATTGTTTCAAATATTAAATTCATGTAGTCAAGTATAGGTAGACATTTGAATTATTTTTATTGATGGACCTATCCATTGTTTAAATGCAAGGAGTCCTCAAAATATTCTCAGACATCTTCGAAATATCTAGTAAATACATAATTATGAAATATTATCTCCATTTATATGTGAAATAAAATTCCATTCTTACATGTAAGCAAAATGTCAACTATCACATGTCAAATATTTGACAGAAAATTTTCCACTCATTAATTTCGCCTAGGGTAACCTGGAGGTGGAAAATGTCCCGATTTTTTTAGGGTTGCCATGGCAACTAAACACAAACCAATTTCTTTATTGACAAAAAAAGCGAGGTGTGAAATTTTCACTTAAAATCTCCCTAGAGCATGAATAATTTTCGGAAATTTTCTTGAAAAATTCGCAACTGAGGAAAATTTCCGGAATATTGATTCATGCTCGCGGGAGATTCGGTAAGAAAATTGTATACCAAAACTTTTTCAAAATTGAAATTAAATTGGTGACATACTTAGGTGACATATTATTATCTACGTAACGGACATCATAGTAGGCCGTTGTTAAGGCTATGTCTCACAACAGCGAATTGCTAATAATTTTTTTGCGGATTTGATATCATCAGTTGAAAATACACAAAAATTTACATTTTGTTTATTTTCAACCAATTAGTGTTGCATGGCCATGATGACGAGTTTTTTGACGTTTTGCATGACAAGTTTCAAAGTCAGTAGGTATGTGTTTTGTGTCCAAAATGTCGCGTTATGGCAAAGAAAATTGTGAGACGATAAGAAAATAGGCAGATAAATTAATTCCAGATAGTACAAAAATCAAGGACAATGATATGCAATCAATTCCTTGAATTTTGCAAAGAAAGAAAATACAACATCGAGGCACCAACTTCTGTCAAAGAGTTGAATAGAATTTTAGAAGATTGGGGCTTCAACATGAAAAAAAGAAACTCAGAAGATTTTAAAGAGTCTGTTGTGAAGGTAGGAGAAAATTTCCTGGAGATTACTATTGTATTTTAAGCAAGAAAGTTTGTTTTTATTTCTGATTGTGTGGAATTCTGCAGCCAAGCAGCTCCAAGAAATGTGCTTTGCCAAATATCGACTCAAATTCCCCATTTTCCGATGTCGAATTTGTAGCAGCAAGAGCTGCACGGGATGCGAAACGAAGAAGCCTACAAAGAGACCCAACAAAAATGAAGTCTAGTGCAGCTGCCCTCACCAATGATGAATACACAAAAATAGTTAAAATATGGAATGAAAATGAACCTGTGGGTCTACAGCGAAAATTGTTTCACAATATTTCACGCGAACTATCCTGGAGAGGCGGTGAAGGGGTTCATGAATTAGATCACGATGGAAATTTTACTGGAAGGATTGAATACAATCCCGTTTTTACGAAAACCACTCAAGGTGGTTCAAAGAAATTGGCTGACAGTAAGTGGCTAGTAAGAAACATTAGAAATATTGAGTGTCCCATACGAATATTTGACAAATACATGGAAAATCGTGGGGACCTAATAACAGATAGATTGTTTGTAACTCCCAATCCGAAATAGAACGCACAGCTTTTAAACAGATGGTATAATAATAGTCCTGTAGGGAAAAAAATAAAAAAATTATTGGTTAAAGGAATCCGCATCTAAAATAGGAACTGATTAAAAAAACAAGATCACAAATCATTCAGCAGGGGCTACAGCAGTATCAAACTTGCCAAAAAATGGTGTACAGGAACAGCAACTTATTAAGATTACCGGACACAGTAATCCCCAGTCCATAGAACCATATCTTCAAATGGATGTTGAGCACCATAAACATATAATTCAGGCCATGAGAGGTGATCATTCAGTGGAAAACAACCAAAATACGTCAGTAATAACGTCAGAAATTAACTAGTGCCAACAGACATCCAAACAACCTAGCAATATTGTTTAAGATAGCTGTGTATTTAATACAAATAATTATTACAATAATGAAAATAAAAATCAACCTTAAGTATGTTTCGTGTAAGTTCAATGTTGCCAATTTGTATTGTTAAATAAAGTACCTTTTCAATTATTTGTTTTTATTTGTATATATTTTATAGTTCTACTTCTTCTCCTGTGCTTTAGTAAGGTGGTTACGTTAAAAAAAATACACAAAAATCACTTTCGACCTAAATTTGAATTACTAGAGAAAAAAGAAAATGGGTCTACTATCCATATAGCTAACATACTGTTCTATGCATACTACGTTACCATAAGATCAAAAGAAACAAATTCAATCAACTTGCCAAAATGTCAATATATAAAAAGCAATGAAAAAAGTTTTATTACCAATTTTTTTTGAGTTTCCTGTGCTCTAGTAAAATGTGGTTTGAATAATTAAATAAAATATATAATATTCTACCCATATCACACAATTTTATAGAACTAGAGGAACGGAATAAAATTTAAGTAGGTAGGTATACCTACTTCTATCGCGGATTTGATATCAAATATTTTAATTTTCCTATGCTCTAGTGAAATGTGGTTTAAATAGTTGAATAGAGAAGCAAATAATCTACCAAAATCACATAATTTTATAGTACTAGAGGAAACGAAAAAAAGGTAAGATCTACTTCTATCGGACGCTTATGAATTACATCGGCGGCACCTTCATTTATTAATCTCGGATTTGTTGTCAAATATTGTAATTTCCCTATGCTCTATTAAAATGTGGTTTAAATAATTGAATAAAAGAGCAAATGTTTTAAAGAGAAACATTCTCAATTGAAAATTGAAATACATGACTCATCTGGAAATGGAAAAACCCTACGATAAAATTGAAGTAACTTTTTTGTAATATCTAACAGAAAACAACTACTTCCCCGGCAAAAGCCACGCTGGACATTGAACTACATCTGATAGATATTGAGAAAGACCCTATATAACTTGAGAGAAGAAATCTTTTTTTTGTTTTGGTGGGGAGGGTAAAAATCTTCCAAAGACACCCGCTGAAGGAGGGTAGTGTCAGATTCTTACTGACTAAAAAACCCCTCCCCTAGAGCACACTCACACTGGAATCGCTTTCGCATTACTTCAGTGTGAGGGCTGTCATGACCTATTGTCTTTTCCGCTTTCTGTCATTCCCTTTCTCTGTCCTCTTTTTCTTTGTTTTCTATTATATACCTTATTGTCTTGTAGGATTCTTTCCAGGTTTTCTCACTTGATACAAGCATGGTCATCAAATTCCTTTCATCGAAGGGTGTTCCTGTTGCAGCAAGAAATTCTTGTCGACTTCTCTCCCACCTGTGACATACAAACAATGTATGTTCTGCATCGTCCCGATTCCCACAATACGGACAGTTCTCTGACTCCGCTCTCATGCGACTGTGGAGGTATGCTCTGAAGCAGCCGTGCCAGATATTGCTTGGGTTATGTAATAGTCTGGTTCTCCATATGATCGGCGTACCCAGGCCTCTATGTTGGGTATCAGTCGGTTTGTCCATCTTCCATACTTGGCATTATCCCATCTGGATTGCCACCGAGTCATCAGATTTGCCCTTGCCGTAAGTCCAGCTGTCCCTTCGTATTTCTCTTTCCTCTCGTGTATGAGGAGATCAATAGGTGGTACCCCAGCTATTACATTAACCCCGTCCGTGGAGATCGTTCTATATGCAGAACATATTCTAATTGACATCTTGCGTTGAATGCTGGCAAGTTTTGCTATCAGTTTTGTATTGCCAGTAACCGAGTGCCAAACTGGTGCAGCATACAAGATCTGGGATTGGGCTACACTCATCAAAATCTTTCTCTTGGAGGCTCTGGGTCCCCTGATGTTTGGCATGAGACCAGACAGTGCTGACACTGTCTTCTCTACTTTTTTTGATACCATATCTACGTGCGCGGCAAAGGTGAGTTTCGTATCTAGCACGACTCCTAGGTACTTCGTAGCTTTCTTTGGCGTTATTGTCACACCTTGCACATCGAATTCAATTGGTCCGATTTTTCTTTTCGTCGTGAGAAGGGCAGCTTCAGTTTTCTCTGGAGCTAATTTGAGCCCCTTTGTCTCCAACCAGTTTGATATGCGTTGTAAAGCGATATTTGCCTTGTCCATCAAGTTCTCCTTGAGAGAAGAAATCTGAAAGTGAAAATTTGCATTTTCATTCAGATAGTTGATTATTTATTAAATGTCCAGTTTCCATTGGAGATTCTTATCTATAAATGAGATAAGGGAGAATGTTATTCAGAAGTATCACTCACAGAAAATCGCTCATTTCATTGAAGCTAGGCCTCCAATACATTTTGGTCGACAAAAATCTATTTCACTCTTCTAATAGACCGGGATCCCACGCCTATTTTCAAAATTGATTAATAACAGGCTGAATCTTCCTGAGTAGCTTCATTTTGCCGAGACGCCCACCTTTTTCCTGTACGAAAACTCTCGATAGTGGTAGCTAATGGAATGCGCAGGCGTCAATCATGTCGATTTGGTGAGTGAAAAAAATTCATTAATAACAGTTAGTTTTTCAGTTGAACCTCAAGATAATTTGATAAAGTACTCGAAAATACTTTTGTCCTACAAAATGGATGGTAGGACTGAAGAGTCCCCCATTCCCAACATGTACCAATGACGTGGTCATAAAAATTCATTAATAACCAGCGGATTTTTTTACCGTTGCTTGGTTAATAATTGTATAATTGAATGGCCATATTGTCCTACAAATTGAATGGTAGGAGTTCCCAGTCCAACGCTCCGAACAAGTCAATTCCATGGTGAAAAAAAAATTATTAATAACAGGCTGAAACTTCCTGAGTAGCTTCATTTTGCCGAAACGCCCAACTTTTTCCTTTACGAAAATTCTCGATAGTGGTAGCTAATAAAATGCACAGGCGTCAAACATGTCGGTTTGGTGAGTGCAAAAAAGCCATTAATAACAGTTAGTTTTCAGTTGAACCTCGAGATAATTCGATGAAGTACTCAAAAAAACTTTTGTCCTACAAAATGGATGGTGAGACTGAAGAGTCCCCCACTACCAACACGTATCAATGACGTGGTCATAAAAATGCATTAATAACCAGCGGATTTTTTTACCGTTGCTTGGTTAATAATTGTATAATTGAATGGCCATATTGTCCTACAAATTGAATGGTAGGAGTTCCCAGTCCTACGCTCCGAACATGTCAATTCCATGGTGAAAAAAAATTTATTAATAACAGGCTGAAACTTCCTGAGTAGCTTCATTTTGCCGAGACGCCCAACTTTTTCCTCTACGAAAATTCTCGATAGTGGTAGCTAATGAAATGCGCAGGCCTCAATCATGTCGATTTGGCGAGTGAAAAAAATTCATTAATAACAGTTTTTCAGTTGAACCTCAAGATAATTCGATAAAGTACTCGAAAATACTTTTGTCCTACAAAATGGATGGTAGGACTGAAGAGTTCCCCACTCCCAACATGTACCAATGACGTGGTCATAAAAATTCATTAATAACCAGCGGATTTTTTTACCGTTGCTTGGTTAATAATTGTATAATTGAATGGCCATATTGTCCTACAAATTGAATAGTAGGTGTTCCCAGTCCAACGCTCCGAAATTGTCAATTCCACGAAAATTCTTGATATCAGTAGCTAATGAACTGCGTAGGCGAAAGTCATGTTGATTGGTGAGCGCAAAAATTGTGTGGTTACCCATTAGTTTTACCCAAATCTGAAGCTCATGGCTCATGGTGAAACAAACCAATTGAATTAACTTCATTTCAAGGCAGTAAAATCAATCTATTTGACCGTAACAAACCTACAGATATTTCGATCATACCTTCTGAAAAAAAAATCTAAATATTTTGTAATTAGGCACATTTACCCTCACTTTTGATATGATATTATGAATCGATTTGATTTTTTTGCTTTAATTCGAAATCGATTTTTTTTAGAAATAAACACATTAAATCTAATTTGTAGTCCCTCCATTCGAATGAGAAATTATATTTCACAAAGGGTGTTGCATTTCATAGCATGACAAGACACTGTTCAAAGAAATAGATGAATATCAAAAACATTATCATTTTTATTTTACAAATTCTATTCATACACAGGAGAATTGATTATATTATTGACTACCTTGTAGAAAAACAGTTTGGTTTTTTCTGTATTATGAAACATATTTCTCATGAATGTCAGTAATGACCAGTCGCTCACTAGTTCAATATTGGATATGAATGGTATATTGATACTTTTTTATACATTCAAATTCTTCCAAAAATCTCAAAATTGATGATGAGTCGCCCTCTAGCGCTGAATCTGGTAATACGATCGAGTAGGGCCAATGGAGAATTTTACTCAGAATAGCTTCAGCTACAACATACCAAAAATTCAGCCATTTTCACAGTAAGACTTTTTTTCATTAAAAGTGTGCGGAGTACTTTGATGATAGTTGCATACATTGTTGTTTAAAATTAATTTTTCCGTTAACCAGATGTCGTTCCCTTACGAAGGACAGCCCTCAAAAGTCGAAACTTGTGAGAGCCAAGGATTAACGAATTCTCACTTTTTACGTGCTTTTCCACTTTCTCGGGCCATCAGGGAAATATAAGCAGTCGCTAGGCTTCGAACCCACGACCGACTACCAGAGTTGATAAAAGATCGGTATTTTAACTGTTGAATATGTTTACTTACAATTTTAGCAAACTATATTATACTCTGTATATGACTGAGAATGATATGAGTAACTGTCATTGTCAAATGTAACAGTTCGTTCAGTTGTAGACTTCATAAAATACAAGTTCCTTTTCGTACTGTTGATTACTTTTATTCACTGAATATTTCATCAGGTTATGGGCCCAGAATTTGGCTGTTGAGTACAATAGTAGGTATTCAATAACTCTTTTGCATTCTGCATAACAATTGGATAAAAGTCTAAGTAATTTGAAAGACATGGCTTCCTCACTTGGGTATGCATTACCGCAACTGACTGGAAACAATTTCTCATCATGGAAATTTCGTCTCGAGTTCATTTTGGCAAAGGAAGGAGTGAAAGAATGCCTATCCAAGGAAGAAAAGGACGTGAAGGTAGAAGAACGGGAGACATTTAAAGCTAAGGATATCAAGGCATCATGTATAATAGTTCAATGCATTTCTGATAAATACATTGAGTATGTCCGAGAGGCAGAAACGGCAAAATCCATGATGCAAAATCTTGATAAAGTGTTCAACCGAAAGAGTCCGCTCATAAGATTATTCATTCTGAGGAATATACTGCAGCTGAAGTGCACTGGGGAACTTCAGGATCATTTTATGCAGGTTGATGGATTACTCAGGGACCTTGAAGAAGCTGGCATGAAGCTCGACGAAACGGACAAGATATGTTTTCTACTCCTGACAATGCCCGAGAAGTTTGAAGTTGTTATTACAGCAATTGAGACAGTAACAACAAAAATTAGTATGGAGTTTGTGAAAAGTCGATTACTCGATGCCGAATTGAAATCGAAAGGAGCTGCTACGGACACTACAGACAGTAATTTTAGTTTTGGTGCATCCAATTCGGAGTTCCGTAGAGAAAGGTGCTTTCGGTGTCATCAATGGGGCCATATCAAACGAAATTGTCCAAAATTTCGGAATACGAGAGAAAATGATAACAGTAATTTTCATTCTCGGAACTATGCTGTAAACTCGAGTGAAAATGATAGTAATTTTCAGTGTCGGAACTATTCTGGAAACTCGCGAGGTAGTTTCCGTGGTCGTGGAAATGGACAACACGCAAGAAGGGGTGCACATTTCACATCAGGTGAAGTGGAACAAATAGGACACGATCAGGAAGAAATCACCTTCGTAAGTGAAGTTTTGATGTCAGATATTATTGAAAAACAATCTGATTCGGAAGGTGGGGTTACATTCATCCTCGATAGTGGAGCTACTGATCATTTAGTCAAAGAAGATGTTGCAAAATTCATGACAGACATTCATAATTTGGATCGGGATGTCAAAATTCGGATCGCAAATGGCGGAGAATTAATCGCAAGGCAAAACGGGATTTTAAAACTGAAAGTGAATGACAGAACTGTAAACGTGAATGCATTGATTGTTCCTTCGCTGACGCAAAATCTACTGTCAGTTCGAAAGATTATGAATTCCGGAATGAAGGTTACATTCGAGAACAATAATGCGACTATTTCAAATGATAAAAACTTCAGTTTTGAAATGAAATGTGAACGGAACTTATTTGCTGCCGAATTTCCCTTATATTCATCTGAAAATGCTCTAGTTTCGGACAAAGTGTGGCATCAGAGACTTGGTCATCCGTGTGATAAGAATATTAAACTGTTGAACTTTAATAAACCAAGTGAAAAATGTGGTCCTTGTATGATCGGAAAAGCAACAAAATTGCCTTTCAAGACTGTGATACATCCGCGATCGGAACGTATCGGCGAACTGATACACAGTGACATTTGTGGTCCAATAAAAACACCTACGTTGTCTGGACACAAGTTCTTCCAAGTGATTGTCGAAGATAAGACCCATTTCACGAGTGTGTATTTATTGAAGGAGAAAGCCGAAGCTCAGCACAATATTATGAATTATGTTCGACGTTTGAAATCTGATGGAGTGAAGTGCAGTCGCATCAGATGTGATAACGGTGGAGAATTTACATCGCATGCTTTGAAAAATTTCTGTAACCAGAAAGGAATAGACATTGAATATACACGACCTTACAATAGTCAACAAAACGGGGTTAGTGAACGTACAAATCGGACACTGATGGAGAAAACAAGAACTTTATTTGCAGAAACTAGTTTACCTGAGTATTTGTGGGGAGAAGCAATCAGCTGTGCAGCTTATCAGCTCAATCGTACACCCACAAGTGCCTTGTTGGGTAAAGTTCCAGCAGAACAATATTATGGGTTTGTTGACTATTCTAGACTTCGAGTATTTGGATGTAGAGCATGGTACTATATACAACCTACTTCTAAGAATAAACTGGATCCAAGGGCAAAGGAAGTTCGTTTTGTAGGGTATTCCAATAATGGATACCGCCTATGGGATCCACAAACAAACAGTATTGTTGTTTCTCGTCATGTTAAGTTTGATGAATCGGACTACCTATACCATAGGAAAACTTATATACCTGAGATGAAAGAAGATGTTGAAACAATCATACCTAATGAGAATGAAGACTCCGTTGAAGTTCCAGACGATCAACCCAACACAAGTGGTGAACAAAACCAAGGAACATCTAAGAGACCCAGCAGGAATATCACCTTACCCAAGAAATTGAGAGATTTTGAAATGTATTCAGCCTTCTGTTTGCTCACGGATATTCCTGAATCATTTGAAGAGGCTGCTAACAGTGAGGGATGGAGAGATGCGATTGATAAAGAAATTCATGCACATGAAAAACATTGTACATGGGAACCAGCATATCTACCCTCGGGAAAATACGCCATCGATACAAGATGGGTTTTTACTATTAAACAAGACGGCACCAAAAAGGCACGTTTGGTTGCCAAGGGCTTTCAGACCGAACCCTCCTATGAAGTTTACTCGCCAGTAGTAAGACACGCTACTATCAAAATGTTGATTGCACATGCAATACAGGAAAACTGGGAAATAAGACAACTCGATATTCCGACGGCATTCCTGAACGGTGATCTTGATCTGGACATTTATATCAAAATTCCAGACGGAATCAAATGTACCAATGGAACCGTTCTCAAATTACGTAAAGCTCTCTATGGCTTGAGAGAAGCACCCAGAAAATGGAACGAGAAATTCAACATTTTTGCTGAGTGGTATGGATTGGAACGGTCACTTTATGACTTTTGTTTTTACGTGGGACCAGATGTTTTCCTAATTATTTGGATCGACGATATCATCGTTTGTGGACTAGGAAGCGATAAGCTAATCAACGCACTGCACGAAAAATTCAATGCTAAAGACTTAGGAATTTTAAGCCATTTTCTTGGCACAGACTTCAAAATTGAGAAGGATATTTGCAAAATCTCCCAAGAGAAGCTGATAAACAAAGTGCTTGTCAAATTCCACATGCAGGACTGTAAAGGTGTGGCTACTCCAATGGAGCACAATTTTCAGGCGACGGACAAGACTGCAATTGAAGCACCTTATAGACAACTTATTGGTAGTCTGATGTATATTGCTGTCATAAGCCGTCCTGATATAATGTTTTCAGTATCATTCTTAAGCAGATTTCTCGACAAACCCACTCAACAACTGTGGATTGCAGCTAAAAGAGTTTTGAGGTATTTATGTGAAACCAGCAATCTGAGTCTGACATATCGTCGACAGTCAAGTGAGATCGGAATAATTGCACACTCTGACGCCGACTATGCTAGCGATGTAACGAACCGAAAGAGTGTCAGTGGTTCTGCTATTTTCTACAAAGGAAACTTAGTGTTTTGGCAGTCGAAGAAACAAGATTGTGTTGCTAAATCTACTTATGAATCGGAGTATCTAGCAGCATCACTCACAGCTTCAGAAGTTGTTAATTTGGTCGGCATTGCGAATCAATTGAACCGATGTAGTAACCCGGCTACGATTTTCATCGATAATCAAGGAGCAATTAAAGGAATACACAGCTACGAGAACAGCAAGAGATGCAAACACATTGACGTCAAGGCTCATTTCATCAAAGATCTTGTAGAGAAGGATGTCATCAAAGTCGAATATGTTCCTACGAATGAAAATACAGCCGATATTTTAACTAAAGCATTGCCCAAACAAAAATTTGAATATTTTCGTGAAAAGTTTAATGTTGTTTGAAGTATTTTGAATTATGAGAATTTAAAATTGAGAGGGGGTGTTGAATATGTTTACTTACAATTTTAGCAAACTATATTATACTCTGTATATGACTGAGAATGATATGAGTAACTGTCATTGTCAAATGTAACAGTTCGTTCAGTTGTAGACTTCATAAAATACAAGTTCCTTTTCGTACTGTTGATTACTTTTATTCACTGAATATTTCATCATTAACTACTTGGTTGGCCACTTGACCCCCTTAAAATATAATATCTCTTTCGAACTGGACTTTTTGAGGCCTCTAGATATACCATAGATCCTATTTTACCGTAGAGCAGAATTTCACAATTCGTCTGACCTCTTTGAAAGTTTTCAATTATAAATTTCTGCTCTTCATACGACGATGTGGTGTTGCAGGTTTTTCCGGGTTACCCTGCATCTGTTGAAGCGCATGCGACTTCATTTAAGCCGCCCCGGAGGGCAGATTGATTATTTCAACGTTTTTACTTTGTTATTGTTGTTTTCAATATGTTTATAAAAATTATGAATGCTAAACAAAATTTCCCACTTATTTCATAAACTTTTCACGTAAATTATGATATTTTTGAATGGAACAAACAATTATACATTGAAAGTAACATTACTTCACGAATAAAAGTACATTAAATGAGCTAAACCACAATTTCAAAATAATTCGTTATTTTGAATAATTTTTGTAGCACTAGCGATACATACCCGTTTTTTTGTAGGACACTGTATTATTCAGGTGAAGGATACACTTACCTTTCATGTGTTATCATTGTCCTACAGTTATTAATAATTTTTTTTTACCATGGAATTGACATGTTCGGAGCGTAGGACTGGGAACTCCTACCATTCAATTTGTAGGACAATATGACCATTCAATTATACAAATATTAACCAAGCAACGGTAAAAAAATCCGCTTGTTATTAATGAATTTTTATGATCACGTCATTGGTACATGTTGGGAGTGGGGGACTCTTCAGTCCTACCATCGATTTTGTAGGACAAAAGTTTTTTCGAGTACTTTATCGAATTATCTTGAGGTTCAACTGAAAAACTAACTGTTATTAATGAATTTTTTTCACTCACCAAATCGACAGGATTGACGCCTGCGCATTTCATTAGCTACCACTATCGAGAATTTTCGTAGAGGAAAAAGTTGGGCGTCTCGGCAAAATGAAGCTACTCAGGAAGATTCAGCCTGTTATTAATCAATTTTGAAAATATGCGTGGGATCCCGGTCTATAAGATCATCAGGGAGGTCAGAAGAATTGAAAAACATACTCTTCAGAAGCAATTTCACACTGTAATGACGAATTGTTGGACTATTTCTTGTGCGGTGAAACTTTGAAAATATTTTTCTCACATAAAACCTGTCATGGGTATGGCATGTTGATTTCATTGAAAATATGAACAGGATGTTCATAAAGTCAGTTGTGGAATCATCTGCGACTGAAAGTTGGAATTTAGTCGCTGTTTTCCATCGTACGAGATAACCTCTCTTGGAAGGGATTCGTGTTGTAAAGAGAAACATTCTCAATTGAAAATTGAAACAATACATGACTCCTCTGAGAATGTTTCTCTTTAAAACATGAATCCCTTCCAAGAGGGGTTATCTTGTACGATGGAAAATAACGACTAAATTCCAACTGACTTTATGAACATCCTGTTCATATTTTCAATGAAATCAAAAGGAGTAAATATTCTACCAAAATCACATAATTTTATAGTACTAGAAGAAAAGGGACAAAAAATCATGGCTACTTCTATCGGACGCTAATGGATCACATCGGCGACACCTTCATTTATTAACCTCGGATTTTATGTCAAATATTATAATTTCCCTATACTCTAGTAAAACACGATTCAAATAATAATCTAAAATAAATATAAGTCTTTATACTTTTCCTAATTTTATACTACTGGAAACAAGGGAAAATATTGAAGGAATTGAAAAAAATAACGCAAATGATAATTTTACGAGTTATAAAATTAATCAAAGTTGGCTATATGTAGTGACAGTGACAAGTTCCTCATGTCTATGGTTTCTTATGATTAATTGCATTGTTAACACTTGGGTATCGTAAAATACAGATAGTTGATTAAATATTTATTAATAAAATGAATGGCGACACGCACAATCTTTGTTCCTTTTGTACAGAATGTGAGCATATTCAAATTTATCATAAAAATGTAAAGTATTTAACTGATTTGGTGAAAAATTTTGTCCTAAAACCTGAACAAGAAGATCTATTTAAGAACATGAGCAATATTCTTTGTGAAACTATCCCATATTTCACCCATAAATCCTGTGAGGAAAAGAACAAAATGGTGTCGAAGTATTACTATTATTTCATGAAGCATACACATTTGATGGAAAAAAACAACGGATCCTTACCTTACTCGCCCTTGAGGAGAAAAGACGTGGAAAAGAAATTTCTAATACATTAGAAATTTGTAACAGATAACAGATGTACCTATTATTAAGTTATAAATAAATATACAGCGTGTCTCACGGTCGATGGTAGGTTAGACGTTTATGGTAAACGCAAAGCAGGATTTTCCTGAAAATTTCACATCTTACATTTTGTTACCTGATCTATCGATCTAAAATATTTTCAGCTTTGCGGCGTTGCCACGTCTATCAAAAAAAACTAGCAACTTTATTTTTTTAAATAGAACACCCCGTATATTAACTCATTGTTAATAATGTACTATACCTATCTCTATCTGTTTTCGAAATAAAAAATAATTTGTGTTAAATATGGTCCAAAACATAGCCCTAATTGAACTTTAGTACATCAGTACTCTCAATTCATGAAAAGTTGATATTTTGATTATAGGTTGGACAAATTCGAAGTATTTACTTAACACCAAGAAATCGACTCCATATCATACAGGGCGTGCTAAAATTACTGTTATTTCCATAATGCATAAAAGTGGTCAAAAGTTCATTTTTTCAAATGAAACCCCCTGTATATTACTCGATAAATTGAAAGATGATGAAAAATGCTTCAAGATGATATATCATGTCCCTATACCTAAATCATCAATTTTTCTTAATAAAGCCGTTTTTGTGGAACAATAGTTATTTATGATACCTACAAGTGATGAAAGTGGCATTTTATTTTGTGAGTGGGGAATATTGCGAAACTAACGTCAGCCAGTGGAGCAAATCCATGTATCATACACATTTTTGTGTACAACAGTTACAGCTAGTAATAAAAAAAAACAAAAAAATGAATGAGGTCCATGGGATTCGAACACACGATCTTTGGATTACAAGGCAGATGCTTCAACTACATACACCAGCGCACATGTTTATTTAAATGTTATTATTGGTTATTCATAAAGGACTTTCTACAGTTGAATTGAATAGTAGGTACTTCGTCAGTTACTTCACAGGGAATAAATATTACCAATTGCACAAACTGCCAAATACATGTGTGAATTCTTCTAAATAATTCTTTCTAAGTAGATGTTCTGATTGTTTCTATTAAAGAGATTTTTAATGACAGTTCGGACAGTTGTATAAAATATTTAAAGAATTTGATTTTAGGTGGCCGTGGAAGTATCAAGCTTATGACAGCTTGGTGACTTTTATAAGTAATTAACAAATGGTTATTGACGGTGTTTTAAAAAATCGCCAAAAATGAATGCTATTGACTATTCAAACGAAGTTCTTATGAAATTATTTATTATACACGGCCAGTGTGATCAAATCATTGCCAGAACTTGCAGAAAATTCAACCGAATGTATCCTGAATTAACACCAATGAACGAGAGGAAGTTTGTAAGATTACAAAATAATTTCCTTAACTATGGCTCAAAGTTAAAAGCGCCATCAACATTACCAAAACCTGTTATTTTAAATGAGGAAAATACTGTTAACGTCTTGGCATATTTTTATGCATATCCAGAAGCTTCCGTTCGCAGTGCAGAAAAAGATTTGGGTGTATCACATGCTTCAGTACAACGAATTTTGGAAAATCACGAAATGCATCCGTATAAATTTACCAAAGTTAAAGCTCTCAAAGTAGAAGACTTTGAACGCAGAGTGCATTTTTGCGAATCCCTTCTAATACATATACAGGAAGATCGGGAATTTTTGTCAAAAATAATTTGGAGCGACGAATCAAAATTTACGAGGGATGGCATTTTTAATAGAAGGAATAAACATTTTTGGGCTGATCATAATCCTCATGTGACAAAAGAAATGGGTTTTCAAGAAAAATTTTCCCTGAATGTGTTTTGTATTTTGAAGAAAAATAAAATTAGCTTTTTTATTTATGAAGACACACTGAATGCAGAGAGATATCTTCATATTTTAAGGACGACTGTTACCGATTTCCTTGAAAACTTGCCTTTAGAGGAATATAGGAATTCGTGGTTTCAACTGGACGGAGCGCCAGCTCATTGCACTCAGAAAGTTTCCAGGAAACTTCACCAAATGTTTGACGATCGTTGGTTTAGGCGTTTAGAGCCGTGGGATTGGCCACCGAGATCACCCGATCTCACGCCACTTGACTTTTTTTATGGGGTGTTTTAAAAGAAAGGGTGCCTACCAAAGAAGAACTGCGACGGCGAATAGTGCGGTGTATTGAAGATCTAGATCCCCATGAAATTGTAAAAGCAACGACAAGTCGCGTACAAAAGAATATTTTAAAATGTTTAGAATGTAATGGACAACATTTCCAGCATTTATTGTAAAAATGTGATATTTTGTTTACAATTTTGTTATTTTTAATCCTCCTAATTCTGTTTTTTTCTGTACTTTCAGATGTTATATTCCAAAAAACGTACTTTTTACCTAGAAATGCCTGGTTTTTGGACAGTTGTTCCCTGGAAACTTTCAGCCATAGTTGAGAAAATTATTTTGTAATCTTACATACTTCCTCTCGTTCATTGGTGTTAATTCAGGATACATTTGGTTGAAATTTCTGCAAGTTTTGGCAATGATTTGATCACACTGTCCGTGTATAATAAATAATTTCATAAGAGCTTCCTTTGAATAATCGATATTTGCATTCACTTTGGAAGATAATTTGAAACACCGTCGATAACTATTCGTAAATTACTTATAAAAGTTACCAAACTGTTATAAGCTTGACAAATCCACTGTTACCTGAAACCAAATTCTTAAAAAGCAATTTTATTAAGAAAAGTTGATGATTTAGTTATAGGGACATGATATATCATCTTGAAGCATTTTTCATCATCTTTCAATTTATCGAGTAATATACAGGGGGTTTCATTTGAAAAAATGAACTTTTGACCACTTTTATGCATTATGGAAATAACAGTAATTTTAGCACGCCCTGTATGATATGGAGTCGATTTCTTGGTGTTAAGTAAATACTTCGAATTTGTCCAACCTATAATCAAAATATCAACTTTTCATGAATTGAGAGTACTGATGTACTAAAGTTCAATTAGGGCTATGTTTTGGACCATATTTAACACAAATTATTTTTTATTTCGAAAACAGATAGAGATAGGTATAGGACATTATTAACAAAAAAGTATTATAATGAAAGAGCGATTCAAAAAATGAGTTAATATACGGGGTGTTCTATTTAAAAAAATAAAGTTGCTAGTTTTTTTTTATAGACGTGGCAACGCCGCAAAGCTGAAAATATTTTAGATCGATAGATCAGGTAACAAAATGTAAGATGTGAAATTTTCAGGGAAATCCTGCTTTGCGTTTACCATAAACGTCTAACCTACCATCGACCGTGAGACACGCTGTATATCAAAAATATTTTACGCCACTGTGCTTATGACAGCTGTCAAGCCAGAGGGAAATTTCCACTTAATTTCCCTCTACGCAGGGGAATTTCCGAAAAAATTAGGGTATTGTCATAGCAACATGTCAAAATGCAGGCATCTGATTGGCTGAAACTAACTGGTATAAAATTTTCAACAATATCTCATACCCCTATCCAAATTCTGTGTGATATCTATGGGATAAAATATCCCTGTTTCTCCAGCTTGTCGACTAGATATGAGTGTGAATGTTAGTCTCTTGAACCGTACCATCATATCATGTGTGATGATTTGAATGCAGAGTGCTAGCACGCGAGGAAGAACTTCTCAACTATGAAAATTTCCGCCCAACCACTCCAAGTATAGGTAACAATGTAGCAGCTGTCACCAACATAGTCAACCAAGAACTTCTTCAGGGACAGCTGCTTCATAATTAGGTAAATTTCAGTCTGGATAAGCTCGTACGCTTAGCGGAATTCTGGTATATTAAATTCTCTAGTGTTTCGAAGGAAATTGAAAATTTCGGTTGGAGTTTTTAATATGGGAAACAGAACGGTTGGTGCCTACCTGAAATAATGTCATTGGTTCAAACACATTTAACAATCTGTATGATTTGTATTCCAAAAATTGATGCAATGCGAAATCAATTAAAATATTTTAGTCCGGGAGCCAGTGACAGATTTCCATGACCAAGTTCCTCTCAAGCGAAAATTAGTGGAATGCATCAGAGAGTTATATTATAAAGCTTCGTGAACGTCAGCTGCGGTTCCGTGGGGGGGGGGGGTGGTGAGCGGTGATAGCCTCCCACGCACAAAGAAAAAGAAATGTATTCAATTTTGTTTTCCTACCACCTGAAAACATGTTTAATTATCGCTAAAGCAATATCTTGAAGAAAGAAAAAATCAGCTGACTATAGCATGGTGTATTATACGACAGCTAGTTGGTCGAACACAAAAAAAAGTGTACCTTCTATGATTTCCTCTGAAATAAAATTTTACCTTATACTCGGATTGCGTCAATTTAACAAGATTCCGGGAAGGAGGACATAATTGAATATATTTTTTTTCTTCGTGCGTAGGAAGCTACTGTGCTGATCATCCCCCCCCACTAACGGAATCGCAGCTGACGTTCACGAATCTTTATAATACGACTCTCTGATGCATTCCACTAAATATCGCTTGAGAGGAAATGACTGACCAAATTTTTACCGGGCTCCTGGACTATTTCGTGCCTACACATTTCAACAATATATTTACAGGGTAAGAATAAGACCGGCAAACTCCGCATACAGATTATTTACCTCATGTCGAGGTGAAAAAATTCTATCAATGTTTGTCCTAAAATGCATCCGCTCTTAGATACAGGGTGTCCAAAGTACGAAAAAAGTCATTATTGATTTTTTTCTGAACTCCTGAAGGAAAAATGAATGAAACGTGGTACACTAATCTATGTGTATCAATATGAATATTTGAAGTTATAATATTTGATAGTAGTAAACCAGTGGCGTAGTTTCCTTCATATTGTCTTAAGAAAATTCTACAAACAGAGAAAACGATTAGATCTTCATGAAATTTATTTAAACTGGACTAAGCAGCTTCTTCAAACCAAATAAACATTTATATTCCTATTCGTAATCAATAATTGGTTGGTTGGTTGGTTGGTTAAAGGCTGACGAGCGAGTGTAACAAAACATGTAAGGCAGATTTATAACGAAATATTATTTAAAATTCACACCAAATTGTATTCAACTCGGGTGGTCTCCAAAAACTTTCAGATAAATAAATATTTCATCTGGTTCATCTGAGTATTGGTTTCCGATAGTAAAACAGTAGAAACATCACAACCCAAATTTTATGAGCATTCGCAGAATTCAACATGTAGTCACAAACTGTATAGATTCAACGTTACCGCCCACGAACTCAGGGGTGGTTTCATTAGTCGGGGAAAAGTGAATAAATTTCGATTATATTCAAGAAAAAATATTAGAAAAAATCGACTGAGTGTTCCAGCATCAAATTGAGTGTAACTTTCCCCAAAAGATTGCTACAAAGGATCATAGATAATAATGAAATATACAAAGTCAATTGTTAGCTAGTTAAAGTTTTTTTGAGTAGGAAAGGTGAGTTTTTCGGTGTGGTTTTCTCACCAAAGATTTTCCAGGAGACGAAACCTCAATCACACGTAGTATATTGAATACGACAGGTTATAAGGGATAACGAAAAATATTAAAATAAAAATAATTAGGGATGAAAATTATAAAATTTTCCTAGCCTATTACATAATATCTTCGATCGCCTTTTGTCTTGAGAGAGGTTTATATTTCCTGAAATATGCAAAGTTGTTGGAGTATATCCAGCTTCAGGGAGGTCAACTGAGGATATCAGGGGTTTTTAAGTAACAGTAGGGGAACCGAGGTTTTAAATTAAGGATAATCCAATATAAAGTCGTTATTTTCGTTTCGATTGATTGAATATGTTTGAATCGCGAGTGTAAGTGAAATCTTGGTAAAGTTTATTTTCTTTTTATTCTCACAAGTTCAACTTTTGTTATTAATTTAAATGTTTCATATTTTTTTCTTAATAGTAATTAACGTAACAAGTCCGAAAAATACTGTTTTTTTGGACGAGTAGACCAAATTCTAGGACGAGCGTTAGCGAGTCCTGGAAGTCTGCGAGTCCAAAAAAACTGTTTTCGGACGTGTTGCGTACACTATTTTTTCGGCAACCATGTAGAATAACAAATCAATGAGACGCATTTATTCTAAGAGACGAAGAGAGGTCGACTTTCACCCATCTGTTAACCGGATGAAACAATTCCAAATTTGAATATTTCGAACATTTCAGTTCTTATTTGTATTATATATTGAAATTCGAACAGAAGATAGGTACCAACAGAAACATTCTAATTCTTATTTATATTAATATTTGTTTTAAAATTCGAGCACTTCCCAAAGAAAAAGTGTCCGGGAAGTGAACACCTCCCGGATGGTTGCCGAAAAATAATTTTTCCAATTAGAAATTGAAGTTCAAGTCTTTCGAAATCAGTCAATTATCAGAAAGCTTATTCATTTCTATAAAAATCTGGGAATCAACTGGGAAATTCGAGCTTGGTTAATTTTCTTGTGGGGTAGATAAGTTGCGTTTTTCCTGGATTCTTGCTGATCTACTCCTCATTTGTTTTTGTAATCATTGTTCCTTTATTTATCAATTTCGTAGGGATGGTTATCCTTGAATTAGTCCCCAAAGTTATTGCTATTTATCAACCTAAGCAAGGAAAGAATTTCAATATTAAATAAAATTAGTTAAATCGTTTACTTTGAATTCCCTTCCACATTAAAAAACATACTCAAAATGTTTATTTGATCAAAAAATCAGAGTGTCAATTATTCAAACTTCAAGTAATAAGTTGAACAAGTAAACTAGTAAATTCTTAATTGCTGTAGAAAAATCTTAGAGTCACGCTCGTGCCGCGATTATTGGTTTGAAGAAATCAATATTTTAAATCAAGTGCCATCCGACCTATCAGAAGCTGTGAAGAGAAAAACTAAGGCGGCAATTGAGACATTGAAGTAGGTGCGATTTTTAAGTAGACTTTCTGGTTACCTCGAACCTCCTCGCTCCAGTTTATTCAGTTTCGCTCTGCTGACCATGATAATAAGCAAGAATTGAGTATTTTATCCTAAATTATGTTAATTGGTAAATTGGGTTGCGGATAAAACCAATTTCTGCTATACGAGATACCGGGTTCACCTTGAGGTCTCCCTTAACACTGAGACCAGCTGGGGTCTATTGTATTGTTCTGTCGTCAGTGGCTCCTAGTTAAATAGGCCTCTGTTTTTCACCAGGTTTGGTGGTCTATTTACTAGGTGTTTCGGATTCATGCCTGTTTCTAGGTTGATCGATCTGTCCGAATATTCTGTTGCGCCTGTTGAGCAGCGCGTCGCAGTCGAATATGATGTGAGAGGCTGTTTCCTCCTCGTCACCACAGAGTCTACAGTCCATGGTGTTTAGGTGTTTTCTAAGGCCGCAGTTTCCGGTTAGTAAGCCGGTGATCGTGCATATATCTTAGATCTGTTAAGGTTGAGTGTGTCAGCCGTCAGTGTTTGGCTCAGGTGCCTCACCATTGCTGTGCTGTGTCGATGCCCTTCGATTTAGTCCCAATACGTTTGGTGTTTTGATTTCTTCCACTCATTGATTAGGTTTCCGCGTCGGGTTTTGCTAATTCCAAACGCTGGTTCTGGGCCTGTGAATGGTGATTCAGATGCTTTCTTTGCAAGTTGGTCTGCTTTTCCATTGCCTTCAATTCCCCTATGTCCGGGCACCCACACAAGTGTAACCTTGTTGCGTTCGACAGTTCATTGAGGCTCTGAAAACATTCCCAGACTTGCTTAGACTTTATCTGTATTGAGTTCAGAGCTTTTATAGCGCTCTGGCTGTCAGATAGAATGTAGATGTGTTTTCTTTCATACCCACGGTCTAGATTCATCTGTATGCATATCCTTATGGCATGTGTCTCTGCTTGGAATACTCAGGTATTGTTACCAGCTGATATTATGAATGATTCAAACTCAAATTTGTATTTATAAAATTGGATGCGTCCATATTATAAGAAGCTTAAGGTTTTTTTCATAGAACGATTCATGTCAAAATATGTAACTGCATTTGATTTCAATTAAAATAATTTGAAAAGATTAACATACTATTTCTTCGTTTATTACTGATTATGTTACCTTAGTGCAATTTCCATAATGGGGGTTTATGAAAAAGTGAGACAAGAAGCATTTTTCTTATCATCAAAGAAATGCACTTCCATATTGGTAAAGGTAAGCTATCGGGCTCATTCTCGAAACAAAAAGAAAAGTGGTGATACTTACGTAGTTTGATCTCCTGAACATGAATCCGAAAGAATTTCGTGGGGGTCTCTTATCCTTTTCGAGTTATGACCTTTTGAATCTTGAAAATCGACCAATTTCAAACACGATTTTTTCAGTTAAAATCGCAGAAAATATCTCCTTCTATTTGTCAACACTTTTACCACAATCAACTCTTATTTCACAATTACTAGCACCAAAACCAAATGTTTTACAGAAAAGATTAATCTGCTTGTATTTCACTATTGTTAACCTCACTCTTCATTGTCGTCCGTTCTAGAGATGTGGGAAGGGTTATGTATACTTCATAAGAAGGTTGATTTTTTGTATAAAACGTTTGGTTTTAGTGTTTGTAATTGTGAAATATGGGTTGATTCGGGCATTTTCCTCGATTTTTTACCGAAAAAATCGTGTTTGAAAATGGTCGATTTTCAAGATTCAAAAGGTCATAACTCGAAAAGTATAAGAGACCCCCACGAAATTCTTTCGGATTCGTGTTCAGGGGATAAAACTACGTAACATCACTTTTCTTTTTGTTTCGAGAATGAGCCCGATAAGCTTACCTTTACCTCCATATTGACATTAATTCTCTGAGGAGACTCTATTAAGTTCAGCACTTCTTGTAGGATTCACTTTTTGTAGGAGTCAGAACTTAACATAAGCGGTGTAGCTTATACTTGAAATTTGTTTGCAAAAAGTTGTATCACTCACCATGCTTATGCAGACACTGTGATGGTACGGCATTAGGTTTCAAATGATTCTATTGCCTTTTCTACATAAATCTTCATGAGAAACATGCCACAAATTACAATTTTCTCACTCAAGTGTACTGCATTGGGGTCTCTTCCTTAAGATATTAACCAGAATCATGACTTTTGTGTCAAGCTATAATATTAATAAGCTATTTTGTTTTGCTATTTTGAACAAAGCATAGGTCATTTATCTACCACAAATGATTCATTTCAGGTACTTTTCCTTTACTTCCACACTACAACACTAAACAGCTCATTTTTCATCTGTAGGAAGAAACAGTTATATTAGAAAATATCTTAAAGGAACAAGATAAATGAAAGAACCAACGACAAGTACTACACAAAACGACAAGACAAAATCTGATATTCTTAAAACCGTCTCTGATCTCTGTCAAGAGTGACAGATTTTAGTGACAAGTCTTCCTGTTGATGGAAAAGCACTGTTGTACGGTCATTATAATCGAAATAAGATAGGGTTTCGTATTGTTTCATTCGCGCCTAAAATTCGGAGGAATCTATCTCTTGAAGGTTATTTCGGTTTAGACAGGTCCTGAATACGCTGACAAATTTCTCTCTTTCAGATGACATGGGTTTTATTGCCTCATGACACAAAACTCTGAATTGGAACAGAAAATGATTTTCAAACTTGGCAACGATCTACCCAAACTACACTGATGACGCGCATGCGCACAATCGTAAACGGGTCGCATACGCGGCATGCTTTTCGCAGAGAAAATTGGCGGGAATAGCATTCTAAAGTAAGTATACAGTGTCCGTCCAAAGTCCGTTCCCCCCTACTTATTTTTGAACCACCTGGTATATCTCAACTAAATTTGGAGGGCTCTAATATGAGATGAAAACCAACTTTTTCATGAAAAAATTGAAGCTAAAAGTTTTAAAATGGCGGCAGAGCGCCATCTTCAATATTTTTTTTTTAAATAGAACACCCCGTAAATTATTCCATTTTAGAAATTTGCTCATAATTCTCAACAGTTTTCTCTAATACACTTGATTCAATTGATTTCGAAATATTAACGTTTGAAAAGTGGCATTCCGGTATGAAATGAAGTATGGATTTTGGCCACTTCCTGTGAAACATTTTGCTAACTACACGTTGTTATTGATTTGCAGTTAAATTTCTTGATTATTTTGACTGATAAGAGGCGTAAAGAGAGTTTATTAAGGATAAACAGTACCGCTTACCGGAAAATCTCGAAGCCTACGAATGTGTTCTGTAAATTTACAATCAAAACAAATTAGTTGGCTAAAAAATTATATTTTATTTTTGAATAACTCTTTCATTTAACCCCTACAATTATTTTATCATGTGTTCAAAGTGGCCCCCTCCTAAATCTTGACAATACAGTGCCCTATTATAAATAGCTTCTCTCACGTTGATGAAAGTCTGTTCATCTATGTCTTCACATGTATCTATTATTCTGCGTTCCAACTCTTCTATTGTTTGGCATTCATTGGCGTAGATTTTTTACTTCAGACACCCCCAAAGAAAAAAATCTAGAGGTGTAAGATCCGGAGATCTTGGTGGCCACTCTGTACTTCCCCTGCGACCTATCCATCGCCCAGGAAAGTTAGTATCGAAGAAGTCTCTAGCCATGCGATCGAAATGGGGAGGTGTCCCATCTTGCTGAAAAATGATTTCACGATTTTCACTCCTGATCGTTCAATACAATTTGCCTTATTCGAGGTTTAATTTCAGTTTCTAAAATATTTTTGTAAAGACCTCCTGTAAGATTGCCTCTGATGAAAATCAGCCCAACAACGCGATTGCCTAAAATCCCCGCCCAAACAGAAAACTGGGTATGTCCCTCTCTGAAAATATGCGGATTAGTATCGCTCCAGTATCGTTCATTCTGTTTGTTTACTTTTCCATTAAGAAAAAACGTGCATTCATCTGAGGAACATACACGTTTTAGGAAGCCCCGTTCTACTTCAATTGTTCTTGTTAACCACCCACAAAATTCAACCATCCGGTCTGGACCATCCTTCGTGAGAGCATGCAGGATTTTCATTTTATAGGGATGGAATTTTTCTTTTTTTAGGACTCTTTGGACACTTTTTGAACTTACCATTTAATCAACAATTTCTACCTTTCTTTCTTCTGAAAGAGGTGGCCTTCCTGATCTTGGAGCTTTCAGCGTACCAGTTGCTTGGAGCTTATTTGAAAGTTTGCGCAAATATTGCCTGGAAATAGGATTCTCCGGAAATTTATCATTAAACATGCTGAATGCTAGATGATAATTTCTTCCAGCTTCTCCAAATATCAAAACTGCTTCAAATTTATCGTCTAAACTACGAGCCATGATCACACTTTTCATAAAATGATTGATGCGGTCAACGGACTATTTGACAGTAAACAAGACGTTACCGCGACGATTTTCTCCAATGCAAACTTGATTGAAGGCAACATTAGTGTTTTTGGTTGGGTTTGAAATGAACAAAACTTCACCTTTCAAACGTTAATATTTCGGAAAGAATTGAATTTAGGAGTGAAGTGTATTAGGGGAAACTGTTGAGAATTATAAGCAAATTTCGAAAATGGAATAATATATGGAGTGTTTTGGTTTTAATTTTTTCATGAAAAATTAGGTTTTTATCTCCCATGAAAGCCCTCGTGAGAGAAGCTATTTAGTATAGGGCAATTTATTGTCAAGATTTAGGAGGGGGCCACTTTGAACACTTGATAAAATAATTGTTGGGGTTAAATAAAAGAGTTATTCAAAAATAAAATATAATTTTTTAGCCAACTAATTTGTTTTGATTGTGAACACATTCGTAGGAGTCGAGTTTTTCCGGTAAGCGGTGCTGTTTATCCTTAATAAACTCTCTTTACGCCTCTTATTATTCGAAATAATCAACTACAAAATGTCACTTTTCAAATGTTAATATTTCGAAAACAATTGAATCAAGTGTATTAGAGAAAACTGTTGAGAATTATGAGCAAATTTTGAAAATGGAATAATATACGGGGTGTTCTATTTAAAAAAATAAATTGAAGATTGCGTTCAGCCGCCATTTTAAAACTTTTAGCTTTGATTTTTTCATGAAAAAGTTGGTTTTTATCTCCTATTGAAGCCCTCCAAATTTCGTTGCGATATACCAGGTGGATCAAAAGTTAGTACGGGGAAACGGACTTTAGACGGGCACTGTACAATATACTGTAACGTTCACCACTGGTAAATCGTTATTTTTCTAAAATGCTCAAAAAGAAAATGAACTTGCCAAACACTAATCCTTGGTCACCACATGAAATGAGTTTCCTGGAGACATGCCATCCGATTCCACGTGATATATAACCATTTTTATTTCCACAGATCACGGTGCTCACGGATATCCCTGGCGATTTATTCAAATCTATAATTGTTTGTAAAAACAAGATGATGCATATGAACATAGCTGATTTACAGTCATTCCGATGTCACCTGTTCTTCTTCTCTATTTTGTTTTGTTGAGCCAGGCTCGTTTCATTGAAACGCTTCGACATTAAGTTTGGCTTGCTTGAAAAAAGAGAGAAGTATATTTATTTCCCGCTTTATTTACTTTTGAGATCATGAAGTAGTATTCTGTACTTGCACTGCAATGTTCAGAACTTTTGGGTGTAGTTATGAATCAACTATACTGCTCGGGTATGTTCTGTGGCAGAATTCAAAGTAAAGCATGTTGGCAACATTGAAAGGAAATAGGTTTTTTTTAATTAAATTGGAAGTCTTTGAATGATCATTTGTATATTTCTGACCTGGTAACGCTGGTGCTCGCTGGAGGTTGATTTTGATTTTAATTGAATCGCTTTTGACAACCTACCTATTGATGCTGAGACCATATAATTGAGAGGTGAATATTTTAGTGTGATTAATTTACTGATTTTTAGATGATCACTCGCCTCACGAGGATACATGTTTTTTTATAGAAAGCATGTCCAACAAATTTCTTTTCTTTTTGCCACAGCTATGCCAGGAAAAATTTAGAAAGTCAGAGAGTAAGATAAGACAAAATTATTGACGCGATGAAAGTAGCACATGATGGAAGACAACAAATTTCATAGATCTGAACTTGTACCAAATCGACTGTGTGCCTCTTCGGTATTGTAAAGCCTGTATGGTATTGTAAAGCCGCCCAAGCTATTGTAAAGCCTGTTGTGGTATTGTGGAGCCTATATGGTATTGTAGAGCCTACTGAAGCATTGGAAGATTTATTGGAGGATTGAAAGGTCTGCTGCGGTGTTGTAAAGCCTGTTGGGTCTTGTAAAGCCGATCAAAAATATGTCGACAGTCGAGTTGGATGTTGGAAAGCAGACCTAATGATAGAGATCTCCGTGAGAACTGTGACCATTCGAAGTCCAAGGGAGCCAACAAGTCGTGATATTTCTATTTTACTTGTGTCAGGTTTGAATGCATTCAGACTAGGTAAGATAATGATTATTATCATATTTAATATGAATCTTTTTGATTACGACTTGAAGGACCCTTTATGTTGGTAACATTTTACAAATCATTCAGGTCCATAATTTGTTGCTTGAGTCTAAGTACTCTAAGTATTTGAAAGTATTTGATTAAATTGTTACAAGTTACTGTGTCATTTATTTGGAGTTGGGGACACCTTTCTTTCAGCACAGTAAATGTCTTTCTACAGAGATCGGCCTGGGAATAAGTTTTTTGAATTCATTTTGCACTGTAGATGGCGCCTCATTAACATCATAAATAAAGAAAGCTTATTCTCAGCGCCACTGGTCGGACCTGTGAGGGTTATCGAGTGACGTCGACCTACGCTCTTGCCTCCCACATCGGATAGCTAGCCGAAGGCAATATTTGTGCCCAATTAAGGGTTACAATACATATCTATGGATATGTTCCGGTCCGATTTCTCACAGAACTGGATCTATGCCATCCTCTCCTGGCGACTGTACACCCTGTATCCCGATTCAATTATGATTCAGACGAACATCAATCAGTCGAAGCAACAATGACCGTATTGTCCCTCGGTCTAACCGCGACAGATTCCAACAAAGTACCTGAAGACAATCTCAAATTCGGGATTGGCATACAAACAACCAATAATCCGAAGGAGCCGAAACGGATGTGGCGAAGTATGGGCAATTTGGAAGTTAAATTGCTCGAAAACTACCGAACCTATAAATATGCACCCCACCAGGCATCGATTCAACAACTATGCGCAACCATGAATTTAATTAACGGCACGGGCACATATTTACTACCACTATACCAGACTAGCGACAGACAGACGAACGTAAGTACGAACAACTTCTCGTTAGTTACACGCCTCAGTCTTGACGTTACGCCATCCAATAAATACCTGACGATCGCTGCCAGCTATTCCAATTAAAACATTCTTTGCTGCAGGTGATGGCGAGGGATCCTACAGGATGGATTGTTTGAGATACTGTCTGAAGTATGGCATATTTTTTAGGTTACCGGATATATTATAATGAAGTTAAAATTCTTCTCGGAAACTCTAATTACTCCTAGAACCACGGCATGAGCTGCTATGGTCCAGATTAGTGCTATGTTTGAAGTTGATTCGAACTCTTTCAATTTTGAGTAAGGTTATTCTGGACTTTCATTGTCTAAAAAAGAACAAAGAAAAATTCAATTCACTGCAATTTTTAATCGCTGTAATTTATTACGTCCAAATCCGTCAGGAAAACTTCCGAAATCCTACGCGTTCTCTATCTAGCTTTCGGGGGGCAGGGGCGATAACTTCTTCGACATTACTAAACCAACATATTAAATTTCAATTCCATAGGATAAGGAGAAGTGGTTCTAATTCAGCTTGTTTCTCATCAAGTCGGCATCCCGACTTAGATGTCGAGATCTCGATATCCCGAGATAGAAGTCAGGATACCCACTCAGATCTCGAGGCCTCGATATTCTGAAATAGAACTCAAGATTCCGACTTGGATGTCGCGATATCAGTATACCGAGATAAAAGTCGAAATCCTGATATAAATGTCGGGATGCTAACTTAGATGTTGGGATCTCGATATCCCGAGATAGAAGTCGGAATTCCTGGATGTCGCGTTATCAGTATACGGAGATAGAAGTCGATATCCCGACTCAGATGCTGACTTAGATGTCGGAATCTCGATATCCCGAGATAGAAGTCGGGATCTCGATATCCAGAGATAGTAGAAGGATCCCGAATTTGATGTCGCGATATCAGTATAACTCAGATGTCGCTATGCTAACTTCTCGGGATCTCGAAATCCCGAGATGAAAGTAGGGATCCCGACTTAGATGTCGAGATCCTGATATCCCGAGATAGAAGTCAGGATACCGACTTGGATCTCGGTATATCGATATCCCGAGATAGAAGTCAGGATCCCGACTTGGATGTCGCGATATCAGTATACCGAAGTAGAAGTCGGAATTCCGACTCAGATGTCGGGATGCTAACTTTGATGTCGGGATGCTAACTTTGATGTCGGGATGCTAACTTTGATGTCGGGATGCTAACTTTGATGTCGGGATGCTAACTTTGATGTCGGGATCTCGATATCCCGAGATAGAAGACAGGATCTCGACTTAGATATCGAGATCTCGATATCCCGAGATAGAAGTCAGGATCCCAACATGAATGTCGCAATATCCAGTATACCAGGATAGGAGTCGGAATTCCGGATGTCGAGATGCAGAATTCCGACTGTGATGTCGCGATATCAGTATACCAAGATAGAAGTAGAAATCCCGACTCAGATGTCAGGATGCTAACTCAGATGTCGGGATCTCGATATCCCGAAACTAAAGTCCGGACCCCGACTTAGATGTCGAGATCTCGATATCCCGAGATAGAAGTCAGGATACCGACTTAGATCTCAGGATCACGATATCCCGAGATGGAAGTCAGAATTCCGACTTGGATGTCGCGATATCAGTATACCGAGATAGAAGTCGGAATTCCGACTCAGGTGTCGAAATGCTAACTTAGATGTCGAAATCTCGATATCCTGAGATAGAAGTTAGGATAGCGACTAAGATCTCGGTTTCTCGATATCCCGAGATAGAAGTCGGGATTCCGACTTAGATGTCGAGATCTCGATATCCCGAGATAGAAGTCAGGATACCGACTTAGATCTCAGGATCACGATATCCCGAGATGGAAGTCAGAATTCCGACTTGGATGTCGCGATATCAGTATACCGAGATAGAAGTCGGAATTCCGACTCAGATGTCGAAATGCTAATTTAGATGTCGAAATCTCGATATCCTGAGATAGAAGTTAGGATAGCGACTAAGATCTCGGTTTCTCGATATCCCGAGATAGAAGTCGGGATTCCGACTCAGATGTCGAGATCTCGATATCCCGAGATAGAAGTCAGGATACTGATTCAGATCTCGGGATCTCGATATCCCGAGGTAGAAGTCAGGATCCCGACTTGGATGTCGCGATATCAGTATACCGAGATAGAAGTTGGAATTCCGACTCAGATGTCGGGATGCTAACTTTGATGTTGGGATCCCGATATTCCGAGTTAGAAGAGGGGATCCCGACTTAGATGTCGAGATCTCGATATCCCGAGATAGAAGTCAGGATACCGACTTAGATCTCGGGATCTCGATATCTCGAGATAGAAGTTGGAATCCCGACTCAGATGTCGGGATGCTAACTTAGATGTCGGGATGCTAACTTAGCTGACGGGATTTCGATATTCCGAAATAGAAGTTGGGATCCTGCATTAGATGTCAGGATCTCGATATCCCGATATAGACGTTGGGCTTCCCTGATCAGATGTCGGGATCTCGATATCCTGAGATAGAAGTCGGGACTAAAAAGAAAGAAAACCGTGGCCTTTTTACGCCTTCGTCGATATCGCTATTTGTTGAAGAATATTACGCTACAGGGTAAATGCGCCCAAGAATATAGCGTTGCCCCTTGAAGCCCAATAACGGGCAAAATTTACACTAGTGTATCCCAAGTAAACAATGACGCCCAACTTCAAATTAGCGCATATATTCAAGGAACAAATTGCAGGTTCCTAATCTACGAAGTTTACCAGCGAATGCACAAACTAAGAGAGGCGGAGAAGAACTAATACATATAAGATTATACCCACCTTTCATTAATTCCGTTCCTAATTTGGATTACGTGCGGATTGGGAAGTGTAAACAGATGGAAATTCGTAACCGGAAGGGTTGCCGAATATCTGGGGATGAACGGGCCCTTTTCGATCGGGTCGAATAGCATCGACGGTTTTTACGACGTTTGCTCGAGTTCGCGAATATCTCTGAGGATGGATGGTTGTCCCACTCAATGAAGTAATTATTTTGCTAGAAATCACAATGAGAAATCAGATAAAATCAAATCCTATCACTGTCAATAAAAACTTTTGGATCATGGTACTCTTTTGATTTCCAGCAGACCTAAAATGTGATTATTATTCCAGACAGATATTCATTAAAAAATTGCTTCAACGTGCACCAATATTTATGAAATCCTCAATTTCTTAATGGAATCAACAGATTACACGAGAGATGTCTTTTAGAATTTCTGATTGAGAATGGACCGAATCTCCGTGCAGAACGAATAAAATTAAAATTTCAAAATAAAGTGCCCCATTTAAAAGATCCCCGAAGTGTACTAGCTTGTAATTGGATTGTCAGCTTTTTATTTTTATTCCAGACTCCGCATCGACCCACCTACTCAAGTTAATGGGTTAATGTTTTCGTGCTCCAGAGTGTTGCCTTAATACAAACCGATGCCGAACAGTGGATACTGGATCTGGGAAGATTAACTTCCAATACTTGAATTTCATTTATTTTTCATGCAATTAAAACGGTGTGATTATTCCTCATAGTCTAAGAGCTGGCAGCTACTCTGACTAACTTGTGAGATACAAGGCTTAAACTTTGTGTATACCTAATTGAAAATCAGTCACGTGAGAGAAAAATATTTATCCAATGGAGACGATCCATCACATACAGTGGAGGTGAGATAACTTACAGTCTAAAGGTTTGTACAAACCAGGCAACAAAATGTTGCCAACTGTTGGCAACATGTTGACGGATGTTGGCAACATATTTGTTGAACACAACAACTTGTAGCTGGATACATGTCTAACCAACATTTTGTAGAAAACACTGTTCTCCTCAAATTCTTGATTTACGTTAATAAACAATCAGTTCATTGAGACTTTATACCCAGTTTGATGTTATGTGTTATAAACATGAAATAACCTTGTTATGATAATATTGAACCGTATCAATTTGTAAAGGTCATGATTATATTCCTTATATAAAAGGCTGGACTGCATGAATTAAAATCAGTTCTCATCACATCAATGGTTGTTTTTCTCATCCTGCATGAAAGCGCTTTAGCAACAGGCTTTTAAATCTACAAAAGACAAATCATATCTTGCCGCTTACACTCATCAAGGGAGGTACGACCGTCCCTACTTGAACATGGTCCTTCAGGCCGGATCAAGGAAGGTACCACCTTACCACCATTGAACATGGTTCTTCGAGCATAAAAAACAGCGATCTTTGGTGAATAAATCCACGCAAGTACTTCCTCAGAGGTACATCTATACTACGAGGCAACAGACCCTCAAATATACGAGGAAATCCCTCACAAATCCGAGAGTACTTCCCCAGAGCTACATCTATACTACGAGGCAACAGCCCCTCAAATATACAAGGAAATCTCTCACAAATCCATGAGTACGTACTCAGAGGTACTTCCATACTACGAGGCAACAGGCCCTCAAATCTACGAGAAAATTCCTCACAAATCCGAGAGTACTTCCCCAGAAGTATTTCCATACTACGAGGCAACAGACCCTCAAATCTACGAGAAAATCCCTCACAAATCCGAGAGTACTTTCCCAGAGGTACTTCCATACTACGAGGCAACATACCCTCAAATATACGAGGAAATCCCTCACAAATCCAGTAGTACGTCCCCAGAGGTACTACATCCATATTACGAGGCAACAGACTCTCAACTCTACGAGGAAATCTTTCACAAATCCAAGAGTAATTCCCCAGAGGTACATCTATACTATGAGGCAACAGACCCTCAAATATACGAGGAAATCCCTTAGAAATCCATGAGTACGTACTCAGAGGTACTTCCATACTACGAGGCAACAGACCTTCAAATCTACGAGCAAATCCCTCACAAATTCGAAAGTATTTCCTCATAGGTACATCTATACTACGAGGCAACAGACCCTCAAATCTACAAGAAAATCTCTCACAAATCCAAGAATACTTCCCCAGAGGTACATCTATACTACGAGGCAACATACCCTCAAATATAAGAGAAAATCCCTCACAAATCCAGAAGTACGTCACCTGAGGTACTTTCTTACTACGAGGCAACAGACCCTCAAATCTACGAGAAAATTTCTCACAAATCCAAGAGTAATTCCCCAGAGGTACATCTATACTACGAGGCAACAGACCCTCAAATATACGAGGAAATCCCTTAGAAATCCATGAGTACGTACTCAGAGGTACTTCCATACTACGAGGCAACAGACCTTCAAATCTACGTGAAAATCCTTCACAAATCCGAGAGTACTTCCCCAGAGGAACATCTATACTACGAGGCAACAGACTCTCAAATATACGAGAAAATCCCTCACAAATCCGAGAGTACTTCCCCAGAGGTTAACCTTAGATTTTTTGAAGGCCTGAAAATCAACTTCTTCCTAGAGCCGCCAAACTTGCTGGGGAGGTCTTTTAGTCTATTATCTACCGCGGAATAGTGAAATCCCTCTCAAAAATCGATTTTAAAATTTTTTCGTTTTTTTCGTACATAAATCGCAATAACTTTGAAACCGTAAAAGATGGACCAAAACCGACTACAGATCTGGATTCTGCTACTCGAGATCTTCATGCAGGTCCATTTTGAAGCAAATCTATTTTTTGAATTTTCACAGAAAAAATTTCAAAGGGGTTAAACCTTAGATTTTTTGAAGGCCTGAAAATCAACTTCTTCCTAGAGCCGCCAAATTCGCTGGGGAGGTCTTTTAGTCTATTATCTACCGCGGAATAGTGAAATCCCTCTCAAAAATCGATTTTTCAATTTTTTCGTTTTTTTCGTACATAAATCGCAATAACTTTGAAACCGTAAGAGATGGGCCAAAACCGACTACAGATCTGGATTCTGCTACTCGAGATCTTCATGCAGGTCTATTTTGAAGCAAATCTATATTTTTTGAATTTCCACAGAAAAAATTTCAAAGGGGTTAAACCTTAGATTTTTTGAAGGCCTGAAAATCAACTTCTTCCTAGAGCCGCCAAATTCGCTGGGGACGTCTTTTAGACTATTATCTAATGCGGAATAGTGAAATCCCTCTCAAAATTCGATTTTTCAATTTTTTCGTTTTTTTCGTACATAAATCGCAATAACTTTGAAACCGTAAGAGATGGGCCAAAACCGACTACAGATCTAGATTCTGCTACTCGAGATCTTCATGTGGGTCCATTTTAAAGCAAATCTATTTTTTGAATTTCCACAGAAAAAATTTCAAAGGGGTCAAACCTTAGATTTTTTGAAGGCCTGAAAATCAACTTCTTCCTAGAGCCGCCAAATTCGCTGGGGAGGTCTTTTAGTCTATTATCTACCGCGGAATAGTGAAATCCCTCTCAAAAATCGATTTTTCAATTTTTTCGTTTTTTTCGTACATAAATCGCAATAACTTTGAAACCGTAAAAGATGGACCAAAACCGACTACAGATCTGGATTCTGCTACTCGAGATCTTCATGTGGGTCCGTTTTAAGGCAAATCTATTTTTTGAATTTCCACAGAAAGATTTTCAAAGATTTTTTGAAGGCCTGAAAATCAACTTCTTCCTAGAGCCGCCAAATTTGCTGGGGAGGTCTTTGAAGCTATTATCTACCGCGGAATACCATCAGTTCCAATTTGAAGAGAAAATATTTCAAAATTTTAAAAAAATTCCACATACAAGAGTATGGACAGTCAGTGGAATGTACCTTCGGCTACTGTCCAACAGATGGCGCAGCACGTCTCGAAAAAAAAATTATTTTTGAAACTGAAATAACTCGAAAACCATAAGCGATGTACCAAAACCGACTGCGGATTTGGATTCTGCCTCTCGAGATCTTCCCGTAGGTCATCTTTGAAGCAAATCTGATTGTTGGATTTCTACCTTAGATTTTTTGAAGGCCTCAAAATCAACTTCTTCCTAGAGCCGCCAAATTCGCTGGGGAGGTCTTTCAGACTATTATCCACCGCGGAATAGTGAAATCCCTCTCAAAATTCGATTTTTCAATTTTTTCGTTTTTTTCGTACATAAATCGCAATAACTTTGAAACCGTATGAGATGGACCAAAACCGACTACAGATCTGGATTCTGCTACTCGAGATCTTCATGTGGGTCCATTTTAAAGCAAATCTATTTTTTGAATTTCCTCAGAAAAATTTTCAAAGGGGTTAACCATAGATTTTTTGAATGCCTGAAAATCAACTTCTTCCTAGAGCCGCCAAATTCGCTGGGGAGGTCTTTTAGACTATTATCTAATGCGGAATAGTGAAATCCCTCTCAAAATTCGATTTTTCAATTTTTTCGTTTTTTTTCGTACAGAAATCGCAATAACTTTGAAACCGTAAGAGATGGGCCAAAACCGACTACAGATCTGGATTCTGCTACTCGAGATCTTCACGTGGGTCCATTTTAAAGCAAATCTATTTTTTGAATTTCCACAGAAAAATGTTCAAAGGGGTTAAACCTTAGATTTTTTGAATGCCTGAAAATCGACTTCTTCCTAGAGCCGCCAAATTCGCTGGGGAGGTCTTTTAAGCTATTATCTACCGCGGAATAGTGAAATCCCTCTCAAAATTCGATTTTTCAATTTTTTCGTTTTTTTCGTACAGAAATCGCAATAACTTTGAAACCGTAAGAGATGGACCAAAACCGACTACAGATCTGGATTCTGCTACTCGAGATCTTCATGTGGGTCCATTTTAAAGCAAATATATTTTTTGAATTTCCACAGAAAAATTTTCAAAGGGGTTAACCTTAGATTTTTTGAATGCCTGAAAATCAACTTCTTCCTAGAGCCGCCAAATTCGCTGGGGAGGTCTTTTAGACTATTATCTAATGCGGAATAGTGAAATCCCTCTCAAAAATCGATTTTTCAATTTTTTCGTTTTTTTCGTACATAAATCGCAATAACTTTGAAACCGTAAGAGATGGGCTAAAACCGACTACAGATCTGGATTCTGCTACTCGAGATCTTCATGCAGGTCCATTTTGAAGCAAATCTATTTCTTGAATTTCCACAGAAAAAATTTCAAAGATTAGATTTTTTGAAGGCCTGAAAATCAACTTCTTCCTAGAGCCGCCAAATTCGCTGGGGAGGTCTTTTAGTCTATTATCTACCGCGGAATAGTGAAATCCCTCTCAAAAATCGATTTTAAAATTTTTTCGTTTTTTTCGTACATAAATCGCAATAACTTTGAAACCGTAAAAGATGGACCAAAACCGACTACAGATCTGGATTCTGCTACTCGAGATCTTCATGTGGGTCCGTTTCAAAGCAAATCTATTTTTTGAATTTCCACAGAAACATTTTCAAAGGGGTTAAACCTTAGATTTTTTGAAGGCCCGAAAATCAACTTCTTCCTAGAGCCGCCAAATTCGCTGGGGAGATCTTTTAGACTATTATCTAATGCGGAATAGTGAAATCCCTCTCAAAATTCGATTTTTCAATTTTTTCGTTTTTTTTCGTACAGAAATCGCAATAACTTTGAAACCGTATGAGATGGACCAAAACCGACTACAGATCTGGATTCTGCTACTCGAGATCTTCATGTGGGTCCATTTTGAAGCAAATCTATTTTTTGAATTTCCACCGAAAAATTTTCAAAGGCCCGAAAATCAACTTCTTCCTAGAGCCGCCAAATTTGCTGGATAGGTCTTTCAGACTATTATCCACCGCGGAATAGTGAAATCTCTCTCAAAAATCGATTTTTCAATTTTTTCGTTTTTTTCGTACAGAAATCGCAATAACTTTGAAACCGTAAGAGATGGACCAAAACGGAGTACAGATCTGGATTCTGCTACTCGAGATCTTCATGTAGGTCCATTTTGAAGCAAATCTGTTTTTTGAATTTCCACCGAAAAATTTTCAAAGGGGTTAAACCTTAGATTTTTTGAATGCCTGAAAATCAACTTCTTCCTAGAGCCGCCAAATTCGCTGGGGAGGTCTTTTAGACTATTATCTAATGCGGAATAGTGAAATCCCTCTCAAAATTCGATTTTTCAATTTTTTCGTTTTTTTCGTACAGAAATCGCAATAACTTTGAAACCGTAAGAGATGGACCAAAACCGACTACAGATCTGGATTCTGCTACTCGAGATTTTCATGTGGGTCCATTTTAAAGCAAATCTATTTTTTGAATTTCCACAGAAAAATTTTCAAAGGGGTTAACCTTGGATTTTTTGAAGGCCTGAAAATCAACTTCTTCCTATAGCCGCCAAATTTGCTGGATAGGTCTTTCAGACTATTATCCACCGCGGAATAGTGAAATCTCTCTCAAAAATCGATTTTTCAATTTTTTCGTTTTTTTCGTACAGAAATCGCAATAACTTTGAAACCGTAAGAGATGGACCAAAACGGAGTACAGATCTGGATTCTGCTACTCGAGATCTTCATGTAGGTCCATTTTGAAGCAAATCTATTTTTTGAATTTCCACCGAAAAATTTTTTGAATGCCTGAAAATCAACTTCTTCCTAGAGCCGCCAAATTCGCTGGGGAGGTCTTTTAGACTATTATCTAATGCGGAATAGTGAAATCCCTCTCAAAATTCGATTTTTCAATTTTTTCGTTTTTTTCGTACAGAAATCGCAATAACTTTGAAACCGTAAGAGATGGACCAAAACCGACTACAGATCTGGATTCTGCTACTCGAGATCTTCATGTGGGTCCATTTTAAAGCAAATATATTTTTTGAATTTCCACAGAAAAATTTTCAAAGGGGTTAACCTTAGATTTTTTGAATGCCTGAAAATCAACTTCTTCCTAGAGCCGCCAAATTTGCTGGGGAGGTCTTTGAAGCTATTATCTACCGCGGAATACCATCAGTTCCAATTTGAAGAGAAAATATTTCAAAATTTTAAAAAAATTCCACAGACAAGAGTATGGACAGTCAGTGGAATGTACCTTCGGCTACTGTCCAACAGATGGCGCAGCACGTCTCGAAAAAAAATTATTTTTGAAACTGAAATAACTCGAAAACCATAAGAGATGGACCAAAACCGACTGCGGATTTGGGTTCTGCCTCTCTAGATCTTCCCGTAGGTCAACTTTGAAGCAAATCTGATTGTTGGATTTCTAACGAAACATTTTCAAAGGGGTTGTTAACCTTAGATTTTTTGAAGGCCTGAAAATCAACTTCTTCCTATAGCCGCCAAATTCGCTGGGGAGGTCTTTTAGACTATTATCTACCGCGGAATAGTGAAATCCCTCTCAAAATTCGATTTTTCAATTTTTTCGTTTTTTTCGTACAGAAATCGCAATAACTTTGAAACCGTAAGAGATGGACCAAAACCGAGTACAGATCTGGATTCTGCTACTCGAGATCTTCATGTAGGTCCATTTTGAAGCAAATCTATTTTTTGAATTTCCACCGAAAAATTTTCAAAGGGGTTAACCTTAGATTTTTTGAATGCCTGAAAATCAACTTCTTCCTAGAGCCGCCAAATTCGCTGGGGAGGTCTTTTAGACTATTATCTAATGCGGAATAGTGAAATCCCTCTCAAAATTCGATTTTTCAATTTTTTCGTTTTTTTCGTACAGAAATCGCAATAACTTTGAAACCGTAAGAGATGGACCAAAACCGACTACAGATCTGGATTCTGCTACTCGAGATCTTCATGTGGGTCCATTTTAAAGCAAATATATTTTTTGAATTTCCACAGAAAAATTTTCAAAGGGGTTAACCTTAGATTTTTTGAATGCCTGAAAATCAACTTCTTCCTAGAGCCGCCAAATTCGCTGGGGAGGTCTTTTAGACTATTATCTAATGCGGAATAGTGAAATCCCTCTCAAATTTCGATTTTTCAATTTTTTCGTTTTTTTCGTACAGAAATCGCAATAACTTTGAAACCGTAAGAGATGGACCAAAACCGACTACAGATCTGGATTCTGCTACTCGAGATCTTCATGTGGGTCCATTTTAAAGCAAATATATTTTTTGAATTTCCACAGAAAAATTTTCAAAGGGGTTAAACCTTAGATTTTTTGAATGCCTGAAAATCAACTTCTTCCTAGAGCCGCCAAATTTGCTGGGGAGGTCTTTGAAGCTATTATCTACCGCGGAATACCATCAGTTCCAATTTGAAGAGAAAATATTTCAAAATTTTAAAAAAATTCCACAGACAAGAGTATGGACAGTCAGTGGAATGTACCTTCGGCTACTGTCCAACAGATGGCGCAGCACGTCTCGAAAAAAAATTATTTTTGAAACTGAAATAACTCGAAAACCATAAGAGATGGACCAAAACCGACTGCGGATTTGGGTTCTGCCTCTCTAGATCTTCCCGTAGGTCAACTTTGAAGCAAATCTGATTGTTGGATTTCTAACGAAACATTTTCAAAGGGGTTGTTAACCTTAGATTTTTTGAAGGCCTGAAAATCAACTTCTTCCTATAGCCGCCAAATTCGCTGGGGAGGTCTTTTAGACTATTATCTACCGCGGAATGGTGAAATCCCTCTCAAAATTCGATTTTTCAATTTTTTCGTTTTTTTCGTACAGAAATCGCAATAACTTTGAAACCGTAAGAGATGGACCAAAACGGAGTACAGATCTGGATTCTGCTACTCGAGATCTTCATGTAGGTCCATTTTGAAGCAAATCTATTTTTTGAATTTCCACCGAAAAATTCACCTTAGATTTTTTGAATGCCTGAAAATCAACTTCTTCCTAGAGCCGCCAAATTCGCTGGGGAGGTCTTTTAGACTATTATCTAATGCGGAATAGTGAAATCCCTCTCAAAATTCGATTTTTCAATTTTTTCGTTTTTTTCGTACAGAAATCGCAATAACTTTGAAACCGTAAGAGATGGACCAAAACCGACTACAGATCTGGATTCTGCTACTCGAGATCTTCATGTGGGTCCATTTTAAAGCAAATATATTTTTTGAATTTCCACAGAAAAATTTTCAAAGGGGTTAACCTTAGATTTTTTGAATGCCTGAAAATCAACTTCTTCCTAGAGCCGCCAAATTCGCTGGGGAGGTCTTTTAGACTATTATCTAATGCGGAATAGTGAAATCCCTCTCAAAATTCGATTTTTCAATTTTTTCGTTTTTTTCGTACAGAAATCGCAATAACTTTGAAACCGTAAGAGATGGACCAAAACCGACTACAGATCTGGATTCTGCTACTCGAGATCTTCATGTGGGTCCATTTTAAAGCAAATATATTTTTTGAATTTCCACAGAAAAATTTTCAAAGGGGTTAACCTTAGATTTTTTGAAGGCCTGAAAATCAACTTCTTCCTATAGCCGCCAAATTCGCTGGGGAGGTCTTTTAGACTATTATCTACCGCGGAATAGTGAAATCCCTCTCAAAATTCGATTTTTCAATTTTTTCGTTTTTTTCGTACAGAAATCGCAATAACTTTGAAACCGTAAGAGATGGACCAAAACGGAGTACAGATCTGGATTCTGCTACTCGAGATCTTCATGTAGGTCCATTTTGAAGCAAATCTATTTTTTGAATTTCCACCGAAAAATTTTCAAAGGGGTTAACCTTAGATTTTTTGAATGCCTGAAAATCAACTTCTTCCTAGAGCCGCCAAATTCGCTGGGGAGGTCTTTTAGACTATTATCTAATGCGGAATAGTGAAATCCCTCTCAAAATTCGATTTTTCAATTTTTTCGTTTTTTTCGTACAGAAATCGCAATAACTTTGAAACCGTAAGAGATGGACCAAAACCGACTACAGATCTGGATTCTGCTACTCGAGATCTTCATGTGGGTCCATTTTAAAGCAAATATATTTTTTGAATTTCCACAGAAAAATTTTCAAAGGGGTTAACCTTAGATTTTTTGAATGCCTGAAAATCAACTTCTTCCTAGAGCCGCCAAATTTGCTGGGGAGGTCTTTGAAGCTATTATCTACCGCGGAATACCATCAGTTCCAATTTGAAGAGAAAATATTTCAAAATTTTAAAAAAATTCCACAGACAAGAGTATGGACAGTCAGTGGAATGTACCTTCGGCTACTGTCCAACAGATGGCGCAGCACGTCTCGAAAAAAAATTATTTTTGAAACTGAAATAACTCGAAAACCATAAGAGATGGACCAAAACCGACTGCGGATTTGGGTTCTGCCTCTCTAGATCTTCCCGTAGGTCAACTTTGAAGCAAATCTGATTGTTGGATTTCTAACGAAACATTTTCAAAGGGGTTGTTAACCTTAGATTTTTTGAAGGCCTGAAAATCAACTTCTTCCTATAGCCGCCAAATTCGCTGGGGAGGTCTTTTAGACTATTATCTACCGCGGAATAGTGAAATCCCTCTCAAAATTCGATTTTTCAATTTTTTCGTTTTTTTCGTACAGAAATCGCAATAACTTTGAAACCGTAAGAGATGGACCAAAACCGAGTACAGATCTGGATTCTGCTACTCGAGATCTTCATGTAGGTCCATTTTGAAGCAAATCTATTTTTTGAATTTCCACCGAAAAATTTTCAAAGGGGTTAACCTTAGATTTTTTGAATGCCTGAAAATCAACTTCTTCCTAGAGCCGCCAAATTCGCTGGGGAGGTCTTTTAGACTATTATCTAATGCGGAATAGTGAAATCCCTCTCAAAATTCGATTTTTCAATTTTTTCGTTTTTTTCGTACAGAAATCGCAATAACTTTGAAACCGTAAGAGATGGACCAAAACCGACTACAGATCTGGATTCTGCTACTCGAGATCTTCATGTGGGTCCATTTTAAAGCAAATATATTTTTTGAATTTCCACAGAAAAATTTTCAAAGGGGTTAACCTTAGATTTTTTGAATGCCTGAAAATCAACTTCTTCCTAGAGCCGCCAAATTCGCTGGGGAGGTCTTTTAGACTATTATCTAATGCGGAATAGTGAAATCCCTCTCAAAATTCGATTTTTCAATTTTTTCGTTTTTTTCGTACAGAAATCGCAATAACTTTGAAACCGTAAGAGATGGACCAAAACCGACTACAGATCTGGATTCTGCTACTCGAGATCTTCATGTGGGTCCATTTTAAAGCAAATATATTTTTTGAATTTCCACAGAAAAATTTTCAAAGGGGTTAACCTTAGATTTTTTGAATGCCTGAAAATCAACTTCTTCCTAGAGCCGCCAAATTTGCTGGGGAGGTCTTTGAAGCTATTATCTACCGCGGAATACCATCAGTTCCAATTTGAAGAGAAAATATTTCAAAATTTTAAAAAAATTCCACAGACAAGAGTATGGACAGTCAGTGGAATGTACCTTCGGCTACTGTCCAACAGATGGCGCAGCACGTCTCGAAAAAAAATTATTTTTGAAACTGAAATAACTCGAAAACCATAAGAGATGGACCAAAACCGACTGCGGATTTGGGTTCTGCCTCTCTAGATCTTCCCGTAGGTCAACTTTGAAGCAAATCTGATTGTTGGATTTCTAACGAAACATTTTCAAAGGGGTTGTTAACCTTAGATTTTTTGAAGGCCTGAAAATCAACTTCTTCCTATAGCCGCCAAATTCGCTGGGGAGGTCTTTTAGACTATTATCTACCGCGGAATAGTGAAATCCCTCTCAAAATTCGATTTTTCAATTTTTTCGTTTTTTTCGTACAGAAATCGCAATAACTTTGAAACCGTAAGAGATGGACCAAAACGGAGTACAGATCTGGATTCTGCTACTCGAGATCTTCATGTAGGTCCATTTTGAAGCAAATCTATTTTTTGAATTTCCACCGAAAAAATTTCAAAGGGGTTAGTTAACCTTAGATTTTTTGAATGCCTGAAAATCAACTTCTTCCTAGAGCCGCCAAATTCGCTGGGGAGGTCTTTTAGACTATTATCTAATGCGGAATAGTGAAATCCCTCTCAAAATTCGATTTTTCAATTTTTTCGTTTTTTTCGTACAGAAATCGCAATAACTTTGAAACCGTAAGAGATGGACCAAAACCGACTACAGATCTGGATTCTGCTACTCGAGATCTTCATGTGGGTCCATTTTAAAGCAAATATATTTTTTGAATTTCCACAGAAAAATTTTCAAAGGGGTTAAACCTTAGATTTTTTGAATGCCTGAAAATCAACTTCTTCCTAGAGCCGCCAAATTTGCTGGGGAGGTCTTTGAAGCTATTATCTACCGCGGAATACCATCAGTTCCAATTTGAAGAGAAAATATTTCAAAATTTTAAAAAAATTCCACAGACAAGAGTATGGACAGTCAGTGGAATGTACCTTCGGCTACTGTCCAACAGATGGCGCAGCACGTCTCGAAAAAAAATTATTTTTGAAACTGAAATAACTCGAAAACCATAAGAGATGGACCAAAACCGACTGCGGATTTGGGTTCTGCCTCTCTAGATCTTCCCGTAGGTCAACTTTGAAGCAAATCTGATTGTTGGATTTCTAACGAAACATTTTCAAAGGGGTTGTTAACCTTAGATTTTTTGAAGGCCTGAAAATCAACTTCTTCCTATAGCCGCCAAATTCGCTGGGGAGGTCTTTTAGACTATTATCTAATGCGGAATAGTGAAATCCCTCTCAAAATTCGATTTTTCAATTTTTTCGTTTTTTTCGTACAGAAATCGCAATAACTTTGAAACCGTAAGAGATGGACCAAAACCGACTACAGATCTGGATTCTGCTACTCGAGATCTTCATGTGGGTCCATTTTAAAGCAAATATATTTTTTGAATTTCCACAGAAAAATTTTCAAAGGGGTTAACCTTAGATTTTTTGAATGCCTGAAAATCAACTTCTTCCTAGAGCCGCCAAATTCGCTGGGGAGGTCTTTTAGACTATTATCTAATGCGGAATAGTGAAATCCCTCTCAAAATTCGATTTTTCAATTTTTTCGTTTTTTTCGTACAGAAATCGCAATAACTTTGAAACCGTAAGAGATGGACCAAAACCGACTACAGATCTAGATTCTGCTACTCGAGATCTTCATGTGGGTCCATTTTAAAGCAAATATATTTTTTGAATTTCCACAGAAAAATTTTCAAAGGGGTTAACCTTAGATTTTTTGAATGCCTGAAAATCAACTTCTTCCTAGAGCCGCCAAATTCGCTGGGGAGGTCTTTTAGACTATTATCTAATGCGGAATAGTGAAATCCCTCTCAAAATTCGATTTTTCAATTTTTTCGTTTTTTTCGTACAGAAATCGCAATAACTTTGAAACCGTAAGAGATGGACCAAAACCGACTACAGATCTGGATTCTGCTACTCGAGATCTTCATGTGGGTCCATTTTAAAGCAAATATATTTTTTGAATTTCCACAGAAAAATTTTCAAAGGGGTTAAACCTTAGATTTTTTGAATGCCTGAAAATCAACTTCTTCCTAGAGCCGCCAAATTCGCTGGGGAGGTCTTTTAGACTATTATCTAATGCGGAATAGTGAAATCCCTCTCAAAATTCGATTTTTCAATTTTTTCGTTTTTTTCGTACAGAAATCGCAATAACTTTGAAACCGTAAGAGATGGACCAAAACGGAGTACAGATCTGGATTCTGCTACTCGAGATCTTCATGTAGGTCCATTTTGAAGCAAATCTATTTTTTGAATTTCCACCGAAAAATTTTCAAAGGGGTTAACCTTAGATTTTTTGAAGGCCCGAAAATCAACTTCTTCCTAGAGCCGCCAAATTTGCTGGATAGGTCTTTCAGACTATTATCCACCGCGGAATAGTGAAATCTCTCTCAAAAATCGATTTTTCAATTTTTTCGTTTTTTTCGTACAGAAATCGCAATAACTTTGAAACCGTAAGAGATGGACCAAAACGGAGTACAGATCTGGATTCTGCTACTCGAGATCTTCATGTAGGTCCATTTTGAAGCAAATCTATTTTTTGAATTTCCACCGAAAAATTTTCAAAGGGGTTAACCTTAGATTTTTTGAATGCCTGAAAATCAACTTCTTCCTAGAGCCGCCAAATTCGCTGGGGAGGTCTTTTAGACTATTATCTAATGCGGAATAGTGAAATCCCTCTCAAAATTCGATTTTTCAATTTTTTCGTTTTTTTCGTACAGAAATCGCAATAACTTTGAAACCGTAAGAGATGGACCAAAACCGACTACAGATCTGGATTCTGCTACTCGAGATCTTCATGTGGGTCCATTTTAAAGCAAATATATTTTTTGAATTTCCACAGAAAAATTTTCAAAGGGGTTAACCTTAGATTTTTTGAATGCCTGAAAATCAACTTCTTCCTAGAGCCGCCAAATTCGCTGGGGAGGTCTTTTAGACTATTATCTAATGCGGAATAGTGAAATCCCTCTCAAAATTCGATTTTTCAATTTTTTCGTTTTTTTCGTACAGAAATCGCAATAACTTTGAAACCGTAAGAGATGGACCAAAACGGAGTACAGATCTGGATTCTGCTACTCGAGATCTTCATGTAGGTCCATTTTGAAGCAAATCTATTTTTTGAATTTCCACCGAAAAATTTTTTGAATGCCTGAAAATCAACTTCTTCCTAGAGCCGCCAAATTCGCTGGGGAGGTCTTTTAGACTATTATCTAATGCGGAATAGTGAAATCCCTCTCAAAATTCGATTTTTCAATTTTTTCGTTTTTTTCGTACAGAAATCGCAATAACTTTGAAACCGTAAGAGATGGACCAAAACCGACTACAGATCTGGATTCTGCTACTCGAGATCTTCATGTGGGTCCATTTTAAAGCAAATATATTTTTTGAATTTCCACAGAAAAATTTTCAAAGGGGTTAGTTAACCTTAGATTTTTTGAATGCCTGAAAATCAACTTCTTCCTAGAGCCGCCAAATTCGCTGGGGAGGTCTTTTAGACTATTATCTAATGCGGAATAGTGAAATCCCTCTCAAAATTCGATTTTTCAATTTTTTCGTTTTTTTCGTACAGAAATCGCAATAACTTTGAAACCGTAAGAGATGGACCAAAACCGACTACAGATCTGGATTCTGCTACTCGAGATCTTCATGTGGGTCCATTTTAAAGCAAATATATTTTTTGAATTTCCACAGAAAAATTTTCAAAGGGGTTAACCTTAGATTTTTTGAATGCCTGAAAATCAACTTCTTCCAAGAGCCGCCAAATTCGCTGGGGAGGTCTTTTAGACTATTATCTAATGCGGAATAGTGAAATCCCTCTCAAAATTCGATTTTTCAATTTTTTCGTTTTTTTCGTACAGAAATCGCAATAACTTTGAAACCGTAAGAGATGGACCAAAACCGACTACAGATCTGGATTCTGCTACTCGAGATCTTCATGTGGGTCCATTTTAAAGCAAATATATTTTTTGAATTTCCACAGAAAAATTTTCAAAGGGGTTAACCTTAGATTTTTTGAATGCCTGAAAATCAACTTCTTCCTAGAGCCGCCAAATTCGCTGGGGAGGTCTTTTAGACTATTATCTAATGCGGAATAGTGAAATCCCTCTCAAAATTCGATTTTTCAATTTTTTCGTTTTTTTCGTACAGAAATCGCAATAACTTTGAAACCGTAAGAGATGGACCAAAACGGAGTACAGATCTGGATTCTGCTACTCGAGATCTTCATGTAGGTCCATTTTGAAGCAAATCTATTTTTTGAATTTCCACCGAAAAATTTTCAAAGGGGTTAAACCTTAGATTTTTTGAATGCCTGAAAATCAACTTCTTCCTAGAGCCGCCAAATTCGCTGGGGAGGTCTTTTAGACTATTATCTAATGCGGAATAGTGAAATCCCTCTCAAAATTCGATTTTTCAATTTTTTCGTTTTTTTCGTACAGAAATCGCAATAACTTTGAAACCGTAAGAGATGGACCAAAACCGACTACAGATCTGGATTCTGCTACTCGAGATCTTCATGTGGGTCCATTTTAAAGCAAATATATTTTTTGAATTTCCACAGAAAAATTTTCAAAGGGGTTAACCTTAGATTTTTTGAATGCCTGAAAATCAACTTCTTCCTAGAGCCGCCAAATTCGCTGGGGAGGTCTTTTAGACTATTATCTAATGCGGAATAGTGAAATCCCTCTCAAAATTCGATTTTTCAATTTTTTCGTTTTTTTCGTACATAAATCGCAATAACTTTGAAACCGTAAGAGATGGACCAAAACCGACTACAGATCTGGATTCTGCTACTCGAGATCTTCATGTGGGTCCATTTTAAAGCAAATATATTTTTTGAATTTCCACAGAAAAATTTTCAAAGGGGTTAGAAAATCAACTTCTTCCTAGAGCCGCCAAATTCGCTGGGGAGGTCTTTTAGACTATTATCTAATGCGGAATAGTGAAATCCCTCTCAAAATTCGATTTTTCAATTTTTTCGTTTTTTTCGTACAGAAATCGCAATAACTTTGAAACCGTAAGAGATGGACCAAAACCGACTACAGATCTGGATTCTGCTACTCGAGATCTTCATGTGGGTCCATTTTAAAGCAAATCTATTTTTTGAATTTCCACAGAAAAATTTTCAAAGGGGTTAAACCTTAGATTTTTTGAATGCCTGAAAATCAACTTCTTCCTAGAGCCGCCAAATTCGCTGGGGAGGTCTTTTAGACTATTATCTAATGCGGAATAGTGAAATCCCTCTCAAAATTCGATTTTTCAATTTTTTCGTTTTTTTCGTACAGAAATCGCAATAACTTTGAAACCGTAAGAGATGGACCAAAACCGACTACAGATCTGGATTCTGCTACTCGAGATTTTCATGTGGGTCCATTTTAAAGCAAATCTATTTTTTGAATTTCCACAGAAAAATTTTCAAAGGGGTTAGTTAACCTTGGATTTTTTGAAGGCCTGAAAATCAACTTCTTCCTATAGCCGCCAAATTTGCTGGGGAGGTCTTTGAAGCTATTATCTACCGCGGAATACCATCAGTTCCAATTTGAAGAGAAAATATTTCAAAATTTTAAAAAAATTCCACAGACAAGAGTATGGACAGTCAGTGGAATGTACCTTCGGCTACTGTCCAACAGATGGCGCAGCACGTCTCGAAAAAAAATTATTTTTGAAACTGAAATAACTCGAAAACCATAAGAGATGGACCAAAACCGACTGCGGATTTGGGTTCTGCCTCTCTAGATCTTCCCGTAGGTCAACTTTGAAGCAAATCTGATTGTTGGATTTCTAACGAAACATTTTCAAAGGGGTTGTTAACCTTAGATTTTTTGAAGGCCTGAAAATCAACTTCTTCCTATAGCCGCCAAATTCGCTGGGGAGGTCTTTTAGACTATTATCTACCGCGGAATAGTGAAATCCCTCTCAAAATTCGATTTTTCAATTTTTTCGTTTTTTTCGTACAGAAATCGCAATAAATTTGAAACCGTATGAGATGGACCAAAACCGACTACAGATCTGGATTCTGCTACTCGAGATCTTCATGTGGGTCCATTTTGAAGCAAATCTATTTTTTGAATTTCCACCGAAAAATTTTCAAAGGGGTTAAACCTTAGATTTTTTGAGGGCCCGAAAATCAACTTCTTCCTAGAGCCGCCAAATTTGCTGGATAGGTCTTTCAGACTATTATCCACCGCGGAATAGTGAAATCTCTCTCAAAAATCGATTTTTCAATTTTTTCGTTTTTTTCGTACAGAAATCGCAATAACTTTGAAACCGTAAGAGATGGACCAAAACCGACTACAGATCTGGATTCTGCTACTCGAGATCTTCATGTGGGTCCATTTTAAAGCAAATATATTTTTTGAATTTCCACAGAAAAATTTTCAAAGGGGTTAAACCTTAGATTTTTTGAATGCCTGAAAATCAACTTCTTCCTAGAGCCGCCAAATTTGCTGGGGAGGTCTTTTAGACTATTATCTAATGCGGAATAGTGAAATCCCTCTCAAAATTCGATTTTTCAATTTTTTCGTTTTTTTTCGTACAGAAATCGCAATAAATTTGAAACCGTATGAGATGGACCAAAACCGACTACAGATCTGGATTCTGCTACTCGAGATCTTCATGTGGGTCCATTTTGAAGCAAATCTATTTTTTGAATTTCCACCGAAAAATTTTCAAAGGGGTTAAACCTTAGATTTTTTGAATGCCCGAAAATCAACTTCTTCCTAGAGCCGCCAAATTTGCTGCATAGGTCTTTCAGACTATTATCCACCGCGGAATAGTGAAATCTCTCTCAAAAATCGATTTTTCAATTTTTTCGTTTTTTTCGTACAGAAATCGCAATAACTTTGAAACCGTAAGAGATGGACCAAAACGGAGTACAGATCTGGATTCTGCTACTCGAGATCTTCATGTAGGTCCATTTTGAAGCAAATCTATTTTTTGAATTTCCACCGAAAAATTTTTTTGAATGCCTGAAAATCAACTTCTTCCTAGAGCCGCCAAATTCGCTGGGGAGGTCTTTTAGACTATTATCTAATGCGGAATAGTGAAATCCCTCTCAAAATTCGATTTTTCAATTTTTTCGTTTTTTTCGTACAGAAATCGCAATAACTTTGAAACCGTAAGAGATGGACCAAAACCGACTACAGATCTGGATTCTGCTACTCGAGATCTTCATGTGGGTCCATTTTAAAGCAAATCTATTTTTTGAATTTCCACAGAAAAATTTTCAAAGGGGTTAAACCTTAGATTTTTTGAATGCCTGAAAATCAACTTCTTCCTAGAGCCGCCAAATTCGCTGGGGAGGTCTTTTAGACTATTATCTAATGCGGAATAGTGAAATCCCTCTCAAAATTCGATTTTTCAATTTTTTCGTTTTTTTCGTACAGAAATCGCAATAACTTTGAAACCGTAAGAGATGGACCAAAACCGACTACAGATCTGGATTCTGCTACTCGAGATTTTCATGTGGGTCCATTTTAAAGCAAATCTATTTTTTGAATTTCCACAGAAAAATTTTCAAAGGGGTTAGTTAACCTTGGATTTTTTGAAGGCCTGAAAATCAACTTCTTCCTATAGCCGCCAAATTTGCTGGGGAGGTCTTTGAAGCTATTATCTACCGCGGAATACCATCAGTTCCAATTTGAAGAGAAAATATTTCAAAATTTTAAAAAAATTCCACAGACAAGAGTATGGACAGTCAGTGGAATGTACCTTCGGCTACTGTCCAACAGATGGCGCAGCACGTCTCGAAAAAAAATTATTTTTGAAACTGAAATAACTCGAAAACCATAAGAGATGGACCAAAACCGACTGCGGATTTGGGTTCTGCCTCTCTAGATCTTCCCGTAGGTCAACTTTGAAGCAAATCTGATTGTTGGATTTCTAACGAAACATTTTCAAAGGGGTTGTTAACCTTAGATTTTTTGAAGGCCTGAAAATCAACTTCTTCCTATAGCCGCCAAATTCGCTGGGGAGGTCTTTTAGACTATTATCTACCGCGGAATAGTGAAATCCCTCTCAAAATTCGATTTTTCAATTTTTTCGTTTTTTTCGTACAGAAATCGCAATAAATTTGAAACCGTATGAGATGGACCAAAACCGACTACAGATCTGGATTCTGCTACTCGAGATCTTCATGTGGGTCCATTTTGAAGCAAATCTATTTTTTGAATTTCCACCGAAAAATTTTCAAAGGGGTTAAACCTTAGATTTTTTGAGGGCCCGAAAATCAACTTCTTCCTAGAGCCGCCAAATTTGCTGGATAGGTCTTTCAGACTATTATCCACCGCGGAATAGTGAAATCTCTCTCAAAAATCGATTTTTCAATTTTTTCGTTTTTTTCGTACAGAAATCGCAATAACTTTGAAACCGTAAGAGATGGACCAAAACCGACTACAGATCTGGATTCTGCTACTCGAGATCTTCATGTGGGTCCATTTTAAAGCAAATATATTTTTTGAATTTCCACAGAAAAATTTTCAAAGGGGTTAAACCTTAGATTTTTTGAATGCCTGAAAATCAACTTCTTCCTAGAGCCGCCAAATTTGCTGGGGAGGTCTTTTAGACTATTATCTAATGCGGAATAGTGAAATCCCTCTCAAAATTCGATTTTTCAATTTTTTCGTTTTTTTTCGTACAGAAATCGCAATAAATTTGAAACCGTATGAGATGGACCAAAACCGACTACAGATCTGGATTCTGCTACTCGAGATCTTCATGTGGGTCCATTTTGAAGCAAATCTATTTTTTGAATTTCCACCGAAAAATTTTCAAAGGGGTTAAACCTTAGATTTTTTGAATGCCCGAAAATCAACTTCTTCCTAGAGCCGCCAAATTTGCTGCATAGGTCTTTCAGACTATTATCCACCGCGGAATAGTGAAATCTCTCTCAAAAATCGATTTTTCAATTTTTTCGTTTTTTTCGTACAGAAATCGCAATAACTTTGAAACCGTAAGAGATGGACCAAAACGGAGTACAGATCTGGATTCTGCTACTCGAGATCTTCATGTAGGTCCATTTTGAAGCAAATCTATTTTTTGAATTTCCACCGAAAAATTTTTTTGAATGCCTGAAAATCAACTTCTTCCTAGAGCCGCCAAATTCGCTGGGGAGGTCTTTTAGACTATTATCTAATGCGGAATAGTGAAATCCCTCTCAAAATTCGATTTTTCAATTTTTTCGTTTTTTTCGTACAGAAATCGCAATAACTTTGAAACCGTAAGAGATGGACCAAAACCGACTACAGATCTGGATTCTGCTACTCGAGATCTTCATGTGGGTCCATTTTAAAGCAAATATATTTTTTGAATTTCCACAGAAAAATTTTCAAAGGGGTTAAACCTTAGATTTTTTGAATGCCTGAAAATCAACTTCTTCCTAGAGCCGCCAAATTCGCTGGGGAGGTCTTTTAGACTATTATCTAATGCGGAATAGTGAAATCCCTCTCAAAATTCGATTTTTCAATTTTTTCGTTTTTTTCGTACAGAAATCGCAATAACTTTGAAACCGTAAGAGATGGACCAAAACGGAGTACAGATCTGGATTCTGCTACTCGAGATCTTCATGTAGGTCCATTTTGAAGCAAATCTATTTTTTGAATTTCCACCGAAAAATTTTCAAAGGGGTTAAACCTTAGATTTTTTGAATGCCTGAAAATCAACTTCTTCCTAGAGCCGCCAAATTCGCTGGGGAGGTCTTTTAGACTATTATCTAATGCGGAATAGTGAAATCCCTCTCAAAATTCGATTTTTCAATTTCTTCGTTTTTTTCGTACAGAAATCGCAATAACTTTGAAACCGTAAGAGATGGACCAAAACCGACTACAGATCTGGATTCTGCTACTCGAGATCTTCATGTGGGTCCATTTTGAAGCAAATCTATTTTTTGAATTTCCACCGAAAAATTTTCAAAGGGGTTAAACCTTAGATTTTTTGAAGGCCCGAAAATCAACTTCTTCCTAGAGCCGCCAAATTTGCTGGATAGGTCTTTCAGACTATTATCCACCGCGGAATAGTGAAGTCTCTCTCAAAAATCGATTTTTCAATTTTTTCGTTTTTTTCGTACAGAAATCGCAATAACTTTGAAACCGTAAGAGATGGACCAAAACGGAGTACAGATCTGGATTCTGCTACTCGAGATCTTCATGTGGGTCCATTTTGAAGCAAATCTATTTTTTGAATTTCCACCGAAAAATTTTCAAAGGGGTTAACCTTAGATTTTTTGAATGCCTGAAAATCAACTTCTTCCTAGAGCCGCCAAATTCGCTGGGGAGGTCTTTTAGACTATTATCTAATGCGGAATAGTGAAATCCCTCTCAAAATTCGATTTTTTAATTTTTTCGTTTTTTTCGTACAGAAATCGCAATAACTTTGAAACCGTAAGAGATGGACCAAAACGGAGTACAGATCTGGATTCTGCTACTCGAGATCTTCATGTAGGTCCATTTTGAAGCAAATCTATTTTTTGAATTTCCACCGAAAAATTTTCAAAGGGGTTAGTTAACCTTAGATTTTTTGAATGCCTGAAAATCAACTTCTTCCTAGAGCCGCCAAATTCGCTGGGGAGGTCTTTTAGACTATTATCTAATGCGGAATAGTGAAATCCCTCTCAAAATTCGATTTTTCAATTTTTTCGTTTTTTTCGTACAGAAATCGCAATAACTTTGAAACCGTAAGAGATGGACCAAAACGGAGTACAGATCTGGATTCTGCTACTCGAGATCTTCATGTAGGTCCATTTTGAAGCAAATCTATTTTTTGAATTTCCACCGAAAAATTTTCAAAGGGGTTAAACCTTAGATTTTTTGAATGCCTGAAAATCAACTTCTTCCTATAGCCGCCAAATTTGCTGGGGAGGTCTTTGAAGCTATTATCTACCGCGGAATACCATCAGTTCCAATTTGAAGAGAAAATATTTCAAAATTTTAAAAAAATTCCACAGACAAGAGTATGGACAGTCAGTGGAATGTACCTTCGGCTACTGTCCAACAGATGGCGCAGCACGTCTCGAAAAAAAATTATTTTTGAAACTGAAATAACTCGAAAACCATAAGAGATGGACCAAAACCGACTGCGGATTTGGGTTCTGCCTCTCTAGATCTTCCCGTAGGTCAACTTTGAAGCAAATCTGATTGTTGGATTTCTAACGAAACATTTTCAAAGGGGTTGTTAACCTTAGATTTTTTTAATGCCTGAAAATCAACTTCTTCCTAGAGCCGCCAAATTCGCTGGGGAGGTCTTTTAGACTATTATCTAATGCGGAATAGTGAAATCCCTCTCAAAATTCGATTTTTCAATTTTTTCGTTTTTTTTCGTACAGAAATCGCAATAAATTTGAAACCGTATGAGATGGACCAAAACCGACTACAGATCTGGATTCTGCTACTCGAGATCTTCATGTGGGTCCATTTTGAAGCAAATCTATTTTTTGAATTTCCACCGAAAAATTTTCAAAGGGGTTAAACCTTAGATTTTTTGAAGGCCCGAAAATCAACTTCTTCCTAGAGCCGCCAAATTTGCTGGATAGGTCTTTCAGACTATTATCCACCGCGGAATAGTGAAGTCTCTCTCAAAAATCGATTTTTCAATTTTTTCGTTTTTTTCGTACAGAAATCGCAATAACTTTGAAACCGTAAGAGATGGACCAAAACGGAGTACAGATCTGGATTCTGCTACTCGAGATCTTCATGTAGGTCCATTTTGAAGCAAATCTATTTTTTGAATTTCCACCGAAAAATTTTCAAAGGGGTTAAACCTTAGATTTTTTGAATGCCTGAAAATCAACTTCTTCCTAGAGCCGCCAAATTCGCTGGGGAGGTCTTTTAGACTATTATCTAATGCGGAATAGTGAAATCCCTCTCAAAATTCGATTTTTCAATTTTTTCGTTTTTTTCGTACAGAAATCGCAATAACTTTGAAACCGTAAGAGATGGACCAAAACCGACTACAGATCTGGATTCTGCTACTCGAGATTTTCATGTGGGTCCATTTTAAAGCAAATCTATTTTTTGAATTTCCACAGAAAAATTTTCAAAGGGGTTAAACCTTAGATTTTTTGAAGGCCTGAAAATCAACTTCTTCCTAGAGCCGCCAAATTCGCTGGGGAGGTCTTTTAGACTATTATCTACCGCGGAATAGTGAAATCCCTTTCAAAATTCGATTTTTCAATTTTTTCGTTTTTTTTCGTACAGAAATCGCAATAAATTTGAAACCGTATGAGATGGACCAAAACCGACTACAGATCTGGATTCTGCTACTCGAGATCTTCAAGTGGGTCCATTTTGAAGCAAATCTATTTTTTGAATTTCCACCGAAAAATTTTCAAAGGGGTTAAACCTTAGATTTTTTGAATGCCTGAAAATCAACTTCTTCCTAGAGCCGCCAAATTTGCTGGGGAGGTCTTTGAAGCTATTATCTACCGCGGAATACCATCAGTTCCAATTTGAAGAGAAAATATTTCAAAATTTTAAAAAAATTCCACAGACAAGAGTATGGACAGTCAGTGGAATGTACCTTCGGCTACTGTCCAACAGATGGCGAAGCACGTCTCGAAAAAAAATTATTTTTGAAACTGAAATAACTCGAAAACCATAAGAGATGGACCAAAACCGAGTGCGGATTTGGGTTCTGCCTCTCTAGATCTTCCCGTAGGTCAACTTTGAAGCAAATCTGATTGTTGGATTTCTAACGAAACATTTTCAAAGGGGTTGTTAACCTTAGATTTTTTGAAGGCCTGAAAATCAACTTCTTCCTATAGCCGCCAAATTCGCTGGGGAGGTCTTTTAGACTATTATCTACCGCGGAATAGTGAAATCCCTCTCAAAATTCGATTTTTCAATTTTTTCGTTTTTTTCGTACAGAAATCGCAATAACTTTGAAACCGTAAGAGATGGACCAAAACCGACTACAGATCTGGATTCTGCTACTCGAGATTTTCATGTGGGTCCATTTTAAAGCAAATCTATTTTTTGAATTTCCACAGAAAAATTTTCAAAGGGGTTAAACCTTAGATTTTTTGAAGGCCCGAAAATCAACTTCTTCCTAGAGCCGCCAAATTTGCTGGATAGGTCTTTCAGACTATTATCCACCGCGGAATAGTGAAGTCTCTCTCAAAAATCGATTTTTCAATTTTTTCGTTTTTTTCGTACAGAAATCGCAATAACTTTGAAACCGTAAGAGATGGACCAAAACGGAGTACAGATCTGGATTCTGCTACTCGAGATCTTCATGTGGGTCCATTTTGAAGCAAATCTATTTTTTGAATTTCCACCGAAAAATTTTCAAAGGGGTTAAACCTTAGATTTTTTGAATGCCTGAAAATCAACTTCTTCCTAGAGCCGCCAAATTCGCTGGGGAGGTCTTTTAGACTATTATCTAATGCGGAATAGTGAAATCCCTCTCAAAATTCGATTTTTCAATTTTTTCGTTTTTTTCGTACAGAAATCGCAATAACTTTGAAACCGTAAGAGATGGACCAAAACGGAGTACAGATCTGGATTCTGCTACTCGAGATCTTCATGTAGGTCCATTTTGAAGCAAATCTATTTTTTGAATTTCCACCGAAAAATTTTCAAAGGGGTTAGTTAACCTTAGATTTTTTGAATGCCTGAAAATCAACTTCTTCCTAGAGCCGCCAAATTCGCTGGGGAGGTCTTTTAGACTATTATCTAATGCGGAATAGTGAAATCCCTCTCAAAATTCGATTTTTCAATTTTTTCGTTTTTTTCGTACAGAAATCGCAATAACTTTGAAACCGTAAGAGATGGACCAAAACGGAGTACAGATCTGGATTCTGCTACTCGAGATCTTCATGTAGGTCCATTTTGAAGCAAATCTATTTTTTGAATTTCCACCGAAAAATTTTCAAAGGGGTTAACCTTAGATTTTTTGAATGCCTGAAAATCAACTTCTTCCTATAGCCGCCAAATTTGCTGGGGAGGTCTTTGAAGCTATTATCTACCGCGGAATACCATCAGTTCCAATTTGAAGAGAAAATATTTCAAAATTTTAAAAAAATTCCACAGACAAGAGTATGGACAGTCAGTGGAATGTACCTTCGGCTACTGTCCAACAGATGGCGCAGCACGTCTCGAAAAAAAATTATTTTTGAAACTGAAATAACTCGAAAACCATAAGAGATGGACCAAAACCGACTGCGGATTTGGGTTCTGCCTCTCTAGATCTTCCCGTAGGTCAACTTTGAAGCAAATCTGATTGTTGGATTTCTAACGAAACATTTTCAAAGGGGTTGTTAACCTTAGATTTTTTTAATGCCTGAAAATCAACTTCTTCCTAGAGCCGCCAAATTCGCTGGGGAGGTCTTTTAGACTATTATCTAATGCGGAATAGTGAAATCCCTCTCAAAATTCGATTTTTCAATTTTTTCGTTTTTTTTCGTACAGAAATCGCAATAAATTTGAAACCGTATGAGATGGACCAAAACCGACTACAGATCTGGATTCTGCTACTCGAGATCTTCATGTGGGTCCATTTTGAAGCAAATCTATTTTTTGAATTTCCACCGAAAAATTTTCAAAGGGGTTAAACCTTAGATTTTTTGAAGGCCCGAAAATCAACTTCTTCCTAGAGCCGCCAAATTTGCTGGATAGGTCTTTCAGACTATTATCCACCGCGGAATAGTGAAGTCTCTCTCAAAAATCGATTTTTCAATTTTTTCGTTTTTTTCGTACAGAAATCGCAATAACTTTGAAACCGTAAGAGATGGACCAAAACGGAGTACAGATCTGGATTCTGCTACTCGAGATCTTCATGTAGGTCCATTTTGAAGCAAATCTATTTTTTGAATTTCCACCGAAAAATTTTCAAAGGGGTTAAACCTTAGATTTTTTGAATGCCTGAAAATCAACTTCTTCCTAGAGCCGCCAAATTCGCTGGGGAGGTCTTTTAGACTATTATCTAATGCGGAATAGTGAAATCCCTCTCAAAATTCGATTTTTCAATTTTTTCGTTTTTTTCGTACAGAAATCGCAATAACTTTGAAACCGTAAGAGATGGACCAAAACCGACTACAGATCTGGATTCTGCTACTCGAGATTTTCATGTGGGTCCATTTTAAAGCAAATCTATTTTTTGAATTTCCACAGAAAAATTTTCAAAGGGGTTAACCTTAGATTTTTTGAAGGCCTGAAAATCAACTTCTTCCTAGAGCCGCCAAATTCGCTGGGGAGGTCTTTTAGACTATTATCTACCGCGGAATAGTGAAATCCCTTTCAAAATTCGATTTTTCAATTTTTTCGTTTTTTTTCGTACAGAAATCGCAATAAATTTGAAACCGTATGAGATGGACCAAAACCGACTACAGATCTGGATTCTGCTACTCGAGATCTTCAAGTGGGTCCATTTTGAAGCAAATCTATTTTTTGAATTTCCACCGAAAAATTTTCAAAGGGGTTAAACCTTAGATTTTTTGAATGCCTGAAAATCAACTTCTTCCTAGAGCCGCCAAATTTGCTGGGGAGGTCTTTGAAGCTATTATCTACCGCGGAATACCATCAGTTCCAATTTGAAGAGAAAATATTTCAAAATTTTAAAAAAATTCCACAGACAAGAGTATGGACAGTCAGTGGAATGTACCTTCGGCTACTGTCCAACAGATGGCGAAGCACGTCTCGAAAAAAAATTATTTTTGAAACTGAAATAACTCGAAAACCATAAGAGATGGACCAAAACCGAGTGCGGATTTGGGTTCTGCCTCTCTAGATCTTCCCGTAGGTCAACTTTGAAGCAAATCTGATTGTTGGATTTCTAACGAAACATTTTCAAAGGGGTTGTTAACCTTAGATTTTTTGAAGGCCTGAAAATCAACTTCTTCCTATAGCCGCCAAATTCGCTGGGGAGGTCTTTTAGTCTATTATCTACCGCGGAATAGTGAAATCCCTCTCAAAAATCGATTTTTCAATTTTTTCGTTTTTTTTCGTACAGAAATCGCAATAAATTTGAAACCGTATGAGATGGACCAAAACCGACTAGAGATCTGGATTCTGCTACTCGAGATCTTCATGTGGGTCCATTTTGAAGCAAATCTATTTTTTGAATTTCCACCGAAAAATTTTCAAAGGGGTTAAACCTTAGATTTTTTGAATGCCTGAAAATCAACTTCTTCCTAGAGCCGCCAAATTTGCTGGGGAGGTCTTTGAAGCTATTATCTACCGCGGAATACCATCAGTTCCAATTTGAAGAGAAAATATTTCAAAATTTTAAAAAAATTCCACAGACAAGAGTATGGACAGTCAGTGGAATGTACCTTCGGCTACTGTCCAACAGATGGCGCAGCACGTCTCGAAAAAAAAATTATTTTTGAAACTGAAATAACTCGAAAACCATAAGAGATGGAACAAACCCGACTGTGGATTTGGGTTCTGCCTCTCTAGATCTTCCCGTAGGTCAACTTTGAAGCAAATCTGATTGAAGGATTTCTACCGAAAAATTTTCAAAGGGGTTGTTAACCTTAGATTTTTTGAATGCCTGAAAATCAACTTCTTCCTATAGCCGCCAAATTCGCTGGGGAGGTCTTTTAGACTATTATCTACCGCGGAATAGTGAAATCCCTCTCAAAATTCGATTTTTCAATTTTTTCGTTTTTTTTTCGTACAGAAATCGCAATAAATTTGAAACCGTATGAGATGGACCAAAACCGACTACAGATCTGGATTCTGCTACTCGAGATCTTCATGTGGGTCTATTTTGAAGCAAATCTATTTTTTGAATTTCCACCGAAAAATTTTCAAAGGGGTTACTTAGATTTTTTGAATGCCTGAAAATCAACTTCTTCCTAGAGCCGCCAAATTCGCTGGGGAGGTCTTTTAGACTATTATCTAATGCTGAATAGTGAAATCCCTCTCAAAATTCGATTTTTCAATTTTTTCGTTTTTTTCGTACAGAAATCGCAATAACTTTGAAACCGTAAGAGATGGACCAAAACCGACTACAGATCTGGATTCTGCTACTCGAGATCTTCATGTGGGTCCACTTTAAAGCAAATCTATTTTTTGAATTTCCACAGAAAAATTTTCAAAGGGGTTAAACCTTAGATTTTTTGAAGGCCTGAAAATCAACTTCTTCCTAGAGCCGCCAAATTCGCTGGGGAGGTCTTTTAGACTATTATCTACCGCGGAATAGTGAAATCCCTCTCAAAATTCGATTTTTCAATTTTTTCGTTTTTTTTCGTACAGAAATCGCAATAAATTTGAAACCGTATGAGATGGACCAAAACCGACTACAGATCTGGATTCTGCTACTCGAGATCTTCATGTGGGTCCATTTTGAAGCAAATCTATTTTTTGAATTTCCACCGAAAAATTTTCAAAGGGGTTAAACCTTAGATTTTTTGAAGGCCCGAAAATCAACTTCTTCCTAGAGCCGCCAAATTTGCTGGGGAGGTCTTTGAAGCTATTATCTACCGCGGAATACCATCAGTTCCAATTTGAAGAGAAAATATTTCAAAATTTAAAAAAAATTCCATAGACAAGAGTATGGACAGTCAGTGGAATGTACCTTCGGCTACTGTCCAACAGATGGCGAAGCACGTCTCGAAAAAAAAATTATTTTTGAAACTGAAATAACTCGAAAACCATAAGCGATGGACCAAAACCGACTGCGGATTTGGATTCTGCCTCTCGAGATCTTCCCGTAGGTCAACTTTGAAGCAAATCTGATTGTTGGATTTCTACCGAAAAATTTTCAAAGGGGTTAATTAAACCTTAGATTTTTTGAATGCCTGAAAATCAACTTCTTCCTAGAGCCGCCAAATTTGCTGGGGAGGTCTTTTAGTCTATTATCTACCGCGGAATAGTGAAATCCCTCTCAAAAATCGATTTTTCAATTTTTTCGTTTTTTTCGTACAGAAATCGCAATAACTTTGAAACCGTAAGAGATGGACCAAAACGGACTACAGATCTGGATGCTGCTACTCGAGATTTTCATGTAGGTCCATTTTGAAGCAAATCTATTTTTTGAATTTCCACCGAAAAATTTTCAAAGGGGATAATTAAACCTTAGATTTTTTGAAGGCCTCAAAATCAACTTCTTCCTAGAGCCGCCAAATTCGCTGGGGAGGTCTTTTAGACTATTATTTACCGCGGAATTGTGAAATCCCTCTCAAAATTCGATTTTTCAATGTTTTCGTTTTTTTTCGTACAGAAATCGCAATAACTTTGAAACCGTAAGAGATGGACCAAAACCGACTACAGATCTGGATTCTGCTACTCGAGATCTTCATGTAGGTCCATTTTGAAGCAAATCTATTTTTTGAATTTCCACCGAAAAATTTTCAAAGGGGTTAGTTAACCTTAGATTTTTTGAAGGCCTGAAAATCAACTTCTTCCTAGAGCCGCCAAATTCGCTGGGGAGGTCTTTTAGTCTATTATCTACCGCGGAATAGTGAAATCCCTCTCAAAAATCGATTTGTCAATTTTTTCGTTTTTTTTGTACATAAATCGCAATAACTTTGAAACCGTAAGAGATGGACCAAAACCGACTACAGATCTGGATTCTGCTACTCGAGATCTTCATGTGGGTCCATTTTGAAGCAAATCTATTTTTTGAATTTCCACCGAAAAATTTTCAAAGATTTTTTGAAGGCCCGAAAATCAACTTCTTCCTAGAGCCGCCAAATTTGCTGGATAGGTCTTTCAGACTATTATCCACCGCGGAATAGTGAAATCTCTCTCAAAAATCGATTTTTCAATTTTTTCGTTTTTTTCGTACAGAAATCGCAATAACTTTGAAACCGTAAGAGATGGACCAAAACGGAGTACAGATCTGGATTCTGCTACTCGAGATCTTCATGTAGGTCCATTTTGAAGCAAATCTATTTTTTGAATTTCCACCGAAAAATTTTCAAAGGGGTTAAACCTTAGATTTTTTGAATGCCTGAAAATCAACTTCTTCCTAGAGCCGCCAAATTCGCTGGGGAGGTCTTTTAGACTATTATCTAATGCGGAATAGTGAAATCCCTCTCAAAATTCGATTTTTCAATTTTTTCGTTTTTTTTCGTACAGAAATCGCAATAAATTTGAAACCGTATGAGATGGACCAAAACCGACTACAGATCTGGATTCTGCTACTCGAGATCTTCATGTGGGTCCATTTTGAAGCAAATCTATTTTTTGAATTTCCACCGAGAAATTTTCAAAGGGGTTAAACCTTAGATTTTTTGAAGGCCCGAAAATCAACTTCTTCCTAGAGCCGCCAAATTTGCTGGATAGGTCTTTCAGACTATTATCCACCGCGGAATAGTGAAATCTCTCTCAAAAATCGATTTTTCAATTTTTTCGTTTTTTTCGTACAGAAATCGCAATAACTTTGAAACCGTAAGAGATGGACCAAAACGGAGTACAGATCTGGATTCTGCTACTCGAGATCTTCATGTAGGTCCATTTTGAAGCAAATCTATTTTTTGAATTTCCACCGAAAAATTTTCAAAGGGGTTAACCTTAGATTTTTTGAATGCCTGAAAATCAACTTCTTCCTAGAGCCGCCAAATTCGCTGGGGAGGTCTTTTAGACTATTATCTAATGCGGAATAGTGAAATCCCTCTCAAAATTCGATTTTTCAATTTTTTCGTTTTTTTCGTACAGAAATCGCAATAACTTTGAAACCGTAAGAGATGGACCAAAACCGACTACAGATCTGGATTCTGCTACTCGAGATCTTCATGTGGGTCCATTTTAAAGCAAATATATTTTTTGAATTTCCACAGAAAAATTTTCAAAGGGGTTAAACCTTAGATTTTTTGAATGCCTGAAAATCAACTTCTTCCTAGAGCCGCCAAATTCGCTGGGGAGGTCTTTTAGACTATTATCTACCGCGGAATAGTGAAATCCCTCTCAAAATTCGATTTTTCAATTTTTTCGTTTTTTTTCGTACAGAAATCGCAATAAATTTGAAACCGTATGAGATGGACCAAAACCGACTACAGATCTGGATTCTGCTACTCGAGATCTTCATGTGGGTCCATTTTGAAGCAAATCTATTTTTTGAATTTCCACCGAAAAATTTTCAAAGGGGTTACTTAGATTTTTTGAATGCCTGAAAATCAACTTCTTCCTAGAGCCGTTAAATTCGCTGGGGAGGTCTTTTAGACTATTATCTAATGCGGAATAGTGAAATCCCTCTCAAAATTCGATTTTTCAATTTTTTCGTTTTTTTCGTACAGAAATCGCAATAACTTTGAAACCGTAAGAGATGGACCAAAACCGACTACAGATCTGGATTCTGCTACTCGAGATCTTCATGTGGGTCCATTTTAAAGCAAATATATTTTTTGAATTTCCACAGAAAGATTTTTTGAATGCCTGAAAATCAACTTCTTCCTAGAGCCGCCAAATTCGCTGGGGAGGTCTTTTAGACTATTATCTAATGCGGAATAGTGAAATCCCTCTCAAAATTCGATTTTTCAATTTTTTCGTTTTTTTCGTACAGAAATCGCAATAACTTTGAAACCGTAAGAGATGGACCAAAACCGACTACAGATCTGGATTCTGCTACTCGAGATCTTCATGTGGGTCCATTTTGAAGCAAATCTATTTTTTGAATTTCCACCGAAAAATTTTCAAAGGGGTTAAACCTTAGATTTTTTGAAGGCCCGAAAATCAACTTCTTCCTAGAGCCGCCAAATTCGCTGGGGAGGTCTTTTAGTCTATTATCTACCGCGGAATAGTGAAATCCCTCTCAAAAATCGATTTTTCAATTTTTTCGTTTTTTTTCGTACAGAAATCGCAATAAATTTGAAACCGTATGAGATGGACCAAAACCGACTAGAGATCTGGATTCTGCTACTCGAGATCTTCATGTGGGTCCATTTTGAAGCAAATCTATTTTTTGAATTTCCACCGAAAAATTTTCAAAGGGGTTAAACCTTAGATTTTTTGAATGCCTGAAAATCAACTTCTTCCTAGAGCCGCCAAATTTGCTGGGGAGGTCTTTGAAGCTATTATCTACCGCGGAATACCATCAGTTCCAATTTGAAGAGAAAATATTTCAAAATTTTAAAAAAATTCCACAGACAAGAGTATGGACAGTCAGTGGAATGTACCTTCGGCTACTGTCCAACAGATGGCGCAGCACGTCTCGAAAAAAAAATTATTTTTGAAACTGAAATAACTCGAAAACCATAAGAGATGGACCAAAACCGACTGCGGATTTGGGTTCTGCCTCTCTAGATCTTCCCGTAGGTCAACTTTGAAGCAAATCTGATTGAAGGATTTCTACCGAAAAATTTTCAAAGGGGTTGTTAACCTTAGATTTTTTGAATGCCTGAAAATCAACTTCTTCCTATAGCCGCCAAATTCGCTGGGGAGGTCTTTTAGACTATTATCTACCGCGGAATAGTGAAATCCCTCTATAAATTCGATTTTTCAATTTTTTCGTTTTTTTTTCGTACAGAAATCGCAATAAATTTGAAACCGTATGAGATGGACCAAAACCGACTACAGATCTGGATTCTGCTACTCGAGATCTTCATGTGGGTCTATTTTGAAGCAAATCTATTTTTTGAATTTCCACCGAAAAATTTTCAAAGGGGTTACTTAGATTTTTTGAATGCCTGAAAATCAACTTCTTCCTAGAGCCGCCAAATTCGCTGGGGAGGTCTTTTAGACTATTATCTACCGCGGAATAGTGAAATCCCTCTCAAAATTCGATTTTTCAATTTTTTCGTTTTTTTTCGTACAGAAATCGCAATAAATTTGAAACCGTATGAGATGGACCAAAACCGACTAGAGATCTGGATTCTGCTACTCGAGATCTTCATGTGGGTCCATTTTGAAGCAAATCTATTTTTTGAATTTCCACCGAAAAATTTTCAAAGGGGTTAAACCTTAGATTTTTTGAAGGCCCGAAAATCAACTTCTTCCTAGAGCCGCCAAATTCGCTGGGGAGGTCTTTTAGTCTATTATCTACCGCGGAATAGTGAAATCCCTCTCAAAAATCGATTTTTCAATTTTTTCGTTTTTTTTCGTACAGAAATCGCAATAAATTTGAAACCGTATGAGATGGACCAAAACCGACTACAGATCTGGATTCTGCTACTCGAGATCTTCATGTGGGTCCATTTTGAAGCAAATCTATTTTTTGAATTTCCACAGAAAAATTTTCAAAGGGGTTAAACCTTAGATTTTTTGAATGCCTGAAAATCAACTTCTTCCTAGAGCCGCCAAATTTGCTGGGGAGGTCTTTGAAGCTATTATCTACCGCGGAATACCATCAGTTCCAATTTGAAGAGAAAATATTTCAAAATTAAAAAAAAATTCCATAGACAAGAGTATGGACAGTCAGTGGAATGTACCTTCGGCTACTGTCCAACAGATGGCGAAGCACGTCTCGAAAAAAAAATTATTTTTGAAACTGAAATAACTCGAAAACTATAAGCGATGGACCAAAACCGACTGCGGATTTGGATTCTGCCTCTCGAGATCTTCCCGTAGGTCAACTTTGAAGCAAATCTGATTGTTGGATTTCTACCGAAAAATTTTCAAAGGGGTTAATTAAACCTTAGATTTTTTGAATGCCTGAAAATCAACTTCTTCCTAGAGCCGCCAAATTTGCTGGGGAGGTCTTTTAGTCTATTATCTACCGCGGAATAGTGAAATCCCTCTCAAAAATCGATTTTTCAATTTTTTCGTTTTTTTCGTACAGAAATCGCAATAACTTTGAAACCGTAAGAGATGGACCAAAACGGACTACAGATCTGGATGCTGCTACTCGAGATTTTCATGTAGGTCCATTTTGAAGCAAATCTATTTTTTGAATTTCCACCGAAAAATTTTCAAAGGGGTTAATTAAACCTTAGATTTTTTGAAGGCCTCAAAATCAACTTCTTCCTAGAGCCGCCAAATTCGCTGGGGAGGTCTTTTAGACTATTATTTACCGCGGAATTGTGAAATCCCTCTCAAAATTCGATTTTTCAATGTTTTCGTTTTTTTTTCGTACAGAAATCGCAATAACTTTGAAACCGTAAGAGATGGACCAAAACCGACTACAGATCTGGATTCTGCTACTCGAGATCTTCATGTAGGTCCATTTTGAAGCAAATCTATTTTTTGAATTTCCACCGAAAAATTTTCAAAGGGGTTAGTTAACCTTAGATTTTTTGAAGGCCTGAAAATCAACTTCTTCCTAGAGCCGCCAAATTCGCTGGGGAGGTCTTTTAGTCTATTATCTACCGCGGAATAGTGAAATCCCTCTCAAAAATCGATTTGTCAATTTTTTCGTTTTTTTCGTACATAAATCGCAATAACTTTGAAACCGTAAGAGATGGACCAAAACCGACTACAGATCTGGATTCTGCTACTCGAGATCTTCATGTGGGTCCATTTTGAAGCAAATCTATTTTTTGAATTTCCACCGAAAAATTTTCAAAGGGGTTAAACCTTAGATTTTTTGAAGGCCCGAATCAACTTCTTCCTAGAGCCGCCAAATTCGCTGGGGAGGTCTTTTAGTCTATTATCTACCGCGGAATAGTGAAATCCCTCTCAAAAATCGATTTTTCAATTTTTTCGTTTTTATTCGTACAGAAATCGCAATAAATTTGAAACCGTATGAGATGGACCAAAACCGACTAGAGATCTGGATTCTGCTACTCGAGATCTTCATGTGGGTCCATTTTGAAGCAAATCTATTTTTTGAATTTCCACCGAAAAATTTTCAAAGGGGTTAGTTAACCTTAGATTTTTTGAATGCCTGAAAATCAACTTCTTCCTAGAGCCGCCAAATTTGCTGGGGAGGTCTTTGAAGCTATTATCTACCGCGGAATACCATCAGTTCCAATTTGAAGAGAAAATATTTCAAAATTTTAAAAAAATTCCACAGACAAGAGTATGGACAGTCAGTGGAATGTACCTTCGGCTACTGTCCAACAGATGGCGCAGCACGTCTCGAAAAAAAAATTATTTTTGAAACTGAAATAACTCGAAAACCATAAGAGATGGACCAAAACCGACTGCGGATTTGGGTTCTGCCTCTCTAGATCTTCCCGTAGGTCAACTTTGAAGCAAATCTGATTGAAGGATTTCTACCGAAAAATTTTCAAAGGGGTTGTTAACCTTAGATTTTTTGAATGCCTGAAAATCAACTTCTTCCTATAGCCGCCAAATTCGCTGGGGAGGTCTTTTAGACTATTATCTTCCGCGGAATAGTGAAATCCCTCTCAAAATTCGATTTTTCAATTTTTTCGTTTTTTTTTCGTACAGAAATCGCAATAAATTTGAAACCGTATGAGATGGACCAAAACCGACTACAGATCTGGATTCTGCTACTCGAGATCTTCATGTGGGTCCATTTTGAAGCAAATCTATTTTTTGAATTTCCACCGAAAAATTTTCAAAGGGGTTACTTAGATTTTTTGAATGCCTGAAAATCAACTTCTTCCTAGAGCCGCCAAATTCGCTGGGGAGGTCTTTTAGACTATTATCTAATGCTGAATAGTGAAATCCCTCTCAAAATTCGATTTTTCAATTTTTTCGTTTTTTTCGTACAGAAATCGCAATAACTTTGAAACCGTAAGAGATGGACCAAAACCGACTACAGATCTGGATTCTGCTACTCGAGATCTTCATGTGGGTCCATTTTAAAGCAAATCTATTTTTTGAATTTCCACAGAAAAATTTTCAAAGGGGTTGTTAACCTTAGATTTTTTGAAGGCCTGAAAATCAACTTCTTCCTAGAGCCGCCAAATTTGCTGGGGAGGTCTTTGAAGCTATTATCTACCGCGGAATACCATCAGTTCCAATTTGAAGAGAAAATATTTCAAAATTTTAAAAAAATTCCACAGACAAGAGTATGGACAGTCAGTGGAATGTACCTTCGGCTACTGTCCAACAGATGGCGAAGCACGTCTCGAAAAAAAATTATTTTTGAAACTGAAATAACTCGAAAACCATAAGAGATGGACCAAAACCGACTGCGGATTTGGGTTCTGCCTCTCTAGATCTTCCCGTAGGTCAACTTTGAAGCAAATCTGATTGTTGGATTTCTAACGAAACATTTTCAAAGGGGTTGTTAACCTTAGATTTTTTGAAGGCCTGAAAATCAACTTCTTCCTATAGCCGCCAAATTCGCTGGGGAGGTCTTTTAGACTATTATCTACCGCGGAATAGTGAAATCCCTCTCAAAATTCGATTTTTCAATTTTTTCGTTTTTTTTTCGTACAGAAATCGCAATAAATTTGAAACCGTATGAGATGGACCAAAACCGACTACAGATCTGGATTCTGCTACTCGAGATCTTCATGTGGGTCCATTTTGAAGCAAATCTATTTTTTGAATTTCCACCGAAAAATTTTCAAAGGGGTTAAACCTTAGATTTTTTGAAGGCCCGAAAATCAACTTCTTCCTAGAGCCGCCAAATTCGCTGGGGAGGTCTTTTAGTCTATTATCTACCGCGGAATAGTGAAATCCCTCTCAAAAATCGATTTTTCAATTTTTTCGTTTTTTTCGTACATAAATCGCAATAACTTTGAAACCGTAAGAGATGGACCAAAACCGACTACAGATCTGGATTCTGCTACTCGAGATCTTCATGTAGGTCCATTTTGAAGCAAATCTATTTTTTGAATTTCCACCGAAAAATTTTCAAAGGGGTTAGTTAACCTTAGATTTTTTGAAGGCCTGAAAATCAACTTCTTCCTAGAGCCGCCAAATTCGCTGGGGAGGTCTTTTAGACTATTATCTAATGCGGAATAGTGAAATCCCTCTCAAAATTCGATTTTTCAATTTTTTCGTTTTTTTTCGTACTTTGAAACCGTAAGAGATGGAGCAAAACCGACTACAGATCTGGATTCTGCTACTCGAGATCTTCATGTGGGTCCATTTTGAAGCAAATCTATTTTTTAATAATCCAAATGTGTGCCTCGAGTACTTTCCCAAAGGTACATCTATACTACGAGGCAACAGACCCTCAAATCTATGAGAAAATCCCTCACAAATCCGAGAGTTCTTCCCCAGAGGTACATCTATACCACGAGGCAACAGACCCTTAAATATACGAGGAAATCCCTCACAAATCCAGAAGTAGGTCCCCAGAGGTACTTCCATACTACGAGGCAACAGACCCTCAAATCTACGAGGAAATCCCTCACAAATCCGAGAGTACTTCCCCAGAGGTACATCTATACTACGAGGCAACAGACCTTCAAATCTACGTGAAAATCCTTCACAAATCCGAGAGTACTTCCCCAGAGGAACATCTATACTACGAGGCAACAGACTCTCAAATATACGAGAAAATCCCTCACAAATCCGAGAGTACTTCCCCAGTAACCTTAGATTTTTTGAAGGCCTGAAAATCAACTTCTTCCTAGAGCCGCCAAATTCGCTGGGGAGGTCTTTTAGACTATTATCTACCGCGGAATAGTGAAATCCCTCTCAAAATTCGATTTTTCAATTTTTTCGTTTTTTTTCGTACAGAAATCGCAATAAATTTGAAACCGTAAGAGATGGACCAAAACCGACTACAGATCTGGATTCTGCTACTCGAGATCTTCATGTGGGTCCATTTTGAAGCAAATCTATTTTTTAATAATCCAAATGTGTGTCTCGAGTACTTTCCCAAAGGTACATCTATACTACGAGGCAACAGACCCTCAAATCTACGAGCAAATCCTTCACAAATCCGAGAGTACTTCCCCAGAGGTACATCTATACTACAAGGCAACAGACCCTCAAATCTATGAGAAAATCCCTCACAAATCCGAGAGTTCTTCCCCAGAGGTACATCTATACCACGAGGCAACAGACCCTTAAATATACGAGGAAATCCCTCACAAATCCAGGAGTACGTCCCCATACTACGAGGCAACAGACCCTCAAATCTACGAGGAAATCCCTCACAAATCCGAGAGTACTTCCGCAGAGGTACATCTATACTACGAGGCAACAGACCCTCAAATATACGAGGAAATCCCTCACAAATCCAGGAGTACGTCCCCAGAGGTACTTCCATACTACGAGGCAACAGACCATCAAATCTATGAGAAAATCCCTCACAAATCCGAGAGTTCTTCCCCAGAGGTACATCTATACCACGAGGCAACAGACCCTTAAATATACGAGGAAATCCTTCACAAATCCAGAAGTACGTCCCCATACTACGAGGCAACAGACCCTCAAATCTACGAGGAAATCCCTCACAAATCCGAGAGTACTTCCGCAGAGGTACATCTATACTACGAGGCAACAGACCCTCAAATATACGAGAAAATCGCTCACAAATCCAGGAGTACGTCCCCATACTACGAGGCAACAGACCCTCAAATCTACGAGGAAATCCCTCACAAATCCGAGAGTACTTCCGCAGAGGTACATCTATACTACGAGGCAACAGACCCTCAAATATACGAGGAAATCCCTCACAAATCCAGGAGTACGTCCCCAGAGGTACTTCCATACTACGAGGCAACAGACCATCAAATCTATGAGAAAATCCCTCACAAATCCGGGAGTTCTTCCCCAGAGGTACATCTATACCACGAGGCAACAGACCCTTAAATATACGAGGAAATCCTTCACAAATCCAGAAGTACGTCCCCATACTACGAGGCAACAGACCCTCAAATCTACGAGGAAATCCCTCACAAATCCGAGAGTACTTCCGCAGAGGTACATCTATACTACGAGGCAACAGACCCTCAAATATACGAGGAAATCCCTCACAAATCCAGGAGTACGTCCCCAGAGGTACTTCCATACTACGAGGCAACAGACCATCAAATCTATGAGAAAATCCCTCACAAATCCGAGAGTTCTTCCCCAGAGGTACATCTATACCACGAGGCAACAGACCCTTAAATATACGAGGAAATCCTTCACAAATCCAGAAGTACGTCCCCATACTACGAGGCAACAGACCCTCAAATCTACGAGGAAATCCCTCACAAATCCGAGAGTACTTCCGCAGAGGTACATCTATACTACGAGGCAACAGACCCTCAAATATACGAGAAAATCGCTCACAAATCCAGGAGTACGTCCCCATACTACGAGGCAACAGACCCTCAAATCTACGAGGAAATCCCTCACAAATCCGAGAGTACTTCCGCAGAGGTACATCTATACTACGAGGCAACAGACCCTCAAATATACGAGGAAATCCCTCACAAATCCAGGAGTACGTCCCCAGAGGTACTTCCATACTACGAGGCAACAGACCATCAAATATATGAGAAAATCCCTCACAAATCCGGGAGTTCTTCCCCAGAGGTACATCTATACCACGAGGCAACAGACCCTTAAATATACGAGGAAATCCTTCACAAATCCAGAAGTACGTCCCCATACTACGAGGCAACAGACCCTCAAATCTACGAGGAAATCCCTCACAAATCCGAGAGTACTTCCGCAGAGGTACATCTATACTACGAGGTAACAGACCCTCAAATATACGAGGAAATCCCTCACAAATCCAGGAGTACGTCCCCATACTACGAGGCAACAGACCCTCAAATCTACGAGGAAATCCCTCACAAATCCGAGAGTACTTCCGCAGAGGTACATCTATACTACGAGGCAACAGACCCTCAAATATACGAGGAAATCCCTCACAAATCCAGGAGTACGTCCCCAGAGGTACTTCCATACTACGAGGCAACAGACCCTCAAATGTACGAGAAAATCTTTCACAAATCCAAGAGTATACTGCCAAGGCATATACTGTTCTTCGAATTATATCTACATCACAACCATCTAGTTTCCTTGAACCACCAGTCTCTCCGTTTCTTTCTTTTCAAAATAGGGTTACTTACTATTTTAAACACTGTGTTTTTGTTGAAGAAGCACTTTCTTGCACAGCTTGATCCTTGGACATTCCACGTTCCAGATGGAAAGTATGAACATTCAATACAATTTGTTTTCCATGAGGATGTAACATTTGTCGACTAGTGGTACAACGGCCACCAGTTGGAGTACTAGCTTCAGGATGAACCCACGGACGCCACATTTTTCACGACACAAAATTCGAATAGACACCACTGACACAACGGAATATTAGGTAGGTAATGACTAACGGTTGTTTAACGTTCCCCCTTTTGTTTCTGAAATAGACCATTATCGCTATAATCTCGTTAATAGTCCATTGGTACTAGAAGTCTGGTCTGGTCTGGTAAATTTCATTATTTACACACATTCAAACACATCCAAGGTTTCTAATCAACTCAGGAGCCTACTATTATTAAAATGCCAAACTATTTCATGAGATATTTGGATCCAGACCTGGAAATATTTTGAGGGACACACACTTTCATCGCTTATCTGTATTCAGAACAATGGGTGATAATAAGGGTCGTCGGCTAATATTGATTTACGACCTTGATAGATTGTTGGTTCTGCTTTATGTCTCTAAAGCACATGATGCATCTACGATTTCATTACAAATTATTATTTAGTTACACATAATAGTTATATACTCCTACTTTTGAAATAAACTTGCAAGGTAAAAATGTACCATGTGTTCCTAGTCTGGCGCGATCATTTCCATTTTATGACTGCTCTGAAATTAGGGGCGGTTTACGAGAGACATAAAAATTCTATAAACTCCGTCCAAGTGAGTCTGTAGGTAGCAAAATACGGAACTGTATCTCGCCTTAATTAAGCCCGTGCTGTATTTATTCACGAGTATGGCAATTTAAAATCTAATTTCCTTCTCGTTCGTCACTGATCAACGGAACAACTGCAGTGGATGACAGCTTCTTCTTTCCCTTCGTATGGAATTTATGGAGAATCTCATTACGGGGGACGAAAATGGCAGTCTCGTTACTTTGTGACATGATTTCGGGAATTTAAAAGGTTTTTCCCTGCAACGGAGAAATGAACGAGAGTTTGGTAATTAGAGTGTCATGGCTGGGCTGAAATTCGGTATCTGATTCCTTGAATACAAATATTCACGAAAGTTACATGAGCAGAAACCTGTGCCTAAGCGTTCCGGGAATAAAAGTTGCATTCCTGCAAGTTTCAGTTATGCAATGCAGTCGCCACAATATTTTAAGTAAAAGCCAGTTTGGTATTCAGAACAATAAAAATACGCACGCTGCCGTCTTTACGATATTTATTTAAAGTTGAATTCTGGTAATATAACTGCTGCGGCACGGGCGTAGCCAGGTTTTAGTATCGGGGGGGTTCAAGATAAGTATGAAAAAAAACAGAAGGTTCATTCATTTATTATTGCTAATTTCTTAACTTTTCGGGGGGGGTCTGAACCACCAAAACCCTCCCCCTGGCTACGCCCGTGTGCTGCGGTGTTTTGTGATCTGTCGAAGGCGTTCGATTGCGTTATCATAAAATCTTGCTAAAAAAATTTCATCAAAACGGTTGCAGAGAAATGACGCTCAATTGGTTTGAGTCTTATCTTTCAGGAAGGAATCAAATGGTAAGAACAACTGAACTTTCAGAAAAAAAGGATATTATGTGTGGAGTGCCACAAGGATCAGTTTTAGGACCCATTTTATTTTTATTATACATCAATGACTTTGCAAAATCAAATGGTAAGAACAACTGAACTTTCAGAAAAAAAGGATATTATGTGTGGAGTGCCACAAGGATCAGTTTTAGGACCCATTTTATTTTTATTATACATCAATGACCTTGCAAAATCAAATGGTAAGGACAACTGAACTTTCAGAAAAAAATGATATTATGTGTGGAGTGCCACAAGGATCAGTTTTAGGACCCATTTTATTTTTATTATACATCAATGACCTTGCAAATTTGAGCATTTCTGGAAAATTCACCCTTTTTGTTGACGACACGACGATATTGTGGAACAACGAAAATGCAAATGATTTACATAATACTGATATGGAAAAAATTAAGGAGTGGTGTGATGCGAATTTGTTATCCTTCAATATCACAAAAACAAATATTATATCTTTCAGATGTTCTCTTGATGACCTGTAATTTGGTAATAACTTAGTGATCAAGAACAAGACTCAAACTAAATTCCTAGGCATTCACATTGACAATAAGCTAAAATTTGAAGATCACATCAAGCATCTTAAAAGCAAAATTTCTTCTGGATGTTATGCAGTGAGAGTAACTTCAATAAATTTAGGAATTAAAACCGCTAGAACGGTGTATTACGCCCTATTAGAATCCCACCTTAGATATGGAATACCGTTTTGGCACTTCAAACTATATTAGTATTACAAAAACGGGCTATCAGGTTTTGTGTAAGATTAAACCGCGTGACTCGTGCAGGTACAAATTCGTTGAGGAAAAGATTTTAACAGTGATTGCTTTGTTTATATTGGAATCGGCTTGTCTCATTTACAAAAATATGTCCCTATTTGAGGCTTCGTGCAACTCTTACAACACCCGTTCCACCGGGTTGAAATTGCCAATTCCTCTTACAAATTTGGCCAGGGATTCTATCTATTATAATGGAGTCAAGATGTATAATCACTTGCCTTCAGATATAAGAGGGGCAAGTTTAACCAACATTACGTTTAGAAGAAGAGTTAAAACATTTCTGGCTGATATTCCCTATTATAATTTGCAAGAGTATAATAATGACAAATTTACATAATGTGCATATTTGAATATATATTTATATATAAAAGTATAAATAGAAAAGTTATTGGGCATAGCCCTCAAATTGTGTGTAACCGTAGACACATGTTTCGAACTTAAGCTCTCATCAGTACGGTAAAATCAAGTGCGAAGATGTAAAACACTTGGATATAAAAATAGAAACAAAGGAAGTTAACAACAGGAAGCCAACCACACATTTGTGGCTTCGGTTAGAAGACCTTGAGCTTTCAAAGCAACAACTAACGTCGCCACGGAGGCAGATATAGCTACCAGCGTGACAATCCTACCCAGGAGAATATAAATCAAGATGGATTTATCGAGGGGAAATATATAAAAGTATAAATAGAAAAGTTATTGGGTATTGCCCTCAAATTGTGTGCAACCGTAGACACGTGTTTCGAGCTTAAGCTCTCATCAGTACGGTAAAATCAAGTGCGAAGATGTAAAACACTTGGATGTAAAAATAGAAACAAAGGAAGTTAACAACAGGAAGCCAACCACACATTTGTGGCTTCGGTTAGAAGACCTTGAGCTTTCAAAGCAACAACTAACGTCGCCACGGAGGCAGATATAGCTACCAGCGTGACAATCCTACCCAGGAGAATATAAATCAGGATGGATTTATCGAGGGGAAATATATAAAAGTATAAATAGAAAAGTTATTGGGTATAGCCCTCAAATTGTGTGCAACCGTAGACACGTGTTTCGAGCTTAAGCTCTCATCAGTACGGTAAAATCAAGTGCGAAGATGTAAAACACTTGGATGTAAAAATAGAAACAAAGGAAGTTAACAACAGGAAGCCAACCACACATTTGTGGCTTCGGTTAGAAGATCTTGAGCTTTCAAAGCAACAACTAACGTCGCCACGGAGGCAGATATAGCTACCAGCGTGACAATCCTACCCAGGAGAATATAAATCAGGATGGATTCATCGAGGGGAAATATATAAAAGTATAAATAGAAAAGTTATTGGGTATAGCCCTCAAATTGTGTGCAACCGTAGACACGTGTTTCGAGCTTAAGCTCTCATCAGTACGGTAAAATCAAGTGCGAAGATGTACAACACTTGGATGTAAAAATAGAAACAAAGGAAGTTAACAACAGGAAGCCAACCACACATTTGTGGCTTCGGTTAGAAGACCTTGAGCTTTCAAAGCAACAACTAACGTCGCCACGGAGGCAGATATAGCTACCAGCGTGACAATCCTACCCAGGAGAATATAAATCAGGATGGATTTAACGAGGGGAAATATATAAAAGTATAAATAGAAAAGTTATTGGGTATAGCCCTCAAATTGTGTGCAACCGTAGACACGTGTTTCGAGCTTAAGCTCTCATCAGTACGGTAAAATCAAGTGCGAAGATGTAAAATACTTGGATGTAAAAATAGAAACAAAGGAAGTTAACAACAGGAAGCCAACCACACATTTGTGGCTTCGGTTAGAAGACCTTGAGCTTTCAAAGCAACAACTAACGTCGCCACGGAGGCAGATATAGCTACCAGCGTGACAATCGTACCCAGGAGAATATAAATCAGGATGGATTTATCGAGGGGCAATATATGAAAATATAAGTAGAAAAGTTATTGGGTATAAGCCTCAAAATGTTCTGCAACCGTAGACACGTGTCTCGAGCTCAAGCTCCCATCAGTACGGTAAAATCAAGTGCGAAGATGTACAACACTTGGATGTAAAAATAGAAACAAAGGAAGTCAACAACAGGAAGCTAACCACACATTTGTGGCTTCGGTTAGAAGACCCTGAGCTTTCAAAGCAACAACTAACGTCGCCACGGAGGCAGATATAGCTACCAGCGTGACAATCCTACCCAGGAGAATATAAATCAGGATGGATTTATCGAGGGGAAATATATAAAAGTATAAATAGAAAAGTTATTAGGTATAGCCCTCAAATTGTGTGCAAACGTAGACACGTGTTTCGAGCTTAAGCTCTCATCAGTACGGTAAAATCAAGTGCGAAGATGTACAACACTTGGATGTAAAAATAGAAACAAAGGAAGTTAACAACAGGAAGCCAACCACACATTTGTGGCTTCGGTTAGAAGACCTTGAGCTTTCAAAGCAACAACTAACGTCGCCACGGAGGCAGATATAGCTACCAGCGTGACAATCCTACCCAGGAGAATATAAATCAGGATGGATTTATCGAGGGGAAATATATAAAAGTATAAATAGAAAAGTTATTGAGTATAGCCCTCAAATTGTGTGCAACCGTAGACACGTGTTTCGAGCTTAAGCTCTCATCAGCACGGTAAAATCAAGTGCGAAGATGTACAACACTTGGATGTAAAAATAGAAACAAAGGAAGTCAACAACAGGAAGCTAACCACACATTTGTGGCTTCGGTTAGAAGACCCTGAGCTTTCAAAGCAACAACTAACGTCGCCACGGAGGCAGATATAGCTACCAGCGTGACAATCCTACCCAGGAGAATATAAATCAGGATGGATTTATCGAGGGGAAATATATAAAAGTATAAATAGAAAAGTTATTGGGTATAGCCCTCAAATTGTGTGCATACGTAGACACGTGTTTCGAGCTTAAGCTCTCATCAGTACGGTAAAATCAAGTGCGAAGATGTACAACACTTGGATGTAAAAATAGAAACAAAGGAAGTTAACAACAGGAAGCCAACCACACATTTGTGGCTTCGGTTAGAAGACCTTGAGCTTTCAAAGCAACAACTAACGTCGCCACGGAGGCAGATATAGCTACCAGCGTGACAATCCTACCCAGGAGAATATAAATCAGGATGGATTTATCGAGGGGAAATATATAAAAGTATAAATAGAAAAGTTATTGAGTATAGCCCTCAAATTGTGTGCAACCGTAGACACGTGTTTCGAGCTTAAGCTCTCATCAGCACGGTAAAATCAAGTGCGAAGATGTAAAACACTTGGATGTAAAAATAGAAACAAAGGAAGTTAAGAACAGGAAGCCAACCACACATTTGTGGCTTCGGTTAGAAGACCTTGAGCTTTCAAAGCAACAACTAACGTCGCCACGGAGGCAGATATAGCTACCAGCGTGACAATCCTACCCAGGAGAATATAAATCAGGATGGATTTAACGAGGGGAAATATATAAAAGTATAAATAGAAAAGTTATTGGGTATTGCCCTCAAATTTTGTGCAACCGTAGACACGTGTTTCGAGCTTAAGCTCTCATCAGTACGGTAAAATCAAGTGCGAAGATGTAAAACACTTGGATGTAAAAATAGAAACAAAGGAAGTTAAGAACAGGAAGCCAACCACACATTTGTGGCTTCGGTTAGAAGACCTTGAGCTTTCAAAGCAACAACTAACGTTGCCATGGAGGCAGATATAGCTACCAGCGTGACAATCCTACACAGGAGAATATAAATCAGGATGGATTTATCGAGGGGAAATATATAAAAGTATAAATAGAAAAGTTATTGGGTATAGCCCTCAAATTGTGTGCAACCGTAGACACGTGTTTCGAGCTTAAACTCTCATCAGTACGGTAAAATCAATTGCGACGATGTAAAACACTTGAATGTAAAAATAGAATCAAAGGAAGTTAACAACAGGAAGCCAACCACACATTTGTGGCTTCGGTTAGAAGACCTTGAGCTTTCAAAGCAACAACTAACGTCGCCACGGAGGCAGATATAGCTACCAGCGTGACAATCCTACCCAGGAGAATATAAATCAGGATGGATTTATCGAGGGGAAATATATAAAAGTATAAATAGAAAAGTTATTGGGTATAGCCCTCAAATTGTGTGCAACCGTAGACACGTGTTTCGAGCTTAAGCTCTCATCAGTACGGTAAAATCAAGTGCGAAGATGTACAACACTTGGATGTAAAAATAGAAACAAAGGAAGTTAACAACAGGAAGCCAACCACACATTTGTGGCTTCGGTTAGAAGACCTTGAGCTTTCAAAGCAACAACTAACGTCGCCACGGAGGCAGATATAGCTACCAGCGTGACAATCCTACCCAGGAGAATATAAATCAGGATGGATTTATCGAGGGGAAATATATAAAAGTATAAATAGAAAAGTTATTGAGTATAGCCCTCAAATTGTGTGCAACCGTAGACACGTGTTTCGAGCTTAAGCTCTCATCAGCACGGTAAAATCAAGTGCGAAGATGTAAAACACTTGGATGTAAAAATAGAAACAAAGGAAGTTAAGAACAGGAAGCCAACCACACATTTGTGGCTTCGGTTAGAAGACCTTGAGCTTTCAAAGCAACAACTAACGTCGCCACGGAGGCAGATATAGCTACCAGCGTGACAATCCTACCCAGGAGAATATTAATCAGGATGGATTTATCGAGGGGAAATATATAAAAGTATAAATAGAAAAGTTATTGGGTATTGCCCTCAAATTTTGTGCAACCGTAGACACGTGTTTCGAGCTTAAGCTCTCATCAGTACGGTAAAATCAAGTGCGAAGATGTAAAACACTTGGATGTAAAAATAGAAACAAAGGAAGTTAAGAACAGGAAGCCAACCACACATTTGTGGCTTCGGTTAGAAGACCTTGAGCTTTCAAAGCAACAACTAACGTTGCCATGGAGGCAGATATAGCTACCAGCGTGACAATCCTACACAGGAGAATATAAATCAGGATGGATTTATCGAGGGGAAATATATAAAAGTATAAATAGAAAAGTTATTGGGTATAGCCCTCAAATTGTGTGCAACCGTAGACACGTGTTTCGAGCTTAAACTCTCATCAGTACGGTAAAATCAATTGCGACGATGTAAAACACTTGAATGTAAAAATAGAATCAAAGGAAGTTAACAACAGGAAGCCAACCACACATTTGTGGCTTCGGTTAGAAGACCTTGAGCTTTCAAAGCAACAACTAACGTCGCCACGGAGGCAGATATAGCTACCAGCGTGACAATCCTACCCAGGAGAATATAAATCAGGATGGATTTATCGAGGGGAAATATATAAAAGTATAAATAGAAAAGTTATTGGGTATAGCCCTCAAATTGTGTGCAACCGTAGACACGTGTTTCGAGCTTAAGCTCTCATCAGTACGGTAAAATCAAGTGCGAAGATGTACAACACTTGGATGTAAAAATAGAAACAAAGGAAGTCAACAACAGGAACCCAACCACACATTTGTTGACTTCCTTTGTGTCCTTTGTTTTCACGCGTCAATAGAGATGCAGAAATGTCAAGTTTTTTTGACAGTTGTATAAAATTTCGGAATTCGGACTTATATCAGAATTTCATTAAATTCCGAGTTAAAAGTCAGAAACACTTCGTATATGAAAAATCTCCAACAATACTTGTGCAATGCATCTATTATTTAGAAGGTCATGGAAAAAGCCATCAGAATTGAGATTACTATATATCTAGAATGCTCAAGAATTGTGAATGATCGGCAATACGCTTTCGTCATCAGAGATCAACTACTGACTTGCTTGCTTACGTCTCTCATACATGGCAGCTATCCTTTGAAAAATATGGTGAAACTCTGGCAGTCATCAGATATCTCCAAGGTATTGGGCACCAGATACTCCTCGCTAAGCTTCCATCTTATGGCTTCGCTATCTAGTAATCTCTCAGACACGTAGTAGATGGAATTTCATCCGACAGTTATAAATTCTGGTGTTCCGTAGGGATATATTTTGGTACCACACTGTTTCCCCTTCGTGTCAATGATTTGTTGGGAGCTACCTAATGGTCAGTGCCATGTATGGTTTTTTAACTCTCTCGTGGATTATAACACACTAGTGTGTTATTTGATAGTTTGTCCACGACTATTGTATAAAATATTCATAATTCATGCGTTTCTTCAAGAATAACGATATTCATTAATAACTAGTGAATAATGAAATCATTATTCACAGCCATCAATATGATAAACACGATAGAAATATTTCCGACGAGCAGTTCGATTTTGTACGTATAACGTATAGACAAATACGTTAAAAATAGAGCGTGCTATGAAACGTCAAGTCAGATCGAATTTAATTTGAAACGTCAACAATTTGTTGGTTCGACTTGTTTCAGCAGCAAAGTTTATAAGTATCAAAGTAATAAAATGGATACAGAGAGTGAAAATGAAAACATATCTTGTACACCTCCAGAAATACAAGAAGCGGCAAAAATTGCATCGTTAAACTTATTACCCGAAAGATCAAGAAAACTGTATTTATCTGCATATGAATCTTTTGTACAATGGAGAATTGCCAAGAAAATCGAGTCTTTCTCAGAATCCGTCTTGTTGGTATATTTCACAGAGTTATCCACAAAGTACAAACCATCAACATTATGGACAACCTACTCAATGCTGAGAAGCACAATCAACTTGAATCATGGTATTAACATTGAAAGTTATAGCAAATTGCGAACATTGTTGAAAAGAAAATCTGAAAACTTTTTGCCTAAAAAAGCCAATACGTTTTCTCCAGAAAATATAAATGATTTCCTGACGAAGTCATTCTGACGATAAATATCTTGCGACAAAGGTAAGAAAAACAATTCTTCATATATTTGTAATTTGACAATAAATGTTTGTTCAAGGTGGCAATGATAATGGGAGTAATGGGTGCCTGTCGGGCAAACGAAATGTATAAAATGAAACTTAGTGATTTACAAGATCTTGGATCAGTGAAAGTACCAAATACCAAAACCAAAATTACTCGCAAATTTACAATCACCGATGAATTTTACCAAATTTGCAAAAAGTATGTCAGTCTTCGTCCACCTCATGTTATGTCTGATGTATTTTTTTTAACTATTCGCAAAGAGTAGGTATTAACAAGTTTACACAAATGGGAAAACAAATAGCGACATATTTGTAATTACCCGATCCAGAGAAATACTCTGGTCACAGTTTCCGAAGATCATCTGCGACTATACTTGTTGATGCGGGCGGGGATATAACAGCATTGAAATTGCATGGTGGATGAAAATCCACAACGGTAGCAGAAAGCTACATTGATGATTCCATGAGAAATAAAATGGAATCAGCCGAGAAAATCTCCAACACGATACAGAATCCATACAAACAAAATGAAACCATATCGACAAGCTCGTTTATGGATAACAAAAACATCAATATTGGTTCAGACTTGATGCCTTCAATCAATTTTGAACATTGTGTTAATACAAATATTACTATTAATATTAACAAATAGTTGAATTTGTTATCATTTAGTTATAATACAAATTCCATGTTGCTCACGAATAGAAATAAAAATTGTGATTAGTTTACAAAGTATTATTTATGGGTCGTGGACAAAGTATAGTATTCTACTTGCATATTATGGCTATTATTCACTTGGATGATTTACTTCATCCACGTGAATAATAGCCATCATAATATGCTCGTTGAATAATATACTATTACAAATTGTAAAAGGCTTTCGCGGCCATCGGGTTTTTAGGCCGACGTTTATTTAGAGAAAATCTCGACGTTTCGCCAACACGAGTGGTTGGCATTTTCAAGAGAAATGTTTACAGTTTCGATCACACACTGAACACTACTTGTTTGGTATGCGTTGTCTCAGCCAGTATTTATGGGTCGACGTACTCGTACCTGCGTCCGGTGCCATCGTCCCTGCGTCGAGTAACCCCTCGGATTCATTAATTTCCCGGTATGGTGTTATTATTGTTTTCTTGAGAACAGGTAGCCATGCTTTATTCAATTGTAACCCTTCTTCAATTCTGTTGAAATTGTTGGGATGTTTTTTGATTTCGATTGCTTCTCGGAAGAGTCTTGGATAATATGCATGTGTTGTGGCAATTACTTGGATTTCTTCGAACTTCACTCTGTGATTGTTATTGTTAAGCGCATGTTCTGCGACAGTGGATTTTTCTGAGTGTCCTAACCGGCAATTGGCCTTGTGTTTCTTTATTCTGGTATTTGTGGAACGCTTCGTTTATATCGGAACCACGAATAAAGCATGGTTACCTGTTCTCAAGAAAACAATAATAACACCATACCGGGAAATTAATGAATCCGAGGGGGTACTCGACGCAGGGACGATGGCACCGGACGCAGGTACGAGTACGTCGACCCATAAATACTGGCTGAGACAGCGCATACCAAACAAGTAGTGTTCAGTGATCGAAACTGTAAACATTTCTCTTGAAAATGCCAACCACTCGTGTTGGCGAAACGTCGAGATTTTCTCTAAATAAACGTCGGCCTAAAAACCCGAAAAACTATCATTCAATATACTATTACTTGTCTACAATGGCATTAATAATAACAGTCATAACTGACATGTGTCGGATAAATAATTGAAAATAAACAAATAGCGCACGATCATGTTTCTGTTATGATTCTGAAGGGGTGCAACGCATCTTCTGAAAAGTAGTACAGTAATGAAATTATACTCATAGATACACAGCGTAGAAATGGATTAGGTTATAACCCAAGACTATTTATCTGTATATAAGTGAACTAAGAGGGTAGATAAATTAGGTTAACGAATCTGTAGTAAGATCCACGGTGACTCTTGTGGTTTTAAAAGATCATTTCGCAACGCTTCACACAAGGTTCTGGGTTCTAGTCATAACTTAATTCTCTGCTTAAAAACACAGCATCATCCATACTCTATTGTATGTTGTACTTCAACACTGAAAAGAAATTCTTACATAACAGTTAAGAAGGTCAGTGGATTTTCCAACAACATAAAAAGTCCAAACTTGTGACTCAACGGCTAGGTAGATTCGGTGACGAACTTAGTTGCCAAAGGTATGCAGAAGTAGACAAAAAGTCCTTCCTGGACTTTGTGATGGAATTTGGTTCCCAAGTATAAAAAGTCCTTCTCACAAAAGTTCATAGCATCTCAGAAATCAACTCTTCAAATGTGATGGATAGAATGAGAGTCTTGGAGAAAGAGTACTTACACGTGGAAGTCTCGAATTCCGTGCACACACCCAACGAAATGTCTGTCGTGCAGTAATGGCCTAATCCTGCTATGCAGATATGGAATATACACTCAAATCTACTGAAGTATGCCACTTGCACTTGCTACCGACATGAAGGACTTCTCTCCAACTCAAAATAAATCTCACTTCCACGAGCAATGAGAAGTAATTTCTTTTGATATTTTTAATGTCAATTTCACCGGCTATTGAATAAGTTCTCGCCTGAAGCGATGTCGTAGGTATGGGGAAAATGTTATATTGTTCAATGGTATGACATGTTGAAAATACCTCAAATATATCAGAAAGTCTATCTGAGAAACATACTAGGTTTATGAATTCATTTCCCACTACAGTTTCTGTTTTAATGAGCTGGATCTAGAAATCATTGAGAAACAACAATATAAAATCACAATGCCCTTGAACGACCCATAAACAAACGATTAGACCACCCACATCGCACGATGTAAAAATGTAGGTTGACTGCACTCCAAATTCTTAACTAATTTGTGTGCCTTAAATCACAACAGCTGGGTTTTTTGAACTTCTCTATATTGGATGAACATGAATAGGTGAGTCTCAAGTATGAAACTTGAGTTGTTGTTCCTGGAAGTTGTAAGTGAGCTTAGTACAATTTCAAGTTGTAAAAACTTGTACTTGAAGAAATCACAAGGTAATCTGCACAACTTCACAACTAGGAAACAAATTTTGTTTGAATGTTTTAGACGATGTAGTAACTTGATTACTTATATTTCGGACGTCCATCATCTTGATGGTTGAAAGATTTCTATCTCTTTCAAATTTTTCACAACGTTTCAATTGCTTGAATCCGCAATCGTCTTCTGGTGAATAATGTTAGGTGAACGGGCTTTTAACACTGATACACTGATGCACTAGATGAATAGTGCATGAAGGGTCTTCAGTCCTCCTAATCATAACAAGATGAGTGCCTACTCAGCTTGTCTCTCGTCACCGAACAGGGTCGTCCCCTAACACGGCCATCAGACGTTTCGTTTGACCTCGAACGACCGCAAATCTAGAACAAACAGAATTTTTAAAATATCTGCATATTCATAGCAGGGCACCATAAGCCTTTATACCTATGGCTGGGCGCTATAATCCTTGATACTTAAAGCTGGGCGCTATAAGCCTAGATACTTAAAGCTGGGCGCTATAAGCCTTGATACTTAAAGCTGGGCGCTATAAGCCTTGATACTTAAAGCTGGGCTACATAAGCATTTATACTTATGGCTGGGCGCTGTAAGCCTTTATACTTAAAGCTGGGCTACATAAGCATTTATACTTATGGCTGGGCGCTATAAGCCTTTATACTTATGGCTGGGCGCTATAAGCCTTTATACTTAAAGCTGGGCTACATAAGCATTTATACTTATGGCTGGGCGCTATAAGCCTTTATACTTAAAGCTGGGGGCTATACACCTTCATGATTATAGCTGATCTATACTTTGCTTGCCATACTTTACCTTACTCTATGTACGAAGGACAAATGGCTTAATCTTCCACTCAATATACTCCCTGGTAAACAGTATTTTTCTTACATCTGGTTGCGTGAATATCCTCCACTCGATATCGATCGTTTGAGAGGACCTCTATTATTTGGAATATCCCCTTGAACTTCTCTACTAGCTTTTTGCTTCGTTTATTATTAGAAGGTACACTGGATATTCTAGTCAGCACCAAATCTACCAAAAACTGCGCAGCTGGTCTTCTACCTGCGTCGAAAGATCTCTTCTGTTTTATTTCATTTGCTTTCAAGTTTTGTTTCGCTTTTCTTCGCAAACAAGTTTCGGTCAGCCTGACTTCTAATATTTATTCCCAACATATGCTCGGCGGGGGTAGCTCCGTTGTATTGGCTCCCTTGGTTGCCAAAGCATTCAAGAGAGATATATTGACTATCTATCTAGTTGCTATCAGCAACTATTCTTTTCTGATTACCAGATATTATAAAAATACTGGATACTTCTTTTGTTACATTGATTGTTCCAGTACGAGGGACAGCTCTGGGAAAGAACTGCGAATAGTCACAGTCAATTAGACTTCAATTTGTCCTTGAGTCAGTTCAATTCCCAGCTTAGAACAATCATCAAATAAAGACATAATCACCCACAATCCTTTCTCCTCGAGTCTCTCAGCAACAAGTGTTACATTTTATTATATATTATTGTACATTTTTTTTGTATATCTTTCAACTTTTATCAATCAACTCTAATCGTCTTAACTGTTATATTCTATTTTATTCTACATCATAGTTGTATTTTATCTGAATTGGGCTAGTTCCCGTTAAATAAATGAATAAAAATAAATTATTGTACACGCATCTATAATAACAAATATCTGTACTTCTGTACTTAATACAAACAGACCAACATAATCGATATGAAGTGTGAAACGGCTTAGCGTATTTTGGAATGGAGTATAGCTAACTAGGTGTGTTTCCTCCAGCATTTTTATAATAAAGGAAAATACATAAAATCCTGTATAATTTTATGTATTTTCGAACAAAATGTTTCATTTTTGGAAACCAGTAACGCAGTTTGATTCTTTCCACCGTTTTCTCGATGGCGAAATGACCAATGTCGTCATGATTCAGTTTGACGATCTGCCATCTACATTTCTTGGGAACCACTAGCGTTTGCCTTTATCCGTGAGTCTAAAAATTCTGCTAACTCGTTTTGAACTCTTAACTTTTCATAAACTTTCTAAAATAACTCGTAAACTGTCTAACCTGGTGACTAGTTTTTGGGATAGGAAATTTCTTGACAGCTTCAGTTTTCTCATCACATTATTATACGAAATGACATAACCTAGGTAGGTGATTTTTGTTTGAAAAAAACAAGATTTTGATAATTTTACAGTTAAGCCATGTTGTTTTATAACATTGAAAACGTCCTGCAATTTCTCGATACCTTCGTTTATGGTATGCGAGGGTATTATTATATCATCCAAATAAGGGGTTATTCCGACAGTTCTGAGAGGTTAAAAAATTTGAGACATCATTCTCTGAAATTCTGCTGGGGCGGTGCATAATCCGAAAGGGACTCTCAGATATTCATATTGGCCCTCCGGAGTGACAAATGCCGTCTTGTGCGTGTGGTCAGGATGCAACGGTATTTGGTGGTAGCCGGAAGCTAGATCCATAGTAGAAAAATATTTGTATCCCCCAAGAGAGTCAATAAGATCCTCTACAACAGGTAATGGAAACCTGATTTTCTCAGTAATTTTATTCAAAGCCCTATAATCGACCACAAGTCTCTTTTCACCACCTTTTTTGTTTACCAATAATGCCAGGCTAGCATATGCTGAACTATTTTTTTTGATTATGTTCGCAGAAAGCAACTCATCCACTTTCTTCTTCATAATGTCTTTGTCAGGCTGTGAGAACCTGTAAGGTCGAAATGAAACAGGTTTTGTGTTCGTTGTCTCTATTTTCATTATCACGGAATGTGCCTTACCCAATTGTTTTAAAGAAGAAAACAAACAACAATAAAATTTTTGTAAGATATTGTATAAATTTATTTTATTTTCTTCGTCCACCATGGTTAACTGAGTACTGAAAAAGTTCTACATGTTCCGAATATTTGAATGTTAACATCCTTAAGAACTCTTTCTACTATATACAATATAATATCCAATGTACAGCTTTCCATTGTTACTTCTGTTTTTACAAATTCATTAACCACCACCACATTACCGTTGAATCCCGATAAACGCACTTTTTCCTGTAAATAGTTAAATTGCAAGTCAAGTTTAACTGCTAAATGTTTTTTCTATTAAAGAACAGTCGCTTCCCAAATCAATGAAAGCATTTAAGGATTTACCATTTATGAAAACTTGTTTGTAAAACTTTTCTGAATTATTATTCATCATCATATTTACATTCTCAACCCTTGATATTTGTTGACTATGACCTTTCGAAAAAAATTTGCAAACTTTGCTGATTTGGCCTTTCATATTACATTTATTACAAAATTTAAATCGATGAGGGCAGTTTTCACTATTGTGACGTCCGGTTAAACCACATCTACTACAGAAAGTATTGTTTCTTAGATTAATACTTGGAACAATAATTTTACTTGGAACAATGTTTTGTTGTCCATAAAGTATACATTTATTTCTGTCGGAAGTATCCTTATGATGGGAATATTTATTGCCAAAAGATTTATTATGGCGAAAATCAATGGGGTATTTATGAAACTTATCAACATTTTGAGTTGAATACAATTGCATACAATTATGTTGGCTGCCTCAGCTGCCGAAGTGATTTTATCATCACCTATAGCGCTAAAACTAGAGAAATTTTATCATCATTCGAAAAATTCAACTTCAACTTATCGATCTTAGCCAAATGTTGAAAAAAATTCATATAAAGAACAACGATCTAAAGGTTTGTGATTTGCAACGTTCATAAAATGGTTAAGTATACATGTCTCGTCTGGAATGGAAAGTATTCAGCAATTTCGTCTTCCATTGCATCCAAGAATAACTGGGCCATTCGTTATCGTTCGCTATTAAACTATCATACCAAACTTTTGCAATACCCCGTAGCTTATTTACTGCTTGGTGAATAATCTGATAGTCGGGCCATTTAAATGAGTCCGCATGATGTTCAATTATATCAATTCAGATTGTCAGATAATGGATTGAAATTAGGAATCGCACTGTATATAATCATAGTTTTCTCGGAATGTGAGGCAACTGGAAACTGACTTACCCCTGTCTCAGAATTACAATGTTTGTTTTTTTTACTTTAGTTTTGATTTTTGTTTTCTACTTCTCTGATCCGAGTCCGAACTTGAAGAACTTGTAGAATTTGTTGAACTGCTACTGGACTGGCTATGTTTCATTTTTTTTTCCATTGCAACGCAGGTACTCAACCACTTCTGATGTTAGGTGAGCGGGCTTTTAACACTGATACACCCACTACTTCAAAATATCTTTAATATATTCGGTAATGTATACAACTCTCAGACGTTATTCCAACAAACTCTAGATGAATAGTGCATGAATGGTCTTCCTAATCATAACAAGATGAGTGCCTGCTCAGCTTGTCTCTCGTCACCGAACAGGGTCGTCCCCTAACAATAATGACAAAATCAGATGCTACGCGACCTTTTATAGGTCTATAATTAAAGTGTAATTACGCGCGGTCTTGTGGCGCGCGTGGTTTCGCTCTTTTTCTTCCTCCAAAACGGTCCATGAGCGGTTTCCATACGTTTTTAATTTCCACGCTTGGTTGACTGAAGGCACTATTGGCTTCTATAAAGGTGGTTTCCATAAATTTCTGTTTGAACTAATGTTCCTCTCTATGAAAAACACTAGCTTCGTCCCAAAGAATTCGGTGGTGTTTTGTCCAGGCGTGGTCAGCAATTCCCGATTTTGATGTTTCCCCTCGTTGAGTCCACTTTTTGTGTTCGGCTATTCTTACTGATAATGGCCTCTTGGTCTCTCCGATATAGAAATCTCCACATTCATATGGGACTTTGTAAATACAGTTTTTGCTGGATTCTGTTGTGTTCTCTGGTTTCGTCGGTTTCTCTGGTTTCGTCGACGAAACCAGAGAACACAATCCAGCAAAAACTGTATTTACAAAGTCCCATGTGAATGTGGAGATTCCTATATCGGAGAGACCAAGAGGCCATTATCAGTAAGAACAGCCGAACACAAAAAGTGGACTCAACGAGGGGAAACATCAAAATCGGGAATTGCTGACCACGTCTGGACAAAACACCACCGAACTCTTTGGGACGAAGCTAGTGTTCTTCATAGAGAGAAACATTGGTTCAAACGTAAATTTATGGAAACCACCTATATAGAAGCCAATAGTGCCGTCAGTCAACCAAGCGTGGAAATTAAAAACGTATGGAAACCGCTCATGGACCGTTTTGGAGGGAGAAAAAGCGCGAAACCACGCGCGCCACAAGACCGCGCGTAATTACACCGTAATTACACTTTAATTATAGACCTATAAAAGGTCGCGTAGCATCTGATTTTGTCATTATTCACAAGAAGACGATTGCGGATTCAAGCAATTGAAACGTTGTGAAAAATTTGAAAGAGATAGAAATCTTTCAACCATTAAGATGATGGACGTCCGAAATATAAGTAATCTAGGAAACAACTGATCGGTATCTTGCTTGCATGATGTCTCATATTTTTCTGTCACCATAGTCGAGAATTGTTGAAAATTAATGAAAAATTAATATATGACCCTTCTATGCCTTCGTATCACTATGGATAACATAATTTTTCTTTTGCAGATCCTCCAAAGATTGTCAGCGTCGGCAGAGAAAGAGTGAAAACTGCAACACTGTTCTCCTCTGCAAGCTTCGAATGTCTTGGAGAAGGAAATCCTCCTCCAACGTATGAGTGGATTCAAAAAAGGCCGGCTCCTTCAGATTCCAATATCGAGAGGGGGAGAGATGCCAAGTTGTATATCAGCAATGTAACTTACGACTTTCAAGGGGAGTACCGATGTAAAGTTACGAATATCATCAAGGGAGAAGAAAGGAGTGAAATCAGTGAACCAATCATTCTGCAAGTTCATGGTAAGTTTATTATGCGAACATATAACGGCGATTTTTATAGAAAAGTTGTTTCTTAAGTACGTGTAGAAAATTTAGGAGCGTGTTGCTGACATCAAAATAAGAAGAAAAGTTCCTATAAACACATGTCCGCAAGTTATGGGAACTTTTTTTCTTATTTCGACGTCAGTAACATGCTCCTAAAGTTTCTACACGTACTTAAGAAACACCCTGTATAATCGAAATCAGTATTTTTTCCCGAATCCAAACACAATATTTTCTTGAACGAAGTGACAGGCTGAGCATTAAAATTTTACTGTGGTATGGTGCGTTGTCCATCATTATCTTATCTTATTATTATTATCCCATCTTATCATTATTGGTCTCTTGCAAACTGGGAATTAATTAATGTCTCCATAATAATTTTAGGATCAAAGATTCCAAACAGAACAATTAACTGGCTTCTGGAACTAACTCTTCTGATATTGAGGTCCTGTCAAGACTTAGTTTCATCTCATCTGGAATGAATCCATGTTACATGTAAAATAACTACTTCTCGTGGATATGAACTTTTCGGTTTTTCTGGTATTCACTTGAAAAATATGCTCTATGTGAAACAATATGAGTTCTTTCGGGCATGAATTTCTTCGATATCACCATTTTTTAATGAAAAATAAGAAATAAAACTTTCTATGATTTTATACCACTTCTAACTGTAACCAACGTTACTACAGTTTCATCCTGTATGTACGAGATGTTCCCTGGACTTGTCAGGCAATAATTGGCGTATTGCTTCTTACATGAAGAACAGAATTATTATTCTCTGGCATTTTTCACCAACCTCACAAATGTTTATAAACAGAGTCGATGAAATGTCACAATTTTCACTAGGGTTGAAGGCCGTCGTTTTTTGGAGTTTCTTCCTAACATTTCGCTAGCGCGACTGGCTAGCTTCTCGGATGACTGGAGATTTCTTCTGCGGAGATTGTATTTTTTCTGACTTAGGTAGTCTTGTGCGTTGATTACCGTATCTGGAGTTGGTACAATCTCACTAACCCTAATTGACCCCTTTCTACCTTCCGACTTAATGTCGTTGATATCCTTTGTTATTTCAGAATTGCTTATTACCGTAACTAGGTTAGGCATATTTTCCATAACATTAATAGACACCTTTTTGCCTGCTGTCTTAATGTCGTAGTTTTCTTTTGTTATTTTGAAAATTCTAAGAATGGGATTCCATATTCGGTTGAGGTTAACAGCTTCTTCTTTTCTGTTGAAATTCTCCGTGTGTTTGTGGATCTCTATCGCCTACCGTACAAGTCGGCTATGGTATCCCTGGTTGGGGGCAAGAAGTTTTACGTCCTCAAACAAAATCTTGTGGTTTCTTTAACTGAGCGCGTGTTCTGCCACTGCCGACTTGTCCGTCTGTCCTAATCTGCAGTTCCTCTGATTTTCCTTCAGCCTTGTTCCCATGGATCTTCTTGTGGTTCCGATGTTTACCTTTCTGCGAGTGCATGGTATGCGATATACATACCCCCGTTGCAAATTGTGGGTCTCAAGACTGTTTTTATGTTGTGTTGCCCCAAGAGTTTTCCAATTCTGTCTGTGACCTTAGGGTACGTCCAGAGTGCACGCGAGAAAGCGATATCGCGAGTCGGCTTGTCGCTTACAAAAACTCGCGCTAGCAAGTTTGCTGGCGTGAACGCGAGGTGTGGTCATAGTACAGGCAGGTTGCTATACCCAGGTGACAGTTTAGGAAAGTAGAGCAGGATCAGTCATGATCATGGAGTTATCTCAGGAAGCTAGAGCAGGAATTTACTTGGAAAACGGAGAGAAAAGAGCCTATGTGCTAGGTTCTCTGACAACAGTTTTCCAAGCAGAGGTGTATGCCATCCTGGAGGCAACCAGAGTGGAAGAGGTGAGGTCTGACCAAGAGAGACATGTATATGTCTGCCGCCATCAGAGCTCTGAATGCAACCAAAACCAGATCAAAATTGATTCAGGAGTTCAGAGATGCCCTGGACAGTCTTACGACTGAAAAAGAAATAACGCTGATGCGGGTTCCGGGCCATGCTGGGATTGAAGGTAACGAGAGACGGACCAGCTAGCCAAACAAGGAGCCGGGCAACCCTACTACGGGCCCGAACCCGCACTCGGCATAACAAAGAGACAAGTAACAACAGCACTGACTGAGTATGCCTAGGAAAAGAATGGAGAGGGATAGACGGCTGCAGGCAGTCAAAGCAGATGGTATTGATGCTCGACAGGACAAGGACGGCCAAGATACTGAAGCTAAGCCGCAAAAAACTCCAACTCTTGGTGGGAGTTCTAATCGGCCTCTGCAGCCTCAGGAGGCATCTGTCTCTCATCAGATTTGAGGCAGACCGACTATGCGCGGAATGTGGCGAGGAGGACTTCTTCCACTTACTGCGAATGTGGTATTTATGGCAGGCTCAGACAATACGTCATCGGAGCTACCACTATGATGCAACTATTATGCAATGGAAGGATATTTCGACTCTCTTGAGATGGTCGAAGATGTTCGAGCAGGTATCCGCCAAGGGATGAGTGAAGATGCCGGCGTTTGCGAAAAAGACCCACTGGGGCCTTGTCGCTGACGCTTGCGTCCTCTACCCAGTACCATTACCATTATCTCAGGAAGATATGTTTGATTTTTAAGTCTAGCTGCTGAAAGTAACGTACTTTCGAAACTTCTTAGAGAATTGCAGCTCACGAAATTAGTGTTAAGTGTCATACGTGAGGTGAATATAATCACCAGTTATCCAAGTTAAAGTCACCCAAAAAATGCTCAAGAATATTTTAGAATGGAACTTTTTATAGCATTTTGAAAAAAAATAAAATTCGCTTGATTTAGAATTGGTGTAACCTTTATCAGAAGAATATCTTTCAAGACGAATGACTTGTGATCACTTCTAAATAAGAATTTTTTTATGTCCACGTGTTTACGGATTAAAATAAGAAATGTAACCAATTATACCCAGCAGAGCAGTAAAATTCGTAGAAATTACTCCTATAAACAGGAACCTTCTGGCAGACGCGAGAAATCACTCTGAATCGGAAACCAGAAACAATAATTCATTCCGGTAAGCTGTCGGACTCCGATGCGCGAGATTCTGCGCGAGATGAGCGTTGTCAATTTGACCGCTTCCATTGATTATCAATTGCTTTTTCTCGCGCTGACTCCCGGTAAGCGAGAAGCTGACTCGCGATATTGCTTTCTCGCGTGCACTCTGGACGTACCCTTAGATATAGAAGATACGCACGTGCAACTCTCTGAGCCTCCTCCCTAACGTCGTTTCGTGGAAGTCCTCGGTTTCATGGCACTGTTGATTTCGGGTGCACTATATCCGTTCGATGTCTTAGTAGATGCTCAGATTCACATATTATCCGAGCACGTTCCGCTAGTGTGGAGATAAATCCTCGCTTCTGACTAGGATGGTGGTTTGATAGAACGTGCAGATATTTTCCGTGTGCGTAGGTTTTTCGGAATACTTTGTGGGTCATGCGCCACATCTTTCGATGAGTACATCTAGAAATGCTATCCGTTGTTCCTGTTCAGTCTCTATGGTGAACTTGATGCTGGGGTGTTGAGCATTCAGATGTTCTAGGAAACGGTTCAGTGTGTCCTTTCCGTGTCTCCAAATGACGACGGTGTCGTCCACGTAACGTAGGAACATGGTTGGTTTTAAATGAGAAGCATCAATTGCTTTCTCTTCAAAATGTTCCATAAAGAAGTTGGCTATCACTGGGCTGAGTGGACTTCCCATTCCATTGGAAGTAACTTCCCGTGAGACATGCCTTAGAGAGTTCGACGATGTCATTCGGAAACATGTTACTTTGCTCCCTCAGAGAGTCTTCAAGTGGGACGCTGGTGAACAAGGACACCACATCGAAGCTGACCAGAAGAGACAATCGAAAATAAATATCAACTATTCCACACCTCCCCATATTTCTCTACGTCAGCCGTTGTCAGAGCAAAATGTCAAATAATTTTTTGATGGACAATTTTGGCGATTCTGATTATAAAAGAATGTGATTGTGGAAACAACGTTGTATTTATTGTATACGTGTTTTAGATACATTTTATTCGCTTGAGAAATTGGCGCGAATAAAATGCTATCTAAAACACTTATACAATAAGTAACTATTATATGTTATTTTGTTTATGTCCTTTTTGTAACTTCAAAATTTGAATTAATGTTTTCATCTTTATGGGAAATTTTTTTCTTAGACTTTTTATTACGCAAACAATTGATAGCCTGATAATTTTGACTGACAAATGTTTTCATTTAGACAATAAAGTTGCATTTATCTATCAACAGAGATGCAGAAATATCAAGTTTTTTGATAGTTGTACAAAATAGCTATTTAAAATACAAGTTCGTAAAGTAGGACTTTTTTGTATGAGCATGAAGTTTGTTGAATGAAGCGCAGCCGAGTTCAACAAACACGCGAGTACAAAATAGTATATTATGCAATGAGCACAAAATGATGCCCATTTTGTTGCGAGTTGCATACTATACTTTTTCTATGACAACATATCGTTCACGTTTAATACATGTATACATCGCAAAAACTTTGAAAGAAATAAACTGATGATCTTTCATTACTCCAAATTCGCCGCTAATGGGCTTTCTATCAAAATCAAAATATAAATTAAAGAAATATGTAAATATTTTCTTTATTGCTATTTCTAATAGGTACACAGAAATAGAAGCCTATAAATGTATGTATGTATCTAATTGAAGAATGCTTTCAGTTTCAAATATTTGGCAATATCTACAGGGTGTTTCATAATAAATGCGCTGGACTTCAGGATGTGATAGCTCGTCCAAAAATATGAAAAAAAGTTTCTATTAACTTACCCTCTAAAATGCACCATTTTCGAGATACAGGGTGTTGAAATTAAAAGAAAAATAATCGTTTTTTGCGAATATCTCTGGAACCATTTATCGCACAGAAAACAGATTTCGTAGGCATTTTCTACTCATAATAAGCTGTGTTTTGTGTAGATTTTTATTTTTAAAAATTCATAATTGGTGAAGATTTTGAAGGGGTAGTGGGTGTTTTTTTCTCCAACTTCTACGCCACTGGAAAAAGTACAGTTCTGAGCTTCCTATATGAACCGCCAATGTTTTCTACACAAAAAAAGTATTCTTGGTCATAAGCTCTAAAGTTGACCGTTTTCAAGAAAAATCAACTTTCATGTTGTTTAAATAACGTTTTTACCTCGAAAAATTGCTGCGTGCATTGAAGCTAACGGTGGACATTTCCAACAATTCAACTGAGTATGATTGTTATGTTTTTTTTTGCAATTAGAAAGTCAACTTTTTGTTTTGTTATTTTTTTAACGTTTAAATAAATTTTGTATAATTAGGAATTTTTTTTTTAATTTACCATGTTTTTCAACATGAAAGTTGATTTTTCTTGAAAACGGTCAACTTTAGAGCTTATGACCAAGAGTATCTTTTTTGTGTAGAAAACAAAAGGTATTCTTGGTCATAAGCTCTAAAGTTGACCGTTTTCAAGAAAAATCAACTTTCATGTTATTTAAATAAAGTTTTTTCCTCGAAAAATTGCTGCGTGCATTGAAGCTAACGGCGGACATTTCCAACAATTCAACTGAGTATGATTGTTATGTTTTTTTTTTATTTTGCATTTAAGGAGTCAACGTTTGGTTTTGCTACTTGTTCTAACGTTTAAATAAATTTTGTATTAATTGAGAAAAAAATTATTTAAAAATGTTACATTTTGCCAGAAATACTACAGTTTCAATACTCACTGGAGTATATCTGGAGGCGAGAGCGCTAATAGGCTCCGCCTACCAGTGTTTGCGATACCATTGGCCGACTCAAATGTTCGGCAATGGTATAAATTTGAGCTTGTTTGGCTGTTTTAGGCAGTCATCCAGGAGTCGCCCGAGGGTTCGGACAGTTTCCAGGGGTGAAGCCTCACTTCTGGATGGCTCAGTAGAGTTAAGCGCGCGTGTAAATAGTATTTCTGGCGTTTTTAGGTATCTACGGCCTGGCATGCGAATTAATGGAACCTCGTTGGTCGGCAACACCAACCAATCCAAAAAGAATTCGTATGTCAGACGCGTTCCTGCTGGTTTTCCAAATAGATGGCGTGAAGAGTTCCGGAGTGGATGGGATTTTTGCGATGAGATTCTCCGAGCTACCTGGAATTGTAGAAATTTTGAACTCGCTTCGGAGCGTTTGGATTAAGCTCCGGAGGTCGAAGTATTTCCCCGCTTCGTAGTTCTTTTCCATTTCGTTCCGGAGAGATGTCAAAAAAATTTACCATGTTTTTCAACATGAAAGTTGATTTTTCTTGAAAACGGTCAACTTTAGAGCTTATGACCAAGAGTATCTTTTTTGTGTAGAAAACATTGGCGGTTCAAGTAGGCGGCTCAAAATCATACTTTTACCAGTGGCGTAGAAGTTGGAGAAAAAAACACCCCTACCCCTTCAAAATTGTCACCAATTATAAATTTTAAAAAATGAAAAATCTGCACAAAACATAGCTTATTATGAGTAGAAAATGCCTACGAAATCTGTTTTCTGTGCGATAAACGGTTCCAGAGATATTCGCAAAAAAACGATTATTTTTTTTTATTTCAACACTCTGTATCTTGAAAATGGTGCATTTTAGAGGGTAAGTTGATAGAAACTTTTTTTCATATTTTTGGACGAGTTATCACATCCTGAAGTCCAGCGCATTTATCATGAAACACCCTGTATATCATTATAGATACTAACAGCCGTATGCATAGTCAATTCCAGCGACTCGCCAGAGTTTCGCCGCTTGCTACACAAGAACTATAATGCACAGTCGACCTCCAAAAAAGTGGTACATCGCCTGCGTTTCGCCAAAATGTGACTTATCGCGTAGTTGTCGCTTTTTTGGAGCTCGACTGTGCATTATAATCCTCGTGTAGCGAACGGCGAAACTCTGGCGAGTCGCTGGCGATTGACTATGCATACGGATGTAAGAGTCGTTCTCAGCATTGAGAAGTGTGACCACAAAGTGGAACTTTTAATTTTTTGGCGAAGTCGCCAAAATTAGCCATTAAAACGTTGTCTGAAAACGATTTTGTCTTTTGATCTACCTTCCATTCAAAAAAAGGTAATAAATTCAGTGTTGTTACCGTCGCTGCTTCTATTATGTTCGGAGGTGTCAATTCTAAGTCGATATCACTATCAGTTTCCATTTTAATCAATAGTTTTAATAGAAAACAACTATAAAATTACTCGTTACCTACTAAAATTTTGACAGAAACGATCTGCTGACATTTCATCAATTTGTCGCTGGATGTCATAATTTGACAAGCCGTAGTCGTCGTGATTTTAGAGTGAACCTAGACCTAACACGAAATATTCCATTTCGCATTTGTTGCTTAGCAACTTGCCTAGCAACCGATGCAAAAATGGAATTCTGTACAAAATGTTCTTGTTTATGATCGAAGTTACGGTTATAAAACGAATATTTATTGAGGTTGTCGTAGAAAAAAGCCCTTTACGAAAGTGTTTAATACGAAGTTTTTTCTTCGGCAGTTATTATATTGCCAAAGTGTAGCAATTATATCATTAATTTGAATGTTCAATGATATGAATTGTCGCCGTATTATCAAATGAAGACTTCCGAGTTATATTTGACGCATGAACAGTGTGTAAAAAATTTCTTCACACGCACAAGTGATTTTTTATGCACTTGTGCGAAAAAGTAATACTTTACGCACTGTCAGCAGTGCATAAAGGCTTAGTTTACGCACTGTCGTAGAAAAAATAATATTATTGACTCTGAACTGCTCATAGCGGTTGATACAAAGACGTGTTACATAGTGTGATTTCTTTCATCATGAATTAATGACGCTCGGGAAAAGATCCAAAAATCCAACTGTAAATTGTCATCTGAAACCAACAAATTATTAATTTTGCAAAACTCACTTTCCATGAATTATTTAAGTAACAAATGTATTTATCCGGAGTCGCACGTATAAAGTAATCTGACAAAAGCCTTTTCGGGGGATTCAAACAATGCCCATTACAAAACTCTTTGTGAAATCTCGGAGCATATAAAGAGAGAATGGTGAAATCGAGAACACGTAACGGTATCAGTTTAGTAATAAAGCGATGAAATATGACCCAATTGGCTGTATTAGTGCGAAATACAGAGATGTAGAATTTACACATTTGCACGTCGATATCCAATTTGGGAATGAAGGTACACAGTGGGGGAAAACCGCACGGGTATAGCCAGGGGCGTACTTAAGGATAATGTGCATCGGAGGTACTCGAAAGCCAGTCGAAAGGAAAACGTGGAGTTTTTCACATCCTTTTGCTCAAGTGGTGGGAAGGAATTGAAAGTCATCCCAAGTAGTGGCAGGGTATACACCGACCAATTAAGGAAAATATTGTGGGAATTTCGATACCGAATCATTCACTCACAAACTCTCAGGTGCTAAACTGGAATCATTTGACAATTTCGAAAATATCAATGATGAGGTTGATGAACTCAATTCAATAATTATCAACACATTTAATAGGCATGCCCATAAGAACGATTCGGATCACAAAAATGCTTACACCGTGGTTAATGACTGTTAAGGTAAAATGCCATTAGCAATAATTCAATATTATTCTGGTGATATTTTTTTGCAATAATACTACTCTCACAGAATTAAGTTCATTTCCCCAAAAAAGTAGCCCATAATTTATAGAAGAGTAGAACAAAGCAAAATATGCATTCTTCAATACATGAAGATCCAAGAATTGCCACTGTTTTTCAGAGAAGAAAAAGTCTAACATTGGTGTTCCACAGGGTTCAGTGCTGGGGCCGCTGATATTTTTATTATTTATTAACGACATACCTCAGCATATCAATGCCAAACTTTTGGCTATTTTTGCAGATGACACTTCCTTAGCGGTCACAGCATGTACATACGAGAAATTGATTGAATCAACCAAACAAATAATGATATGTTTCAACAGTTGGTGTGCGCAAAATGGTCTAATGGCGAATATCCCTAAAACTGACTGCATATATTTGATTCCCCACACAAATACAAAAGTACTACAGTTTTACTTGAATGGAGCAACTGTAAAATCAACGGAATGTACCAAATTTCTAGGTATACCGGGTGGCTACGGAAGTATTGCCTACGGAATATCTCAGTTATTGTATGAAGTAGGTTTGTGAAATTTGGAGCGTCGATATAATGACATAAGAGCTAGAATTTGAGCATATTGACATGTCGAAGTTAACTTCCGGTCTGACCGGAAGTAACATCAACTTTCTTATTTTAAATAGAAACCCTATTTTTTTTTTTCGCTTTATTCAGCATTCAATTCCCTTTCTAATGACATATCACAAGTTGGTATCTAACCAGAAACTAGATCAGAAAAAAATTATTATTGAAATTCACCGAGTAGGCCGTGGAAGCAAAATGAAAGCCAAAAATTGAAAAGTTGGCTATGGAAACCATACGTCACTTGATAACAGTTGCTACTACTGTGATATTTTATTTTCACTCGTCGGCGTTATAAAAAGCCGCCAAAAAAATATTGGAAAAATTGGGAAAAAACAATACTCTATAGGTCCATAACTTAAATAGGAACATACAACTTTTTCTTGCCTGTACTATTCAGCATAACCTTTCCTTTCTAATGATATAATAGAAAGTAATTTTTTGAAATGAAATTCCAAAAAATCCAATTATTATTCTTCAAATAACGAAAAAACAGATTTATCGAAAAAAAAAATTCAAATTGATAGGATTAAAGATAAAATAAATTCAAAACAAATGTTCGAAATGCATTCCCTCAGCGTCAATACATTTATTGACTCTGGTGATATTTTCATGTAAAACGATTCTCAACATTTGGGGCGTGATATCTTGGAAAGCTCTACGAATTTTTACTTCTAGCTCATGTAGAGTTGTAGGCTGTGTGGAATACACCCTATTTTTAAGATGCCCCCATAGAAAAAAGTCGCACGGAGTAAGATCAGGTGACCTTGGTGGCCACCTGACTGGACCATGGGTTGTTATAAGTCTCTCTTGAAAGCGATTTTGAAGATAATTTCTCGCTATTCTTGAATTATGCGGAGGGGCGCCATCTTGCTGGAAGTACATTCTCTCAGTTATTTCCGCTGGTAGGTTGTTAATGAATTCCGAAATTTCATTCGTTAAAAAATTAAAGTATCTCTCTCCGGTTAGTTGGCCTTGAAAAAGAATGGGGCCAACAATATGAGTTCCAACTATTCCTGCCCAAACATTCACACCAAATCTCTCCTGGAAGCCGCCTTGTCGAAACCGGTGCTCGTTTGCTATCGCCCAGTACCTGGAAGAAAAGACCGTTCACACTTTTAGCACTTTACACTTCCACTATCTACAATAATCCAAATAAAGTACAGTACCTACCTTGTATTATTCCTGTTAAATAATCCATTGTTGGTAAATCTTGACTCGTCCGTAAACAAGATATAATAGTTAAATAGGTGATTCTCAGCATTTTGTCGAAGAAACCAATTACAATATTCCAGGCGCCTTTCACCGTCATTTTCATACAAATGTTGATGCAACTGATACTTGAAGGATTTCAATCGATGTTTTTTCAAAATTTTCCTAGCAGAGCCCTTACTTATAGCTAATTCGGCGCCAATCTGCCTTGAGGAAATTGTGCTATCATATTGTACTAAAGCTAATACATTAATTTCAGTTTCCTCATTAATAACAAATGCTTCTTGGTCTTCGTGAACATCAGGCTCACTTCTTAATTTTTCTTCAAGCCACTGGAAATACCTTCTTGACGGTTGCTGCCTCCCTGGATATCGCTCTAAATACAATCGTTCAGCGGCATAAGAATTTTTTAAACATTCACCATAAATGAGAAGCATGTCAATTTGTTCGGTTCGTGAATAACGGGGCATTTTTTGAATATTCCACTAACTGATTTCGATTTCCAAACCCTTTTAATATGTCAGAATCAAAAACACTACTTCGAACGTCAAAATAATATGGATAGCAACGTTCGTGACAGCTCTCATTTCTTTTTTGTTTCATTCCAAAATACATCTTAATCAGCCTACTTGTTAATATTTTGGTTCGAATGATTATTGCAATGGAATGATTATTCTGAATAGCACAAACATCGTCCATAGGTAGATATTAGAATATCTATGGACAATGGCACAGACCAAGTACGTTTCTGTTCCTATTTAACCTAGAACCTACAGGATATAATTTATCATTCCACATTATTTTTAATTTAATTTTTGCGTATGGCGATAATATGTTTTGTTATTTGAAGAATAATAATTGGATTTTTCGGTATCTCAGTTCAAAAAATTATTTTCATTTATATCATTAGAAAGGAATGGTTATGCTGAATAGTACAGGCAAGAAAAAGTTGTATGTTCCTATTTAAGTTATGGACCTACAGAGTATTGTTTTTTTCCCAATTTTTCCAATATTTTTTTTTGCGGCTTTTTATAACGCCGGCGAATGAAAATAAAATATCACAGTAGTAGCAACTGTTATCAAGTGACGTATGGTTTCCATAGCCAACTTTTCAATTTTTGGCTTTCATTTTGCTTCCACGGCCTACTCGGTGAATTTCAATAATAATTTTTTTCTGATCTAGTTTCTGGTTAGATACCAACTTTTGATATGTCATTAGGGAATTGAATGCTGAATAAAGCGAAAAGAAAAAAAATAGGGTTTCTATTTAAAATAAGAAAGTTGATGTTACTTCCGGTCAGACCGGAAGTTAACTTCGACATGTCAATATGCTCAAATTCTAGCTCTTATGTCATTATATCGACGCTCCAAATTTCACAAACCTACTTCATACAATAACTGAGATATTCCGTAGGCAATACTTCCGTAGCCACCCGGTATATGTCGACCAGTCCCTTCGATGGAGACCATATTGATATACTGAGTAAGAAACTGAACAAAGCTAGATTTGCAATAATGCGTTTGAGATCCTCTCTGCCAGTGGAGTCATTGCTGACATTTTATTATTCACTTGTTTATAGTCATATGTCGTATAATGTAATCCTCTGGGGAAACTGTCAATAATCATAGAATTTTCGTAACGCAAAAAAGAATAATTCGCACCATGTTCAACTTGCCTCCTAATGAATCTTGTTTGCATCATTTTGTCGCCTACGGAATATTAACATTGCCTTGTTTATTTGTATTGAAGTGCTTGCTGTATGTTAAAGACAACATTAGAAAACTCAAAACAAACTCTCACTACCATGACTATACCACTAGAAACAGAAACCTTTTAAGCAATCCATTACATAGGACTGCTAAATTTGAAGGGTGCCCTACTTATCAAGAAATGATGTTTTACAATCATTTGCCTGAAAGCATTCAGCAGCTCGACGTGAATTCATTCAAGAATAAAGTTAAGTCTTTACTAACGTCCAAATGCTACTACAGCATAGGAGATTTTATGACAGGTAGGGAACTAGGTTAAAGCTTAGCATACCACAATAGTAAATTGTGTTTTTTATTTTATTTTATTATTTGTATACATACATTGTCTGAAAGGATTAATAAAGATTATTATTATTATTATATTATTATTAAGTTGTCTGAAGGAAAAATTGTTCTTGGATACTTTTTTGACCATTCTTCCACGTGAGCTGTCCATGATAAATTTTCATCGATGATCAAAAGATCAAACCAAGTAATTAACCACTTCTGTTATCAACATTGCTGTTACTGGAAATATCAATTTCTCGTGTTTTGTCTTCATTAAGTTTCAATTGATTGCCTGTGAGCCATCTAAAAGCATGATCCAAATCACCACTGTTCTTCTCTGTTGAGTTGATTACTGTTTTGTAAGATGCTAAGATGGTTGTATCATCAGCAAAGCACAATTTTATGCTAATATACATTGACTGAAATCCTTGATTTGATTCAAGAATGAAATTGTCCTCAATACCTATCCCTGAGGTACTACATGTTTGACTATTTTTGTTGAGAGAAAATGTATTACTCATATATACTGATCCAGATCTGTTATTCAAATATGATTTGAATAGTTCAAGAGTTAGATCTCTCACCCCTAATATTCCAATTACTCGAAAATTAAACATAAACATTGAAGGGAATATCGAATCAAATCGCTGCTTCAATAACATTCCTAATTAATAACTGTTTTAACACAGTATTGTTTTCCCAGCTACTAAATATGGGACTTGTAAAACCCTTATTTAAAATCAGCGATAAAGAGGAACTCGGAAATTATCGTCCCAATCTACATCATAAAACATGATCCGAAAAATACTAAAAGTCAGGCTTGTGAAATTTCCAGATGAACACGAAGTAATTTCAGAGAGTCAGTATGGCTTTAGAGAAAGAAAGTCAACTGAAGATTTAATTTGGGCATTGACATCAAAGATATATAAGGCAATTGATTAAAAAAAAAAACATAACTATGTGTATTTTTTTGCTTTTCCAAAGCTTTCGACTCAGTGAGCTGAAAATAATTGTTCAGGAAACCATAAAAATATGGGCTTAGAGGAAATGCAGACAACTTTTAAGGGTTATCTCACAAACCGTCAACATTACGAGGATGTATTGATATCTAGTTAGCCTAGACCAGTTCCCTGCATAAACAAAATGTTGCGTTACCATAGCAACGAACAATAACTTATTAGAAATGCCAGTGTGAAGTTTGACGACAAAATGGTAAACCAGAGTTACGCAAAAAATTAAAAGAAAAAATTAGTCCTCCGAAATTGTGAAAATCGAAAAATTGGAGTATCGAGCCATCATCAAGTACCTGTATTTAAAAGGGTTAAGAGGTAAGCAGATTTACGAAAATATGCTTAATACCCTTGGTGATCAATGTCCTCCGTATGCGACCGTGAAAAATTAGACTGCAAGCTTCAAAAGAGGTAAATTTTCCATTGAAGATGATGACCGATCGGGAAGGTCAGTTTCTGTGTCAGTCCCCGAAAATATCGATGCAGTTCATGACATGATTTTAACAGAACGTCGAATTGGGCTAAAAAGGATATCTGAAGCACTGAATATTTCATACGAACGCGTTCATCATATAGTTCATGTTCGATCTGTGCTCGATTTGAAAACGATGTAGACTTCTTGAACCGAATTGTTACTACGGATGAAACTTGGGTACATTTCTACGATCCAGAAACAAAGCAACAATCGATGGAATGGCGACACTCCGGTTTTCCAAGACCTAAGAAGTTTCGTGTCCAAAAATCTGCTGGAAAAGTTCTTGCTTCAGTTTTTTGGGATTGTCATGGAGTAATCATGATTGATTTTTTGAATAAAGGTAGAACAATAACTGTAGATTACTATTCGACATTACTGAGCACTCTACGGAAAGAAATTAAAGAGAAAAGACGCGGAAAGCTATCCAAAGGTGTTTTGTTTTTGCAGGATAACGCCCCTGCACACAAATCTCATGTTGCCATGCAAAAAATTCGTGATTTAGGGTTTGAATTACTAGAACACCCCCCTTATTCACCAGATTTGGCTCCGTCCGACTATCATCTCTTTCCTCAACTGAAAAAAAGTTTAAAAGGTCGTAAATTTTCTTCCAACGAGGTGGTTATAAAAGCTGTGCAGGTCTGGTTTGCAGAGCAAGAAGGAATTTTTTTTTGAAAGGTCTAGAGACGTTGCAGGTTCGCTTTAATAAATGTATCCAATTAAGAGGAGAATATGTTGAGTATTAAAATATTTTGACATCGAAATTTTGTTTGGTTCTATAGTGGGCTGATCATTTTTCAATATATCCTCGTATACATGTTAGATCAACAACTGAATGGAGAACTGTTATCTCGTAGCTGGTGATTTATGCCATGCATTAAGACTAATGACCTGGGAGGCCCCAGGTCAGAAAATAATCACCACATGGCCAGTAACTTATTCGTATGCTAATGGCACAGATTGCTAGAAGCATCCTAAATATCTTGTATCATTGACACACTTGACAGTAGATGTTAACTGCCAAAACGTCGCGAATCGAAAAAAAAATTAAGAGAATTAATTTTCTTTGTTTTTCGGACAATAAAAGTCCAAAAAAATTACTCAATCTGATACATTGTCAACCATTCTCAATCAAATGTTATATCATAATTATGAAAGTTCACGTATCCACCTATTCAACCTAGTTGCCTAGTTCGTCCCTGCGTTCGGCTTGCACAATTTAGAAGAGAACTGGGATAAAGTCAACACAGACGCGCTTGGCTTATATGTGAATTACATGAATTACAATCGAGTATGATAAAAGGATCAGCATGATTAGACGGTTTGTTCGAGAATGTGTTTTCATGTTCACGGGAATTATTGGTTTCATTATTCACAGGCTTGGAGTCAGTCGCCCACGAAAGGATGTGGACCATGATTGTCAATGATTGAATTTTATTTTTATTCTGATACGTTAGACATAGCCTAAATGAAAGAGAATTTCCAAAGATTGCCTCTGGAAAAACTGCATTTCGAAAACTTCGATAAAAGAAGTCTAACGGTGATTCGATTTTTACAGTTTTCTGAAATTATTGAAGATTATTAGCTGAAAATAATGATTCCTAGGATATTTTGTTGATTATTTCTTTCGTCTATTAAATATCAGTCATCAATCAATCATACGTTTGTTTCCTGTTTGACAGGACCAATCAACACGCTCTAATAGCGACTATTTACATGATGCACAATAGTCACCGACTATTCAGCATGATACTCATATCAAGGAGCCTGAGCATCTGACAGTACTCTAAATAAATACATATTAAACGTCAAATAAAATCAATCGTGTTGAGCTGTATAAGAGAATGAATGTGGACCTTCTACGGTTAATACTGCAAGTTCTTCAAAAGCTGAACAAATGTCACAAATTACGCATGGTGGAAATGTCACATACAATAATTGTGTTTTTAATTTCAATTGATAAATTATAAAGATGGTGCTGTTTTTGTTTAGATTTTGTGCTTTGTTCTTGATATTTTGAATAAATTATTCCAAATAGTTTAATTTTCATTCATTCATATGACTGATATAAAGAAGTAGATTCAAGAAATAATCTTCACAAATATAACACGACCTTGATTAATTGTCGACTATTTTATTGCTGCTAAATTTCTCTTGTATTTATTAATTTCACTCGACATTATTTTGGCATTAATAATCAGAGATAAAAGCCCTCGAGCTTCGCTCTCGGGCTCTCATCAGATTATTAATGCCAAAATAATGTCTCGTTAAATTATTATAAAATACAGTCGAAATTTAGATGCAATAAAAATAGTCGACTATTTATCAAGGTCTTGTTATATTACCCTTGACTATTCCACTCGTCTCAAGATATTCACGTAATCTGACCAATCACAAATCAAAGAAAACTTATATTATCGCGAAAACGCCAGCTGTCTCTCAATTCTGTTTGGACTGTCAGCGTTGGTGTTTTCAACGATGTAACCATAGATGACAAAGCAAAGTTTGACATTTTGACAGATCATAATTGTAGGCGAAAACGTCAAAATGAGTCGCATCGTAACTATATAATACATTATTGATGGTTATAATACATTTTTTGTGATTATAGTTGATTGATTATGGTTATGATGAATTGACTGTTCATGTTTATAATAATACTTTTAATGATTCGTGAAATAGTCTAATAAAATTCCACTCAACTGAATTGTATCGAGAAAACACCACTCGTCCTGCGGACTCGTGGTGTTTTCTAGAAGCAATTCAGTTTCGTTCAGAAATGAATCGACAGACTTATCGCGAAAATTCAATCACTTGTGATATTACTATTGAAAACACTGTATTGGAACATAGTATGCTTCCAGGAATGATAATTTGAAAGGTTTTGCAGGCATTTTCTTTAAAAAAATTGTTCCGATGTGTTTTTGTATGCATATCTTTGGTTAAGCCTTGGTATATTGATGTATTCGGTTCACCCCATTCAATAATTTGAAAACTTCCGAAAATGGTTTATACTATATAAGAAAGAATATCAATTGTATCTTCTCATTTTGATAATAGACTATGTGCTAGAGCTACGACTCGAATTTTTAATGAATATCATTCAGAAAAAACATATCATATCAGTTTGTGATACAGTTGATAACTGCTGTTGCAGTTGTAGGACATGCAGTGATGGACAACATTCAATCTTTGAGACTAGATCGAATTCTGAAAGAAGCAAAATTCCTTCCCCTTAAAATGCAGAAGGTACAAGAATTGAATGAAGATGATCCTGGTAGACGTACAGAGTTTAGTGAAATCATGAGTCAGTTATTAATCTGTGATAATAATTACCTCTACGGTGTGTGCTACTCTGTCTAATCTACTTCTTATTTAAATGGACATGTGAATAGACACAACTGCAGATACTGGAGTGACGTAAATTTCCATTGGTACAGAAAAACTCATACACAAGCTTCCCAGAAATGGAATGTTCCGGCTGGGCCTTATTGTAGGTCCATATTTCATAGCTGGTAACCCCAACGGACAAGCGTATCTTGAACATTTTGGTTCAACTGTGAACCCCAGAATCACTCAACTACTTGAAGACGATGATGATCTACTTGAAGGTCAGCTTATCCTTAAAAAAGATGAAGTTCTTTACAATTTGTTGCACCGGTATGACAATTTCCCAAGGAAATGGGTTGGAAGGAGAGAACCAATAGAATGGTCTGCTAGATCTCCTGAGCTATCACTATCAGACATTTTTATGGGGACATTTGAAATAAAAAATAAATATCACACAGCCCAATTCTTTTGGACAATGCGGTGAACGATGTCAAAGTCGTACTGCCAGATACGTACTGCCCATCGAGTGATATTCTAGAGCCTCTTGAGGCCATAGTTGTTGGTTATGTCTGTGAAGCAAGTTCCTTCGATTTAGGGTCTCAGCAAACAAAACTGCCAAACACTCTTTTTTTGTTGTACTGTACTTTCTCCCAATTTTTGTCAATCACCGACTCAAGTAGCAGATACCTTTCACGCCTTCAGACTGTTCCTGAGGAAGTACAGCTCCAATGCCATAATCAGAGGCATCTGTCAGAATATGAAACGGAAGATCGAAGTAAGGATATGACAGTATAGGTGCAGAAACAAAACAATTTTTGATATTGTCCAAAGTTCTCTGGCACGTTTCATCCAATTCGAACCATTTATATTTTCTTGGCAGTGCTGTCATTGGAGCTAACAATGTTAAAAAATTAAGGATGAATCACCTATACCAGGATGCCATTTCCCAGATACGTCTAACTTCAGAAACCGTTCTGGGTGCTGGGATCGCTTCAACTTTTTTGGAACCAATGGCGATCACAAAATAACCAAGGTAGCGTAATTCTGACTGGCAAAAATGACATTAGTCCCAGTTCAATTTCAGGCCTGCTCTTTTAATACTGCTGAGTACTTCAGGAAGTACCTTGATGTGCTTGGGAGAACTTGGTGTATAGACGATCACATCGTCTGAATAATCAAAAACTGATTGCTCAAGTTCAACATCTAATACCCGGTCTATGAAACATTGACACGTAGCTGGAGCGTTGTGGAGTCCAAACGGCATTCGCTTGAACTGGTATAATTACCTTGTGGAAACAACGAAAGCAATTGGGGGTCTAGACGATACCGCGACATAGATCTCCCAGTACGTGCTCTTCATGTCCAAAGTGGTTAGAAACCTAGCATTCCTCAACTTGTCCAGAGTTGAAATCACAAACGGAATAGGATAGAAAGACTAACTTTCTTTCGTTTTTACGAATCTCCTAGATTTTCGGAGAAAATCCTGCAAAAGCAGAGCTTGTGCGAGCAAGAGAGATCCGAAACCTACAGCTTGCATGCAAAGTGGATTCCGAGCCACTTCAGCTCCGTGACAGGCGGTGGGATCGAACCCGGGCAGCCTGGGTGGAAGGCGTGTTCACTCAATTCAATTTTCCATAGTTGAGGCAGAATCTGTATCTACCATCAGGTTTTTTATGAGTACGATCGGTAGAGTTAGAATGTTCAATCAACCGTAATATTGTTAACTGTTGCCATTTTGTTGTCACCCATAAAATTCAGAGGAAGAAACCAATTTAAAATTTTGTTTTATTTTGCACTTTCTAAACTGTCTTTAGTCTAGTTTTCGCGGACGTCAGGGCCTATAACCTGATAAATATATTGTTAGTACAAAAACAAGAACTGTTTTGGATGCAAAGTATTAATTTTTTTAACACACACTAATTTCATAATAACAGGTGACGGGCGACTGCTACGCTCGTCAAATAAAAGCGTCGCTACCAATTTCAAATTCTCAAAGCCAAACCTCAACCATGAGAGTAGGTAAAGAGAGAAAAAAAAATTGTTTAATAATACCGATAAAGTATTTAACATTTGCTACATCTCATCATCATGATTGCTAATGTCTTTGTCTTTTGTTTCACAAAAATATCGGACGTCTGATAATAAAACATAATGGATGAATATTTTTTCAGGTGCTCCCCAAGTTTTGAGACATTCGGCTACTCCAGAAGTAATAGTCGAAAGGGGGCAACCTGCAGATTTGAGTATGGTAGTTTGTGCTGATCCAAGGCCAAGGTTTGTGGCTTGGGAATGGGGTTCTCTGAGACTGGAGGCTGGTGCAGAAATGGGTGAGTAATTTTATTATTCATTGATATTTATTCCAAATTCACCCTGGAAGGCGGTATCGATGGATATTCAACTGAACTGCATATTAAGGGACACACAAAAATACAGATGAGCATGAAAACCTTAATAAGCGGGAACACAAAGAGCCTTCTCGACTGCAGTGACTCTGGTGTCGCATTTATAGACGGACTTGTCAGGGAAAACATTAGAATAGAATAAAACCAATAATGCCAACTCATCGAAGGCTTCCGTCAGAACTACGTGCTCAGGGTGATCTATAAGGTGAAATATTCCATATCTTAGAAGTATCATACATATGTCCCCTCTTAAAGTCCAAGACACACTTATCATACACCATTCCGATGCGACCCCGATCCGATGGTGGGGGTTGAGCCCCTTACACTGTTTGCTGTCCCTTTGAGCCCAACTTTAGCCAACCTGACGTTTGCTTCCTCCTCATTTCTCCTGCATTTCTCCTCACCATGATATGGAGAAGAGTGAGGTCCAGAATGACCTCTATAGCTTCTGTTGGAGTTGACCTCATTGCTCCTGTTATACAAAGACATGCTAGTCTTTGCGCTTCTTTCAGGATTTTCTTTGTTGTGGCGAGTTCGGTTCTGGCGTGCCACACTACTGCTCCGTAGGTGATCATATGTATCACTATCATGGTGTACAGGGTGTCCCAAATTCGAGCCTCATCATTGGGATCTCGGAAACCAGAAGAGATACGAGGTAGGTTAAAAAGAGGCAAAGTTGCGCAATTTGGTGCTCATTGTAACGCCGCTTTCACATTTGAAAAATTCCGAATACTTCCGAAGATTTTTGGAAAAAACCGATTATTCGCGATTTCATTTTTATTTTTTTGTGACTCTATTTGAATAGATATAACAAAACAAATTTCACATTCTCATTGCTCCTTTTACTGTTCTACAAGATGGTGTTATCAGATTTTCAAACAGACGTTTCGTATTTGAGCTGCCATCATCAACTTTGTTTTTTTAAATACGGCCCTGGATTTTTTATTACAGATTTTAAAAGTTTCTAATGTCCCAAAACAAATGATGTATCGCACTTATTCGAAAAGTTAATTTAATAGCTTTTTTCATAAGAACTCATGAGTTAGAGAGAGACAAAAATAAGATTTTTAATAGAATTAAAACAAACTTTTTTTGCAATAACGCACTGCATAAAACTCAAAAACTAACATTGAAGTGGGTGGTTAATAAATAATATAATTGAAGTGTCATCCCTCAAACTCTAGGCCCTAGGCTGTATTTACAAAAATAATTACATTGTATCAAAGTGGCTGTGCATCGTGCATTCTGGCTATCTTAGTTCATTTGTTAATGTTTAAATTATCCAATATTTTGACAGTTCACTGTTCGTTCACTAATCGTTAACGCTTATTAAACGAAAATGACTTTTTCTAACGAAGAAAAACGAGACATGATAAGGATTTATTATATTTCGAATCGAAATTCAAAAACGGCTTGTGAGCGCTATTTGTTGGAATATCCAGACAGACGGCATCCGCATTATAGTTATTTTGCTAATATTGATAATAATTTAGCTCAGTATGGAAGTTTTGTTAAGCCAAGGGTTGAATATGGAACACGAATCGATCCAGAAGAGGAACAAATTATCTTGAACACTGTAAGTTTCAAAACTGTTACAAAGTAGAAAGTAAAATGAATAATTTTAAATTATTTTTTAAGGCCAATAATAATCCTCGAGCTTCAGTTAGAGTTTTCTCAGAAGAAGTAGGATTACCGCGAATGAGAGTTTGGAGAACTTTAAATAAGCGTGGATATAAACCTTATAAAATCCATATTAGTCAAACACTAAGACCTGGCGATGCTGAGAGACGATTAGAATTTTGTAACTGATTGCAAAATAAAATTAATGAAAATGATGACTTCCTAAATAAAACTATATGGACAGATGAATGCAGTTTTTCAACAGATGGACTATTTAACAGACATAACGAACACTGTTGGTCAATAGAAAACCCAAGGCAGAATCAAGAAGTAAGACCTCAGGGACGACAATCATTCAACGTATGGGTCGGTATGTGGCACAATAAAATTATCGGTCCGTTTTTTATTCAAGGAAAATTAAATTCCGATATATATGCAGAATTAATAAGGACCAATATATTGGATTCCTTAATAGAAGAACCTTTGGGAGTATTACGTCAACTATGGTGGAAACAAGACGGTGCACTACCTCATAATGGAAGATGTGTTAAAAATTTATTAAATGAATTATTCCCTAATAAATGGATTGGAAACCAAGGTCCCGTACGTTGGCCAGCTAGAAGCCCCGACCTAAACCCTCTAGACTACTTTCTTTGGGGATTTTTCAAGCAGGTGGATTAATATTTGAATATTTGCTTTAACTTTCATTGGGTATTCAATTTTATAGTTTTTGTTTGACTTTTTTTGGAATAATTAAAACATCATGCCTATTGTTGAACATCACACATTGTTTTATATCAATTTTTAGGAGCTTCTGAGATCCTTAAAACAATGAAGTATCGTTCTTTTTCGTAAAACTTACTTTAACGATGTCCTGCTAAGATCTTACCAAAAATCTATTCTCTGTCTCTCTCTAACACATGAGTTCTTATGGAAAATACTATTAATATAAGCTTTTCGAATAAGTGCGATAGATCATTTATTTTGGGACATTAGAAGATTTTAAAATCCATAATAAAAAATCCAGGGCCGTATTTAAAAGAACAAAGTTGATGATGGCAGCTCTAATACGAAACGTCTGTTTGAAAATCTGGTAACACCATCTTGTAGAACAGAAAAAGTAGCAATGAGAATGTGAAATTTGTTTTGTTATATCTATTCAAATAGAGTCACAAAAAAACAAAAATGAAATCGCGAATAATCTGTTTTTTCCAAAATTCTTCGGAAGTATTCGGAATTTTCCAAATATGAAAGCGGCGTTTCAATGAGCACCAAATTGCACAACTTTGCCTCCATTTAACCGACCCCGTATCTCTTCTAGTTTCCGAGGCTCGAATTTTGGACACCATGTACATCCATCGCAGTATTGATGAGCTACAGCCCCACGTTTTTCCAGCAATGTTCCAGCACACCATCAGTGATGATTTTGCCTTGTTAATGAACTTTTCTACGTGTCTGTTCCAGAGTAGTTTTGAGTCTAGGGTAAGCCCTAGATACTTCACCTCTTGCTGCCATTCTAAGTCTGCTCCATCGAGGCAAATAGTCCTTTGGTGCTGAAACTTTGTTCTTCTAGTGATTGGTACCACTGTGGTTTTTGATGAGTTAACTCTCAACCCCAAAGAGAGGCACCATCTTCAGGTAGTGTGTAGCTCCCTTTCTATGAGATCGCAGAGGGTTCCTTCGAATTTGCTTTTGGCCATAATGACTATGTCGTCAGCATATCCAAGGCAAGTGACTCCGTTCCCGGTAAGTGTTCCGAGTAGTTCGTCTACTACGAGACTTGGCTTAAGGAATTGGAGTTCACATATTTCTAGAACAATTACTAACAGGTAGTCGCGTAAGCAAACTAGGTATTGTAAATATGCTCACAGTAATAACATTTCTTATTGAGGTAGCAAGAAATATCTTAGCAAAAACTTTAGTAGCACAATTTTTCTCAGAATATAGCAAATGACTTACCAAATATGGATTTTTGCTTCGCACTATCATCCTAAATAAAACGCATATGAAGTGTGTTCTGAGAACGGTGATCACCCTCACAAAATTGCATCGTATCTTTTCCCCTTCGAGAAACCTTTTCGGAAACGTTCGAACTCGTGTGGCTGCCACTCAAGATGGCAACCGTAAAATATATCTGATTGAACAGTTAACCTAGCTAATATGATGGCTCGCTCCCAATGGCGACAAACGTGAACATAAAAGCATGTGTGTCGAGTAATCTCGTAGCACTTCTCAGCATCTGAAAACTCTCGTGATAGAGGTCATGATATCTTTCTGTAAATCTTTATTCGACCGCGGCTATTTATCACTGTCGTTCGGGAAATTGGGAGATGAGGAAAACGTTTTTTCAACCAATGGACAGACTGTGTACTGAAAATACTCAATTCTGAAATAAAGGACCCCGCACATTTAGTATGGCTTTCGGCAAATTTTGCTCAAATTTTGATGTATTGTAGATCTTGGCATCCTCATTACGTTGTCCAATTTACAGATCGATCATATGACCACACACATAAAAACATTTTCTTCATTGGAGATGATACATTTGTTCAATTCTGAATTCTTGAACTGATAAAAAGCTTTCTTCTTGTAAAATAATATATTTGATACAAAATTATTGCATATCTCTAATGTAGAAAATCATATATTTGAAATATTTATTTGGTGTTACCAACCAAATATTCGTTATTCAAGTAATTAAGAGTATTCAGGAAAGAAAACTGCAAGTCTTGAAAAATATAACACAATATTTCTTGTTCCAAGAAAATATATCAAGTCTTTCTTCGTTAAAGAAATCTTCTTCATTGGATATAGGTAATACATTTTCAATTCTATATTCTCAAATTGAGAAAACGCGTTCATACTTCATCTTCTAAAGTAAAGTATTTCATACAGTGTTATTCAAAATCTCTAATGTAAAAAATCTAATTGAAATATTTATTCACTTTTACTAAATATTTTTCAATCAAGTAAGTAATTATAACAGAATTCAGGAACAAAATTACAATTATTGACAGATATTGGTTACTCAATATCTCTTGTTCCAAGACACCATATAAAGTATTTCTTCATTGAAGAAATGTGCCAAAAATTTGTATCATGAGAAGTAAATTTCGAATTCAATTTTCTTGAATTAACAATTATGAATTCTTGAATATCATTTCTTTCTCCTCTCAAAGGTATTGTTGCCAAAAGTTCTTCCAAGTTCAAGTTTTTGTTCATTGGTTGTAAATCAGGGTACGTTTCATTGAATTTTCTGCACATTCTTGCTATAATTCCCTCACATTTTCCATGAAGAATAAACAATTTCATCAGAACTTCGTTTGAATAGTTATTTCCCTCCATTTCAATTATTTTTGAGTCACTTTCGTTAAGAAACACACAACGGTATTATTAATAGTGCACTAATTGTCAAATTTTCATAATGTCATGTACCATCGTGACATTTAATAGATGAATATGAGAAAAATAAATCAATTTTTTTTGAAAATTTCACACCTCACTTTTGTAGCTAATCAAAAAATTCGTTCTTGTTTAGATGCCATGGAAACCCTAAAAATTTCCGGAAATTTTTATCCTTCTGGGTACCCTGGGCGAAATTAATAAGTGAAAATTTTTCTGTCAAACATTTGACATGTGACACATTGATACTTTGCTTTAATGTACAAATGGAGGTCTAGTTTTCGTATGAAAGGAGATAATTATGTATTTACTAGATATTTGGAATGTGTCTGAAAACATTTTCTCCACGATTATTGCAGAAATTGTCAATTCTGAAATCATATTTCAGAAGAAGTTCAATACACCATTTGTCAAAAGTTTTTATCACAAGTGTTGCGGCCTATGAGTCGCTAGGTCGTTCAAGCCACGATAAGATCATAACTTTTTTATTTATTTTTTGTTCCAAATTTAAACACATTTATTGATGAAAATGTTGTTAAGTATTTTACATATCAATATTTCAGTGGTTATAAATAGTTCAGGTGAAACCATCGTTAGTTATTTCTTATGAATTGTTGGATGATTTTAATTTCTCGGTGTGAAATTTTCTTACCGAATCCCCCTTGTGTTTGAATTAATTGCCGTGAATTTATCTCGTACATGAATTTTCAAAGAAAATTACCCTCGTCGCTTCGCGACTAGGGTAATTTTCAAAAAAATCATGTACTCGAAAAATTTCCGGCAATAATTCAAGCACTTGGGAGATTACAAGTGAAAATTGCTATTTTCTCGGAATTCTGGCTATTTAGGTATAGGAACATTGTATATCAATTCGAAGGGAATTTAGTCATCTTTCAGGATATTTCATAATATACAGGATGTTCCATTTAAAAAAACGCCTTTTCAACCCATTTCGTATCTAGCAGTAAGATCATGAATTTTGAACGACCCTGTATAACGCAGAACAAACTTCTCTATACAAAATCAATGTACATGATCTTGATGAACTAAACACAAAATTGCAACTTCCTAAGAATCCAAATACAGCAGAAATAAACATTCATTTCGAGCTATGTTTTGGATAAAAAATATGGAAAATAACCAATATCTCAAAAACCGTTAGAGATAGGTACAGGGGAGTATAAGGCAGAAATAATCAGAAAGGAATGACAAGTTCAAAAATGCGGTAATATACAGGGTGACCCATTTGAAATAACAAAGATGCTGCTACTTTCTGGTATAAGCGACAACGCTGCATTTCTGAAAATATTTTAGATCGATAGACCAAGAGCAACTACTTGAGAAACCAAATTTTCAGAATGATCCTATGCCCCGTTCTCCGTAAACGTCTAAGGTACCATCGACCGTGACCCACCCTGTATAAACAAGTCATACTCTTGAAGCAAAGCTTATTGCATTAGAGAAAGAAATCCTTTTTATGTATGCAGTTTTCGAGGTACAGGGTGTCAAAAATTCGATTTTCGCTATTTTGGGTATTATGCATCGATTTGATTTTTGTGCTCTAATTCGAAATTGAACTGTCTTAGAAATAAACTTGATGTATCTAAGTTGTATCTCATGAGTCCCTCCATACGAATGAAAAATAATATCTAACAAAGGGTGTTGCAATACAGCAAGACAAGACAATGTTCATAGAAATAGATACAAATCAATACCATAATCGTTTTGATTTTCACTCAATCCGTTAAAATTAGAAAACAAACTGCTAGAATTTACCAATTTCTCCATAGAGTATGGGTCTTGATCAACTACATGAGGATTCATATGATTGCTTGTCCAACAGTAATTAGTTTTCCAGGTGCAGGGTGCAGGGTGACAATTTGATTGCTTTCAAATGCTACATCTCATGTATAAAATTATAGAATTATTACGAATTGTCCATAACTGTTACTAGGATATGAAAGGTAAACTGACTCATGAAATAATCCTTCCTATCACCCCCTCCCCATTATAGCCAACCCCCATCACCCCCTTGATTTACTGCCACCTTCATTCCAATACTATCAATAGAAATCTCTACTTGTGATACCTCATTGATTAGCTGGTAAGAAATGCTCTCCCCTTCCTTCTTCATCTCCATCAAACATCAAATATTATTTTTGTGAACACCTCTTTATATGAAAATGAAATGGAAAAACGCATCATCAATATTTTATTTACCTGAATAGGTATTTTCAAATTCTAATTATTTAGTTACAATAAATATTTATTTTCACAGATACCTACTTGAAATAGCATTGAAAAATAAACTTTTAAAACATACAAAATGAAAGTTTTTACATTATATTGCCCTCCTTAGTAAAATCGTCCTATCTGTATTTCTGGCAAGATTGTTGATAAAATATTATATTCGCCAATTCGTTTGTTTCTCTTAACTAAAACGTCCTAACAGCATCAGTATTCCATTATATCATCTTAGAAATATGTCCTAAATACAAAATACTTCTATAATACATGTTAGAATCGTCCATTTTGTTCAATATAATGTATTATCAACAATGCAGCAAAAAATGTAGATAGGACGTTATAACTTAGGAGGGCAGTATAGATCTATTGGTATTTTTCGCAGATTTATGTTCATTGGGACCATAAAATGATTATCGTAGATAGACGTAGAATATAGCAAGGGTGGCTGTAATTGTGAGTCATGACAAAATTAGAAATTCATAATGTCAAGTGATAGCAACAGAGTAACAAATCGAAAATTGTCAATTATCGCCAAATATTATTATTAACTATTGGAAGAAGCAAACAAGTGATCATGTTGGACTGTTATATTTTGTTGTTGTAGAATTTTACATGACTGTAAGTAATTTTTACACAACCACAGCCACCCTTGCTGTAATTCTACGTCTATCTACGATAATCATTTCATGGTCCCAATGAACATAAATCTACAAAAAATACCAATAGATCTAAAATGTAAAAGCTTTTATTTTGTATGTTTTAAAAGTTCATTTTTCGATGCTATTTCAAGTAGGTATCTGTGAAAAATGAATATATAATTTTATTCATGAGATGTAGCATTTGAAAGCAATCAAATTGTCACCCTGCACACTGCACCTGGAAAACTATATACTGTTGGACAAGCAATCATATGAATCCTCATGTATTTGTTCAAGATCCATACTTTAGAAAAAAATTGTCAAATTGTAGCCGTTTGTTTTCTAATTTTAACAAATTGAGAGAAAATGAAAACGATTATGGTATTGATTTTTATCTATTAACATTGTCTTGTCATGCTATATTGCAACACCCTTTGTCAGATATTATTTTTCATTCGTATGAGGGGACTCATGAGCTACAACTTAGATACATTAAGTTCATTTCTAAGACAGTTCAATTTCGAATTAGAGCAATAAAATCAAATCGATTCATAATACCCAAAATAGCGAATCTATTTTTTGACACCCTGTACTTCGAAAACTGGTCATAGGATCGATCTGTAAATTGGACTACGTAATGAAAATGCCAAGATCTACAATATATCAAAATTTGAGCAAAATTAGCCGAAAGCCATTTTACATACTAAATGTGCGGGGTCCTTTGATTTCATGATGACAATATGATTAAAAAGAGTATTTGCATGTACTTCAAGTTAATGCTCCATGAATGATGGTTTTTCGGGTTTTTAGGCCGACGTTTATTTAGAGAAAATCTCGACGTTTCGCCAACACGAGTGGTTGGCATTTTCAAGAGAAATGTTTACAGTTTCGATCACTGAACACTACTTGTTTGGTATGCGCTGTCTCAGCCAGTATTTATGTGTCGACGTACTCGTACCTGCGTCCGGTGCCATCGTCCCTGCGTCGGGTACCCCCTCGGATTCATTAATTTCTCGGTATGCTGTTATGACCGTTTTCTTGAGAACAGGTAGCAATGCTTTATTCAATTGTAACCCTTCTTCAATTCTGTTGAAATTGTTGGGATGTTTTTTGATTTCGATTGCTTCTCGGAAGAGTCTTGGATAATATGTATGTGTTGTGGAACCACGGAACCACGAAGCGTTCCACAAATACCAGAATAAAGGAACACAAGGCCAATTGCCGGTTAGGACACTCAGAAAAATCCGCTGTCGCAGAACATGCGCTTAACAATAACAATCACAGAGTGAAGTTCGAAGAAACCCAAGTAATTGCCACAACACATGCATATTATCCAAGACTTCCGAGAAGCAATCGAAATCAAAAAACATCCCAACAATTTCAACAGAATTGTAGAAGGGTTACAATTGAATAAAGCATGGCTACCTGTTCTCAAGAAAACGGTAATAACACCATACCGAGAAATTAATGAATCCGAGGGAGTACCCGACGCAGGGACGATGGCACCGGACGCAGGTACGAGTACGTCGACCCATAAATACTGGCTGAGACAGCGCATACCAAACAAGTAGTGTTCAGTGATCGAAACTGTAAACATTTCTCTTGAAAATGCCAACCACTCGTGTTGGCGAAACGTCGAGATTTTCTCTAAATAATCGTCGGCCTAGAACCCGAAAAACCATCATTCATTCAACGATGGCCGCGAAAGCCTTTCACAATTTGTTAATGCTCCATGTTGTAGTTTTCACTTCAAAAAAATCAAAGCATTTAATACATATAATTCTTGAAGTAACACTTAAATAAGTACTAGTAGCAATTACTCTATACTTTGCTTTATTTACATCGATATATACAGTGCGTTCATAAAGTGTGGAAACGCTCTATTATCTTACGAGTTGATTGTTTTCGGAGGAAGAGCTCGGACAGGTCGATTTTGTTTTTCAGTTTTCCACCTTTTTTTAGAAAAAAATAATTTTTTCCCCCACCACCTTTCAAGATATGACGTCATCGATATTTTTTTTTAAATTGAAAGGGTATATTTTTATGTCAAAAATTGAAAGCCTGTATTTTTCTGAGTTCAACCATACCACATACGTCATATCTCCAATTCGATTTACAGTATACCGAGTATAAAGGAAACCAGTGTTCATATTTCTCAACATTAATGTTGCAATGTAAACCTGAGAATTACTCAGTAGCTAGTACGAGTATATTGCTATACTTGAATAGTAGGCTGAGCAAATATCTGAAAGCCCTTAGCAACCAGACAATAAGTTCTTAGTTACCATTACATATGTCATTATTCTATTGATTTGTTGTGTAGCATATCGATTTATAAGTCTGCAATAACTTTCTGAAAAATATTATCTTAAAATCAATTATTTGAAATAACGATGGTGCTGTTAGAAAAACAGAATAGAATTATCCGAAATCTTCAATGAAAAATATCCCAATCGAGAACCAATAAACAAATCAACGGTGAGCAAAATACTACATAAATTCAATGAAATTGGCAATGTTAGGGATAAGCCTAAGAGTGGCCGACCTACCGTTGCCGAAGAAACTCAATTGAATGTATTACTTGGAATTGAAGAAAATCCTCATTGTTCAATTACAACTTTATCTGACAACAATGAGATCTATCGTGGTGCTGTACAGAACATTCTTAGAAAAGCTAAATTACATCCATATAAAATTAAATTCATACATGAACTTAATGAAGACGACTTCGATAGACGTATGGAGTTTTGTGAAATTATGCAAGAAGTGTGCAATCAAAATAATGGGTTTGAATTTAATGTCTTATTTTCCGACGAACCAACTTTTTTTACAAACGGTACTGTGAATACACAAAATTGTCGTTATTGGGCAACAGAAAATCCCAATTGGACAATGGAAGCTCATACCCAATATAACCAAAAAGTAACTGTGTGGGCTGGGATTCTCAGGAATACCATTGTAGGACCATATTTTTTTGACGGTAATGTGACAAGTGGAAATTATTTGGAAATGTTACAAACTTATGTGGTTCCTTATTTAACTGAGACATTCCCAGACATCAACCAACCTGATCGAATAGATTCTTCTATTTGGTTCCATCAGGATGGAGCAGGTCCACATTATGCTCGAGTTGTTAGAGATTTTCTTAATGAAACGTTCCCCAATCGCTGGATTGGACGACGCGGACAAATTGAATGGCCTGCTAGGTCCCCAGATTTAACTCCCATGGACTTCTTTCTCTGGGGTTACTTAGAAAGTAAAGTGTACATAAACCGATCCACCAATTTGGAAGACCTTAAGGAGAGAATTCGAACTGAAATTCAACTAATTACACCAGAGGTGCTGTCTAACGTAACCCAAGAATTCATTCATGAAGGCAACCAGAATGGAAGAGGTAAGGTCCGGCCCAGAGAGACATGTATATATCTGCTCGGACAGTCAGGCCGCCATCAGAGCTCTGAAAGCAACCAGAACCAGATCGAAACTGGTTCAAGAGTGCAGAGATGTCCTGGAGAGTCTTACGACTGAAAAGGAAATAATGCTGATGTGGGTCCCGGGCCATGCAGGCGTACCAGCTAGCCAAGCAAGGAGCCGGAAAACCCTACTACTGGCCCGAACCCGCACTCAGCATAACAAGGAGACAAGTAACAACGGCACTGAATGAATGGGTCGTTGATACATTAGGAAAAGAGTGGAGAGGAATAGACGGCTGCAGGCAGTCAAAGCAGATGATATCGAGGCCCGACAGGGCAAGGACGGCCAAGATACTGCAGCTAAGCCGCAAAGAACTCCGACTGTTGGTGGGAGTTCTAACCGGCCACTGCGGCCTCAGGAGGCACCTGGCTCTCATCAAAGTTGAGGCAGACCCACTATGCGTGGAATGTGGTGGACTCCTTCCACTTCCTGTGCGAATGTGGTATTTATGGCAAGCTCAGACAAAACGTCTTCGGAGCTGTCACTATTGAGCAGGAAGAATTGCACTCATTGTAATGGAAGGACATTTTGACTTTCATTGAGTAACTATCTTCCTTCTATTTAAACAGTGATATTCTTTATTCTGTGCAAATTAATTTTGATTAATATCTGATTTCGGCATTTAAACTTCAGGATTCAAGAATTCATTATACGTTATTTCAGGTAAATACAAAGTGGATGACGTTATGCAAGACGATATCGAAGACTGCTACCTAGCAACGTTGCATATAAAGGATACGACTTCTACGGATTCAAGAGCATACTACTTAGCAGTTGAAAATGACAGGGGGACTGATAGGCATGCGGTACAATTGTATGTGAATGGTGAGTACACTGGTCAAAGTCAATTTTTTAAACCATATTTCAGTGTTTTTTGACGGTACACATATACTTTCTTGGATATTATTCCAATTGCAACAGCTTCTTAACAAATTTTTTGCTTCATTGGGTTCACTCTTAACTCGAACAAATTTGAAAACCCGATTTGCGGGAATAAAATGAAAAATAAATTTGTATAGACAAGAGACATGTTGATATCCACAAAATTTTATTTAACCACTACATATTTCATGTGGCTTCCTCAAGTGATTATACAATAAGCTACGTACATCGATGTATATGCCTTCAACATCAATTACAACTAAAACACCACCAACCAGACTGTAAATAATCATAATCAACAATGGTATACCTTTGTTTGAAAGTGATTGACAATGTGTTAGTAGAATTCTTCTGGGCTTCCATTGTATAGAAACAAAGAAAATTAATTATTTGCCTGTGTTTGAGTGACGACGTTTCAACAGTTAACATCGACTGTCGATATCAAGTGTGTGAATGCGACAAGATATCTCGGATACTTATTATATAGCATGCAACTAATGTACCTGCTATGAAGGTAATTATGAATCATGACCAACGAATTGAATGACATCAAGAAAGATCTGCGACGGAATGGGTACTCCGACAAACATATAGCAGCGGTCCTTCACCGCAGAAGAGACAACACCGAGAAATCAGATGAACCAACACAGCCTACCCTATGTCTTCCCTACTTGAGAGGTTTATCTGATAAGATAAGGCTAATTGGATCAAGGTACAACATCCGAACATGCTTCAGATCAAGTAATACCATTCGTAGACAACTCAGAAAAACGAGACCACCCAACGAGAATATTTGACTTCAAAAACTGCATTTACCGTGTTCCGTGTGAATGTGGGATGGATTATGTTGGAGTAACTAAGAGGCCACTAAATGTAAGAATCGGTGAACACAAGAAACATACTCATAGATCACGTATGGACTAATCAGCACATCATCGCATGGTCGGAAGCCAAAGTTATCCACAAAGAACAACATTGGTATAAAAAAGTTTATAGAGTCGGCTTATATTCTGAATAATGACGTGTTCGGTCAGCCGAACATAGAGATTCGGAATGTCTGGAAGCCACTTATCAATCAGCTAGATCGATTGAGATTTCAAAAAAAACTCTGTGTCAAGACCTGTCATCAATAATAACACTCGCCAGAAAAAGGTTGTTGTATCACATTTATTAACATTGATGACCTGAGAGAGAACCCACGAAGATCATAATTACCTTTATAGCCGGTATATTAGTTGCATGCTATATAATAAGTATCCGAGAAATCTGGATTCTTGTCGCATTCACACCCTTCATTACGACAGTAGATGTTAACTGTTGAAACGTCGTGACTCAAACACATGCAAAGAATTTATTTTCTTTGTTTCTAGACAATGGACTAATTCTACTAATGGTACACCTACCCTATCTGCATTAATAAAATTGTATCCAAGATAACAAAAGTAAACATTCTTATCCTGAAATAACGATAACGCGAAGGATCAAGATTAAATGGTAATAATAAAGTATTACTTCAGAAAAAATAATGATAACATAACTCAGCAGATTGATTAAGAGTAGGTACATGGACATCAGTTCTCCCTGAGAAAATAAATTCAACAATGGTGAATTATTCAAATCAAGTTGGCGTTGAGTAATAGGTTTAAATTTTTAAGTTAATTTATCTGATGATTCCAAATGATCAAGCTTTATTCCTTCATTTTCTATTTGTAAAATCTCGAATTCTTCATCAAAAGAGTGATTTTCTTCTAAAAGATGATTTGAATATATTGAATTTGTTTTCTTACTCACATAACTCATATGATGTTCGTGAGTGCGATTTCTAAATGTTCTACAAGTTTGACCAATATAGGCGCAGGACAAGTACCACAACTCAATTTATATACCTCTGATTCCTCGAATTTGGGAGTATTGTCTTTATTAATTTTGATAAACCTTCCCAACGTATTATTTGTTCTACAGTGTCCGGCATAAAGTTCGCAGCATATGGAAAACTTTTTTATTATTGATTTTTCAGAAAAAAAATTCTGGATGAATACCTCTGCTTCATCCCAAACCTGAATTTTAAATGCCAAAATTGAATTTTATACTACCATATACGAGCGATATTGAGAAACAATTCAGTTTTATTTACTGTTTGCAGCAAGATTTTGTGAAATACCGTCACATATTTCAATTAACGTGATTTTCCGATGGAAGGGAGAAAGGAGGTAAGATCCAGAGAGTGATATGATCATATCTAACAGTATACCATCCATCTAGCATAGTTTTCCTCATATCGTACAGGGCGATGAGGAGAAAATTGGAAAAAAGTGGAAAAATTAAATTGATCATAGGTGGCCGTGATTTGAATATCTGAATCAACATTCGATTCTAAACAATATACTTTTACTTTTAATTCTACCGTGAAAAATAAAGTGATGGGATCAAATTATTTTGAAAAGAAGGCATGTTTTTCAATATCGCTCGTATATGGTAGTATAAAATTCAATTTTGGTATTTGCAATTTAGGTTTGGGATGAAGCAGAGGTTTTCATCAAGAATAATTTTTTTTCGAGAAATCAATATTAAAAAAGTTTTCTATATGCTGCAAACTTTATGCCGGACAGTGTATATGCAACTCTAAATTCTTGTTTATTTAAAAATTTTGGACAACCAACAAAAAAAGTTGCTTCGTGACTTGATGATATTTGATTCGAAGACGTTAGTTAATTTCTAAAAACGAGCGCAATCAGCTTAATGGAATTTAAAATTTACATTTGACAAAAATAAGCCAAAAAAGAAACTTTTCTGAATATAAAATTTAATGGTCTCAATCTTTTGAATGTAGGTCGTTTTTTCCATATTTGATGATTCGTGAAAGACGTCCCCATTTACGTTTTAATCTGTGAAAGTTTTACATTCAGTGTTTCTTCTCAAGGGGGAAAAATGTTCAATAGCAAATTGTATTATTTCATTAAACTTCAACATTTCATTCGGTTTCGTTGCTCTCTTTCGAAGTAATTGAAATGGCAGATTCCATAACGTTGAGGTATCCATTTCCAGGAATGTTTCATTGTGAAATTAATATCTGAGAAATGTATATTACACCGGTAATATCAAAATTCTACTGCAAACGTGACCTATATTCAGGAAAGTGCATTTTTCGTTCTGATACAGGTACGAATATTTAATTGTCTCATTCGATGGAGGAATTATCAACTTTTTTCATAATTGCGACTGTTGAGATTTTGATATGATACGGGTAGTTCTGGCATTTCTGTTCATTACTACAATTCACTTTTGTACTTGATTAATTTCCAACATCAACTATTTCTGGTCCTAGAGCTAGAGAACAGAAATGGAATGATAATAATAATAATAATAATAATAATAATAATAATAATAATAATAATAATAATAATAATAATAATAATAATAATAATAATAATAATAATAATAATAATAATAATAATAATAATAATATTATCATTGTTGTTGTTGTTCTCAAAATGATTTCAGCCAGTTGCTCCTGAAACTATAATCCATTCCTAATTGAACGTTTTTTTGGATTCATCACAGGTGAAAGCAAAAAAAATACTGTTTTCGGTCCCCGTCTTTTCATTTCCTTTGGGTGTAGACAGGCATTGGATTCGTGGTTGAATTTATTACAGTTGAAGCATCTTGGACGATTTGGAAAAAAAGGTTTTTTCTTCTGAATAAATGCTAAGTCGGAGGATGAGTATTTTTTTGAAATGTGCTTCTCGAATTGTCTCAATTCCACAGTCCTTTATTCTTCTAAATACTCAATCCTGTGCCTCTAACCTGATTAAGAGATTGATGTCTGTAATCATTAAAGGAGGAAAACTTTTAGACAAACTTTTCAAAGAATATATACGAGGATATATTGAAAAATTCTCAGCCTACTATAGAACCAAACAAAATTTCAATGTCAAAATATGTTATTACTCAACATATTCTCCTCTTGATTGGATACATTTATTACAGCGAACCTGCAATGTCTCTAGACCTTCAAAAAAAATGTTTCTTCTTGCTCTGCAAACCAGACCACAGCTTTTATTACCGCCTCGTTGGACGAAAATTTACGACGTTTTAAACGTTTTTTCAGTTGAGGAAAGAGATAATAGTCGGACTGAGTCAAATCTGGTGAATAAGGGGGGTGTTCTTGTAATTCAAACCCTAAATCACGAATTTTTTGCATGGCAACATGAGATTTGTGTGCAGGGGCGTTGTCCTGCAAAAACAAAACACCTTGGGATAGCTTTCCGCATCTTTTCTCTTTAATTTCTTCCCGTAGAGTGGTCAGTAATGTCGAATAGTAATCTCCAGGTATTTTTCTACCCTTATCCAAAAAATCAATCATGATTACTCCATAGCAATCCCAAAAAACTGGAACAAGAACTTTTCCAGCAGATTTTTGGACACAAAACTTCTTAGGTCTTGGAGAACCGGAGTGTCGCCATTCCATCGATTGTTGCTTTGTTTCTGGATCGTAGAAATGTACCCAAGTCTCATCCATAGTAACAATTCGGTTTAAGAAGTCTACATCGTTTTCAAATCAAGCACAGATCGAACGCGATGCTACTACCCTTGCACGCTTTTGGTCAACATTCAAACATTTGGGGATCCATTTTGCAGCAATTTTTCTCATGTCCAAATTGACGTGAACTATCTGATGAACGCGTTCGTATGAAATATTCAGTGCTTCAGATATCCGTTTTAGCCCAATTCGACGGTCTGTTAAAATCATGTCATGATCTGCATCGATATTTTCGGGGACTGACACAGAAACTGGCCTTCCCGATCGGTCATCATCTTCAATGGAAAATTTACCTCTTTTGAAGCTTGCAGTCCAATTTTTCACGGTCGCATACGAAGGACATTGATCACCAAGGGTATTAAGCATATCTTCGTGAATCTGCTTACCTCTTAACCCTTTTAAATACAGGTACTTGATAATGGCTCGATACTCCAATTTTTCGATTCTGACAATTTCGGTGGACATATTTTTTCTTTTAATTGATTGCGTAACTCTGGTTTACCTTTTTGTCGTCAAACTTTACACTGACACTCCTAATAAGTTATTGTTCGTTACTATGGTAACGCAATATTTTGTTTATGCAGGGAACTGGTCTAGGCTAACTAGATATCAATACATCCTCGTAGTAACAACTGAAGAGCACATTCGTAAATAACAACATATACAGAGTCTGCAATATAAATATAGTTTTAGCAAATAACTGTTTACAACAATTTCACCTCGTATCATTTTACTAAAAACATGTTCTCATGATTTTTTTCAATCTTCTGTTTCAGAGCCTCTACAAATGAGCACGTTGGTCAGCGTAGCAGGAGCACTCCTGGTCGGTTTCCTGCTGTTTATTTGCGTCTGCGTCTACGCAATTCGAACAGAGAAATGCTGCTTCGCCCGTAAGTTACCCCGAACTTCTAAATTAACACTTCCGCTTTCTCGTTTCCCATTGATTTCGCCTAAGCGGCCGTATATTCACCAGTTCCGTACTTGCGAAAGAAAAATATTTTTCTTCTAGAGTACGTTTTTATCTGTATTATGTTTTTCAGTTCGTGTACAGTAGCAGGTATTTTTGTTCGCGGAAAACTTCAAATCACATAATTCCATGTAACAACAATAATATCAATATTATTTTTTTTTCCCGTTGGGAATGTACCAGTCAGGCCCTGTCTCCGGTGCTCCGATACATCCGGAGGGCGCGCTGGTGTCGTTAACCCCAATAACCACTCCCTACTTCCGTAGGGTGAGTGACTATTGGGTCCGAGAATCATGTGCCCTGAGTAGACGGAGCGAACCAAGGATGACGGCCTTCTGCATTCGCGCTGCTAAGATTTCTGCCATATTACGGCAAGCAGGTATTATCTTCAAGTTGGAGAGCAGTGTGTCCATCATTCCACCAAGGACTCCTATGATCAGAACCACCATTTTGACAGAATGGTCCGGATATAACCTGCGGAGTTCAAAGAGAATATCTCGATATTTAGTCCGTTTTTCCTCCTCTTTTCGAACGATATTCATTTCGCCTGGAGCGGAAAACTCCATGACGAATATCGTTCTACTTTGGTGGTCGAGGAGGACAACATCAGGCTTATTGGCTTGTATTTGCCTGAGGGTGGGGAATGAGTAGTTCCAATAGATCCGGCACCTCTCATTCTCCACCACGGACTCAATATCCCCCGGAACATAAGGCAACACCGGTGTCTCGTCTATACCGTACGAGTGTCGTAGATGGTAGTATAACACTCGTTGCGCCGCGTTATGCCTGTGGATATAGGCTGAGACCGCATAAGATGGGCATGCTGATAGCAGATGCATTACGGTCTCAGGTGCCCCACGACATGCCCTGCATCGGGTGTCAGGGACGTCTATACCCATCACGCGACTACGGTAGACGAGGGTGTTGAAGACACCATCCTGGCAGGCCATTATGAATCCCTCGGTCTCCGACTTTAGCTCACTCGACCTGAGGAAGGCAAAGGTCAAGCTTTTGGATAAGCCAAGGTCTTCGATGTTGTGAAAGAAGACACCATGCATTGGCTTATCCATATGTAGCTGTAGCAGGACCTCTGTCTCCGCAGCTTTGATGTGAGCTTTTTGCTGAACGGGTCCCAACTCGGTGACAGAGTTTGGGTTGGCCCGTTCAGTGTCGAATACGAGACCGAGTTCATCGGCCGCACGGGTTGCTGCCTTAAAAAGAAATGCTCCAATCCCTGCTTTTTCATGGTCGCGGACCATGCAGAGAAGGGGATCTGAACTCCTGATGACTTTACAGGCCCCATCCAGAACCATTCTGTTATGCATACACTCCAAACTCAAAAGTCCACGGCCTCCCCGTTGTCTGGGAAAGTATAACCGTGGAACGGACGATTTAGGATGCAAGCACCTATTGAGATGCATCACTTTGCGAGTTTTAACGTCGAGTTGTCGCAGCTCTTCCTTAGTCCACTTCATTATATATATTATTATAGTGATTATTGGGGTTAACGACACCAGCGCGCCCTCCGGATGTATCGGAACACCAGAGACAGGGCCTGACTGGTACATTCCTTACAAGAAAAAAAAATAATGATAATAATAATAATAATAATAATAATAATAATAATAATAATAATAATAATAATAATAATAATAATAATAATAATAATAATTATAATAATAATAATGTCGGGGCGTGGCGCAGTGGTTAGAGCGTCCAACTCTGAGTCGAAAGGTCCGGAGTTCGAACCGATTAAATTATTAAAATCTCGTGGCTCGAGTAGGGTGAGTCCTGCACGATTCACTGTTGCGTTCCAATTAATAGTGCTGCTCCTAAGGTGGCGTATGGAGTTAGTAACAAGGCCTATAAAGAACACATGGCTAATGACCATAGCAGTCGATGCCAAAACACAAAAAAAAAAAATAACATTTATTATGTCGGGGCGTGGCGCAGTGGTTAGAGCGTCAGACTATGAGTCGAAAGGTTCGAAGTTCGAGCCCCAGTTGCAGCTGGGATTTTTAAATTTAATTTGACCTATTGAATTATTAAAATCTCGTGGCTCGGCTGGGATGAGTCCTGCAAGATTCACTGTTGCCTTCCAATTAACAGTGCTGCTCCTAAGGTGGCGCATGGAGTTAGTGACAAGGCCTATCCAGAACACGTGGCTAATGACCATAGCAGTCGATGCCAAAACACCAAAGAAAAAAAATAACATTCATTATTCCCAAGAAACAATGATGTATCGAAAACATTGGTAATTTATACATACATGATGAATAAGCAGTAAAAGCAGAATAAATTGTGAGGGGTAAATAAATAAGGTATAGGAATATTTAAAGAATGAAATAATGTTATTATGTTAATAAAAATTTCTTCAATTCAATTTTAAAAGCTGTTAAACTTTTTGTGAATTTGAGGAACTTGGGTAAATTATTAAATTGAATTATACCATAATGATGAATAGATCTTTTGCCAATATCTGTTTTGACCTCAATGAGAGATAAATCATTAGCTTCCCTTGTTGAATGGCTCTGATTAATTTGATTTACTGTTAATCTTTAATTGGAATGTTTCAATTTATTTTTGACAGAAAAAACTAACAAAGATATTTTGTATTTATATAAGGAGCTAATATCAGAAAGACGGGGTTTATAAAGATTTATAGTTGGTTCACGATAGTCTAAATAGAAAATACATTTTATCCACAATCACCTTATAATTGAAGTTTTATCCACACTTATGAACCGTATAAAGTACCACTTTATCCACTAGTGGAATAATGAAATTACTTTATCCACTAGTGGAGTAATGAAAAATACAATCTTGAATATCAATCACATTTTACTTATTTATCGCAAGCTCTCGTCAAAAATTCTTCCACGTGTGCTCTATCCAATACTGCAGCTTTCTTCGCCTTGTATCCTCTCGACTCCCTCTTCAGATAGGCAGTGAGTTTACTTTATTTCACAATGTCTATGTTTTTTGTATGTTATTTCAATGATTTTTGAGGAGGTGACAGCCGCTGTTAGAGCAAAACGTCATCATTTTGTGATGAAAAATTTCCGCGATTCTGATTCTAAATGAATGTGATTGTGAATAAAACGTTGTATTGCATGAGTGTTTTAGATACATTTTATTTGCTTAAGAAATTTAAACATTCTTTTAACATTCTTGCGCAAATAAAATGATATCTAATACACTTATACAATAAATAACTATTATTGCTTTGTTTTGGAGAATTTTTAGTAGTTTCAGTATACCTGATTTGACAGTTCCCCATATTGAAATAAAATATTGTAATTTTGAGTAATTCAATGAAAAATACATGCATTTTCTAAACCTCAACGGAACTTGATTTCGGATTCTATAGAGTACACCAATAACTGGAGATATTCTTTTTCTCAATATGCGTAGACCCTGATTAATATTGATCAATATATAATCCCAAATTTTTTATTTCATTGGAGTTTTTGATTATATCATTATTGAAACGTATGGGAATTTTATAAAAATTGGATAAAGGTCTTTTTTATACGTACATGTATGAAGGTTAAGAATGATTCAACGTTAAGTTATGGAAAGAGAGCCATGGTGATAATTTGATATTTTTCCATAAATTTCCTCGGCAATATTTCCGGAATAAACAAGTGTCTATCGTCAGAAAATAAATACGCCTTTCCTTCCAGGTTGAGATATACTGTATAGAATTTAAATCAGGATGGATTTATCGAGGTGCAATATATAAAAATATAAAATGGAAAAGTTATTGGGTTGTGCAACCGTAGACACGTGTTTCGAGCTTAAGCTCTCATCAGTACGGTAAAATCAAGTGCGAAGATGTACAACACTTGGATGTAAAAATTGAAACAAAGGAAGTCAACAACAGGAAGCCAACCACACATTTGTGGCTTCAGTTAGACTTCCTTTGTTTCAATTTTTACATGCAAGTGTTGTACATCTTCGCACTTGATTTTACCGTACTGATGAGAGCTTAAGCTCGAAACATGTGTCTACGGTTGCACAACAATTTGAGGGGCTATACCCAATAACTTTTTCATTTTATATTTTTATATATTGCCCCTCGATAAATCCATCCTGATTTATATTTTCCTGGGTAGGATTGTCACGCTGGTAGCTATAGCTGCCTCCGTGGCGACGTTAGTTGTTGCCTTGAAAATTCAAGGTCTTCTAACCGAAGCCACAAATGTGTGGTTGGATTCCTGTTGTTGACTTCCTTTGTTTCAATTTCTACATCCAAGTGTTGTACATCTTCGCACTTGATTTTACCGTACCGATGAGAACTTAAGCTCGAAACACGTGTCTACGGTTACACATCAATTTGAGGGGCTATACCCAATAACTCTTCCATTTTATATTTTTATATATTGCCCCTCGATAAATCCATCCTGATTTATATTTTCCTGGGTAGGATTGTCACGCTGGTAGCAATAGCTGCCTCCGTGGCGACGTTAGTTGTTGCCTTGAAAATTCAAGGTCTTCTAACCGAAGCCACAAATGTGTGGTTGGCTTCCTGTTGTTGACTTCCTTTGTTTCAATTTTTACATCCAAGTGTTGTACGTCTTCGCACTTGATTTTACCATACTGATGAGAGCTTAAGCTCGAAACACGTGTCCACGGTTGCACAACAATTTGAGGGGCTATACCCAATAACTTTTCCATTTTATATTTTTATATATTGCCCCTCGATAAATCCATCCTGATTTATATTTTCCTGGGTAGGATTGTCACGCTGGTAGCAATAGCTGCCTCCGTGGCGACGTTAGTTGTTGCCTTGAAAATTCAAGGTCTTCTAACCGAAGCCACAAATGTGTGGTTGGCTTCCTGTTGTTGACTTCCTTTGTTTCAATTTTTACATCCAAGTGTTGTACGTCTTCGCACTTGATTTTACCGTACTGATGAGAGCTTAAGCTCGAAACACGTGTCTACGGTTACACAACAATTTCAGGGGCTATACCCAATAACTTTTCCATTTTATATTTTTATATATTGCCCCTCGATAAATCCATCCTGATTTATATTTTCCTGGGTAGGATTGTCACGCTGGTAGCTATAGCTGCCTCCGTGGCGACGTTAGTTGTTGCCTTGAAAATTCAAGGTCTTCTAACCGAAGCCACAAATGTGTGGTTGGCTTCCTGTTGTTGACTTCCTTTGTTTCAATTTTTACATGCAAATGTTGTACATCTTCGCACTTGATTTTACCGTACTGATGAGAGCTTAAGCTCGAAACACGTGTCTAAGGTTGCACAACAATTTGAGGGGCTATACCCAATAACTTTTCCATTTTATATTTTTATATATTGCCCCTCGATAAATCCATCCTGATTTATATTTTCTTGGGTAGGATTGTCACGCTGGTAGCTATAGCTGCCTCCGTGGCGACGTTAGTTGTTGCCTTGAAAATTCAAGGTCTTCTAACCGAAGCCACAAATGTGTGGTTGGCTTCCTGTTGTTGACTTCCTTTGTTTCAATTTTTACATCCAAGTGTTGTACGTCTTCGCACTTGATTTTACCGTACTGATGAGAGCTTAAGCTCGAAACACGTGTCTACGGTTGCACAACAATTTGAGGGACTATACCCAATAACTTTTCCATTTTATATTTTTATATATTGCCCCTCGATAAATCCATCCTGATTTATATTTTCTTGGGTAGGATTGTCACGCTGGTAGCTATAGCTGCCTCCGTGGCGACGTTAGTTGTTGCCTTGAAAATTAAAGGTCTTCTAACCGAAGCCACAAATGTGTGGTTGGCTTCCTGTTGTTGACTTCCTTTGTTTCAATTTTTACATCCAAGTGTTGTACGTCTTCGCACTTGATTTTACCGTACTGATGAGAGCTTAAGCTCGAAACACGTGTCTACGGTTGCACAACAATTTGAGGGGCTATACCCAATATCTTTTCCATTTCATATTTTTATATATTGCCCCTCGATAAATCCATCCTGATTTATATTTTCCTGGGTAGGATTGTCACGCTGGTAGCAATAGCTGCCTCCTTGGCGACGTTAGTTGTTGCCTTGAAAATTCAAGGTCTTCTAACCGAAGCCACAAATGTGTGGTTGGCTTCCTGTGGTTGACTTCCTTTGTTTCAATTTTTACATCCAAGTGTTGTACGTCTTCGCACTTGATTTTACCGTACTGATGAGAGCTTAAGCTCGAAACACGTGTCTACGGTTACACAACAATTTGAGGGGCTATACCCAATAACTTTTCCATTTTATATTTGTATGGAATTTATGTAGATGAGGAAAAATACTGGACCCAGTATTGATCCTTGTGGCACGCTACGTAGGACAGTTTTACTGGGGTTCATTTCTTCTCCCATATATACAAACTGCTTTCTATTACTCAGATAATTTAGAAACCATGTGTGTACACGTCCCCTTATCCCTAAATTATATAAAATGCCCAATAGTATATTATGATCAACAGTATCGAATGGCTTTCTCAAATCAAGTGATAAAAGTCAACCAGTTTTATTGGAACAATACTAGATATTTATTTTATTGAAAATATGAACAGGATGTTCATAAAGTCAGTTGTGGAATCATCTGCGACTGAAAGTTGGAATTTAGTCGCTGTTTTCCATCGTACAAGATAACCTCTCTTGGAAGGGATTCATGTTGTAAAGAGAAACATTCTCAATTGAAAATTGAATCAATATATGGCTCCTCTGGAAATGGAAAAAAACCTACGATAAAATTTAAGTTACTTTTTTGTAATATCTAACAGAAAACAACTACTTCCCCGGCTAAAGCCACGCTGGACATTGAACTACATCTGATAGATATTGAGAAAGACCCTATATAACTTGAAGAATAAATCTGAAAGTGAAAATTTGCATTTTCATTCAGATAGTTGATTATTTATTAAATGTCCAGTTTCCACTGGAGATTCTTATCTATAAATGAAATAATGTGGAGAGTGTTATTCAGAAGTATCACTCACAGAAAATCGCTCATTCCATTGATGCGAGAATTGCATCTCTTTCGCTAGGCCTCCAATACATTTTGGTCGACAAATATCTATTTCACTCTTCTAAGATCATCAGGGAGGTCGGAAGAATTGGAAAACATACTCTTCAGAAACAATTTCACACTGTAATGGACTATTTCTGGTGCGGTGAAACTTTGAAAATATTTTTCTGACATAAAACCTGTCATGAGTATGGAATGTTGATTTCCACATTCATGACAAAAAAAAATTATCCTAATTATTCTTGAGAGTGTTTAATTTGCCATTTCACTGGCACTTTCCATAAGACGATGTTAATAACTGGAGAAACATTATAAAAGGATAAATAAATCGCCAGTTCCATTTAGAGAACGTTTGATTATGTAGCAATATTTCCCATGTTAAGTATGGAATTAAACTATCCAAACTGTGATGTAGAAATGAATATAACTACATACTTTATATTTGAAAACTCATATTTTGAAAGAACGTGTTTCTGATACATCAGTAGCAACAAACATTGTGTTGTAATTGTCTGATAAACTTTTATATTGCAGAAGAAGAACTATTGCTAATAACTTCGAAAGTAGTGTATCGCTGGTTATCAGACTTGTTGGTGAAAGAACTCACTATTTCATTATATTTCAGGCACTTAGAAAGAGTACATAACTGACGACATCAAAAACAAAAAATTGCGAAAATATGATATAGGGCAGACCGGGGCTGGTTGGTACAAATTTCACGTTCGAATTTTTTACAACTTTTCTATAAAACTTACGAACAATTGGGCTCCAAGGGATGAAACCTATATTGATCGGCTAGAAAATTACTAATATCACATAGATTCAAACAAAGCAGTAAAGGAGAAATAAATAAATTTTCGTGACCTCTCATATGTTGGTATACTTCATGGGGCTGGTTGGTACAGTCTGTACTAACGGAATTCAACATTCCAAAAGAAAACAAATATTTTTTGAAAGTAAATTGTATTCTTCAATAATACAAAAAAGTATTAAATTATTTCTCTGAGTCATCAGATTCACAATTGTGACAAATATAGTATGGCCCAGCATCGCAACATTCTTCGTGTGACCACAGGTGGCACTGTGTGCACTGAATCCACTTTTCTCGTTGCGCACTATTGGAATATTTTTCCAGGCATATGAGACAAATGGCATCTTCATCCTCGCTGCTATCACTGGAATAAGACAAATTCCCCTTCTGTTTCTGTTTGCCCGTCTTCCTTATGTTCTTTTCTGTCTTGTCTGTAAAAACTTTTTTTTTACTATCTTTGCTTTCTTATTGATCTCGTCTTTGTTATTTTTCATTTTCTCACTTTTCTCCTTCTCCAATTCATCTTTAATGGGGGTATCTGTCAGAATTGCTGACTTTCTTTTTCTCCTGTTGTTCTTCTTGGATATTCTTGGTGGTGCTTTGGGCAGTGGTTTAATTTTCTTAAGACAATAATTGTCATCAGTCTTGCTGCAACCAGGTTGATTTAACATTTCGTCTGTTGGAGTTGCATGTCGAGGAATTTCTATTGGTTCTGACGAATGATTCGGGGCACCTGGGGATGTTTGTCCAAAAGAATGCTCATGGACTTCAATGTCAACATCAGTAGCCGCAGTGGGTACAGTAGCTACGTTATCCACTCTGACGGTATCAACATTTTCTATGTTTGGGTCTGGTCTATCGGTGACATATGCTGCCATAAACTCACTATCAGCGAATATATCACGATTGAAGGGTGATATACCCGAAACTCTGAAGCCAGCTGATATGTTATTCGGAGTCGCAGCCAAAGGTAAAGCTCTTGCAACTATTCCGGGGATATCATAAATGGTCATTGTGCGTCCAGGATTGTTAGTCATCCATGCATCGCAAGCACTATTGGCATATTTTTTTAAAGGACCATACACACTTCTGTCCAGGTGTTGTAGTTTATGGCTACAGTGTGGGGGAAACGAGAGAACGGTTACACCATTGTCTTTACAATATGTGAGTCCTTCTACAGACAAATGTGAATCGTGATTGTCAAGAAGTAAAATAACTGGTCTCTCTACTGATGCTCTTGTATGTCTAACGAAATGTTTGACATATTCAATGAAATTATTCTCTTTCATCCATCCCGAAGGATTTGCTCCTCCAGCACTACCAAGAGGACACTCTTTCAAAAAGTGCGGCTTGAAATGAACCCTAGGAAATATAAAAAATGGCGGGACACTATTTCCTGTTGCTGAGACAGCAAAAGCCATAGTCACAAGCGTACCTCTCTCAGCAGATGTTATTCTCCCTACTTGTCGAACACCACGACGAGCAACAACCCTATTTGGTTTCTGAACTGTTGTTATTCCAGTTTCATCCATATTCCACAAATCTGCTGGGCCACATCCGAGACGAGTTAATACTATCTCGAGATTGTCAAAGAAGGCACCTACGTTGGTTCTATTGAAGCTGGTTGCCCTGGATAGACTAGTAGCTTCCGGGGTTCGGATTGATGTTTTATTCCTTTTCAAAAACGATGAGAACCAGTCAGCTCCAGCAATATTATTATTTTTCCAGTTTTCAGGCATACGCAAATTCAGTGATGATGCAAATAAGTAAGCAATTCTTCTCACTTCGTTTGGTGAGAGACTAAAATAAGAATCAGCTGCTTTTTTTCTAGTAGTCAGAAAGTTCAGCTTCTTGTTCTGATGTAAAAACCTAATGAAAAAAAAAAAAGTAATCGCATGAAATTCAAAACAAATTAACTCACCTTTCTGATTGCTGTGTAACCTACTACCGTACTTGGTAAATTTTTATTGACAGCATTGATTTCTTCCGCGGAGAATTTTGAACAGTATCTTTGTAGAGTCATCAAGGGAATTCCAAAATCCCTAGACATTTCTCTTAGAGATCGTTGATCTAGCTTTACAGCTCTAACAGCTCTAAGCATAATATCAGGTTTCGTCAACCCCCTATTGGATTTCTTCTTGTAATTTCGCATTATGAATCTATAATAAATTAATAATTGAATTCGCTGCTCTTCATATATCTCAGTCATAACCTGGCATCGGGGTAGGTTGGTACAGTATCAACTGACCCCGGAGAGAATGTACCAACATTGTTTATATAGAAGATAGTTAGTCAACCTTATGGGATTATAATTGGATCAAAATGGATGCGACATGTAGATGGCGATAGTGAGCTCGCATCCAAGTCATGTCGTAACTTCAGTGATCTGGCCTTCAAGTCATGTCGTAACTTGATTAAAACAATGGAAAAGCATTAAAATCAGGGTTTTTTGAAGAAACCTGCATTAAAATGACGTCAAATATTCATGTTTGTAACTAATCACGCTGATGACACTCGCGTTTGTGTCCAATACCTTTTCTACAGGCATTGACTAACTATGTTCTAAGAAGACAGAAATCTTTGGGAGATCGTTTGCTAACGAACAGTCGTTACCGACCGATGATGAACCCTTTACTCCCATAAACACCTAACTACGTAGGCTTATTATGGCAAGAACCTGTCAGAAAACAACTACTCCCCTGGCTAAGATCACGACGGGTATTGAATTAAATCTAACAGCTACTTGTGCAACGTTCCTCAAAACATCAGAGGACGCAATTGCAAGTGCCCTCTATGACCAACCAGCAGAATTATGTTTTGATTTGGACGGGGTGACCACCTGCAGACTAGTTTCGAGGTTGTTGCCTCTCATCAGTGCAAGGGCAGGTCAACACAGACAACACTGAAGCCATCTGTTCCCCGTCCAAACCAATACACACTCCGCTGATTAGTCAATTCTGGTTCACGAGATGAAAGCAGTTTCTAGGCCGCTCCACCTAGCGAGCAGAGGAAGACACTCCGAATCTCCGGGTTGAGAGATTTAATCGAAGAAGACAGAAATCTTTGGGAGATCGTTTGCTAACGAACTATGTTCTATTTAAACAATGGTACCAACTAGCCCCAACGCCATTTTTAAATTCTACAATGAGATATCTCTTGGCAGAATAGGTTATATGTTCGTTTAAATATATGAAAATGGAACAAATTGCATCTGCATTGAACACCTGATATAATTGAAACTGAACCATGTTTATGAAAAATGTTTTACAAAGTTTTAGATAAATAAAAATATTTACTTACCAATGACTGAAACATAAAATACCGGCTAACTCACGATCTAACAGGCACCTGTGGCGGCCACTGCGTTCAGATTAGTTTTTGGATCAGAGGGACACACTGATGAAGTTATGGCGCCATCTGATGCGTGATAGCGAAACTATGCGTCATGTACCACCTGTATTCATCTAGCCCCGGTCTACCGTATGGTTAAATAGGATATATTCGGTCTCAGTACTAAATACCGTCAAACACGAAACCAATGAGTTCGAAATTCCCAACTTGAAAGCAATATAGACACCAAATAAATTAACAAATTTAGTTGTGCAATCGATGAACCAAAAGCAATATTATTATACGACATAAAAAATTAAAAGCATTTGTAGATGTCTCTGATGTATCTGGTTTTAATTAGATACTTAGAAAATCACTGAATTGGTATGAAAAATAGCGCTAGTGCATCACGCTGGATTCATTCTGAAATAAAAGAGCCCATAAAAAATCACAACTCCTACTGTGACCCAAGAACAAGGTTCTCCTCAATCAGTTATAGAAGATGTTTGAAAGTCCATCGTCTGCTCTAACAGAAGGAAATGCAATGAGAGTCGAAAAGGGACCCAATTTTTCAGTAGTAAAATGTACCACTTATAATTTTTTCTGAAAATTTCATCATCTATACTATAGTACCAGATTGTAGTCCTATTCCTCACAATCCTTATAATTATGGTCTTGTGATAGTCTGCTTTTGGTGTTGTAAAATATTCTTGCATGTTTTGAAGTGAATCAATACCATTTTACCTCTCCATCTCTACTATTAATTGTGTCGTGAAGTTCACAATCATATAACAGTGTTCGTTAGAACCCCCCTTTTGTGATATTTGAACCAAATAGATAGAGAATTGAAACACAATGGAGTTGAAATGGAAATAGATTTTCACAAATAATTTTAAAAGTGGTCAAATTTGCTCATAGTGTAACTGACAAGAAATTCGACCAATACAACATGACACCTTTTTCATGTAGCCGCAACTGCATTCCTTCTAATAACGCCAGATTCTGATATATTTGAAAGAAATAATACTGAATGCATAGCTGATTATTTGAATATATTATGATCAAATCAACTCAATGATGTGCAACATAAACAACTTTCAATTTAACTTAAATTTTCTTTAATTTAAGTCGATGATGTTCCCCATTCGGAGCATATAAAAGATCGATACCGTCCTCTTTTCAACTATATTCACACACGATCCATGTTTTCATTTACTCAGAGTTTTGATGGATACCAATTTAGGAACAAATGTATTCATGTTGATCACCACGACCGTTTGGTAGAAAAAGTGTTCAAGATTCTTTAGCCTCCTAAATAAGAAACGTATATCGTCAGATGGCAGTGCGTGTTCTCCCAAAGAAATAAATACAAACTCCGCCTCACTTCTAACTTGGCGATTCTCGTAAGATACAGGTCCCAATTTGATAATTCGGTGCTAGTTCTTCCAAATTACATTTCTAGATTAAAACCTGTTTGTTTTCGTAGTAATCTGAAAGTTTGCACGAAAATTTCAAATGAATAGATATATGGAATCCAGTCACACAATGTATCAAGAATTGAAAAAATATTTCAGCAAAATCTGTTTGAACTATCTCGTAAATGTTTTGAATGTGAATTTTAATATGAAGTATACCGCAAAAAGAAATAGATAATGAAGTCTGAAATATCAGATGAAAGGTAATGTCAAATAAAACATGACATGCATGCAGCATAAAATAAATATACAACGCGGACGTAAACAGTCTATTCTATTATTTTAAAAAAAATTACTTTTAAGGGATACATGTATGCTATATGTAGGTATGTAATGGAATCGTTGAACAAAATTCACACTTGTAGACGTCCGAATGATTTGATATTTGAAACCTAGGTGTTCACTGTTCATCGATCCAAAGAACCCCTATATTCTAATTTTGAACGGACTCGGACAATAATTATTCGTTCACCGTTTTGTAGCTGTCATTTCGAATTATCAAACATTGACAAAAAAATCATGTAATCCGACCACAAAAATCCCTATACCTAAACCAACTCAAAATAGAATCAGACCAAGAATCAGAAATTTCGTCCGATATTTTGGAGCCGCTACGCTGAATTATTAAAAAAAAAATTATGACTTCCCAAACCCAAAAGCTTCTATATACCAATTTTGAATGGAATTGTATCAGAAATCACGAAACTCGTCCAACATTCTGGAGCCGCCTCTTGGTTTTTCCTAATATAAAAATGTTATGGAGTATTGTCCCTCAAGTGATGAACACATGTTGTTGAAAAAAGCTATTAATTGTAAAAGTTATAATATTCCAAAGTTTCGATCGACCCGATGAGTTTTATTTTTTCCCATTCCCGATCCGACCCTGTGCCAGATGTCATACTGGCTATATGATACTCTCTCTTTTCCTCACCAGTCGTGTTGGAGGAGCAACCTGAGGGGCGTGTCATTTAAAAGAAATTCAATTCTATTTCTGAATCCAGAATTGAAAGTAATAATTAGTTTTCATTGGTCGACGGCTGAACCAAACCTTTATTAGTTGACTTTGATAAAGTTGGAGATTTCTCATTTCAAATAGAATAAAGCAAGGAAACCCATTTCGCGAAAACAACACATTTTTGTGAAATTATTCACAAAAAAATTTAATATTTAGTAGAAAAATAAGAAAGTCGTTTAACTAAGTGAATCATAGACTACGATACTGAAAAGAAACAACACCAAAATATTCGTTCGTTTTGATGGTGGAACTGAACGAAAATGTCTAAAAATGGGGGAAAATATCCTTTTCATTAATTTAAAACTCAAAGAATTTTTTTTTCGTTATTTTTATCTTTATACAATCATACAACCCTTCACCACTCAGAAAAAAATCGTTTCTGACTCCCTTTTTTTCACGGATGAAGAGCCTTAAAGCAGCCGTAGTACCAGAATCGGGAAGTCAATATGACCTCTATGACACCACAGGAAAGTATCGTAGCGGTCATAATGACCACTATGGCATGCAAAGTGTTGAAATAACAGATATTTTCAATTTCATATACAGCAATTATTCTACCGACAGTTTTTAACAAATCATAATAAGTCGCATCTAAAAACATAGTGCCACAGTGAAAACAACATTCATCATTCCATAACAATATATTGGTATCCTATCCTGTATATTTTTTGCAGATACCGGTTCATCAGCTGGCTTTGTCCGGCTTTAATCAGTCTACTTATCAGATCTCGTCTACTGACCCATTTGCCCATTTGCTGTTATTCTGACACGAAAATCCATCATTTGGACACGTTTAATGAACAAAACATGTTTCCATTGTTTCGGCGTAACTTTTCGAATGGCGTCCGACAATAACAACATGGGATTACCGAAGGTGTGTTTGAGTTTATGCCCGCAAAAAATAAACCTTTTTGTGGAATAAACTTGCGAAAGATCAATTGGATTATGATTATTCTTTTATGACACGCTTCACCCACGTCCAGTTTACGAATAATTTTAAATTTGGCAAACATATCAAGGCCTGATGACAATACAAGTATTTTGTGATAATAATACAATTTGCAACCACCCAACGCCACCTGGCAATAGTTTTCAACTCATTGCTAGAGGAAAAGCAGAAGATTCTTGAGTACCGAGGCTTAGACTGATGTCTGGTTTCGGTCTCTCTCCATTTTTTGCAGCTCCTACCCCATCGCTTATTTTAGAGTCATCCGTGTACCAGATTTGCCCTCTTGACAACATTGGAATGGCCTGTACCATCAAAGGAGTAGGTCTTTTTGTCCGGCGGCAACTCAGATGTGCTGATTTTTCAGACCTTCGATATGTTGGAGTGCGCATGGCCATCATAAGTGACACCCTTATCCTTACATGGTGATTTTTCGGGTTGTAAGGCCGACGTATGTTTAGAGAAGATCTCGACGTTTCACCAACACGAGTGGTTAGCATTTTCTAGAGATATTTCCAAAGTTTCTGGTTCCTTAAGTCGCTGTCAAATGCTTAACATTTGTTATACGTTGTGTCAATAAATACCTGTGATTTGACGTTCTCACATCTGATTGGTCCATAGCGTAAGCTGACATCATATAATCGTTCGTACCGTTATCGTAATCGTTTTGTGGGTAGGAAGCTAATTGAGAATTTTTGAGAACTGGAAGCCAAACCTTGTTCAATTGTAGTCCTTCTTCGGTTTTGTTGAAGTTGTTGTGGTGTTTCCGAATTTCAATTGCTTTCCGGAAGAGTCTTGGGTAATAGGCAGATGTTGAAGAGATGACTTGGGTTTCTTCAAATTTCACTATATGGTTATCGTTGTTGAGAGTATGTTCTGCGACAGCGGATTTATGTGTGTGCCCTAACCGACAGCAAGCCTTGTGCTCTTTGATTCTTGTTTTAACGGAGCGTTTCGTGGTTCCGATATAAACGCTGCCACAGGAACATGTAATGTGATGAACCCCAGAAGAGCATAGTACGTCTCGTTTATCCTTCGCTGATCTAAAGTGGTCTTTCAGATTTTTTTAAGGTTTATAAACGGTTTTAATCTCATATTTTCGTAGAATACGGCCAATACGATTTGTAGCTCTGGGAACATATGGTAAGAATGCTTTTCTTTTTTCGGTGTTGGTTTGACTACTACTTGGTTCACTGGATGGACAGTCATTTGGTCTACTATTGATTCTTCCGTCTCTGATTTCTCTTCTATTTTTCATACACCTCTCAATATCTCTTTCTTTGTACCCATTAGAAAGAAGAGCGTTTTTAAGATGGTTCAGTTCAGCTTCCAGGTATTCAGGTTCGCAAATTATTCTAGCTCGATCAACTAATGTCTTGATTACACCTTGTTTTTGGCACGGGTGATGGTTTGAGGTATTGTAGAGATATCGATCAGTGTGTGTTGGTTTTCTATATACCGTATGCCCCAGACGTCTTTCTTTTCGAAAAATGAGAACGTCTAAAAATGTCAGTTTCTTCTCATTTTCAATTTCCATGGTGAACTGAATATTCGGGTGTATGTCATTGATATGGTTAAGGAATTCATTGAGTTTTTCTGATCCATGGCTCCAAATTATAAACGTATCGTCTACATGGAAGAGCAAGGTCTGACTGTAACACTTGTGGTATGGTCAGAAATTGAATCCTGCCATTTGACGGGGTTATGAATGTAACTTTGTAATTTCCTGTCAATAAAATCTATTATTATTATTATTATTATTATACCTTGGGTTTTAAATTTGCAGTTCCAATTGCCTTTTCTTCTAGTTTTTCCATGAAGAAATTAGCAATAACTGGGCTAAGTGGGTTTCCCATTGAAACATCATCTAATTGCTAATATATTTTGTTATTGAAAATGAAATATGATGATGTTAAGCATATTTTGAAGAGAGGGAAAAGTAGTTCAATTTCCCTCATGGCTTCATCTAACGGGACCTTAGATACTACATCAAAGCTGACTAGAACGTCATTTGGATCAATGGTAATCTCTTTGATCTTTTCGATGAAATGTATGGAATCTCTTACATAGGAAGATGTATTACCAATGTGTGGCTGTAGTAACGTGGACAAATATTTCGCAAGCTCTTAGGTTGGTGATCCAATGGTGTTGACTATTGTTCGAAGCGGCACGTTTTTTTTGAGAATTTTTGGTAGGCCATACAGCCTAGGAATGAGAGCCTCACTTCTAAACAGTCGTTTTTTTTGTCCTTGTTAGCAGATATTTGTTCCAGGTAGACTTCCAGTGTAGGTACAACCTGACATCTGTAGGCTTTCTCCAAAGATTCTAAGAGCTCTGTTGGCCTCCAGGTTTCTCTAACTGGTGAAAGGGTGATCGTGGGTTTTTGGAGGTTGACTTTAAAGTTCTTCCTCACACACCATAGCTGTACGTCTGCGAGGGGCCCATAAAAATAACAACAACAACAATACAACATCCTGGATTACCATGGTTTCCCTGAGAACGAGAAGTTTATTTTAAGTTATTCAACTTTAGTTTTTGAAAGCATATGTCGGAGTCGGATTGTTGAAAATCATTACTATGAGGGTAAAGTTTTGTTCAAATCAAATAGAAAATCTATGCATGCCTGCTATCGATGGTTGATAATTACAAAAGTTTGCAACTCTTAACAATGAGCCATTTGTTCTTGAATCTGGTGTGGTAGAAAAAAACGTGATATGACTTCCAACGATAATGATTTATACATTCTGTAATACTGTTTGACTTCAAACTTTGACACAGCAAAAATCTTTGACGAAAACTATTGGTTTAGGACCCATGTTTGTTTAAGTTCGAGGAATTATCTTTCGAAACCATCACCCTGTACTTTTCATATCATTCAGTTCAATACTCCAAGCTCTTGAAGCAAATTCTATTTATACATAATTGGGATAAAAGAGTAACTTGTTTTTTCTATTATAGGAAAGGGTGACTTCAAGCCGTCAGAGATAGATGGGTGAGTACCAATAGCAAAAGATGACAATAAAAAAAATTCCATAATGATAATGTAATAGTGATAATAATAAGGTGAATCTTTAAATTCCATATTCACCTACTCCCAATCGTCCAAATAATCTGAAATAATTTAAGATTTTAAATTGAGAAAGGCTTTCGCGGCCATCGTCACTTACATCGTGGTTCTTCGAGTTGTAAGGCCGACGTATGTTTAAAGAAGATCTCGACGTTTCGCCAACACGAGTGGTTAGCATTTTCAAGAGATATTTTCAAAGTTTCTGGTTTCTTAAGTCGCTGTCAAATGCTTGACATTTGTTATACGTTGTCTCAATTTATACCTGTGATTTGACGTTCTTACATCTGATTGGTCCATAGCGTTAGCTGACATCATAGAATCGTTCGTACCGTTATTTTATGGGTAGGGAGCTAATTGAGAATTTTTGAGAACTGGAAGCCAAACCTTTTTTAATTGTAGTCCTTCTTCGGTTCTGTTGAAGTTGTTGTGGTGTTTCTGAATTTCAATTGCATCCCGGAAGAGTCTTGGGTAATAGGTTGATGTTGGAGAGATGACTTGGGTTTCTTCAAATTTCACTCTATGGATATCGTTGTTGAAAGTATGTTCTGCGACAGCGAATTTCTGTATGTGTCCTAACCGACAGCAAGCCTTGTGCTCTTTGATTCTTGTTTTAACGGAGCGTTTCGTGGTTCCGATATAAACGATGCCACAGGAACATGGAATGCGATAAACCCCAGGAGAGAATAGTACGTTTCGTTTGTCCTTCGCTAATCTAAAGTGCTCTTTCAGTTTTTTTGAAGGTTTATAAACGATTTTTATCTCATATTTTCGTAGAATACGGCTAATACGATCTGTAAGTCTGGGAACATATGGTAAGAATGCTTTTCTTTTTTCGGTGTTGGTTTGACTACTACTTGGTTCACTGGATGGACAGTCATTTGGTCTACTATTGATTCTTCCGTCTCTGATTTCTCTTCTATTTTTCATACACCTCTCAATGTCTCTTTCTTTCTACCCATTAGAAAGAAGAGCGTTTAATAGATGTTTCAATTCAACTTCCAGGTATTCAGGTTCGCAAATTCTTCTAGCTCGATCAACTAATGCCTTGATTACACCTTGTTTTTGGCACGGATGATGGTTTGAGGTATAGTGGAGATATCGATCAGTGTATGTTGGTTTTCTATATACCGTATGCCCCAGACGTCTTTCTTTTCGAGAAATGAGAATGTCTAAGAATGCCAGTTTCTTCTCATTTTCAATTTCCATGGTGAATTGAATATTCGGGTGTATGTCATTGATACGGTTAAGGCATTCATTGAGTTTTTCTGGTTCATGGCTCCAAATTATAAACGTGTCGTCCACATATCTTAACCATACCTTGGGTTTTAAATTTTAACATCATCATATTTCATTTTCAATAACAAAATAAATGAGCAATTAAATGATGTTTCAATGGGAAGCCCACTTAGCCCAGTTATTGCTAATTTCTTCATGGAAAACTAGAAGAAAAGTAATTTGAAACTGCAAATTCAAAACCCAAGGTATGGTTAAGATATGTAGACGATACGTTTATAATTTGGAGCCATGGACCATGAAAACTCAATGAACTCCTTAACCATATCAATGACATATACCCGAATATTCAATTCACCATGGAAATTGAAAATGAGAAGAAACTGGCATTCTTAGACGTTCTCATTTTTCGAAAAGAAAGACGTCTGGGGCATACGGCATATAGAAAACCAACATACATTGATCGATATCTCCACAATACCTCAAATCATCATCCGTGCCAAAAACAAGGTGTAATCAAGACATTACTTGATCGAGCTAGAAGAATTTGCGAACCTGAATACCTGGAAGCTGAACTGAAACATCTAAAAAATGATCTTCATTCTAATGGGAACAAAGAAAGAGATATTGAGAGGTCTATGAAAAATAGAAGAGAAATCAGAGACGGAAGAATCAATAGTAGACCAAATGACTGTCCATCCAGTGAACCAAGTAGTAGTCAAACCAACACCGAAAAAAGAAAAGCATTCTTACCATATGTTCCCAGAGTTACAGATCGTATTGGCCGTATTCTACGAAAATATGAGATTCAAACCGTTCATAAACCTTCAAAAAAACTGATAGACCACTTTAGATCAGCGAAGGATAAACGAGACGTACTATGCTCTTCCCGGGGTTATCGCATTCCATGTTCCTGTGGCAGCGTTTATATCGGAACCACGAAACGCTCCGTTAAAACAAGAATCAAAGAGCACAAGGCTTGCTGTTGGTTAGGACACACACAGAAATCCACTGTCGCAGAACATACTCCCAACAACGATAACCATAGAGTGAAATTTGAAGAAACCCAAGTCATCTCTCCAACATCTGCCTATTACCCAAGACTCTTCCAGGAAGCAATTGAAATTCAGAAACACCACAACAACTTCAACAGAACCGAAGAAGGACTACAATTGAACAAGGTTTGGCTTCCAGTTCTCAAAAATTCTCAATTAGCTCCCTACCCACAAAATAACGGTACGAACGATTCTATGATGTCAGCTAACGCTATGGACCAATCAGATGTAAGAACGTCAAATCACAGGTATTTATTGAGACAACGTATAACAAATGTCAAGCATTTGACAACGACTTAAGAAACCAGAAACTTTGAAAAATATCTCTTGAAAATGCTAACCACTCGTGTTGGCGAAACGTCGAGATCTTCTCTAAACATACCTCGGCCTTACAACCCGAAGGAGCAGATTAGGATCGGAACAGCAAGCATAATTAGTTGCAGCTACTTTGTTCTCCTCTTACAGTTCTGATGACCAGATCTGTCGGGGTTTATGTTGATTCTTGCTGCAGAGAAAGTTTTTAACTGTGATTACCTCTTAGGAGCGGCGTTGCTCCACCCCAAGGTGAGTATACGTCATCGAGATAATATAGATGCTTCCATCTACGTACTGAACATCGAGATGAACCGAGGCATATTTGTCGATCCCAAATTCTATTCTGATAGTTTGCTTGTACTCTCCCACCACCCTTAAGGACTGATGTAGGTCCCTTTCCCCCGAAGCATATTATTGTGGTTTGAGTTCATCCTAATAAAAAAAGGGTGACCTTATGCCTCCGGTTGCTGGAGATGCCACAGTTGTATCCACGGGTTTTTCTGTGTGCAACAGATAATGGCAATAGGGACACTGACAACAAATGCGTTTACTTGGATATAGGAAATTGGAGGATGTTTCACCTCATCCAGCTAGCTCAGCATCTCCAAGTACAGCATCGTTGCATCTCCAGCAACTCCGGAACTCTTCTATTTGGATTAGTCGGGAGCAGTACGAATTCCTTTTTGAAAACGTTGGTGTTACCAGCGACGTCTCATACATCTATGCCAGGCTGTAGATTTCGAGAATTTCTACACCCTGGCCAGAAATTCTTCTTTGTTAAACTCTCAGAAATAATTGAAAGCTGAGTGAGCCATCCGGCTACCACTACCCGAAGAATATCACTATCCGTGCTCTTCCATGATAACCGGATTACTGGTTTTCCTAGTCATCTCGAGCTGATTTATAGTGAAAGGACAAATTCTGCTCGGCCAATGGCATAACGAGGCTTACAGTAGGCGGAGCCTATAGGCGCTTCGCGTCTATACTCAGCTAAAAAGCAGATTTCAAATCAAACTTTGTATTTCTGGCCAATGATGACAAGATGCAGAAGAGAAGAGGGCTGTTTCATATTATTATTGTCTAACTATTTGTGGATCAATACCGCGTTTATTCTTCATAAAATTTACTCAAATCAACACTGGGTTGAACACCGCAAGAATCGACCGTTATCGTTAATTAAATGGGTAGTGAAGTAGTGGTGCAGTTCATTATTAACAGTGTAGTACTTTTCAACAGGGAATGGAATAATGATCAGGAATAAAATTGAAAATCATACTTAGATCATTATAACCTTCTAGTACACATTATTAATCTCTCTCATATCGGTATTATAGTTTGATATTACCAAATTTCGACAGGAAGTTTTACAAGAATTGTAAATCTATTGTTCGTAATAAATTATATAAACTAGAATGAATAATCAAATTATATTTCTGGCAAAGACATAATCGAAAATGTACAGGGTGTGTACTAAATGATGTCATAAATTTCAGGTGGCGATTCCTTGTCATATTTTATGAAAAATAGTTCATATAAACGTATGTCCTAACTTGCTTTGTTTTCAAGTGACGGAGTGTCAGAGTTTTAATAAAAATTTGGTAATTTATTAATTACTGAAAAGTCTTTCCGCCGATTTATATGGAACCTGATGTGTTTATTAGCAGTTACAAGTGGCTCATTTTCATGAGGTTAAATTTCAATTTATTTTAACAAATTTTCTCTAAGTTTCATATTTTTATCAGATTAAACATTTAAGAATAGAACTCTCATACAGTGCCCGTCTTAAGTCCGTTTCCCCCCTACTAATTTTTGAACCACCTGGTATATCGCAAATAAATTTGGAGGGCTTTAATAGGAGATAAAAACCAACTTTTTCGTGAAAAAAATCAAAGCTACAAGTTTTAAAATGGCGGCTGAGCGCCATCTTCAATATTTTTTTTTTTAATAGAACTTTCCGTATATTATTCCATTTTCGAAAGTTGCTCATAATCCTCAACAGTTTTCTCCAATACACTTTAACCCTAAATTCAGTTGTTTCCAAAATATTAACGTTTGAAAAGTGACAATCCGGTATGAAATGAAGTATAGACTTTGGTCACTTCCTGTGAAACATTTTGCTACCTACACGTTGTCTTTAATTTGTAGTTAAATCTCTTGATTATTTCGACTAATAAGAGGCGTAAAGAGAGTTTATTAAGGATAAACAGCACCGCTTACCGGAAAATCTCGAAGCGTACGAATGTGTTCTGTAAATTCACAATCAAAACAAATTAGTTGGCTGAAAAATTATATTTTTGAATAACCCAACAATAATTTTATCGAGTGTTCAAAGTGGCCCCCCCTAAATCTTGACAATATAAATAGCTTCTCTCACGTTGATGAAAGTCTGTTCATCTATTTCTCCACATGTATCTATTATTCTGCGTTCCAACTCTTCTATTGTTTGGCATTCATTGGCGTAGATTTTTGACTTCAGATACCCCCAAAGGAAAAATTCTAGAGGTGTAAGATCCGGAGATCTTGGTGGCCACTCTGTACTTCCCCTGCGACCTATCCATCGCCAAGAAAAGTTAGTATCAAGGAAGTCTCTAGCCATGCGATCGAAATGGGGAAATGCCCCATCCTGCTGAAATATGATTTCATGATTTCCAAACTCTTCCTGATTGTTCGATACAATTTGCCTTATTCGAGGTTCAATTTCAGTTTCTAAAAGATTTTTGTAAAGAACTCCTGTAAGATTGCCTCTGATGAAAATCGGCCCAACGACGCGATTTCCTAAAATCCCCGCCCAAACATTCACCTTTTCAGGAAACTGGGTATGTCCCTCTCTGAAAATATGCGGATTAGTATCGCTCCAGTATAGTACAATCTGTTTGTTGACTTTTCCATTAAGAAAAAACGTGCATTCGTCTGAGAAACATGCACGTTTTAGGAAGCCCCGTTCTCCTTCAATTGTTCTTGTTAATCACTCACAAAATTCAACCCTCCGGTCTGGATCATCCTCCGTGAGAGCATGCAAAATTTTCATTGTATAGGGATGAAACTTTTTTTTTTAAGACTCTTTGGAAACTTTTTGAACTTACTCCACAGGATTCAGCAACTGCAGACGTCGACTAAGTCGGATTGATTACCATTGCAGCAACAATTTCTACCGTTTTTTCTTCTGAAAGAGGCGGTCTTCCTGATCTTGGAGCATCTTTCAGCGTACCAGTTGCTTGGAGCTTATTTAAAAGTTTGCGCAAATAAATCCTCGAAATAGGATATTCGGGAAATCTATCATTAAACATACAGACTGCTAGATGATAATTTCTTCCAGCTTCTCCAAATATCAAAACTGCTTCAAATTTATCGTCTAAACTACGAACCATGATCACACTTTTCAAAAAATGATTGAGGCGGTCAACGGACTATTTGACAGTTAAAGTTAATTTGAGAGTAAAGAAGTTGTTACCGCGACGATTTTCTCCAATGCAAACTTGATTGAAAGCAACATTAGTGTTTTTGGTTGGGTTTGAAATGAACAAAATTTCACCTTTCAAACGTTGATATTTCGAAAAGAATTGAATTTAGGAGTAAAGTGTATTATAAGAAACTGTTGAGAATTATGAGCAAATTTCGAAAATGGAATAATATATGGGGTTTTCTATTAAAAAAAAATTAAGATGGCGCTCAGCCGTCATTTTAAAACTTTTGGAATATTATTTATGAAAAAGTAGGTTTTTATCTCCCATTAAAGCCCTCCAAATTTCGTTGCGATATACCAGGTGGTACAAAAATTAGTAGAGGGGGAACGGACTTTAGACGAGCACTGTATAATGCAATGAATTTGAAATAGCAACACTTTATCAATACATTGAATTCCTTAATTAATTTATTTCTGCCTGAACTCTTTTATTGGTTTCGTTGTTGATGTACTGGTTGTTTGTTCTGTTCCTGGGCCTATTAATGTCAACTGCTTTTATCAAAACTTAACAATACTTTTGTGCATGAAATCAAATAGAATGTCAAGAAAATATGGAGCACCTACCTGAAAAAAAGATCATTCAAATAACTTTTTGATGGTGCTTAACCACCATTCCTACGCCACTGACTTTGATTTGAACAAGTTTAGCTATCTCAAATTCACGACATTATAAGAAAGTATTATTTTTAATTATTTATAATATATATATATATATATATATATATATATATATATACATATATATATATATATATATATATATAAAGTAAAAAAGTTATTGGGTATAACCCTCAAAATGTTGTGCAACCGTAGACACGTGTTTCGAGCTTAAGCTCTCTTCAGTACGGTAAATTTTGAGGGTTATACCCAATAACTTTTTTACTTATATTTTCATATATTGCCCCTCGCTAAATCCATCCTTATTTGTATCTTCCTGGGTAGGATTGTCACGCTGGTAGCTATAGCTACCTCCGTGGCGACGTAAGTTGTTGCCTTGTGAGTACAAGGTCTTCTAACCGATGCCACAAATGTGTGGTTGGCTTCCTGTTGTTGACTTCCTTCGTTTCTATTTTTACAAGTGCTGTACATCTTCGCACTTGATTTCACCGTACTGAAGAGAGCTTAAGCTCGAAACACGTGTCTACGGTTGCACAACATTTTGAGGGTTATACCCAATAACTTTTTTACTTATATTTTCATATATTGCCCCTCGCTAAATCCATCCTTATTTATATATATATATATATATATATATATATATATATATATAGTTTGCTAAATATTTGGGATATGCAGCAGTACTCTATTACACAGATTCCAAGCTTTCGATAATCTTTATTATCATCATCAGGGATGCTACAATATGAGAAAGACACGTAAAATACCAATGAAGAAACAGTCAGGTTGTAACTTACAGTGTAGTGAGGTTATGCGGCGTTAATGTTAAAATTATGCATGAAAAATGGACGAGACTGGAGATAAAAATTCATTACTAAAATTTGTGGTTGTACTACAACCACCTATAAACATTACTATATAATAAAAGTTAATTAATGTACATTTCACACTAATTATGAAATACGAAAATATGATACTTCGAGAAAAACAGTGGCGTACAATGAGTTTTACTATAAATATTAATCGGGTAGCCTTTTGCCACTTCTTATAATTTGAAATATAATGTGGTTATTATTAGCTTTGTTACACCAGGTTTCATCAAAATCGTCAAAAAGACTTTTGAGTAAATGATAAAATGCCGATTTTTAAATCGGAAGCGAAGCAATTTATTGACATCATTTAGTATATAACGTAACTGCAACCTAACTATATATCCCAGACATACACCTAGTGTATCAAGAAATAATTATATGATGAACATGAAGGTTATCATAGGGAGACGAAGCTCAATTTTTTTTGACAATGACAGTTTCAAGACATCTGGTAACATATGGATGTGGTGGAAAAAACAATACTGAGATATACTATATCAAAAATAACATGTTGAAGACGGTTAAGATATGATCCAGGAAAGTAGCTATTCTTTGTCAAATATTTGCTTCAATATCCTGCCTTGTAAGATTAGTGTTCTTCGATTTTCAATCCGTATTGGCATCACAATCAGCACACGTATATATTGTGATAATATGGTTACAAACAATTTTTTGCATGATTTGCAGGATAAGAGGCAATTAACCAATTTAAAGATTTCCAATCTCCTAATCCTATGCGCTCCGGAAAATTAAACCCCTTATTTCAATCTTATCGAAATCAATTCTTATTGTCGAATCCACGTCCAAAACTGAGCTACTGGTTATGTTAGTGGCGTGAAACATCAATGCACATTCAATGCTCTCCTTTCCTAAATTTCGCCCCTAACAACTCACTGCTCAAAAGATGTATTACGTTGGATGCTCCCTTTTGTGCAGTGAGTTTATTCTTACAGTCGTATGCATAGTCAATCGCCAGCGATTCTCCATAGTTTCGCCGTTCGCTACACAAGGATTATAATGCACAAAAAAGTGACAACTACGAGATAAGTCACATTTTGGCAAAACGCTGGAGATGTACCACTTTTTTGGAGCTCGACTGTGCATTATAGTTCTTGTGTAGCGAGCGGCGAAACTCTGGCGAGTCGCTGGAATTGACTATGCATACGGCTGTTAGTGTATCTATCGATACTGACTGAAAATTTCATGGTTCTACATCAAAAGTTGCGAAAGATACGAGAGTGTTTCCTTAAGAAGTGGAACACACTGTATACTTATACAATACAGAGACGATATTAGCGGTTCATGACGCATACTCTTGTTTTCGAAGTTATTCATTCCGTGAGTCCGTACACGTTACACAAAACAAGTGAAACATATTCGCAGTGAAGTCGAAATAGAGGAAATTACGTTACAATCTCTAGAATAGAATTTCTCGTAAGCGTATATAATTGTTATCCATCTTCGGTCCTTTTATTTTGTAGTAGCAGGCAGTCTCGATACAAGAATGCATGGCTATTATTGTTTAATCATAACAATGAATTGTTCTGAACGTACAATAGTAGAAACAAGAATTGAATGCATATTCTCATACAGCAGTGAATAGAAAGAATGGACGGCTAGTTGCAGAAAATATAAATAATAGACCAATCAATTTAGCATTAAAAATCAGAAATTGAAAAAAATAGCAATACGAAGGTTATTTTTGTTGTTGAAACTGTATATAAACATTGTTAAAGATTTAAATCATTAACAATTGTGGTTATTTTGTGGAAAAAATCAAAAGAGTAGCAAAACAAAGGATATATTGTTGTGAATATCGAGTAATGCCCTTTGAATTGTTTTAATACATTGATCCATTCATCTTGCATTTATTAATTCGATCACGATAGAAGTTCATTGTCATATACGACCGACATTGAAATTAGCAAAGTCGCGTGACGAGCTAAAATCCTTGATCGAATGATATAAACATTTCCTAATATAAATACAAGAGGAATGGAATGATAGGAGACAATTAGTAATAGACTCCTATAGAGGAAAGAGCCCTGCGCTCAGTTAGCCTTATAGGCTAGGCCCTTTTGGCCTTAGCTGTGAGTATTAGTTTAGTGATGGTTTTAGGTAAGAGTTTTATGTATCCCATATTTTATTATTGAGTATCTCGTATTTCAACTGTATATTTCACTTTCCCCCCGTATCACAGTTGTCGTTTAATAAATGTTTATGTTCTGTTGTTGCCCCTTAAGTTTCTATAGCTATCATCTGTAGCTACTTCCCAAGTCGCCTTTCGTATAAGGGAAACAACCCCTTATACGGCTCAGGGTGCTACCATAGCAGCCCTAGTCGCGACATATGGTGGAGGTGCTTTACTTCTTCTTAACCAACTCCACCTACCCCCATAATTACTCCAACCATAGTCCAAGGACTATGATGGAGGCGACTAGCAGGTTCCGAGGGTTGATTCTTCATAATTAACCCCACCCCGTCTCTTATTACTCCAACCATAGACTGAGGACTATGGTGGAGGTGCCTGCTCGTCCCGGGGGTTTGTTCTTCGTAATTAACCCCACCTCGTCTCTTTTTACACCAACTATAGTCTAAGGACTAACCCTATTCAAAATTGTTTACAAAATGTTTCACGGTATCTTCCTCTTAGCCAGGAAAATATAAATGTGAACTTAGAACTGGGTGAATCTGATGTAATATTTTTTTGTCCATATAGAGCAAAGTTTTTTTTTCCTATTGTGTATTCGTGAATATTTGCTACAATATTCAAAACGAACTTGAGCGTTAGGGCCAACTTTGGTCTAAATTTAGTAACTTTTTTCTCGTGTATGAAAGGCATGATAGAGACTTTGCTTTGAGTTTACTATGTTTTTTTCCGTCACAGGAATTTTATATCAAATTGGGAAAAAGGTAGACAATCCGGAAAAAAATATTTAAAATGAGTTTCAGAGTTGTCCTGATAGTCTAAGAGCAGCAACGTTTTCGAGAGAGCATTTCAGGTCGGCCATTTTTTAGAAATATTATCTCTCTCACTCTCCCGGACGTCATACGGGCGATCTGGCTGGCGGTAGAGGTTGTGTTCATCACTGCGCATCGTACCTCTCCTGTACAGGTAATATATTGATTTTTCAAGAAGGTTTATTTTTTTTATTAGTTTCATTTTACTTTTTGATACACGAATACATTATTGCCAGATATTTTTATCGTTGTTTAAACTGTGCCAGACGCCAATAACAAAATAAAGAAAAAAATTGAATAATATACAAAAAAGAATTCAAAATATTTTAGTATGGCTGAAATTTTTATATAATGTTTTTTAAGTATCTACAAACCCAAATTTAATTTGCCAAACAATAATTCGGTTGTTGAACCTCCAGCCAGACCGATTTGAAAGTGAAAAATTATTGGGCATGTTAGAAGAGTAAAGTCAGTAAGGCGATAGTTGCGCAAGCGAGATAAACCACAACAGCCGTTTGCAGCTTTGGCCGGCTGATGCGCCTGCGCATAAGCCTCACAGTGGATCATGTTCTATGGGGTCTGTGGAATCATGTTAAAAACTGAAGTTGGTGATGATTCTCAGAGTACAATGTGGTACATTTTGTTCTCAAATCGGTCTAGCTGGAAGTTTAACAACCAAATTATTTTTTTCCCTTAGGTGTTTGTTTAGCAAATTAATTTTGGGTTATGTAGATACTTAAAAAACATATAAAAATTCCAGTCATATTAGAATATTTTGAAAAAATAAGTTATTTTTTAATCAAAATTAGCGTCTGGCACAGTTTAAACAACGATAAAAATATCTGGCAATAATTGATTTACGTGTCAAAGAGTTCAATTAAAATAATAATAAGAAAAGAAACCTTGAATTAATTTGAAAAATAAATATTTTACCGGTATAGGAACGAGACGCACTGATGAACGCAACCTCTACCGCCAGCCAGATGGCCCGTATGACGTCCGGGAGAAAGAGAGAGGTAACATATCTATAAACTGGCCTTACTGAAATTCTTGTTTTCCCGACGTTGCTAGCTCTCGTACTATGACTTAGTTATACTGTTGATGTTTGGTTATTTCGTGTATTATATATTTGAGGGAAGGTTTTCAATATTTTTATTAATTTTTACTATAATGGGTTTGTTATACAGAGTTCAGAGTAATGCTGTATCAAAACTATATACGTTTCCAAATTTCGCGGGCTACGTACATTCGATTATCGATTTTTTTATTATGTTATGTTGGTACACTCGTCTCGAACATATGTTCACAGTTTTAGCTATAAAGCACATTTATTTTGTTTGTGAGAGGCATAAAAGTTAGAAGTGTTTTACGTGTTTGGCGATTTTCGGCTGTCGAAAAACTTGGATCAAAGAGTTTGCATTAAATTTTGTGTGAAAAATGGAATCAAGTGCTCCAAAACACTTGAAATGTTGAAACTGGCATACTTCAAGCCAAAAAAATATTTACAAGTGGTACAAGCTTTTCACAGAAGGTCGAGAAGATGTGAATGACGACGCTCCCCCTGGACGCCCCAGCACACCAACAACCGATGAAAATGTTATGGAAGTGAAGAAAATTGTTATGGAGAATCGTCGAATCACTATTAGAGAAGTTTCTGAGGATGTCGGCATATCGGTTGGCTCATGCCATGTAATTTTTTCGGAAATTTTGGACATGCAGCATGTGGCAGCGAAGTTTGTTCCAAAATTGTTGAATTTTGACCAAAAAAATCGTCGCATGAGAATCGCTCAGGAATTGTTGAATGACGTCAACGGCGATCCAGATTTGCTTGAAAGGGTCATAACTGGTGACGATTAATGGGTATATGGTATATGAACCAAAGTCCAATCGTCCCAATGGAAGAGCCCAGGAGAGCCAAGGCCAAAAAAACACGCCAAGTTTGATCAAATGTGAAGGTTTTGCTAACTGTTTTTTTTTATTACCGTGGCGTAGTGCATCAGGAGTTCTTACCACATGGTCGTACGGTCAATAAGGAGTATTATATTGAAGTTATGCGCCACTTGCGAGAAGCAATGCGAAAAAAACGGCAGGAATTGTGGGAAAACAATTCATGGCTTTTGCATCACGATAATGCACCTGCTCACTCGTCACTGCTTGTTCGTCATTTTTTAGCCAAAAACAACACCGTAATCATGCCTCAGCCACCGTATTTACCAGATTTGGCCCCCTGCGACTTTTTCCTGTTCCCAAGAATGAAGAGACCCATGAAAGGACGGCGTTTTTATACGATTGAGGAGATACAAACCGAATCGCTAAGAGAGCTCAAGAGCATACCAAAAAGTGCATATCAGAACTGCTGGAAAAAACGCTGGCACAAGTGTGCTAAATCTGAGGGGGACTACTTTGAAGTGGACATAATAGGAATTGATGAATAAATAAATAGTTTTTGAGAAAATTAAACCTTATTTTTTGAACAGAGAGCGTTCGTTCATCCAGGAGAAGGATATAAATGAACACTGTTCGGCTTCGGTACAGAGGGAAATTATTATTTTGTTGTTAATAATGGAAAAAAAAATGTTTGTGTAGAGCAGGAACCGTCAAAAACTTCCAGAAGGAAGGAAAAAGAACACTACGGCTATGAAAGGTTGTGCGAGAATAAAAAAATAATAGAATGCAAATGAAAGAATGAATGGAAAGTAACGAGATGATTGTTTGAATGAAAAGGAGAAGCTTAAATTGGGGCAAAGTTGCGTATTCTGGTGCTTAACAAAATACTGTTTTGAAACTTGGAAAATTCCGAGTATTTCCGGAAATATCGGGAAAAAACTGAAAATCGGAATTTTCGTTTTTATTTTTTTCTATCGTTATTTGACAACAGCTCAAAACCAAAAGTACATTTTCATTGATACCTTTTTTCAGCTACACGTTTTAATGTTCAGATTTACTATCCGACGTTTCGTATTCTGGCATTCATCATCAACTTTTTTTTCTGTTATGGGCGCCATACTGTTTTTTATACAGAAAAATAGTGATTCTCATTCTGATTTCATTGATGTATAATTTGTTATGATTTGCACTTCTGAAACCACATATATTAAAAAAAACAACTTCATCTGAGATGGTCATGACTCCATCGAAAAATTTTGTTTAATAAACACTAGTTGTCAGAACTCATTAAACATCATAAGTTTGCGCAAATACTTCAGTCGAAAGGGTTGAGTTGAGTAGGAATTGACTAGATTCGTCTGGTCATGACTAGACTTCGCCCATTTGCCCTCTGTATGTATTTTTTTTTGAGGACAAATAAAGACAAATTATTATTATTATTATTATTCTCAAATGAAGAAAAACGAGATATGTTGAAACTTTATTATAAATTTGATAGGAATAGTACGAAAACAGCACAAATTTATTTTGTATTATATCCGGAAAGACAAACACTTGGCTGAGTACGGTGCGTTTCAAAAACCAAGAATGAAATATGGAAGCAGAATGGAACAAAATATTAGACGTAACTTATTAGCCGAGGTAAAATAATTGTTCATTCCATATTCGAAGAAGTATAATTATTTTTGGTACTTTTTCAGATAAATGCAGATCCTTCCAAATCAACACATCAAGTCTCGGCAGAAATGGATGTGCCACAGACGAGCGTTTGGAGGTAATTTAAAAAGAGTGGTTTGAAATGTTATAAGATACATATTTAACAAAAATTACATCCAGGTGATCCTGAGAGAAGGGTGGAATTTTGTAGCTGGCTCTCGAATACGGTAGACCCTACACACTTCTTGAAAAACATTATTTGGACCGACGAAAGTACGTTTTCGAACTGTGGTGTTTTTAATAGAAATAATGAGTGCATTTGGAGTTAAAATAATCTACGACACTTCAGAGAAGTCAGACCACAAGTTCGGTTTCGTTTGAATGTAACGGCTGGAATTTATGACGACCGAAACTTGGACCTCATTTCTTCTCTAATACTTTGAACGGAGAAACCTATCTTCGGTTCGTAAGAAACGAATTCGAAGAATATATGGATACGTTTCCCCTTGTTAATTATAACAGCTGCTGGTTTCAGCATGACGGGGCTCCTTCACACAATAAAAGAGCAGTTTGTAAACATTTCCTAATAGGTGGTTAGGAAATTCTGGACCAGTGAGGTGGCCGGCAAGTCACCTGACCTTACAGTTTTGGATACTTTCATGTGGGCCACTTTAAAGAACAAAATCTATGGAGAACAAAAATATGACACAGTAGATGAACTTGAGACAATATCATCACGCAATTCAGGAATATCAGAAGAAGGGATTTTGTTAGGGCTGTTCTTAATTTGAGACGACGAGCTCGGTTATGTATTCAAGAGGAAGGCCATCATTTCGAACACTTGTTGTAATACTTTTTGTGCATTTTTTACAAGTTCATGATTTCGTTCTTGTTTTTTGAAACGCACCGTACTCAGCCAAGTGTTTGCCCAAAATTCCGAATAATGTTCTATCCGGCTGTTGTTTTCCGGATATAATTCAAAATAAATTTGTGGTGTTTTCGTAATTTATAATAAAGTTTCAACATATCTCGTTTTTCTTCATTTGAGAATGAGGATATTTCGACTGAAGTATTTGTGCAAACTTATGATGTTTAATGAGTTCTGACAACTAGTATTTATTAAACAAAATTTTTCGATGGAGTCATGACCATCTCAGATGAAGTTGTTTTTTTTTTAATATCTGTGGTTTCAGAAGTGCAAATCATAACAAATTATACATCAATGAAATCAGAATGAGAATCCCTATTTTTCTGTATAAAAAAACAATATGGCGCCCATAACAGTAAAAAAAGTTGATGATGCCAGAAGACGAAACGTCGGATAGTAAATCTGAACATGAAAACGTGTAGCTGAAAAAAGGATCAATGAAAATGTACTTTTGGTTTTGAGCTATGTTGTCAAATAACGATAGAAAAAATAAAAACTAAAATTCCAATTTTCAGTTTTTTCCCGATATTTCCGGAAATACTCGGAATTTTCCAAGTTTCAAAACAGTATTTTGTTAATCACGAGAATACGCAACTTTGCCCCAATTTAAGCTTCGACGTATCTCCTGTAGTTTAGGAGATCCCAATGGTGGGGGTCGAATTTGAATTGCCCTGTATAGTGATATATATGCTCTTGATGGGTTTCCAAGAGAATCATTGGTGAATGAAGTTGTTTTTTCTCGATGTATTGCCGAGAAAATAGGTGAATTGCGATAATGTGAGATGTCGATGTATGAGAGAAACAGTTGCACGGAGAAAGGTATTTGAATGATTGAGTCAGATAGTCGCGACAATATTTTCGAAAAACCAAAAAAGTTGTAATTTTTTCACAATTACTTGTTTAAAGAATCCCACAAAGCCATTTTGCTGGGGCGAAAACTGGGGTTTTTATCAACAAACTCTCTTATCAAAATTAACATATGCCATTTGCGTCTTTTATTTATGTGGGGGGAAAATCCCCACATGAATAATTGTTTTTATTTGTCTATTTCAAAACTTGAGTGGCAACCCTCGTTGTTAAAAAGCTTCGTCGATAAATTGAAAAATTTCTGACATTGAAGTAGGTATATATTGACTCGATAAAATCAATTATTATTATCATTCAAAATAATCTCCGATATCTGTACGGATGAATCTTTTGTAATCTACATAATTCCACCCGTATTTTACACTCAAGTTAGCTCACTGTCGGTCGTGTTCAGGCCATCGCATCAATCGATAAATGATTGCTGGTAATTAGTACCGATTGCGATGATTTACTAATTACTTCCGGAATTACGCTCTATTTATGGCTTCCTGCCATGCTCCAGACCCATCACGATGCGGGGGCTCCGGCCCAACGTCGCCGGTCCTTCTCGTACCACTTTGCCCTTATTTGCTCTTTTTGGGCCTTTGTTTGTACGATATTATATTTATGGCTTTGTGGCGTTTCTAATGTATGCATCCCGGTTATTGATCATTTTGTATCCGGTCGGAACTACTGGTGAAATTTATCAATTTGCATTTGTTGGTCTCACGCTGACATATCTGCAATTTTTTCAACCATTGTAGGATATTAGATTAAAAGATTTTTAGGATATATACAGGGTGGGTCACGGTCGATGGTACCTTAGACGTTTACGGAGAACGGGAAATAGGATCATTCTGAAAATTTGGTTTCTCAAGTAGATGCTCTTGGTCTATCGATCTAAAATATTTTCAGCAATGCAGCGTTGCCGCTTATACCAGAAAGTAGCAGCATCTTTGTTATTTCAAATGGGTCACCCTGTATATTACCGCATTTTTGAACTTGTCATTCTTTTCTGATTATTTCTGCTCATACTCCCCTATACCTATCTCTAACGGTTTTTGAGATACTGGTTATTTTCCATATTTTTTATCCAAATCATAGCTCGAATTGAATGTTTATTTCTGCGGTATTTGGATTCTTAGGAAGTTGCAATTTTGTGTTTAGTTCATCAAGATCATGTTCATTGATTATGTATAAATAAGTTTGTTCTGCGTTATACAGGGTCGTTCAAAATTCATGATCTTACTGCTAGATACGAAAAGGGTTGAAAGTGCGTTTTTTTAAATGGAACATCCTGTATATTATGAAATATCCTGAAAGATGACTAAATTCCCTTCGAATTGATATATCATGTTCCAATAGCCAGAATTCCGAGATAATAGCAAATTTCACTTGTAATCTCCCAAGTGCTTGAATTTGCCGGATATTTTTCGAGTCCATGAATATTCTTTGAAACGTGCGTGACCTAGCTAAAGTCACCACTATCCAAGACCACATAACGAATCTTTCATATAAATTTTACAAATATCACATTCCCAAGAGTTCACTCACCAAGGAAATAACAAGAGTAAGGGCACACCACAATGAGCCCCGCAAACATTTACCAAAAACTGGACTTGTTCCATGAACGCCAAGACTAAGTACCAAGTCACCTCTATAGAGGACTAAGACCAGAACCCGGATTTTGCCGAAAATTTTTTCCGGGAATCCACATAACACCCCTCACAAATCACACTTCTAATATCTGATCAATCTGACAATCAACCCCTGTATTAGCGTAGCGGGAGACAGGGTATACTAATACCATGATGTAGGAAGGTAAAATCTGAGTAACACCCGTCAACACCAGCGGGAATGCCTCACCTGTTCCTCTTGAGGAGCCGAGGAGAAACTACATTCGGGACAACGCCGACCCCTGGCAACAGGGGTCGACGGAGCCCCCCACCCCAGTACTCCCTCACAACCTGCGGGATCCCTATCAGCCCACGGAGGTGGGCGGAAAATATCAAGCAGAGTTGTGTTGTACATAGATTTCACTGAAATGCAATGTAAATAGTTAAATATCTGAATATACATGTTTTTGAGTTTGAGTTTGAGCTCAGCGGTAGTGTTGCGGCTTATGAGTCGCTAGGTCGGTGGTTCAATCTACGATAAGAATATAACTTTTTTATTTTTTTGTTCCAAATTTAAACACATTTATTGATGAAAATTTTGTTAAGTATTTTACATATCAATATTTCAGTGGTTATAAATAGTTCAGGTGAAACCATCGTTAGTTATTTCTTATGAATTGTTGGATGATTTTCATTTCTCGGTGTGAAATTTTCTTACCGAATCCCCCTCGTGCTTGAATTAATTGCCGTAAATTTATCTCGTACTCGAAAAATTTCCGGCAATAATTCAAGCACTTGGGAGATTACAAGTGAAAATTGTTATTATCTCGGAATTCTGGCTATTTAAGTATAGGAACATGATATATCAATTCGAAGGGAATTTAGTCATCTTTCAGGATATTTCATAATATACAGGATGTTCCATTTAAAAAAACGCACTTTCAACCCTTTTCGTAGCTAGCAGTAAGATCATGAATTTTGAACGACCCTGTATAACGCAGAACAAACTTCTTTATACAGAATCAATGTACATGATCTTGATGAACTAAACACAAAATTGCAATTTCCTAAGGATCCAAATACCGCAGAAATAAACATTCAATTCGAGCTATGATTTGCATAAAAAATATGGAAAATAACCAATATCTCAAAAACCGTTAGAGATAGGCATAGGGGAGTATGAGACAGAAATAATCAAAAAGGAATGACAAGTTCAAAAATGCGGTAATATACAGGGTGACCCATTTGAAATAACAAAGATGCTGCTACTTTCTGGTATAAGCGGCAACGCTGCATTGCTGAAAATATTTTAGATCGATAGACCAAGAGCAACTACTGGAGAAACCAAATTTTCATAATGATCCTATATCCCGTTCTCCGTAAACGTCTAAGGTACTATCGACCGTGACCCACCCTGTATATACGTCCCTCCGGGAACTGCATCGATCAATATATAGAAAACCATAGGTGGGCCGAATTTTTAAATTCGGGAATTCACTATTGTTGATAAGTGTTATTCGGCTAAAATATTTTGAAGATTGTGGCACTTTCGGTTGTACCGGAAGTGGACCCCAACTTCGTTATTTTAAATGGGACACCCTGTATATTATCAAGGTTTTAGATTTTACGCATGATTCTGAACATGTTTCATGTATAATGTCATATACCCAAGTCTAACCGTTTTCGAAATATTTCAAATTTTAAGTTGAAAATTGCGTTTGCAGAACGAAAAATATTTTTTTTAATTTCTGGAAATGATCATTTAGTGTCGATTTGGTATCGATTTATTCGTAGGAGAGGACCCAGTTCAGTAGAAATCCGATATCAATTCGATTAGAGTTATACAGGGCGTTCACCAGAAAATTATATAGATACGGTTGAAAAAATTATTGTAAGTCCATTTTTTCAAATAGAAACCCCCCGACTATATTCTCATTCGATTCGACATCGAAAATGAAGCTAACCACGGAAATGTCATTGTAATCAATCAAGATTACTTAAATCTATTTATTATTTATGGCGAATGTAACAGGGTTATCTCAAGAACATATGATATATTTGCTATTCGGTATCCGCAGAAGCAGAAGCAGTCACAAAACACTGTTAAACGAATCATAGAAAACTTCAAAAACATTCCATCCCTGCCAATACAAAAATGTAGATATAGAAATTCTAAAACGATTCGAATGAAAGAGAACAATTAACGATATTGAGAGGTATACAAAGATTATTTGGTCAGTAAATGTTCGAATTGGCGCCCTTCAACTTCCAAACATTTTTTACATCTCACTAATAATTCTTCTTTTCTTATTGAATCGGGTCTGAGATTCTCAAATGAATTCCTTACTCGTTGCATACAATCTTCCATGGTAGTCAATTAACTCATACTGTCAAGTGTATATACTCTGAGTGGTGGATGGAAAGCACAACACAAGTAATTACTTAGGTGCATCCATCCTCACACAAAGAGTAATAATAATAAGCATATTATGTATAACTTTAAACGAAATACGTGAAAATAAATGATTGATTGATTGATTGATTGATTTCATAGACTTGATTTTTAATTGTACCCCAAATGAAAAAATCGAGCACTGATAAATCTGGAGAGCGGGGCGGCCAAAGAAATGGTCCATTGTTGGCTATCCACTGGTCATGAAACAATTCTTGTGAACGAGTATTGACTAAGTGACCATTACGCACATAAAATAGGTTTCTATAATCAGCAATTGGTAAAGTGTCCAAGTACTCATTTTCGAAATTATGCAAAATATTCAAATATCCTTCACCTGCAAAAAAAAGTATATCTCATACTATTCTTGTTTCTAAAATGACATCTGTTTTTGGTAAAGGCAAGCTTATCGGGCTTCTGCGCAAATAGAAAAAAAAGTGATGTTACTTACGTAGTTTTGTCTCCTGAACACGAATCTGAAATTACTTTGCGGTGCTCTCTACGACTTTCCGAGATATGGCTCTTCAAACATCGAAAATTGACAGTTTTCAAACACGAATTTTTCAGTCAAAAATCACTCAAAGTTTTTCCTTCTTTTGATAGGCCCTTTCTTTACACACTAATCAACCCATATTTCACAATTACAAGCTCTAAAAACATTATTTTTTTACAGAAAATCCACCCTTCTTTAGGACAACACATAACCAACAAATCTGGATATTTTTATCATTTTATATGTAGTGGGTTGGTAACTGCACGCGCTAACTTTTCATTGACATCGATACAACAATTTATCTTTGTCCAGATGTATTTCCTTTGCACTGAACCCAAAAACACTCCCAATTTAATTAAAAAATTAATAAGTGCCAATCTATTGTTCACCTAAATTAGAAATTCGTAGAATTTTAACATTTTCAGTTAAATAAAACACCAAAATGGCGAAATTTAAACAATTGAACATAGTAATGAAGGGGAAGTTATCTGCCCAGAATTAAATTTGAATAGTTATCGCAAATTATCGCAAATTATCGCAAATTATCGCAAATTACCCCCACTCGTACCAAAAATTTCAGCTGGAAACTTCAACATACACTATGAGAACAAAACATGCACTGAATCCCAAACACTAAATAACTTATTAGATTGCTTTAACCTAGTCATGCATGTAGACAGCCCCACCCGTATATCCAAATCCTCTTCGAGCATCATAGATTATGTCTGCACAAACATCAAAGATGTTTCGTGCTCAGTAATCAATCACGGTCTCTCAGATCACGAACTGTTTTATGTCTCGTTCTCAATATTTTCAAAAATAAAATCACACAAGATAAGCAGTTTGGAGGAATATTCAACAGAAAAAATTATGCTCAATTTTTAAGTCACTGTCAGACCACAGATTGGAATTCGATACATGGGGCAGGGCATCTCGTGAATGAATTTCAAAAACTTGTTTGTGAAAGACTCTATAAAGCATTTCTTCTGCGCTTGATAAAACGAAAAACATCCAAACCCTGGATCACAAAAGGACTCAAAGTTTCGTCGAAGAATCTAAGATGCTTACACACCATAGTGACAATGTATTTTTTGTATCTTACTTCAATAATTTTCGCCGAATCTTCAGAAAAACTATTAAATCAGTCAAAGGTCATTACTACGATAATAGATTGAATGAAGCAGGTAATAAACAAAAAGAAATGTGGTCAATAATAAATGAATTGAGAGGTAATAAGAAACAAATCCATCCAGAAACTAAAATAAACCTCAACCAGTTAAATAATAATTATTGTTCAATAGCCTCAAAACTCATCAATAATATTATCCCAACAGTTGACCCTTTGAATTATTTTTAAAAGTTGAAATTAGCAATAAAAGAAATTTATTTATTTATTTATTTATTTATTTATTTATTTATTTATTTATTTATTTATTTATTTATTTATTTATTTATTTATTTATTTATTTATTTATTTATTTATTTATTTATTTATTTATTTATTTATTTATTTATTTATTTATTTATTTATTTATTTATTTATTTATTTATTTATTTATTTATTTATTTATTTATTTATTTATTTATTTATTTATTTATTTATTTATTTATTTATTTATTTATTTATTTATTTATTTATTTATTTATTTATTTATTTATTTATTTATTTATTTATTTATTTATTTATTTATTTATTTATTTATTTATTTATTTATTTATTTATTTATTTATTTATTTATTTATTTATTTATTTATTTATTTATTTATTTATTTATTTATTTATTTATTTATTTATTTATTTATTTATTTATTTATTTATTTATTTATTTATTTATTGAGTACATCATTCTACAGCCAGGGCCTTTTACAGAATGAGGCAAAAAAATGTTGAGGGCATTTTGCCATATTAAACAATAAAAGAAAAGTAGAAAATCATATAATAAAAAATATAACACATGCAGAAATTCCGTGTGTGAACTGAAAAAAACTCAGTGAGAAAAAAGTTCACACACGGCACTACAGCAGTGATTGAAAGAACTTGATATATATATATAAAAAAAAAAAGAAAAATCATGTCATAATAGCCCGCTTAATGTCGATTGGCTTACAATGAAAAATGTCCACATTACTCTGAATTGACAAGTGGTCTCGACATATAGTATACAGAGGCGAGAAATGAAGTACATTCGTTAGTGGAGCGGGAAAGTAAAATGTAGAAATATGTATAGATATGAAGACAACCTACGAGAATTGGCAATACTGGTGTTGCTAGGCGCGATCCAACTGCGCTATCGCAAAGTTTGACACTTTTGACATTATACGTAATCAGAACTTTTTGTCATACATACGCTATTTGTATTGTTAATAGACATTTGAAAATTTTATCTCGTCCAAAAAATGGATCTGAATCGTGAACATTTTCGTACCATGATTTTTTACGATTTTCGACGTGGATTATCTCAACAGCAGTGTGCCGATCAACTTACTGCGATTTTTGCTGATAAAGCACCATCCAAGGCCACAGTATATCGATGGTTTAGTGAATTCAGACGTAGCCGTACTTCGCTGGCGGACGAAGTTAAAGATGGACGTCCAAAATCGGTTGTTGTGCGAGAAAACATTGATGCTGTGTCCGAACTGATAATGCAGGATCGTCATGTGACATATCGCGAGATCGAGCCATCCCTGGGCATTAGTATGACAAGTATACATAAGATATTGCATAAACATTTGGCAGTCAGAAAGATTTGTTCTCATTGGATTCCGCACAATTTGACAATCTCTCAAAAAAAGACTCGTGTAAATTGGTGCAAGGAAATGATTACAAAATATGACCGCGGTGCATCAAATGCAGTTTATAACATATACACAGGTGAAGAATCTTGGATTTATTGTTATGAACCCGAAACTAAACAGCAGTCAACTGTATGGGTCTTTCAAAATGAACCAAATCAAACAAAAGTTGTTCGTGCTCGCAGCACTTCGAAGCAAATGGTGGCCTGTTTCTTCGGTATGAACGGTCATGTGGCATCCGTGCCTTTAGAGCAACGTAGAACGATGAACTCTGAATGGTACACTACTATTTATTTGCCAGAAGTCATCAATGAAATAAGGAAAGCGAACCGTCGACGAAGAATAATTCTCCATCATGACAATGCGAGCTCACACACATCGCCATTTGAGCCATTTTGAACCCGCTATTTGAGCACTCTAAACGTTGAATTGATGGGTCATCCGCCGTACAGCCCTGATTTAGCACCCAATCATTTCTATTTGTTCCCTCAAGTGAAGAACAAATCACGAGACGCTGTTTATGCATTCAAAAACCATGTTTTGGAGATACCTACTTCGGAGTGGAAAAACTGCTTTGCCAATTGATTCATTCGAATGCAAAAATGTGTAAATTTGAAAGGAAAGTATTTTGAAAAACAATAAAGAAGTTTCTAAACCCCAATTATTGTTTTTAGTTCTTCATTCTCAATACATAAATAGTAACCCTCGTATCTGCGAAGTTGCTGTTAAAATTGTGAGATGAAGCTCTTCAAGCCTTAGTTATAGCAATAAACTCATCGTTTAGCACTGGTGTCTTTCCTTCTAGCTTAAAGTGGGCTAACGTGATACACCTTCATAAAGGAGGTGCTGTTGACGACCCAAGTAATTTCAGACCAATATCAATTTTGTCCACGTTATCCAAAATTATCGAAAAATTAGTAAAACGCAGGATAATGGGTTTTTTGGAAAGACATAAAATTATAGCCCCAGAACAGTTTGGCTTCCAGTGTGATAAAAATACGACTGATAACAATTTCAATTTTCTTGAGAAAATTTACACCACCCTAAATGTTAAGGAAGTGGCTGCGGCAGTGTTTCTGGGCCTTTCTAAGGCATTTGATTGTGTGGATCATGAACTCCTCTTGCAGAAACTCTCTCATTATGGAATCCGTGGAACAGCCTTAGAATGGTTCAGGTCATATCTAACTGGTAGAAATCAGAAAATATTGTTGAACCATAAAACTTCTGAAAGTGGACAAATTATTCGCGGGGTTCCCCAGGGGTCAGTATTAGGCCCAATTTTATTTCTTCTTTATATCAACGATATGGCTAAACTCGATATATCTGATTATTCACCTTGTTTGCTGATGACACCACGATACTTTGGCGTAATGAAGACCCCCTTTCTTTGACTCGATACATCCACTCAAACTGAGATATAATAAAAAACTGGTGTGACTCAAATATGTTATTATTAAATGTTTCTTAAAAAATCTGGTGTTATTTAAGTGGGATTTGGAGCAGGTCAAATTAGGAAGTCGGATGATTGAGAGTAAATCTATTACCAAATTCCTCGGTATATACGAGGATGTATTAATATCTAGTTAGCCTAGACCAGTGCCCTGCATAAACAAAATATTGCGTTACCATAGCAACGAACAATAACTTATTAGAAGTGTCAGTGTAAAGTTTGACGTCAAAAAAGTAAACCAGAGTTACGCGATAAATTAAAAGAAAAAATATGTCCACCGAAATTGTGAAAATCGAAAAATTGGAGTATCGAGTCATCATCAAGTACCTGTATTTAAAAGGGTTAAGAGGTAAGCAGATTTACGAAGATATGCTTAATACCCTTGGTGATCAATGTCCTTCGTATGCGACCGTGAAAAATTGGACTGCAAGCTTCAAAAGAGGTAAATTTTCCATTGAAGATGATGACCGATCGGGAAGGCCAGTTTCTGTGTCAGTCCCCGAAAATGTCGATGCAGTTCATGACATGATTTTAACAGACCGTCGAATTGGGCTAACACGGATATCTGAAGCACTGAATATTTCATACGAACGCGTTCATCATATAGTTCACGTCAATTTGGACATGAGAAAAATTGCTGCAAAATGGATCCCCAAATGTTTCAATGTTGACCAAAAGCGTGCAAGGGTAGTAGTATCGCGTTCGATCTGTGCTCGATTTGAAAACGATGTAGACTTCTTAAACCTAATTGTTACTATGGATGAGACTTGAGTTCATTTCTACGATCCTGAAACAAAGCAACAATCGATGGAATGACGACACTCCGGTTCTCCAAGACCTAAGAAGTTTTTTGTCCAAAAATCTGCTGGAAAAGTTCCTGCTTCAGTTTTTTGGGATCGCCATGGAGTAATCATGATCGATTTTTTGACTAGAGATTACTATTCGACATTACTGACCACTCTACGTGAAAAAAATTAAGAGAAAAGACGCGGAAAGCTATCCAAAGGTGTTTTGTTTTTGCAGGACAATGCCCCTGCACACAAATCTCATGTTGCCATGCAAAAAATTCGTGATTTAGGGTTTGAATTACTAGAACACCCACTTATTCACCAGATTTGGCTCCGTCCGACTATCATCTCTTTCTTCAACTGAAAACAAGTGTAAAAGGTCGTAAATTTTGTCCTAACGAGGAGGTAATAAAAGCTGTGGAGGTCTGGTTTGCAGAGCAAGAAGAAACATTTTTTTGAAAGGACTAGAGATGTTGCAGGTTCGCTGTAATAAATGTATTCAATTAAGAGGAGAATATGTTGAGTAATAAAATATTTTGAAATTTTGTTTGGTTCTATAGCTGGCTAAGAATTTTTCAATATATCCTCGTATATAATTATTTTTTCCTTTTCTTTCATTCCAAATGGTTCTATCCATTGAAAAAAACATGAAAGACACGTATAGACCGAGAGATGAGGGACCAAAACTGCAAGAGTTTTATAAAAGCTGATATTTTGATATTAGGTCATGAATGGGTTGAATATCAAGAGCCTGCCGTCAGTCAGCCAGTTTTTGGGACAACTGGCGTGGAGGTGGTACCAAACTTGTAAAAAAAACACGTATGTAGCAACTGTTTTATAAAATCTGAAAATTTGTCTGTGGATAGCTAGGCAACCAACAAACTGTGTGGACATAGTCAGTCAGCACCATATTGGAACACGACGCGTCAGCGGTCCGGTAAACCCGTCAAAAAAAATGGGTTCGTGAAAGAGTTTTATAAAATATGAAAATTATTCTGTGGATAGCAAGACAACTAACAAACGTAGTGGACATAGTCAGTCATCAGAATATTCGGGCACTTCACGTCAGCTGCCGCTAAACCCATCAAAAAAATTTGGTTCCTGTTCATAATATCAGAAAATTTTCTAGAAACTAGTTCATAGTACCTAAAACAAGACTAACATAGTCAGTCAGAAGTTTCATGGAACAAACGCCGTCAGCAGGCAAAGGAAAGGTGCGCCGCGCGCTTAATTCATATAGCGTGTTTTATGGCGCTGACTAAGTTGTTCAATATTGCAATACAATGATGAAAAGATATTCAATAAGAAAGATAGGAAAGAGATATTTAATAATTCAACAAGCAATATCTATATTTTGGTCAACATTCCACATTCAAATAAACAATGGGACAAAATGTGGTTGGAGAAATGTTTTAGATAACAATTAGTTCATTCAAAGAAATAGTACTACAGGTTAATTCAATGCAAAGAAATGTCCCGTCAACAATATCGTTGATTTTGTTGAATGAAACAACCTTTATATGATAACGTTAGAAAATAATTCCAGGAATTGATAATTGGAAAACAAAGAAAAAGTGGTTTATTTACTTTTAATTTTGTTGAGCAACAAGATGGTAGTAATTACGAATACATTTGTTATGTTACTGAAAAATGCTTACTTACATAAAGAACTAATATTACTGTTCGAAATATCTATATAAATAGTATAGTAGCTATATACGCCTAAACATTATTGTTAGCTACTTGAAATAAATGCTAAACTAGATAGACGCAATTTCATGTTAGTATGCTCTTTTTGGTTAATTTAAACTATTATGTTCTTTGGGTGTTTATGGGATTGGAAATATGAAAAACAAACGTCTCAATTTGAATGTCGTATATACCTCTTTCAAAAAATTAAGATTATTTTAATATTATTTTTAAATCAATACTTTAAAAATAAAAATGTTCTAATCAGAATCGCTGCTATAATAGGCTTTATCAGACTCTTCTTCGGTGTCGGTCACCTCCGACTCAGCATCTGTAAATTAGTAAACTTATATTAAGTACGTTTGACTAGTTTGTTCATGAAAAAAATGGCTGACAAATAATATGCTTGCACTCATTTATTACAGACCGTCAGATAAGGACAGATTCTGCTGACTCAGTAGAGAGATATTGCAATAACGTCAGGCAGTATTTAAGGCAACTTTATTTTAATAGTGACTGCCGCTATTCTGCCAGTTTATATGTGGCGTTCATTATTCATAACCTAAATTAAATCTTAGAAACTTCGATTTTTCTTTCTACATAATTCATTTCAGTATCAGATAAAATTATTCTTATGATAGATAGGGGTTGAAACATCGATTCCTGCTAAACATATTATATATTTATCAATCATGAGTCATGTCAAATAAAGGAACAGAAAAGAACATAAAGAAACTTCAATCCTCGCCTTTATACGTCCTCTAATAAAGGAATATTTTAGTAACGTTGTTCTTTTTCCATATTCTCACGAGTACATGTCAAAATAACGGCGCCTTTCTATTGCCTGCTGACAGCGTTTGTTCCATGAAACGTTTGACTGATTATGTTAGTCTTATTTTAGGTAATATGAACTACTTACACAAAAATTTTCATATTTTATAAAACTCTTTTACAAACCCATTTTTTTTGACGGGTTTACCGGACCGCTGACGCATCGTGTTCCAATATTGTGCTGACTGACTATGTCCACACAGTTTGTTAGTTGTCTTGCTATCCACAGACTAATTTTCAGATTTTATAACACTCTTTCACGAACCCATTTTTTTTGACGTGTTTGCCGGACCGCTGACGCGTAGTGTTCCAATATTGTGCTGACTGACTATGTCCACACAGTTTGTTGGTTGCCTAGCTATCCACAGACAAATTTTCAGATTTTATAAAACAGTTGCGACATACGTGTTTTTTTTACAAGTTTGGAACCACCCCCACGCCAGTTGTCCCAAAAACTGGCTGACTGACGGCAGGCTATTGATATTCAACCTATTCATGCCCAATATCAAAATATTAGCTTTTAGACTAGTACTCCTGAAGATATTTCATCGGTTAGCTACTCGTTCATAGATGTTACCTTTTCGAAAATGTCTCGACTAGGGACAGGTCAAATCAGTTGTGTTGGGACTTACTTGTCACCTGTCGCGAGTTTAACAAGAAAACGTGAATTTGACTATAAAAAGGCACGCTTTAGTTTGTGCCGGAAAAACCTCATTCAATGTTTCCTTGGATTTTCAGTAGTAATACCACAAGTGATTAAATTTTCGCGATAAGTCTGTCGATTCATTTCTGAACGAAACTGAATTGCTTCGAGAAAACACCACGAGTCCGCAGGACGAGTGGTGTTTTCTCAATACAATTCAGTTGAGTTCGGGAATAAAAGACAGACTTATGAGATATATTCAATAACGAGTGGAATTTTTTAAGACCATTTCACGAAGCATTAAAGGTATTATTATAAACATAAACAATCAATTCATCATAACCATAATCAATCAACTATAATCACAAAAAATATATTATAAGTATCAATAATTTATTAGTGAAAATAGAGTATTTTTCGTGTGTTTTCACGAATTGTTGGCTGCCTGTCAATTTGTAGACAAACCCCTACTTTGGATTCCTTGGTTCGAGTCAAATTAAGTTTCAACTACTGACTGTAGATATCATAAGTAACTTTCTGTAATAATTTATTATATAGTTACGATGCGACTCATTTTGACGTTTTCGCCTGCAATTATAATCTGTCAAAATGTCAAACTTTGCATTGTCATCTATGGTTACATCGTTGGAAACACCAACGCTGACAGACCAATCAGAATTGAGAGACAGCTAGTGTTTTCGCGATTATTCCACTCTTCTCAAGATATTCACGTAATCTGACCAATCACAAATCAAAGACAACTTGTATTATCGCGAAAACACCAGCTGTCTATCAATTCTGATTGGTCTGTCAGCGTTGTGTTTTCAACGATGTAACCATAGAGACAAAGCAAAGTTTGACATTTTGACAGATCATAATTGTAGGCGAAAACTTCAAAATGAGTCGCATTGTGACTATATAATAAATTATTGATAGTTATAATACATTTTTTGTGATTATAGTTGATGGATTATGGTTATGATGAATTGATTGTTCATGTTTATAATAATACTTTTAATGCTTCGTGAAATAGTCTAATAAAATTCCACTTGTGATTGAATTTATCTCATAAGTCTGTCTTTTATTTCTGAACTCAACTGAATTGTATCGAGAAAACACCACTCGACCTGCGGACTCGTGGTGTTTTCTCGAAGCAATTCAGTCTCGTTCAGAAATGAATCGACAGACTTATCTCGAAAATTCAATCACAATTACTACTGATAATACAAGTTGTCTTTGATTTGTGATTGGTCAGATTACGTGAATATCTTGAGAAGAGTGAAATAGTCATTTGAAGAGCTTTCCAAAAAAAATATTTTCAGTTTTGTTCAGTATCCTACTGGTATAAAGTGATGATCCTGAGTGAATCAGGTGCTGAATTCTTTATCCTTACACCAACCGCAGATTTGTGGGTGGTATGCGGTAGATTTTAGAGCTACAATGGAACAATAGGGATTTCACCACCAAAACGATAATGTTTTGTAAAGTTGTATACACCTCAGTAAAACTTACTTTATATTCCTATAAACAGCCGCCCTTCCCGCATCTCTCGGGATCTTCCTCAACTCCGCGTCAGAGCTAAATCAACTTTTAAACAATTTTCTCGCCCATGAAAATCCCGTATTTCATTATTTCGCGGAGATTCGCCAAAGATGATTTAGTTTTACGCCATACGCCGTTCCCATACCCGGAACATTATTTGCACACAAGCTCCGGGGAAATTTCATTTACGGAAACGTACGTTACGGCCGGCTATACAGGGCAAACTTTACTACCTGGACATAAAATAAATTTGTATTGCTCTGGCTGTTTCGGATAAATAGTCTGCGCCGGAAATGAAAGTGAGGGAAACAATAATTCCGAAGTTTTTAGGGGCGAACATCTCGGAAAGGGGATTTGCTTTATATTAACGGACTGTGGTTTTACATATTTCCTGTTCAATATACCTGGGAGTATAATAATAATAAGCTTTATTCATGCGAATGAAATATGAAAGAGATTCAATAAATATACACAAAACTTCTTGAATAAAGAAAATACAGTGATAAGTGCTAATGCAGTTGTTTCACGAATATACAGGGTGGGTCACGGTCGATGGTACCTTAGACGTTTACGGAGAACGGGACATAGGATCATTCTGAAAATTTGGTCTATCGATCTAAAATATTTTCAGCAATGCAGCGTTGCCGCTTATACCAGAAAGTAGCAGCAACTTTGTTATTTCAAATGGGCCACCCTGTATATTACCGCATTTTTGAACTTGTAATTTTTTTCTGATCATTTCTGCCTCATACTTCCCTATACCTATCTCTAACGGTTTTTGAGATATAGGTTATTTTCCATATTTTTTATCCAAAACATAGCTCGAATTGAATGTTTATTTCTGCGGTATTTGGATTCTTGGGAAGTTGCAATTGTGTGTTTAGTTCATCAAGATCATGTACATTGATTATGTATAGAGAAGTATGTTCTGCGTTATACAAGGTCGTTCAAAATTCATGATCTTACTGTTAGATACGGAAAGGGTTGAAAGTGCGTTTTTTTAAATGGAACATCCCGTATATTATGAAATATCCTGAAAGATGACTAAATTCCCTTCGAATTCCTATACCTAAATAGCCAGAATTCCTAGATAATAGCAATTTTCACTTGTTAACCCCCAAGTGCTTGAATTATTGCCGGAAATTTTTCGAGTACATGAATTTTTTAAATTTTTTTTTGAAAATTCATACACGAGATAAATTTACGGCAATTAATTCAAGCACGAGGAGGATCCGGTAAGAAAATTTCACACCGAGAAAAGAAAATCATCCAACAATTCATAAGAAATAACTAACGATGGTTTCGTACAAACTTCCTTTTGTTCATTGGTTGTAAATCAGGGTACGTTTCATTGAATTTTCTGCACGTTCTTGCTATAATTCCCTCACATTCTCCATGAAGAATAAACAATTTTATCAGAACTTCGTTTGAATAGTTATTTCCCTCCAATTCAATTATTTTTTTCTTTTGCAGTCAAGAAACACACAACGGTATTATTAATAGTGCACTAATTGTCAAATTTTCATAATGTCATGTACCATCATGACATTTAATAGCCACCTTAGACGAATATGAGAAAAATAAATCGATTTTTTTTGAAAATTTCACACCTCACTCTTGTAGCCAATCAAAAAATTCATTCTTGTTTAGATACCATGGCAACCCTGAAAATTTCCGGAAAATTTTATCCTCCTGGGTACCCTGGGCGAAATTAATAAGTGAAAATTTTTCTGTCAAACATTTGACATGTGACAAGTTGATATTTTGCTTTAATGTACAAATGGAGGTCTAGTTTTCATATGAAAGGAGATAATTATGTATTTACTAGATATTTGGAATGTGTCTGAAAATATTTTCTCCACGATTATTGCAGAAATTGTCAATTCTGAAATCATTTTTCAGAAAAAGTTCAATACACCATTTGTCACAATTTTTTATCACAAGTCCCGTAGCTCAGCGGCAGTGTTGCGGCCTATGATTGCTAGGTCGATGGTTCAATCCACGAAAAGAACATAACTTTTTTTTTTGTTCCAAATTTAAACACATTTATTTATGAAAATTTTGTTAAGTATTTTACATATCAATATTTCAGTGGTTATAAATAGTTCACCTGAACCATCGTTAGTTATTTCTTATGAATTGTTGGATGATTTTCATTTCTCGGTGTGAAATTTTCTTACCAAATCCCCCTCGTGCTTGAATTAATTGCCGTAAATTTATCTCGTACATGAATTTTCAACCTGAAAAATTTCCGGCAATAATTTAAGCTGGGAGTTAACAAGCGAAAATTGCTATTATCTCGGAATTCTGGCTAGTTAGGTATAGGAACACGATATATCAATTCGAAGGGAATTTAGTCATCTTTCAGGATATTTCATAATAAATAGGATGTTCCATTTAAAAAAACGCACTTTCAACCCTTTTCGTATCTAGCAGTAAGATCATGAATTTTGAACGACCCTGTATAAAGCAGAGCATACTTCTCTATACAGAATGAATGTACATAATCTTGATGAACTAAACACAAAATTGCAACTTCCTAAGAATCCAAATACCGCAGAAATAAACATTCAATTCGAGCTATGTTTTGGATAAAAAAATATGGAAAATAACCAATATCTCAAAAACCGTTAGGGATAGGTATAGGGGAGTATGAGGCAGAAATAATCAGAAAGGAACGACAAGTTCAAAAATGCGGTAATATACAGGGTTGCCCATTTGAAATAACAAAGATGCTGCTACTTTCTGGTATAAGCGGCAACGCTGAAAATATTTTAGATCGATAGACCAAGAGCAACTACTTGAGAAACCAAATTTTCAGAATGATCTTATTTCCTGTTCTTCGTAACCGTCTAAGGTACCATCTACCGTGACCCACCCTGTATAAATACCAAATTAGAGAACACAATAAAATAGTTAAAATAAACACAGATGAGATTGAGCATAACAAACCAGACCTCCACAGCTTTTATTAGCTCCTCGTTGGAAGAAAATTAACGACCTATTAAACTTTTTTTCAGTCGAGGAAAGAGATGATAGTCGGGCGGAGCCAAATCTGGTGAATAAGGGGGGTGTTCTAGTAATTCAAACCATAAATCAATAATTTTTTGCATGGCAACAAGAGATTTGTGTGCAGGGGCGTTGTCCTGCAAAAACAAAACACCTTTGGATAGCTTTCCGCGTCTTTTCTCTTTAAGTTTTTCCCGTAGTGTGGTCAGTAATGTCTAATAGTAATCTCCAGTTATTGTTCTACCCTTATCCAAAAAATCAATCATGATTACTCCATGGCAATCCCAAAAACCTGAAGCAAGAACTTTTCCGGCAGATTTTTGGACACGAAACTTCTTAGGTCTTGGAGAACCGGAGTGTCGCCATTCCATCGATTGTTGCTTTGTTTCAGGATCGTAGAAATGTACCCAAGTCTCATCCATAGTAACAATTCGGTTTGAGAAGTCTACATCGTTTTCAAATCGAGCACAGATGGAACGCGATGCCACTACCCTTGCACGCTATTGGTCAACATTCAAACATTTGGGGATCCATTTTGCAGCAATTTTCCTCACGTCCAAATTGACGTGAACCATATGATGAACGCGTTCGTATGAAATATTCAGTGCTTCAGATATCCGTCCAATTCGACGGTCTGTTAAGCCGGCGCTACATGATGCCACGAACACCCTCCAACGTTGGAGGCTTGACAGTGCGTCGCATCGTGTGGCCGACCTTCAAACCTGCGAGCTACCAGTGCCCAGCTTCCAACGTTCGCGTTGGACCACGTTCGGGCTATTGTCGGTATTCTTGACCCAAGTCAAAGGAATTCCTAGAACGTTAGAAGGAATACGTTCGTCGATTTGATGCACAGCTACACGACTCGTAGATTCGTTTAGTAGTTCGACATGAGCAGTGGTAGTGTTTGATATTGAATTCATGTATTTTGAAAAAGTGTGTTTATTTTTTATTATAATTACGGCAACAGTGTTTTATTACGTATTCGCTCATACAAGAGTTTCTAAACTGTATTAGAAAAATAATACATAATGAATATTAGTGATAATGCATTATCGGAAAATAATATTTCAGTAGTAGGTTTTCTTGAGTAATTCATGTAAAAGTAGGTAATAAAATCTGCATTTGCAACGTCTATCATCCATGGTGATATAGAGGCAAATGTTTGTACCACACTTGCTTCATGCGTTTATGCTTCAAACATTCGTTACACCGTATGACAGAAACGTTTGTCGAACCAACTGTCGAACTTTTTGACTCAAATGTTCGGTCCAGCGTTGGAGCTAATGTTCGACGCATCGTGTAGCGCCGGCTTTAAAATCATGTCATGAACTGCATCGATATTTTCGGGGACTGACACAGAAACTGGCCTTCCCGATCGGTCATCATCTTCAATGGAAAATTTACCTCTTTTGAAGCTTGCTGTCCAATTTTTCACGGTCGCATACGAAGGACATTGATCACCAATGGTATTAAGCATATCTCAGTAAATCTGCTTACCTCTTAACCCTTTCAAATACAGAGACTTGATGATGGCTCGATACTCCAATTTTTCGATTTTCACAATTTCGATGAACATATTTTTTTTTATTTATTGCGTAACTCTGGTTTACTTTTTTTATGTCAAACTTTACACTGACACTTCTAATAAGTTATTGTTCCTTGCTATGGTAACGCAATATTTTGTTTATGCAGGGAACTGGTCTAGGCTAACTAGATATCAATACATCCTCGTACCTCTAATTTAAAGAAAACCTCCTTTTCGAAACGTGCCAACAGTAATAGAAATGTGAAGTTAACATCCACTAAATTTCACATCTCACGATACTGATAAAAGGCTGGCAATTCCCAGTGCCTATTGACCCGAATTCAAAACATTTGAAAGAGAATGACAAGGAGTATAGGGAAGTTGCGAGCAAATCCGATAATTACACACAGTAAACAACACTCGACAAATCCACGCGATCGTTTCAAATATTTGCTTTCAGCGCTGATTGTTCTGCTTTTACAAGATTTTCGTTCGGTGCCATCAGCACATCCATATTCATTCGGGTCTCGTAGCTGTGTTTGCGCCTTCTCCTCAGAATCTCGCTCCTCTTTGTTGTCGTTCTTGGTTCTTGTTAAGAAACCTAATGCCAAACAGCTGATGTCTTTTGTTACACAGCTTTGTTTACCACTTTGACATTTCAGATCAGTTATTTCCTGATACTCATGAGTATTGATAGTTGTACAGTCTTAACGAACTCAATAGAGGACTTCAGATAAGGATGCAGTTGTCTTGAAATACGACGATGTATTGATATCTAGTTAGCCTAGACCAGTTCTCTGCATAAACAAAATATTGCGTTACCATAGCAACGAACAATAACTTATTAGAAGTGTCTGTGCAAAGTTTGACTAAACTAAACTAATGAAAAATATAAATTTAATTTATTCAATAAATATAAATATATATAATAAATACAAAATAAGAATAGAACTAAATGTGCGAAGTAGTGTCTTCCTCCTCATAAAAGAGAACAACGGCCTCTCCGTTCACAAGCGATTCAGGTGAAATTGAGGACACTCGTGAATCATCATACTCGTGCCACGAACCAGCATATGGATGTCTACAGTAAGCTGTGTAGTGTCCGCTATTGGTTGTCCCACTATGATTACACAATGCGTACAGACTGTAGCGACATGTATGCAGGTTATTTGCTGCGTATTTACTCAAGTCTAATTCCCCTAAAGGAAAATCAATTTCTCTCGGAATCTTTCTATGGGTGAAAAACGAATAAATTGGACTGCAAGCTTCAAAAGAGGTGAATTTTCCTTGAAGATGATGACCGATCGGGAAGGCCAGTTTCTGTGTCAGTCCCCGAAAATATCGATGCAGTTCATGACATGATTTTAACAGACCGTCGAATTGGGCTAAAACGGATATCTGAAGCACTGAATATTTCATACGAACGCGTTCATCATATAGTTCACGTCAATTTGGAATGTTTGAATGTTGATCAAAAGCGTGCAAGGGTAGTAGCATCGCGTTCGATCTGTGCTCGATTTGAAAACGATGTAGACTTCTTAAACCGATTTGTTACTATGGATGAGACTTGGGTACATTTCTACGATCCAGAAACAAAGCAACAATCGATGAAATGGCGACACTCCGATTCTCCAAGACCTAAGAAGTTTCTTGTCAAAAAATCTGCTGGAAAAGTTCTTGCTTCAGTTTTTTGGTATTGCCATGGAGTAATCATGATTGATTTTTTGGATAAGGGTAAAACAATAACTGGAGATTACTATTCGACATTACTGACCACTCTACGGGAAAAAATTAAAGAGAAAAGACGCGGAAAGCTATCTAAAGGTGTTTTGTTTTTGCACACAGATCTCATGTTGCCATGCAAAAAATTCGTGATTTAGGGTTTGAATTACTAGAACACCCCCCTTATTTACCAGATTTGGCCCCGTCCGACTATCATCTCTTTCTTCAACTGAAAAAAAGTTTAAAATGTCGTAAATTTTCTTCCAACGAGGAGGTAATAAAAGCTGTGGAGGTCTGGTTTGCAGAGCAAGGAGAAACATTTTTTTTGAAAAGTCTAGAGACGTTGCAGGTTCGCTGTAATAAATATATCCAATTAAGAGGAGAATATGTTGAGTAATAAAATATTTTGACATTGAAATTTTGTTTGGTTCTATAGTAGGCTAAGCATTTTTCAATATATCCTCGTTTATGGGTCACGTCTGGGAAAATAGGCATTAGCCTGAAGAGGAGGGGAGGATGGAAGCTCTACTTGAGTTTGGCGGTTTTCACGAGTTTTTCTCATTTGTTTGAATTCCACAAACCACTTCAATTCCTCTTGTTCCTCATCAGACATCACTTGCCCTCTTCTAGCTCAAGAGACATTGAAACCCGATAATACTGAAATATTGTCAGGAGTGTAGGGGCGGTTTTGTTCGAAAATTCTCGCTTCGTTCATTCTTGAATTTATTTGCAAGTCTGTAGAAATATTGAGTGGACTGGAGGTCCCTGAACGTAACGTATTATTTTCTAAATTCTGGAATGCTTCCAAAATTCGGCGTGGAGTGCCGGTATTTTTTGGGGTATGAAATTTAAATTTCCCAGCGGGTTGACCGCCGAAAGTAAAAAAACTAGGCGAGGCCCTCAGAGGCCTGTTATCAAAATTTTGAGCTGAAATTTCCCTCAGACTCTGATCACGCCTCAGATCAACAGAAAAATTGTTTCGAGATTCATCATCATTGTTTTCATCAGGACAGCCCACAACGAGATTTCTATTCACATTCACATCATCCATACTACAATGGGCAGGGTTCAACCTAGGAGATGCAAGTGACTTTAAATGAACCGCTTTATGAGAATCCAGGTGGTAACTAGATTCTGTGGCGTTATTTTCGACGCGACGCGATTCAACAACCACTTGTGAGCTCTTCGGGAAGAGTGCGTGGGACACGCCTTCTTTGACGGCCATGCTTGGTGAAACCCTTGGGTTTCTTGATTGTGGGGCTCTCCAAACTAGAGCCAAAAGAAAAATCATTTTCAACAGAAAATGTACCACTTATAGGAGCAGTTAGGATAGGCTGTAAGAAAAACATTCAGAAGAATTTATGGATACAGAACCCACAAAACTGATACAAGTTCTGTGATGTAACCTCAAAGTTGAGTTATTGAATGAAAGGCCGAAAGCATTTTAATCAAAAATTTACTGAGGTTTGTTTGTCCATGAAAGGACCCCGCAAACTCCTTATGGAATTTGGGTCCCGGTGGATTTTTTTGAATTTTTGGTATGATGTAGTCCATGTAATTCTCAACCAATGTTACCATTGTGCCAACCCAAAAAAATGAACAGTTTTGCTGCTAGGGGGCGCAGATTTGACTATTTATTTTTGAACCCGGTAACAATATTTTCACTTGTTTCATTGTTGCTAATGTTGCACAATATGGTGCTGTTTTATAAAAAAAATTCTTACCTCCTCCCCTTTTTCTCCCAACTCCTATTACGAAACGCAAATAAAAATATTTCTCTAGTGCCTTTAAATGAATCGTCGAATGTTTGAATATGCCTAAATAAGGGAAATAGCATTTTTTATGATTATCCCCCTCCCCCAAATGGCACAAAACGAAAAAAGTTCTGTGGATTTTTCTGAATTTTTGATATGATGCAGTTCAAGTTATTTTGAATAGAAATAAATTGGGTGACAAACCCCAAAAATGAATAGTTTTGATGCTAGGGGGCGTTGAAATCATACCTTGCTCAGAATAGACTATTCATTATTATAGGCGGAAATAATAGCTCTACGTATTTTAGTTTAGATTATGCTGATCAATTGTGTAATTTTTTATAAATTGAAAATCTAAAACCTCCCCCTTACCCCCTACTCCTATTCTAAAACACGAAAAAAAATCAATTCTCGACTACTTGTAAATGCTTTATGAAAATAAACGTTTTAATCAGTTCAAATTAAGGAAATCGTACAGTTGTTTAATTTCCGCCTATAATAATGAATAGTCTATTCTGAGCAAGGTATGATTTCGACGCCCCCTAGCACCGAAATTATTCATTTTTGGGGTTTGTCACCCAATTAATTTCTATTCAAAATATTTTGAATTGCGTCATATCAAAAATTTAGAAAAATCCACCGAATTTTTTTTGTTTTGTGTCATTTGGGGGGGTGGGGGGATAATCATAAAAAACTGCTATTTCCCTTATTTAGGCATATTTAAACATTCGACGATTCATTTAAAGGCACTCAAGAAATATTTTTTTTGCGTTTCGTAATAGGAGTTGGGAAAAGAGGGGAGGGGGTAAGAATTTTTTATAAAACAGCACAATATTGTGCAACATTGTCCACAATGAAACAAGTGAAAATATTGTTACCGGGTTCAAAAATAAATAGTCTAATCTGCGCAAGGGGTGATTTCAACGCCCCCTAACAGCAAAACTGTTAATTTTTTTGAGTTGGCGCAATGGTAACATTGGCTGAGAATTACATGGACTACATCATACCAAAAATTCAAAAAAATCCACCGGGACCCAAATTCCATAAGGAGTTTGCGGGGTCCTTTACCAAGCTCCGAATATTTTGCATCCCTTTAAGTTTCGGTTGGTGCAAGAAATAAATGAAGACTATTTTGTTCGTCGCTCTCAATTTTTCGAAATTACGACTGGAAAAGTGATGAATAAAGGTGATTTTCTATTTAATGTGCGTTTTTCGGACGAGAGTAGTTTCTCCATAAGTGGTTTAGTGAATCGCCACAATTTTCTTCACTGGGCTGATACTAATTCGAGGATTTTCCACGAGTCACGGTGAATATAAGTAGGGCAACCCATATAAGACTACAGGGGCAACTCTGTCAACTCTATTCGTGACAATACATCTAATTCTACAAGGATGAGTAACAAAAAACAAATGCTCATTTCGTCCTCGTAAACATCATCTTCAGAAAACCATCGGAAAGTTATTTGAACTCAACATACCTCTGAATACTCATAACCTATCATTATTAGCATTTCTAATATTGGATTGGGTCATTGTAAACATATAACATACTGTATTTGATGATGGTATTCACGCATAATTGAACCCCAATTGCTTGAAACTCAGAGACAAATAGAAATTCATTACCGAAAAACCATTATGAGGACGCTTTCATTGAAAACTGTATGCCGACGCTTCAAGTGTCATTATCGTTAGTGATTTTGAATGGGGCACACTTAGTTTTATTAAATTGGTCGCTATACGCTGATACGGTCGAATCGGTAATCAAGGATTACTATTTTGATATTGAATTGAGTGGATGATCCAATTTTCCTTTATTTTTTTCCATCACATTACTTGCCACCACTTCGTTTCAGGTGATATCTAAAAAAATCAGTCATTAATTTCAATGATTATGGAATGAGAAATATTACTGCCTTTTCTTTACTATTGAAAATGTGTTTGGAAATGGATTTTCTGAAACAGGCCGTATGGAGAAAAAAGCAATTGCAGAGATAACCTTGTAGGAACTCTGCACGGAAATTTCATCAGATGTAATTCAATGTTCGTCGTGGCATTAGCCAGGAAAGTAGTTGTTTTCTGATGGATTTTCGACCCAACTTTTCCTATTGTATAGGATATTAGCAATGAGCAGTCCTCCGGACATCTTATGCCTAAAGTCATAAGCTCATTGTGAATTACAGTTTTCTTTTCCATAGGATTGAATGATGATTTTTCGGGTTGTACAACAAACAGAATAACACTCTTATGGAGATTAACTCAGCTATAAAACCTTCACATGTGTTCTCAACTCTACAATGATCTCACTTACCGAATAATCGTTCTTGGTCTTCCACTAGGTAGGTCCAGGGCCGGTTCGAAAAATAAACATACGCGAGGATATCTATACGCACCGGTTTACTAATATTCACAATGACTCTGATAATATTGGTTGCTTTAACTTGATTCAAATTCTTTTAGTTTATGAAGACTCGATTGGCTTTGGATGTTTTCCAATTTATTGGCTTGGAAAAGTCAGGTATGAAAAAAAGATGAATATATAAAATGACTAGACAATCAACATAGTTTGACTAAGAACTGAAAATGATTCTTTAACATGTATTATAACCTTTCTGAAATCCTTCTAATTGCCTAATCTGACTGTTCAAATGGGTTATTCTTGATATAAAGTGACAAAACTAACACAAAATGCATCTTTACCAAATACCTTTTCAGAACACACACGAATATCAAAGCACGTTTCTACGCGACGGCTAACTATTTACTAGACTATGATGATTAATTACGGCATTGGTCAGATCGGAATCCGAAGGCCCGATCATGGCCATTTCAAATATCAACTTGCTTGAAGAGCTATGAAAATATCAACTTACTCGAAAAATTATAGAACTTGAATTGTCTTTTTTCTGGATTCTCAAACTGAGCTAGGCAGACCTTGTCACCCTTGATGGCGACCCAGTTTCATAGCTGGCGACATCTACTGGCTGGTGCCTTTTTGGCCACGTCCTTCAAATCAATCGCACAGCAAGGTTTGGTAAAGATGGAACGGTTTGCGTGACAAATTAAATTTAAAAAAAATAGACTTTCCCAATGACAGTATCACCTTGGTTGGACACTCCGTACATGGTTATACCGTCCGTAAATATTCCATACTCTAAGAGAAAGAAAATGTCTACCAATATCTTTCCTTATTCTTTTGGATAATATGCGACTATCGTTGCCTCTCAATACTATCAACAATATCTTGCATATAATTCATTATATTCTTAAATTTTACTTTCAGAGAAACTGTAGCAGTTTGTATTATCTTTACTCTATTGCCATCCTTGCAGTCAAAAATGCCGTTACGGCAATCATAAAAAAAGAAATATTTTTTCAGAGAATGAGTTTGTGCTCTCCAATAACTTGAAGGTTTACTCCAAATATTCTCCTCTTTGGTGACGGGGTTCAAAGCCTGCCTTCTTCTAATATGTATCTACCACTTTTAGTAGAACTATTGTAAAGCGGAATGTTACTTTTCGGAAATATGGAAATACGGAAATGAGAATGGCAACAGGTCACTTGGTTCGAAACATGCTCTGAACGAATGTGCTAGTTATTATTGGCATTCCTGCCGTCGCTTCATACTTGTATAAAGAAGTAAGCGATGGCGTCCTATCTGAGAATGCGAGACTCAAGGAGCTGTCGATGAGAGAAGTACATAGGGCACACCGAAATCGCTGTGGTAGCGGAGAAAGAAATCCCACTATCCGCTATCAAAGTAATACAGGCAGAGGATAAAATTAAGTGGAAAAGGACGATCTCGCTAGGGATCCCAGACAGGAGAGAGTGGGAAGAGGAAAGGGTGATATTTCCCCCAAAAAGCCTGGTCTGTTTTACATACGGGTCAAAACTGGAGGAAAGACAAGCCGGAGCAGGAGTTTACTTGGAAAAGGAAGAGAAAAGAGCCTAGGCGCTGGGTTCTCTAACAACAGTTTTCCAAGCCATCCCGGAAGCACCAACAATGGAAAAGGTGAGGTACGGCCCAGAGAGACATGTACAGTCAGGCCGCCATCCTAGCTCTGAATGCAACCAGAACCAGATCAAAACTGGTTCAGGAGTAAAGAGATGCCCTGGAGAATCTTGCGACTGAAAAGGAAATAACGCTGATGGGGGTCCCGGGCCATGCAGTGATTGAAGGCAACGAGCAGGCGGACCAGCTAGCCTAGCGGGGAGCCGAAAACCCTACTAATGGCCTGAACCCGCACTCGGCATAACAAGGAGACAAGTGATGATACATCCGTGATCATATCAGATAAGACCGATCTAGCCTTGACAGATAAATGCAACACAGTTTTTTCCAGATTGCACGAATGGTATTCTGCAAATCAGCTGTTTCTGAATGTTGGAAAAACACAATCGATAAGGTTTCATAACCGCCAAAAATTGTGTCAGAATATCACATTCGGCTCAGATGAGGCTTCAACGCTATATGTCTCAAGTAATAGTAACGTTATATCGTTTCTAGGTTTTCAAATTGATTCATGTATGGACTGGAAAATTCACTGTCAATCATTGATATCAAAAATGAATTCATTATCATATCAATTCAGAACCACTAGGAAAGTATTGGGAATAAATCAACTACTTGCACTCTATTATGCACAAGCTGACAGTAGATTGCGATATGGTATATGTCTATGGGGCTTATCTGTATCTTCACACGATGTTTTTATTGCCCAAACGCGAGTTTTGCGTTCTCTCGTTGGTATATCGAGCCGTACAAGTTGCAGGGATGTCTTCAAAAACTATAAAATTTTAACACTACCTTCATTATTTATTTTAGAACTCTCTGTATACTCATTCGAGAACAGAGGCACATTATTCAGTACCAATAAAGTCAGACATCAATTTGATACCCGAACCAAAAATGACCTTCATGTACCTTTTAATAAATTTAGCGTATCATTCAACTCTCCTTCCTCTATGGCGTCCAGGATATTTAATAAATTGCCAAAATATATAAAAGAAAGTAAATGTATTAAACCATTCAAGAAAAAATTGCGAGAATTTCTACTAGAAAAATGTCTTTATAGTGTTGAAGAGTTTATGTCGTAGAACCGTAGTGTCTTGTCTTGTTGCTTTTATTCCGACATGTTGGCATGTTTGTTTTAGAATATTTTTAGAACAATTCTTATTGGGATTGATATTTTTGATTTCAAACCTGTGGTTTCAGATTTTTGACTTTGTCTAAAGTTTTAAATTTTTCGTGTTTTTATATTTACCTAGATTTAAGTTTTTTACTATTCCTATACAATGTAGTGTTGTCTATTGGAAAATAAAGATCTTATCTTATCTTATCTTATCTTAAGTAACCACGGCACTGAATAAGTGGGCCGTTTATATATTATGAAAAGAGTAGAGAGGGCTGCAGGCAGTCGAAGCAGATGATATCGGGGCCCGACAGGGCAAGGACGGTCAATATACTGAAGCTAAGTCGCAAAGAACTCCGACTGTTGGTGGGAGTTCTAACCGGCCACTGTGGCCTCAGGAGGCACCTGGCTCTCATCAGAGTTGAGGCAGACCCACTAAGCCCGAAATGTAGTGAGGAGGAGGACTCCTTCCACTTGTTATTTATGGCAAGCTCAGACAAAACGTTTTCGGAGCTGCCACTATTGAGGAAGAAAAATTGCACTCGTTCCAATGGAAGGACATTTCGACTTTCATAAGAAGGTCGAAGAGGTTCGAGCAGGTATCCGACATGGGATGAGTGAAGATGCCGGGGATTGCGAAAAGAGCCCACTGGGGCCTAGTCGCTGACGCTTGCATCCCCCTTCCATTGTCATTATCATTGACATTCCTTTATTTTGTCACATTATTTTGGTGTTTTTTAATTTCAATTGGTTTCCGGAATAGTCTTGAGTAATGAGCAGATGTTGTGGATATGACTTGGGTTTCTTCGAATTTTCAGTTGTCGGTTAGGATACACTGAAAAATCTGTGTATGCCGAACATACAGTCAAGTTATATCCATAAAATCTGCTATTATCCAAGCAACTGAAATTCAGAAACACCAAAATAACTTCAACAAAACCGAAGATGGATTGCGCCTGTACAATGCCTCTACCTGTTCTCAGAAAAACCGAACCATATCTGAATAATAAAGCCACTTATGACTTTGTTTTCGGAAATGCTGAAAGAGGACCGCATTTGGGTAGATACCAAAAACCCTAGGGGGGCACCTGACGCAGTGGACCAATTAAAAACCAACACACTGGCACATTAATACTGGTTGAGACAACGGGTATCAAACAGTTAACAGTGATCGGAGCAACTTAACCTCTGTTGATAATGCCAACTACTCGTGTTGGCGAAGTGTCGCGAAAGCCTTCCACAAAGTGTCTCTGATATTTATTTATTATAATACTACAAATTCTTATTCTTTCAATGTACTGATCTCATTGTCCTTTCCAGCCAAAAAATCGACATAGAGAAAACCACCACCGGCCCCGGCGGCATCCCCGCGGACGCCATCTACACGACGTCTCCACGAACCGGAACCAACCCTCATCCCCATCACGGCGGCAGCCCGGAAGCCATGAAGGTACGTCTCGCCGCTATGGTGCTGCAACCCCCCACTAGAGTGTAGCACTGCACCTCGGGGCCTCGGCGAGGTATGCCTCTTCTAGGAGGGGGCAGACCCGCCACGGTCATTGAATACAAATGTTAGTCATCGTTCTGAAACTTTCTTGTCGACCTTGTATAAAAATCATTCTTAGCTGTTAGTGAATCGTGATGTTTCGTTTATGGTATTTTTGAATGGACGTGGTAAGAATGGAAGTTATTGGGAAAATATTTTTCGAGAAGAATTGGAACTCCTTAAATTTGTTTTTGTTCTTGGAGACAGTTGGGATTTTTTGGTTCGAAGCAGTATAAACGATATAAGGAATTGATTAAAATAAGCGTGATTTGTTGAAAGGACTTTCTTTTCTCAAAGAACCTCACACTTTTCGTGTCCTGCTACGATTATTTAAAAAAAAAATATGAAGTATAATAATAATTATTAAAGATGTCGGGGCGTGGCGCAGTGGTTAGAGCGTCCGACGTTGGGTCGAAAGGTCCGGAGTTCGAGCCCCAGTTACGGCTGGTATTTTTTAATTTAATTTGACCGATTAAATTATTCAAATCTCGTGGCTGGACTGGGGTGAGTCCTGCACGATTCACTGTTGCGTTCCAATTAACAGTACTGCTCCTAAGGTGGCGTATGGAGTTAGTAACAAGGCCTACCCATAACACATGGCTAATAACCATAGCAGCCAAGACACCAAAGAAAAAAAAATAATGATTAAAGACCATTAGGAAGCAAATGAAAACATAGCAGTCACCTACTAACTCGATTCTGATGCCATGAGTTCTTTCTAAAATTTATACCGCGCCAGTGAGTTGGAGAAGCCAGTCCAAAACACAGACTGTTCCAGACCTCTAAGGAGATCTCTAAATGGAATTTATGATAATATTAAACATAAAAAGCACTGGTGGTATGTAGTATGACGACTACCCTGTTTGGGTATTGGGGTTGGGATTGGAAGGAAATGCCAAACGCTCAGTTTACAAACCTCTAATAATCCATATGATAGATACAAATAGGAGATGAGATTTTCAAAACTAAATAATTCTATATGACATATTTTACGAAAGATCTAAAGAAAATATCCGTTTTCGGTGCATTAATCAAATGAGTGAGTACCAAAATCCTTCAAATAATTGAGTACCTTATACGGAGTTGTTTCGATGCCTTCCAAGCACCCGTTGTGATCACAAAGGGCTGACAAGTGAGAAGGTGACAATCTGGAAAGTACTAGTTAAATGGGACTCAAATTCCAATGTAGAAAAAAAAATATCTAAGTGAAAATAGAGTATTTTTCGTTTTAAGTTAAGTTCCTACCTTTGACAGCTGTTTCGTGGTCACCCATTCATCAGAAAGGATTTATGGAGCTCTCGAAATCAAAACGAATCCACTCAAGAATTAGTACCGTGAAGGCAAGACAGATATAACAGAAAGTTACCTATGACATCTACAGTCACTAGTTGAAACTTAATTTGACACGAACCAAGGAATCCAAAGTAGAGGTTTGTCTACAAATTGACAGGCAGCCAACACTTCGTTGTTCTGACCAACCCAAGGTTCAATCGAGTTTCTAGTACGTTATGAGGAACGCAAGCAGAATCTAAGTGAAAATAGAGTATATTTCGTTTTAATTCCGAGAGTTTCAACCTTTGACAGCTGTTTCGTACTAACGCACTCATCAGAAAGGATTACGTACTAGAAACTTGATTGAACCTTGGGTTGGTCAGAACAACGAAGTGGTGGCTGCCTGTCAATTTGTAGACAACCTCTACTTTGGATTCCTTGGTTTGTGTCAAATTAAGTTTCAACTAGTGACTGTAGATGTCATAAGTAACTTTCTGTTATATCTGTCTTGCCTTCACGGTACTAATTCTTGAGTGGATTCGTTTTGATTTCGAGAGCTCCATAAATCCTTCCTGATGAGTACGTTAGCACGAAACAGCTGTCAAAGGTTGGAACTCTCGGAATTAAAACGAAAAATACTCTATTTTCACTTAGATTCTGCTTGCATTCCTCATAACGTACTAGAAACTTGATTGAACCTTGGGTTGGTCAGAACAACGAAGTGTTGGCTGCCTGTCAATTTGTAGACAAACCTCTACTTTGGATTCCTTGGTTCGTGTCGAATTAAGTTTCAACTAGTGACTGTAGATGTCATAAGTAACTTTCTGAAAAAAATATCTCTAGATATAGACGTGAATTTGATTAATAGTTTTCTCCAAAAATAAATTTTGTAGCTCGAATGAGCCATCTTGAACAATTTGGTTATTTTTACAATGTACAAGCCCATGTTTATTAAGCCCTGTTTACAAACTTAAACAATCTTCACAAAATCACATTCTTGAAAAAATTGTATTGTTTCATCAAGCTTACAATCAAATAAATCAAATCTGCGTGTTTGAATCAAATGTTCAAAATGACTTCCATAATATAATACAATCTTGACTAAAAACCGTCTCTTACATGGTTCAGCATAATTGGAGTTCTTTGTCAACACTCATTTACAATTCGTTGGCGTAGTTCGTCCAAATTTTCAGGCTGAGTCACAAAAATCTTGGACTCAAGATGTCCCACAAGAAGAAGTCCAGAGGGTTCAGGTCAGGAGATCGGGCAGGCCACTCCATAGGACCTCTTCTTTCAATCCAACGACCGGGGATTGCAAATTGAGGTATTGGCGAACTGGAGAAGCTCCGTCTTGTTGGAAATGCAATTGTTGTTCAAGTAGTAGAGGATCATGATCTGATTGTTCAGTTATTACCGGATCGATTGCATTTTCCAGCATTTCAAGATAAATTTCGCGATTCAAATTCCCAGGTATAAACAGAGGTCCAATTAGGTGGTCTCCCAAAATTCCTATCCAAATGTTTAGCTCTTCCGGATGCTGAGTATGAACTTCTTGAAATACATGAGGATTTCTATCGCTCCAAATTCTACAATTACGCCGGTTAACCTCTTCATTAAGTAAAAAAGTGCATTCGTCAGAAAAGCAAACGTACAAGAAATCATCATCATTCAATTCATGAATAATTTAATTTTATACGGATGGAACTTGTGTTTATGTAAAATTCTGAAAACGTTAGATTGGCTAATACCGGAAGCTACAGACAGTTGTTGTACAGATTGCGTGTTTGGCATAAGTTGGACATGTCCCAATACCGCCACAGCTGCTCCTTCATCATTCACAATTCTGATGGGTGCCCCTTTTTTATCCATTACTGAACCCGTCTCCACAAATTTTGATATCAATTCCATTACGTACCTATGGCGAACGCTACGTTCAAGATGGTTTTGGTTAAATATCCTTGCAGCCGCTCGGGCACAATTTTGATTTTGGTAATACAGGCTAACCAGCTCAACACGTTCTTGCATTGTGAACACCATATTTTTTTTAATTTTTAAACAAATCTGCAAAGTAGTAACTCGACAGATTGATTTAAATCATGAAATTATCGAAGAAACGTTAAATCCAGATAAACAATAACAAGAACAAAAACGATGTCAAAACAAGGAAATTTTTTGCTGTTTTTTTATTTATTAGTTTGAGAGAATGCATCATTGCATGGAAGTCACTGGAGGACCATTTGCATATTTGATTCAACAACGCAGATTTGATTTTTTTGATTGTACGCACGATAAAACAATTAAATTTTTTCAAGAACGTGATTTTTGAAGATTTTTAAGTTTGTAAACAGGGCTTCATAAACATGGGCTTGTTCGCTGTCAAATTACCAAAATATTCAAGGTGGCTCATTCGAACTACAAAATTAATTTTTGCCGAAAACGGTTCATCAAATTTACGTTTTTCATACATTGTTGTGAAGAGGCTTCCAAGACCTTTCAAATGTAGTATCACTCAACCCCTCTCCCCTATTCAATTTTGAGGGGTTGAAGCGCCCCCTAATAGGGGGTTGCTCGTTCAAGCCTCAAAAACTTTCCACTCACTATAGGATAAGAAATATACGGGGTGGCTCGTCTGAGATGGAACACCCTATATTTCAATTATCATATGTATATAACTATATCTCAAGTACACCATTCAAATAATATGGCAAATTATTAACCCAAATGGATAAATCTGCACACTGATGCATGGTGTGCAACAAAATACCAATAACTACCAATAATAATCATAAATAATAGTAATAATTGTGGTGAAATATTTATGGTGAAATTTCTCTCTAAAGAACACTATTAAAAACAAATATATGACACCCCTGTTATTGATAATAACAATTATGATAAATAACTTCATGATGTACTTTCGTGAAACAATGAATGATGATATCCAATAAGAAATCCGGATCAATAATAAATCGAATTAAAAATTATTAATAAATGAATTCAGGCGAAGAAAGGTTCTATCCGTGTGCTTCCCCACTGCTGTCCAAACCCAATAAGTGTGAATAAATGTTATATATAAAATAATTTATACCAAGAGAGGTTCCGTGAATTATGAATAATATATGTTAAAAAGTTGAACTGTAAGATGGCTATAGTTACACCAGTCTGTACTCCTTCAGCTAAGTGGCTCAGGGTACCTGTGGTCTTGGTACAACTGGAAATTCCAACACCCTCGCCTGCTCAGACTTCTGTTGGATGGTTCCTCTTGTCCCTCCAAGACTCCCAATGTCCTGAGGTAGATGGAACAGACTCTTATACCCGTACAGAATGTACTACTACGGGTATCTTGGTTCAACTGGAAGGCCCACCGACTTCACCTGCTCAGACTACCGATTGGTATTGGTATTGGTAGGTATGGATGGTGACTGATGCGCTGCGACCTAGTTAGATCTATTGTGCCCCATCTTCTTCTGCTATCTCGAGGTGTTCTCGTTTACAGCAGCCCCTCAAGCTTCAATTCCTTCAGGAATTTTAGGATTTTGAGGGGGTCCATTTGTGGTATTTCTTCCACAGTCAGCTGGTGTGATCCCAGTATATTTAATCTTTTGTGGTGTACGGCATAACACTCCATCAATATGTGGTGAGGTGTTTCTGGATGTTCCCCACAGAATCTGCAGGTGTTGTCCTCCTCCAAGCCTAGCTTCCTTAGGTGTTCTTTGAGTCTGCAATGCCCCGTTAGAAATCCTGTGATTGTCTTTAGACTAATTTTGCTGAGGTTAATCAGTGTTTTCGATCTTGCTCGGTTGAAATTGCCGAGGAGATCTTTGGCCTGCCTTAGCCCTGGAAGTCTTTGCCAGTATGTTGCTCTCATTTCTTCTTCAGTTTTATTGAGTTCTTGGAAGTGAGATTTTCCAAGTCCGCAGAATGGTTCTGGCCCGATCAGTGGCGTTGATGCCCCTTTTCGTGCCAGGGTGTCTGCTTGTTCATTGCCCTCTACTCCGACGTGCCCAGGCACCCAGAGGAGGATCACCTTGTTGTTCCTGCCTAGATCATTAAGTTTTTCTAGGCATTCCCAGACCATCTTCGAGTTGATGTTATATGAGCTCAACGCTTTGATGGCTGCTTGACTATCGGAGAGGATTGCAATTTCCTTGTTCCGGTAGTTCCTGTCGAGGTTGAAATGAATGCATCTTGCTATGGCGTGAATTTCCGCTTGAAAAATGCTTGGGAAGTGTCCCATGGGTTCGGAGTACTTGGTACGAGGTCCAAATACTCCTGATCCAGTTCCGTCGGGAGTTTTAGACCCGTCCGTGTACCATGTAATGGTATTCTTACCCAGTGCTCGAATGGATTCTGTGCTCCATTGTTTCTTGGTATTTAGTTCCGTTCGAAAAAATTTCTCGAAACTAAATTTCCTGGTAATTTCGTCAGTTGGGAGATCGGCAAGGTGTGCACTTCCGGTGGGTGTTGAGCCCCTTACACTGTGTGCTGTCCCTTTGACTACCGATAGTTGGTTCCTCTTGTCCCTCCAAGACTAGCAATGTCCTGAGGTGGATGGAATGGACTGTTAGATCAAGAATACAGGGCCAGCCAAGAGCTTGGTACACTTCGAAGATCCAACACGTTCGTCTTCGTGGATGGATTCTAATTGATCGTGGTATTACGGTTTATTAGGTGGAATGGAAGTATCACTTCAAAGAACATAATGAACGGCAACAGCAAAATTCTAATAACTTTGACTCAGGGCTTCCAAACTGGCACTGTGTGTCACTAACGTTTAATCCCCATTACAGGTTCTCTCGGTGATATATTATAAAATAACAAAATGACTACAAAAGTCCACAAATATCACCCGAAATTATTCCAACATGTACGATCAATAAAATCCACTATGACGTGATAAATACTCAAAAATTGATTACATACGTCTCGTCACACAACTGCTTCAACAACGTAGCACACGGAAGATGAAGTTCGAAAAGATGGTTGTCTCCAAGAAGCCAAAACGACGCTATTTTCCAAAGAAAAATTTCACTCAAACAATTATAAGATGAGAACCAATATAATAAGTTGATTAAAATGGAAAATGCCCAGAACACATACACAATCGAAGAAACCAATAACAACAGAAAGAGATTCAATGGTCAAATTTATACCACACTATAGGCGAATGTTCATATAAAATGCCGAATCGATAGCAAGGTTTCAGGATTTTACACAACATAAGGTAAGTAAGGTAAGAGAATAGTCTCATCTGCAAACAGATGTGAAAATTTTATGTTGAACCGCACTCAATGTCCTCAAAAGGGATTCCACAGGCTTGTTCCAGTCTGATGTGAGTTGATGCTGCTCCCGATCTACTTTGGACAAAACCTGCATGATCGCAGAGCCTTTATTGCCGCCTGACTGTCGGAGATAATAACTATGGGCTGGTTTCTAGCAACCCTTCTTAGAGTATCTCTCGTGCAAACTCATTACCACGGCTTGGAATACAGAGGCTTGAGTACCAAGGCTTAGACTAATGTCTTGCATTTCCATCCCCTACCCCATTGCTTGTCTTAGAGCCACCCATCCACCAGATTTGTCATCTTGACTGCATTGATATGAAGTCTAGTCCACAAGAACTATTTTGGTGAATTTTTCATCAAGGGCACCGAAAATTATGATAAAGGGCTCGTTCTATTCGGAAATTTTTTGAAAAATTTGAAGGTGCGCCAGCAAAAATTGCAGAAGTTATTTAGTAAAAAAAGGGGGGTTTGGTTTTTTGCAAATATCTCGGAAACTATTGAAGATATCCTGAAGTTAAAATAAGATCCTGAAAGAGGAGGAAATTTCTTTGGAAAAAGTATTGTCTCTAGGAACTCTACCACCAATATTTAGAATTTTAATTCAGAGGCGAAAATAGCGCTAAAAGCAGGTGAAGCGAGTCCCGCGTGCGCTGACTGATACGGACCCTTGAACAATAAAAATAATTTTAACCAAACAAATATCGATATTAAGAAATAAAAAAATCACTCACCTTCTAGACACTTGAATAAACGAAAATCTATGGAAGATTTTTTCCCGTAATTATTTTATTGCATATGCTTTTGTTGATTAACTAGTTTTTCCAAGTTTCAAATTTACATACAAACCCTGATAATTGTTATACTAAAAACCTCTAATTTGTTTCACCACTTGGAGCTATTCTTGAAATGCTTTAAAAAAGATCCCTGTTGGAAAAATTAAAAATATGTTGATTTTTCACTTTGTCATTAACAATCTGAGAAACTGAAAAATGAAAGATGCAAATAAAGCTATGAATTTTTTTTAATATTCCTATTTGTTCGTATTTTAATTATTTAAAGTTACATAAAAATTCGTTTTTTTATTTTTTACTCTGTTTAAATAATTGTAATAAACAAATGCATTGTTTATAAGATATTTAAATTTTTGTTTTTGGAATTTTAATCAGCAATAAATGTTATGATCTCTAAAAAAAATATTGTTTAAGACTCATTTCTTGATTAACTATTTTTTTTGCTACCAAATATTAATAATAGGGAACCACTTTTTTAAAATCATAATTTCCATTGCTCTTTGATATTCTAAAAAAATATATTTATTTATATTTTCTTTGTTAATTTAATAAACAATTTGTTATAAACAAATGAATTTTCACGATACAATTTTTTTAAATACAAAACATAACAAAAACATGTGTCATCTGTTGTGTAAACGAATGTTGTTCTATTATCTTCATAATTTTAAATATTTTTCTAATTTTACGTTTGACGTTTCCTCGTACCTCTCAATCATTGTTTTTAAAATAACTCATAAACAAATGGAGATAGGACAAAGACGTTTCGACTTTTATAAAGTCATCCTCAGGGCACTACAATAGGGATTAATGAGGATTACTGAGGATGACTTTATAAAAGTCGAAACGTCGGCAAAATAATCATAGTGGTTTCAGTTATCTTGACCTTTTCCCAACCAAATTCAGGATTTAATAACCAGTGAGGTCACAAAACAACAAGAAATAAAGGACAAAGACACTTCAGGTCTTTTTAGGATAGCAGTACAGTTTTCAACCAAAGCTGTACACCTATCATTTATCAAATTTTTTAGCAATTGTTTATAAAAAAACCCAAAATATGATTTTTGCGGCTTTCACACTTGAAAAACTCATTAACTATTTGGAATAGGACAAAGACACTTCAGGGTTTTTTTGTTCTCCTCTTAATAATAAAAAAAGTAGCTTTTCAGTATAATTATCATTGTCAACGAATCGAATGTTCAAACTAAATAACTGTCAACCATCGGTTGCCATACAATGATACAAGTTCTGTTCTTAATAAGACCTCACATTTTGTACCATTTCTGGCGTTATCAGGCGGCTTTCTTCAATAATTGTATTTCGTAGATCTTGCAGAGATCCAGTTTCCGTTGCATAAATCTTTTTTTTTGAGTGACCCCACAGAAAAAAATCGAATTGAGTCAAATCTGGAGATCTGGCTGGCCACTCTGTAGGATCTCTTCTTCCAATCAAATTTCTCGGAAACGCCCTATCCAAAAACCCTCAAACATACTGTGCATAATGTGGAGGTCTTGGTGAAAAATCAAATAGTCCTCTTTGTTACTATCGTCATTTTCAATGACCTCTACTAATTGTGGATGAACAAACTTATCTAGTCATTCCAAATAAGTTTCTGTCGTTAGATTACCTTCACAAAAAATTGGTCCAATCAAACGGTCTCTAAAAATACCGGCCCAGACATTCACTTTTTGGGGTGTTTGAGTGTGGACATAGTGGAAGACATATTTACATATCTATAGAAAGGATTTACACTTTTAGGTGCATTTTCATTCTTAGAAAGGTATGAATAATAATAAGAATTCTTGATTTTGTTGATAGTAAATATTTATGTTTTCAGTGTGACGTGTTCTCAAGGCGGCTCTGCCAAAGACCATTACAAATGACTTCAGAGGGTTGACTGTAAGACTTTTTTTATGATATCACTATTAGAACTTCCAGGTCTTCATTGATTTGTTGACAGGCTATAATGACAGATTTTTCGCGAAGCTATGGATATGTGTGTGTGTGTGTTGCAACTCTACGAGAAGGAAGTAAACCATGCTCTAGATATATTGTGTTCAATTCAGATCAGTTTTAGATGAACATGTTGAAAAAACAACATACGAGTATTATGTGGCCCAATAGTGCAATCTCTGCGGTTGAAATACAATTCCTGTTTGATCATGTTAATCAGCGATGTGCGTGTGTAATGACGTGTATGATCAACAATCAGATGCTATTTGTCGCATTGCCTAAAATGTTTCTCGCTTCCGACAATACCATGGTAATCACCATTAATTAACCCAATGATGACGCTAGCTGGCCCTAATTTGGCAAATCATAGGATGATTCTAGGTTATATCAAATTGATACGTGTTCGGACATAGTCCAGTCAAGCTATAGAGTTTTTCCCCACAATATAAAGACGCAAATGGCCTATACTAATTTTCATAAGAAAGTTTGTTTTTGGAAACTCCAGTTTTCGCCTTGTGGAATTTTTTAAACAAGAAATATCGAAAAAAAGTTTTTTGGAAATATCTCAGAATCATTTTACAGTCAACGGAACTTTTGTAGAGATTTACAAAACCTACAAAATGGATTTTCATACGACCGGATCGGTACATTTCCCACTAAAAAACTCCAGGAAAACCTCGAAAAACAGACCATTTTTCAAAAATTTATAATTTTTATAAATCTGACGCTGCACAAACAATATTGCGGAAACCGATCAAGATGTTTTCTATCCGATGTGTAGTTTTTACACAATCGTGATATAATAGTTATTTATGCAACAAGTGCAAAAAGTGAATGTTTATTGCACTCGACGTGAAATTGTCCGACGAGGCCGTTAGGCCGAGTTGGACAACACGTCGAGTGCAATAAACAATTTTTGCACGAGTTGCATACAACATTTTTTCTACGTTCATGCAAAAAGCAAAAAATGATTTATTGAGGTGCGGCACTAGGTGTAGGAAAATGAAAAGCGCAACTTGAATACTTTATTATTAATATCGATTTGCATTGAAACAGGAACTAATACGTTACGAACAATTTAACTCAAACTTTATTTTTACCCTCAATGTTGAAAGTGAATGAACAATTGGTGCATTTTTCAATATGAATATTTCGTAGTGAAGTACCTATTGCCAATCTCACAGAATATCTGCTAAATATGTAGAAGGTTTACACGCTTATGTTTGTCACGATGACAGCACGTTGAAGTAGAATAACAGATGAGTGCAATAAAAGCTTTATTGCACTAGTGCAATAAAGAACTTCTTTTTCCACTGAATATAGTTCAATAAAGTTTTGCTTTTTGCATGAATGTAGAAAAACAATTTTAAGGGCACATTTTGCTAGATGCGCCGATTTAAGGAAAATCGTCGTATTCAAATTCTTTAAACGTCATCTGGAAGTAGAGATTAATATCTACAATTTGTTTATCTTAGATTTTCACCTAAGACGTGAAAAATGTCTTGAAAATGTCAGTGAAAGTCGATGGAAACGCTTCAAAGTGCGTCCAAAGATAACTTGAGTTGAGTGCGGGCGACTTTGGGTGCACTTTGAAGTATTTTTCAGTGACATTTCCAACATATACAAATTGTAGAAATTGATCGCGCATTTAGAAACATTTGCGCTTAAATTGTTTATAACGCGATTGTGCAAAAACTACACATCGGACAGAAACGATCTTGGGGCACAATAGAACCTAATATTATTATTTATCAGTTACCGCAATATTGTTTGACCAGGTTCAGATTTATGAAAATTATGAATTTTTGAAAAATTGTCTCATTTTCGAGGTTTTCCCGGATTTTCTCTGTGAAAAATGCACCGACCTGGTTGTATAAAAAAACCATTCAGTATCGACTGTAAAACTAATCCTCCAATACTTTATGAGATATTCGCAAAAAAAAACAAAAACAGCGCTGGAAACGAAATCGAAGGATTCTACCAGTCGTACAATCACTCAGATTCACAAGAGAACAAAAAATCACATCAACTTTTCCAAATATTGATGTGGCTTCAAGGACTTTCAAATTTATAAGGCACAGATCCGACCTGTCCTGGAATACTGTTCCCATATATGGAATACAGCCCCTGAACATACACTGAAACTTTCAGATTCTATCCAAAAAAGAGTCATTTGTCTCGTCGGTGATGCTGAGCTCACAAGCTTCCTCACTTCTCTGGAACACCGCAGTTCAACACATATTTTCTTTGACGATGCTCTTCTGAAATACCATCAATCGTTCCACCGTTAGTGGTCCCATCGAGACTGATCCGTCGAGCTCAGTCCTCACATCTCGTCTACGTTCTCCATACTTTCCATTATCCGTTCTTCGCATTTTCCAATATTCGTTCTCAATGCTTTCCAATATCCGTTCTTCGTACTTTCCGATATACGTTCCCCGAACTTTTCATTATCTGTTCCCCGCACTTTCCATTCTCCGCACTTTCCACTATACGTTCTCCGTAGTTTGACTATCCTTTCTCCGCACTTTCTAATATCCTTTTTTCCGTTTTTTTTCAATATACGTTCTCCGCTCCTTCCATTATCCGTTCTCCATACTTTCCAATACTGGTTCACCATACTTTCCATTATGTGTTTTCCATCTATTCGATATCTGTTCACCATACTTCCCAATATCTTTTCACCGCACTTTCCATTATCCGTTCACCGCACTTCTCATTATCGGTTCACCACACTGCCTGTTATCAATTCACAACACTTTCATAGTATTGGATAAATAATACACAAATAATATAGTGTAAAGCATAAAATTTTCTATATAATTGTTAGCATTTCACATCCAATTAATGAGGACATCTCTATGTAGTCGTCACCTTGGAGACAGCGGAACATCTTTCCCAGGGCTCCTTCCTTCAATGAACGGCAATGCATAGGAACTCACAGCCTCGGAAGGTGTTCCCTGAGACATACAGAAAATACGTCGGACTGCATCGAACCGCTACCACTATACGCCTCTTCTCCTCCCCTTCTCTCCCCCATCCTCGCCGAAAAATCATATCTCGGGAACGGTAAGAGCTATACGAATGGGATTAATTTTTTTTCATAAAATCCGGCTCGAAGGACCAAAACATTGGGCGATGGAACAACACATTTTTACGGTAAAACATACTAGGGGCAAAATAGGCTAAAAATTCCTTCAGATTTGTGATCAGGACCACCAACTTACTACAGATACACTTTTTCTCTGAAAAAATTTCAGTCCTGAAAAATTCGAATTTGTCTAACTTCTCATGGAAACACCCTCGTATTTTCCGTAATTTTATACGTAGAACCCTGAAATTTGCAGGATCGATAGATACACTAGAAATGAACTCACTGCACAAAACGGGTCATCCTACATGATGTGCACTGCACGCCAGCAGCGATGGAAAAATGGGTGGTCCTTCGCTGCTGGCGTGCAGTGTATATTACGTAGATTGACCATTTCCGTGCAGTGAGTTCATTTTCAGTGTATCTATCGATCCTGGAAATTTCATGGTTCTACGTAAAAAATTACGGAAGATACGGGGGTGTTTCCATGAGAAGTGAGACAAATTCGGATTTATCAGGACTGAAATTTTTTCAGGGGAAAACGTGTCTCTGTAGTAAGTTGGAGGTCCTGATCACGAATCTGTTGGAATTTTGAGCCTATTCTGCCCCCTAGTATGTTTTACCGTAAAAATGGGTTGTTCCATCGCGAGTGGCGGGCAGTGTATATCACTTAGGCCAACCCCATTCAGGTGGTAGGTGCATTTTGAGCATTTCCATCAGTGCTGAGAGTTTCATAATTTTTCCTCTATTGTTACGGAAGATACGGGGGTGTTTCCATGAGAAGTGAGACACTGTATTTATCATTAAAAAAATATATCGAAATTGTTATTAAGTAACCGGGAAACCCAATTGCATGAAAATTTAGATTCAGGCTCTACTTTCTCTCTACTTTATAGTTACTTCTGTACTCGGGGTTGCTATTAATTTTTAAGGGTGAAAACTGCATTCATCATAAATACACGATTTTGTTTTTTTGTTTTTTTATAAGCTATAATTTTTCTATCCACAGGTTTTTTGATTAAGTGCATATTTTTCCAGTTATTCGTGAAAAAGAATCTGAAAACGTGTTTTTTTTGCCCGAAAACCGACACTCGCCAATAAGTCGAAAAGTATTGACTTTCAGTAAAAACTTCGTGGAACAAAAGTTGCTTAGAATTAGTCAATTCATCGATTTCCGCACTTATTTTTAATTAAAAAATATTCACCACCAAGAAGGGGTGTGGCATCCACCCACATGGGAAAAACCAACCCCCGGCACAGGGTAGACTTTGAGAATGATGGTGAGTAGAACCTATATCCAAAGTTTTATAAAATTCGGTGCTGTATGGGATAAATACACGGGAAAACACTCATTGACTGGACTATAACAAGCGGATCGATAATCAGGTCCAAACTTTGTTTCAGAAGTTCACTGTTCATCCCATCTACGTCAGCACACTTCGAACTTTTCAAGTTACGAACAGCATCGATGATTTCGTGTCTTGTCATAGTATGATTTTGAGGCGTACCAATAAAAAAATGTCTGTGGATAACTGTGCGATTAAAACACTTGCTCGAAAAATCGCACGTGATTTAATGATCTTAATATCCACTCATACTTTAATATACTATTTTATTGTCAGGCAACTGAGGTGTTCAAAGAAGTGGCACTGCTTTTTATCTACCGAACGTCTCCCTTGAGACATCCTCCGCAGTTTATCATCGTCATTTTACTCATTCGTAAATATTCGTTTAACATGCTCCACCCGATTTCGCAAACAAATATTTGTTGCTACTAACGTAGTTTGACGCCGTGAAAAGGAATCTGCGAAGCATGAAGTAGCGCGTCTCCTAATTTCGGAGGTAGAGCCAAAGAAAACACCGACAAGGATTCGACAAGGATTATTTTCGTTTATACAAACACAATCTGCATACCCTTGATCACTTTGAAGCACCGAGTTCCTAATTTTATCAAATATTCGCTTTCCTTCATAACCGGTTATGACGGAAGTGCATTATACAGGGTGAGCATTTGAGTTGGTAACGTGAGTAACGTAGGTATATGTCAAAAAACGCCGAGACACGTCACACATATTTTCGAATGTATATTTACAAATTTTTAGAATTACCCTTTAGTAAAAAAATGCTTTTTTGTTGATAATGCCCTATACCTATTTCTATCGGCTTTCGAAATGAAAGATTATATGTGTTGAATATGGTCTTAAATATAGCCCTGATCGTACTTAAGTAAAACAGTACTCTCAGTTCATGACAGGTTGATATTGTGATAGTAGTTTGGACAAACTCAAAGTATTCAATCTACATTGAGAGACCGACTCCACATCGGAAAGAAACACTAGAGCTATTAGCTAATAACCACTTCCCAGGCAGCCTGATTCTGGACAATCAACCTCTAGTCACAAATATAGGCCGGATAAAACGACCTCACAGAGATGACTGCCAACAAAATAATCACACCACAGGCGATAAGATGGGCGGTTAACTCATTCCACCCATACAAATCGCCAGGAGAGGATGGCATAGCTCCAGTTCTGTTACAAATCGGACTGGAACATATCATACCTATCATTATAAGACTCTTTAGAACCAATTTAGCATGGAACCATATTCCGTCTAACTGGACCGCGACTAGGGTGATCTATATTCCTAAGGTGGGTCGTAATGACCCACACCCAAAATCGCTCAGACCCATTAGTCTGACATCCTTTCTGTTGAAAAGCATGGAAAAAATACTGGATGGGCACATAAGGTGTGGGGCACTAACAAAGCACCCCCTCAATGTTCACCAGTATGCCTACCAGGCTGGCAAATCAACAGAACTTGCCCTCAATAACCTTGTCTCAGGCATAAGCGACGCCCTGGAACGACAGGAGGTAGCAGTCGCTGCATTCTTGGACATAGAAGTAGCATTTAACAATGCACTACCTCACTCCCTATATGAGGACACTGTCTCGAGAGGGATTGAACCGATACTATGTGACTGGATAACAACTATGCTTCACAACAGAACTATAACGACCTCTCTACAGGGGGAAAGTGGCAGCTTCAAGCCAGCCAGGGGCTGTTCCCAGGGGGGCAGTCCTCTCCCCACTGTTATGGTCACTGTTGGTGGATGATATGATATGTGGAGCATATGCAGACGATCTGGTCCTAGTAATAAACGATAAATCCGAAGAGACGATCTCCTACGTCCTTCAGGATATATTGGACACCATATATAAATGGTGTGAGAGGGAGAAAATGTCCATTAACCCCCACAAAATGGTCATAGTACCATTCACCAGGAAAAGGAAGCTGGAACATTTAATACCTCCTTCCATCAATGGTGTAACAATTCCTTTTGCGAGTGAAGCAAAATATCTGGGAATAACCCTGGATAAAAAAACTTAATTGGAACTCGCAATTGGAAAATACTATCCGGAAGGCTAGCCTTTCATTATGGACATGCCGCAGAATATGTGGCAAAACATGGGGCATGTCACCAAAACACGTATACTGGTTGTACGTGACCGTCATACGTCATAACGTATGGCTCTATAGTCTGGTGGAGCAAGGGACATAAAAAAATGGCCATTGCCAAACTTAACGGACTACAGAGACAAGCGTGCCTGGCGATTACTGGAAGCATTCGCTCCACGCCAACGGCAGCAATGGAAGTCCTCCTTGGATTACTTCCTCTCCACATAGTTCTGGAGAGAGAGGCAAGATGGGCAACATACAGACTTTATCAAGCGGCCATTAGTCTACCGCAGGCATGTGTCATGAGAGGCAGCGGCATGCTGGAGGGCATAATAGCTCACAACATTCTAGGAATGCCCTCAGACATCATGCCTAAAACTATCAACCTTCACACGTCCTACACTGTGGTCTTTCCCGAAAGAGGAGACTGGGTCCGGAATGAAACCAACCTATGTAGGGCAAATGAACTTTGGTTCACCGATGGTTCCAAAACTCAGGAAGGCGTCGGAGCCGGAATATATGGGATGAACCCAGTAGTGAAACGCTCGTTCAGTATGGGCAAACTAGCTACGATATTTCAGGCAGAGGTATATGCCAGGCAGCTGGAAAATTGACACCACACACGAAAAACAATAAAAATATTTTCAGATAGTCAAGCAGCACTTAAAGCGCTTGAATCCAACTGCTCTAAATCTAGGGCAGTATGGAACTGCAGAGACACCTTAAACCGACTGGCGCAACACAACAACGTTACCCTAGTCTGGATACCAGGTCACAAAGGCATAGAAGGAAACGAAATAGCGGACGCCCTAGCAAAAGGGGGGGCCGAAACAACGTTCACTGGTTCAGAACCGGTAATCGGTTTAGCATATAGCACTGCCAAGAATGTCATAACAGCTTGGGCAGATAATAAAAGACTCGAGTACTGGCGTAGTCTACCGGGCCTAGCCCATTCCAAAGCATTTATTGCTTGTACAAGGAAAAAACAGGACTCTGACAAACTGCTAGAACTCAGCAGAGCGCATCTCAGAGTTATAGTAGGTTTGCTTACTGGCCACTGCAAACTCAAGCATCACATGCATAAAATCGGACTTGCACAAGATGCAGAGTGCCGGCTATGCATGGAGGATGATGAAACGGCTGAACACATTCTGTGTACATGCCCTGCAGCGGCTAGAACCAGATTCTCAATATTTGGCGATACGACAGTAAGGCCAGAAAACCTGGTAAATTGTTCTCCCAATGCATTCCTCACTTTCGTCAACAGACTGGATATACTGGGAGAAATATAACCATAGGGTGAGCCACAATAGGCCATTGGCCGCAGTGGAGGGCCTGATACGGGCCCACTCACGTTCAAACCTAACCTAACCACATCGTACAGGGCGTGCTAAGATTACTATTATTTCCGTTGTGCAGTAAAGTGGTTGAAAGTTCGTTTTTTCAAACAAACTCCTGTATATCAGTCGATAAATTGAAACATTAAGAAAAACGCTTTGAGATGACATATCATGTCCCTATAACCGAATCATAAAGTTTCCTAATAAAGCCACTTTTTTGGGAAAATTATATTTTAGTAAATTTTATTTTAGGTATCCGTGGAAATATTATAGAGCTTATAACAGTTTGATGACTTTCATAAGTGATTTAGAAATAGTTATTGACAGTGTTCCAGGAAATCTCTCGAAATGAATCCAAATATTGATTATTCAAACGAAGTTTTTATAAAATTCTTCATTATACACAGACGACGTTATGAAATCATTGCCAGAACTTCCTGAAAATTCAAACAAATGTATCCTAGAGTGAGGTTATTCTATTTCATTGTCTAAAAAAGAACAAAGAAAATCCAATTCTCTGCAATTTTATTCACGACGTTTCAACTGTTAAAAAGTAAAGTAAAAGTATATGATGTGGCTAATTTTGTGACATTAGCATAGGGGTAATTTTCCTGTGTACAGGTAAGCTGAAAATCTTCACATACTAATTTTGATTCAAATCGGACCAGAATTACAAATTTCGTCCGCCATCTTGGAGCCACCATCTTGTTTTTTTGTATTGACGAACAAATCATAATTTCCGACCTTGAAAACCACCACATATCAATTTTGAATTGAATCGGACCATAATTGCAAATCATGTCCGCCATTTTGGAGTCGCTATTTTGTTTTTTCTCCTAGAAAAATTCCATAATGCACTGTCACCGAATTTATGTCAAAATAGCTTGCAAATGCAGTATGATAATTTGGAATACGGAACAGTTATTTTTCCCGCAAGAGGGCGCCAAAATAAAAAGTTAGGTGGCTGAATTCCTTATGAAATCACCTTTTTAATGATGTGTCACACCTACTACTTTCCCTATTCAAATTGTTTGGGTGATAGTGCCCAAGGGGTGGGGGGAGAGGATGACAGCTGAGGTTATGATAGGAAGATGTCCCCCTCGCAATAAAAATCGACGGGTCCGAGCGTTTTTTTTTCTGCGAACGATAAATATGAAATATCGGCCTTGTTTCGTTTTCGCTGGGCCACCCTGTATACTTATTTTCATAAATAATATTTAGATTTCATTAAAACTCTTACTATCGTATATCGAAGCCAATGGTGCCGTCAGTCAATCAAGCGTGGAAATTAAAAACGTATGGAGACCGCTAATGGACCGTTTTGGAGGGAGAAAAAGCGCAAAAAACACGCGCGCCATGAGACCGCGTGTAATAACCAATGACATATTACGTCTATGGTAATAACAACGTAATTACACCATACCGACACCTATGAAACATCGTGTAGATTCCTAATTTGTCAGACCTGAAGACGATTGCAGATTTAAGCAATTGAAACGAAGAGAAAAACTGAAAGAAGTATAAATATTTCAACAATCAAGACGATGGAAGTACAAAATGCAAGCAATCTCCTTAAACATAATAGAGGTTTTGCGGCATTCAGACAGATTTTAAAATTCCAGGAAAAAGATTCTCCTCGAGCAGGATTCGAACCCACGACTTCCAGATTGCCGGTTTGGTGCTCTACCAACTGAGCTACCAAGAAGACATGCGTTCCATCTGCAAATCGGGATACCGCTTTTTCCTAGAATGTTGGTGTTAGTAATGTCACCTACAAACTACGGCGTTTGTAGGTGTTGGGAAAGTTAGTTATTAGTGGGGAACTCATTCGCTTCCAATGATCATCAAGATCCTATTTACCCTTCACACCTAGCATCGTCGACATAAAGCGATATTCACCAGGGATCGGGTGTGGATCTCCGACCACTGAACCAGGTTATTAGCCGAATATGAAAAATGAATGGGGAGTTTGTGTCTGTGATATAAATATAATAGAGGTTTTGCGGCATTCAGACAGATTTTAAAATTCCAGAAAAAGATTCTCCTCGAGCAGGATTCGAACCCACGACCTCCAGATTGCCGGAAAACCTCTATTATATTTATATCACAGACACAAACTCCCCATTCATCTCCTTAAAGTTGGTAACCAACTTCAACAAGGCCCGGCTGTGAATGTTAACCTTCGGTAGGCTGCTGAATTATCTGGCTTCCCTAGAAACTGACTCGTGTTCCTGTATGGAGTCAGCATCTGTCTGGAACGCCCTCATTCTGACCAAGGAAAAATATTACTGCAACAGCGCTGTCTTGAGCTACAAATTCTATGAAAAGGATGAAAAGATGCTATGGTTTTTACTAACAATTGCAAATAGGGCACTTGTGGAAATGCGAGTCGTAATAATCAACCAATAACACGAAACACTGCGGAAATCGAGACGCCGTCGTTAAAAAGTTATAATAGAATGAATAAATGGGGTTCTAAGGGTGTATTGTTGGCTGAAGAAGTGCTAAAAAATACGGATGTACTGATAAAGCACGAGCTTCAGTGGCAAATAGGATTTATTAGTTAATTTGAAAACACTGTGGGTCATACGTGTCTCCGCAGTAACTCAAGGGTTAAGAGATACCACGCCTGAAAGGAAAAAACTGAAATTGGGGTTTCAATATTTGTCTCAAATCCGAATCTTAAAGGACATGGCACTGGAAAAGTATTCCTAGGGCTCGTCAGATTTTTCCGATCATTGGACGTATCTGAGAGAAAATGTGTTGGATCTGATAAGAATCTAATAGACGACAATATGTCAAAATAAAAAATTGTCTGAGTGATGCATCTGAAGTGAAGTTTGGAGTACCTCAAGGGACCGTACTGGGACCTATATTATTTACCATTTATATTAACAGATAATGAATTCTGCTGACGATACAGTCATTCTTAATCAAGCAAATAGTTGGAAGGACCTCAAATAGCAGAAACTGACCTGAAATTAAAAAAAATATAACGGAAGTGATACAGCATAGGGCTGAATATTAACCATCTTGGCATAACCATAGACAAAAACTTGAGATGGAATAAACATATAGTTAATATTACCAGAAATCTAAGATATTTGATTTATAAATTCAAACTTTTGAGAGACATTTTAATAATAATAATAATAATAATAATAATAATAATAATAATAATAATAATAATAATAATAATAATAATGGATAAACCATTGCATGGTGTCTTCTTTCACAACATCGAAGACATTGGCTTATCCAAAAGCTTGACCTATGCCTTCCTCAGGTCGAGTGAGCTAAAGTCGGAGACCGAGGGATTCATAATGGCTTGCCAGGATGGTGTCTTCAACACCCTTGTCTACCGTAGTCGCGTGATGGGTATAGACGTCCCTGACACCCGATGCAGGGCATGTCGTGGGGCACCTGAGACCGTAATGCATCTGCTATCAGCATGCCCATGTTATGCGGTCTCAGCCTATATCCACAGGCATAACGCGGCTCTACGAGTGTTGTACTACCATCTACGACACTCGTACGGTATAGACGAGACACCGGTGTTGCCTTATGTTCCGGGGGATATTGAGTCCGTGGTGGAGAATGAGAGGTGCCGAATCTATTGGAACTACTCATTCCCCACCCTCAGGCAAATACAAGTCAATAAGCCTGATGTTGTCCTCCTCGACCACCAAAGTAAAACGATATTCGTCGTGGAGTTTTCCGCTCCAGGCGAAATGAATATCGTTCGAAAAGAGGAGGAAAAACGGACTAAATATCGAGATCTTCTCTTTGAACTCCGCAGGTTGTATCCGGACCATTCTGTCAAAATGGTGTTTCTGATCATAGGAGTCCTTGGTGGAATGATGGACACACTGCTCTCCAATTTGAACATACTAGCTGCTTGCCGTAATATGGCAGAAATCTTAGCAGCACGAATGCAGAAGGCCGTTATTCTTGGTTCGCTCCGTCTGCTCAGGGCACATGATTCTCGGACCCAATAATCACTTACCCTACGGACGTGGGGAGTGGTTGTTGGGGTTAACGACACCAGCGCGCCCTCCGGATGGGTCGGAGCACCGGAGACAGGGCCTGACTGGTACACTCCTAAGGAGAAGAAAAAAAAATAATAATAATAAAAATAATAATAATAATAAACGCTTTTATTGGTAGGAGCCGAGAGAAACAAACATTGACAATGAAGTATACAGATCTACCAAAAGTCTGACCTAAGTCAGAGTTAGCTTTTGCCTGAGCCACAGGGGTCAGGCAAGTGCTTTCTGCTTAGATGAAAATAAACTCAAAATGTTCTATGAACATAACAAAATTGAAGGAACAGATAATCAGCCCTATGCTGTATCACTTCCATTAGGTTTAGCGGTCAGACGTTATCCGATCTTAATGGCAAATTCCTATTAAGTTGGGATAACGTCTGACCGCTAAATATAACGGAAGAGATACAGCATGCGACTGAATATTAAAAATCTGGGCATAACCATCGACAAACACTTAAGATGGAATATACATAAAGAAAATATTACCAGGAATCTAAGATATTTAATTCATAAATTCAAACTTTTGAGAAACATTTTAAATAAAGATAAGCTCAAAATGTTCTATAAACATACCAAAATTGAAGGAACAGATAGTTTGAATATCTGGGCATAACCATAGACAAACACTTGAGATGGAATAAACATATAGAAAATATTACCAGATATCTAAGATATTTAATTCATGAATTAAAATTTTGAGAAACATTTTAGATAAAGATACACTCAAAATGGTCTATCATGCTCTAGTTGGTACTCGACTAAATTCTGGAATTTTAGGGAGGGGTGGAGCAATAAATACACATCTGAGAAAAATTAATATAATCCTAAAACAAAATTCTAAAAATTATATTGTGGAAACCATATACATGTCCATCTAATTATCTCTACATGAATACAAAACTTTTACTGCTCCATGGTAATGAATCAATTCAAGAATAAATCGGGACTACAAACATTCACACAAACATGTGATTCGAGGAAATAAAATACACGTTACCAAAGTCCATTTTTTTCAAAAGGAATTGGTCAACGCAGTTTTACATATCTTGCATCAAGAATGTTTCAAACAAGCGTTACGGAAAGATATGTAGATCAGTCAACTGTCACAAAAAGTCAAATTGCAAGCCATCATCATATATTTCACATATTGCAACACCAACAGCAGAAGCAACTTCATCGACAATCTATCCCTATACCACTTTTTTTCCTTTTGGATGCTGGTCATGTCATCAGCTGCACCTCAGCCTCTTGGACTTTTGGTGCATTCCAATTAGTTTCACAGCACCCACTCCTTAACTCTAGTTCCCTGTACCAGTCTGTACAGGTTCTTCACCGGTTGACTGTTGTATTTTTCAGGAGTTAGCCTGGGTTTTCCGAATATTGTCTGTCTCTTGCGGTCTAAAGCCTCGCATTCTGACAGTACGTGTTTGGCTGTTTCTGTCCCTCCACCACATTGTCTGCAGGAAAGTTTTCGGTTGTACAGGCCCATTTTGTGCAGGTGTTTTCTCTTAGGGCTGTGACCAGTGAGAAGGCCCGCTATTATCCTAACTTGATTCCTGCTCAGCTTGAATAGTTCCTCAGTTGTGTGTTTTGATGGTGCATGGGAGGGGCTTCGTTCCACCTTTCCCTTTGTTTTCGTTTGATCCAGTCCCGAATGAATCCTCTGAGTTTTTCTCGGCATTCCCATGCAAATCTTGATGTCACCTTCGGGTTCATAAGGGTAGGGACAGAAAGAAAGCGGGTTTCCCGCGTACCGGTTATCGGCGCCGATCAGCGCCTAAAGTTACGTATGGTATGGGATGGTAGATGCAGAGACAAAACAGGCTGAAGCTTGTCGGCGCATGTAGCAAGCCGCAGGAAGTTTACTGGAATGCGTATTTATTTATAAGCGAGCCGGTGATGGATACGAAAGCATTGATTTCTGCTGTTTTTAAACAAACCCCTGTATGGGACAAACGTGAGAAAGCCCACAGTAACAGAAATATAGTGGAAAACTGTTGGAAAAAAATTGCCGAAGAAATGAAAAGTCAAGATGGTAAGTTTTTCAGTTTTTATTTGTACTAATATTAAATAGTGATGTTCAATAGAAAATTATCAATTATACACTAAAGGATTATTGATAATATAAGTTTTGAATAGATCTCGTACGGCCACAGCTGATGATGATGGTAAAAGTATTTAGATTCATTCGCATATAGCGATAAAAGCGATCTGAATAATCTTTTACTTCTTTAAACAACTCATGATATTCTCCAAATTGTGTTCTATTTTGATTAATAGGATGAATATCTCTTTTCAGCCTTTTGAATTTTAAAAACGGATTGTTTAATAAAATTTCTTCATTTGATTAAGAAGACATTTTGCACTACGTTTAACCTTCAACTAACTAAAGTCAATCTACGAAAACAGAAGCCGATTCCGATCACCCGCTTTCTTTCTGTGAGCTAACCTGCCTCTGTCGGCGCCGGTTTTCGGCGCCGGTAACCAGCAGGCAGGTAACCCGCTTTCTTTCTGTCCCTACCATAAGAGCCTTCAGTGACGCCTGGCTATCTGAGCATATTTTGATCCGTGCATTGCGCATTTTCCTCATGTTGATTTCTCTTGCGCATGGCAAGATAGCGTACATCTCTGCCTGGAATACGAAGGTGTTTATTCCTAGTCCGTTGGTTCCATTTCAAGAATGTCCTATATCCTTTATCTTGTTATGATCCGATCTATTGGTCGATTTTTGTTGCCTAAGAAGTCCCATTCTTGCCTATCCCATAATTGTTATATCAATCGGTGGGAGGTCCAACAAAGCTTCCATGGCTAATGTTGGTGTTGTTTTCAAAGCTTCCGTTATGCTAAGGCGTGCAAATCTTTGTACCTTGCTCAACTCAGCAGCGGCTATTTTTTGTGTTGTCTTTGTCCACCATACCAAAGATGCATATGTGATCTTGGGTTTCACCACAATGTTGTATATCCAATACATCATTTTGGGATTTAGCCCCCATGTTTTCCCGTGTGCCCGTCTATCACTAACGTCGCCTTGGCTTTCTTCTTTACCTTTGCCAGCTGTTTGTTCCAGGTGAGCTTCGAGTCTAAAATCACCCCGAGATATTTTGCTTCCCCCGACAGCTGTATAAGGGTACCTTGGAGGGTCAGAGGTCCTTAGCTCTCCAACTTCCTTTTGCGGGTAAACGCTAGAATGGTTGATTTGGAGGGACTAATGGTTAGGCCCTCTTTATCTATCCATGTACTGACCAGATTTAGGGCCATTTGCATTCTTTCCCTAACCGTGTTGTTAAAATTACCTTGGACCGTAATGACTATATCATCTGCGTACCCAAGTGTTTTGTGTCCACTCCTCTCGAGTGTAATTAGCAGGTCCTCCACCACCAGGTTCCACAGCAGTGGAGACAGGACTCCCCCTGGCGGACAGCCCCTGGTGTCCTTGGCCGCTAGTGTTTGTCCCACTAAAGAGGAGTAGATGATTATTTTCCTTAGTATGCAGTCTGTCCACTTGCAGCAGGTCTCATCGATGCCTTTTCGTCTCGACACCCTTGAGATTGAGTTTAGAGATGTGTTGTTGAATGCTACCTCGATGTCTAGGAATGCATTCTGCAAGATCTCTTTGTTTTTCAGCGCAGTTTCCACCTTCTCTATAGGTTGGTGTAGTGCTGTCTCTGTAGGTTTGCCTGTTGTATAGGCATATACCGGGTGGCTACGGAAGTATTGCCTACGGAATATCTCAGTTATTGTATGAAGTAGGTTTGTGAAATTTGGAGCGTCGATATAATGACATAAGAGCTAGAATTTGAGCATATTGACATGTCGAAGTTAACTTCCGGTCTGACCGGAAGTAACATCGACTTTCTTATTTTAAATGGAAACCCTATTTTTTTTCTTTTTGCTTTATTCAGCATTCAATTCCCTTTCTAATGACATATCACTAGTTGGTATCTAACCATAAACTAGATCAGAAAAAAAATATTATTGAAATTCACCGAGTAGGCCGTGGAAGCAAAATGAAAGCCAAAAATTGAAAAGTTGGCTATGGAAACCATACGTCACTTGATGACAGTTGCTACTACTGTGATATTTTATTTTCATTCGTCGGCGTTATAAAAAGCCGCCAAAAAAAATATTGGAAAATTTGGGAAAAAAACAATACTCTGTAGGTCCATAACTTAAATAGGAACATACAACTTTTTCTTGCCTGTACTATTCAGCGTAACCATTCCTTTCTAATGATATAATAGAAAATAATTTTTTGATCTGTCTTGAGGAAATTGTGCTATCATATTGTACTAAACCTAATACATTAATTTCAGTTCCCTCATTAATAACAAATGCTTCTTGGTCTTTGTGAACATCAGGCTCAGTTCTTAATTTTTCTTCAAGCCACTGGAAATACCTTCTTGACGGTTGCTGCCTCCCTGGATATCGCTCTAAATACAATCGTTCAGCGGCATAAGAATTTTTTAAACATTCACCATAAATGAGAAGCATGTCAATTTGTTCGGTTCGTGAATAACGGGGCGTTTTTTGAATATTCCACTAACTGATTTCGATTTCCAAACCCTTTTAAAATGGCAGAATCAAAAACACTACTTCGAACGTCAAAATAATATGGATAGCAGCGTTCGTGACAGCTCTCATTTCTTTTTTGTTTCATTCCAAAATACATCTTAACCAGCCTACTTGTTAATATTTTGGTTCGAATGATTATTGCAATGGAATGATTATTCTGAATAGCACAAACATCGTCCATAGGTAGATATTAGAATATCTATGGACGATGGCACAGACCAAGTACGTTTATGTTCCTATTTAACCTAGAACCTACAGGATATAATTTATCAATCCACATTATTTTTTATTTTATTTTTGCGTATGGCGATAATCTGTTTTGTTATTTGAAGAATAATAATTGGATTTTTCGGTATCTCAGTTCAAAAAATTATTTTCTATTATATCATTAGAAAGGAATGGTTATGCTGAATAGTACAGGCAAGAAAAAGTTGTATGTTCCTATTTAAGTTATGGACCTACAGAGTATTGTTTTTTTCCCAATTTTTCCAATATTTTTTTTGGCGGCTTTTTATAACGCCGACGAATGTAAATAAAATATCACAGTAGCATCAAGTGACGTATGGTTTCCATAGCCAACTTTTCTATTTTTGGCTTTCATTTTGCTTCCACGGCCTACTCGGTGAATTTCAATAATGATTTTTTTCTGATCTAGTTTCTGGTTAGATACCAACTTGTGATATGTCATTAGAAAGGAAATTGAATTCTGAATAAAGCGAAAAGAAAAAAAATAGGGTTTCCATTTAAAATAAGAAAGTTGATGTTACTTCCGGTCAGACCGGAAGTTAACTTCGACATGTCAATATGCTCAAATTCAAGCTCTTATGTCATTATATCGACGCTCCAAATTTCACAAACCTACTTCATACAATAACTGAGATATTCCGTAGGCAATACTTCCGTAGCCACCCGGTATGTCCTTGTGTAGAGGTTGGTTTACAAATACCGTATCCCTGATGTGCCTGTCCATGAGTTTTTCCATCAGTCTTAAGTATTAATGGCATAAGAATCATTGGCCACAGTAAAGATAAGCATTAGTGAAAAGTATTCAAGAAAGGTTCCAAAGAAAAATATGTTAGTATATCAAAATCGCCTGATAAAGCTACAGTGTAGCGAAACATGTCGAGAGTACAATAAATTCCGTGGAAATTTAATCGTGTTTTACCGTAGTGTCATATACAATAGATTTCCATCAAGTGAAGATCGATACAATCCAAAAAAAAGTTACTTTTCCTCCCTGGGGAGTAAAAGCGCCACTTTCAACCCTAAAAAGTGTTTTTCTTCAAAGTTGTTGCCTCAAAAGCCTTGTGAACGCTAGAGGAAAGTAGGAAAAATCCACTAGGGGGGAAAAGTGACATTCTTCAAAGTTGTTTCAGCAAAAGTCTCGTGAACACTGGGGGAAAGTAGAAAGAAGCCACTGGAAGTGAAAAGTGACATTTTCAAAACATAATTTGATGGAAAAAAATAGCTTTTTCCCTATACAAATTAGTCAAACTTATTTGATTCACAAGTAAACATACTCCCTGCTAATTCACTGTATATAAGGGTTGCCCACAACGAAACTCGTAATCCTAAAAAACGACATATTTTCCCAAACTAAACAATTTGCATATCTCAACCCGACTTCAGATTTGATTGATTGAATTCGGAGTGAAAATGTTTTCAGCAGCGGTTACTCCTTCATATCCATCAGAAGAAAAGTCCTTTTTCCAAATCTCCGTAGACCTAAATAACCAATCGAATTTGCGACTGTTTTCTCTCGAGAAATGGTTAGAATATGACAGAAACGTGTACAAATCCAGCGTAGAAAACTCTTGAAGGAAATCATTCATTATAGAAAAGTTTCAGAACGATGGTGGATGTTTGTAACAAACGTGTTGGACTACTTTTTAGACAGTGTGCGCTAACTCATTTCATGAAGTTAACTGAGAGTTTTTATAATTTTAGTCGTCGAAGCAATTAGATTTTTGTTTGTTTTTATTTTAGTGACTGCGGTTTAGACAAACAGAATTTGTTGGTGAACGTAATCATGTTTATATTCCAAATAATGAACGTTTAAATATTTTCATTTTGATGCAATCTATTAAAAATGTGCTGCGAATTGGGCCTATATTAATGATGCAGTCAATGAATGCATTGAAGAGTGCATCGAATATGCCAGGATTTTTGACCTCATAACTTTGTTAGGAATAGTCGAGAGGTTAATATTCTAAAAGTCTCCTGCCTTGGGAGGTGGGCTAAAGGCAGGAGAGAGTGGAAAATTACACTTTTTTATTTTTCGTTTATACAGTGTCACACATAAAGTTCGCGACATATTATGTCAAATATTATGACATATTATGTATAATGTCAAATTTGACAGGTTTATAATGGCACATGAAAAAAGGAAAGATGCTGTTTTTAACTCATTTTTCAAGCACAAACTAACTGCGAAGTCAAATTTTCTTTATAACTATTAATAAAAAAATCATCCATATGTCGCGAACTTTATATGTGACACTGTATATCGAAAACAGTGCACTGCAGAAAGAATGTTACGAGTAGAAATGAGAGTAGATAGAATTCTCTATAAAATTGATGATTCACATTTTTGTCGAATTCTCGATGGTTTTCGAGATATACGTTGTTGAAAATCGATCATTTTCGAATACATTATTTTTACCTTTCTTTTTTTTTTCAAGCATTTGCTTTTAGTGCCACCCATGATCATGATAGTTTTTCAGAAAAATTGCTGAAAAACAGAGATGTAGAGCATTGAATTTCCTTCGATTTGATATACAGGGTGTCAATTTGAAAACCTCCCACCCTTAATATCTTCCTTTCAGTAAATATTATGAAAAATCTCGAAACATATCAATTTATTTTCAATGGGGACACTCCCAGTGAATATTTGTACCCCTCGTTTTTTAAGCTCCTAGGAGCGGTAGATGTTGCCCTTATAATCTTAATTAGGAAGTGGGCAAGTAGCCTTTTGAAATAATGTGACCCCCTTCCCATTTGAGTTTCTGAAGGTTACACCTACCCCTCTTAGGGGCTAAAACCACGAGGGCTAAAAATTTTCACTACCAGTGACCCCTTGGAGATAAAATTGATGTCTTTTTGAATTTCATTATCATTTACTGAAAGGAAGATATTAAGGGTTGTGAGTCCTCAAATTGACAACTTGTATAGTTTTGCCACTTCAATAATGTATATTTCGATAACCGTTGGGAATTAGACAAATATGTTGAACAATAATTTCATAGGAAATTCAATCAACTTCATTTTTATCTGCAAAATTTTTTTCTTAGTGCACCGTTTTTGAAATATGAGCAAAGAAATTGGGGTTTTCCATTCCCATTCCGCCTTAAGCTCACCTCCTGCTTAGTTTATCAGACTTTCGAAATTTCCTAGATATAAAAAATCAAGACTTCCATTTTCCAATCCGATTTTGTATCTTGAATGATTTTGGTGTATTCAATATCAATTTGCTTTGGAGTTTACATGATCATTCAATACAGGGTTATTAAAATTTGATGCCAACCAGTGGGATCTCCTACACTACAATAGAGAAGACGAAGCTAAAATTAGGGTATAGTTTTTTGGAAAATTTCGAGTATTTCCGTTATTTGACAAGATAGCCAAATATCAAAAACACATTTCGGTTGCACTCCTTTTCAGCTACTCATTGGCATTTTCAGATTCACTATCCGACGATTCATCGTCTGGCAATCATCAGTGAATGATCTGCAACAGTTCACCATTTTCACATGTTAAACGTCATAAGAAAATGCAAGGACCAACATCATTTTGACCCCTTCGAGGGAACCTTGTGGAACACCGTAGGATTCAACACTTGACTCTGAGAGCCCCTGTATTTCCGACCAATCTACCATTTACCAACACCTGTGAGTGAATGACTCAGTGACTCAATCATGTGACTGAATCACTCGAGTGAGTGAATCACTCAGTGACTCAAGTGAGTGAATCACGCAGTAACTGAATCTTGTGACTCATTCGAGTGATTCACTCACTCGTGTCACTGAGTGAATCACTCACAGGTGTTGGCAAATGGTGGATTGGTCGGCTATACAGGGACTCTCAGAGTCATGTGTTAAATCTTAAAGTGTTCCGCAAGGTCCCCTTGATTTGAGGTCAAAAATGAGCACTTTGGACCTTAAATTTTCTTATGACGATTTACACGTGAAAATGGTCGAAAATGAGGTGAAACTAATGCAGATAATTTACTATCATCAATAATTTTGTTTACATTATTGGCGCTTTATTATTTTTTCACACAAAAAAACTTCGCTAATTCAAGCTTTGTAGTATCTTTTGTAGTTTAGGAGATCCCAATGGTAGTGGTCGAATTTGAATTTTTCTGTATAATAATCACCTGCCTCAATTTAATTTTTCGTTGTATCAATTTTTGGCTAACTGCAGACTGAGTTATTATTGGTTTTATTGGTATTATTGGTTTTTCCAACACTAGTTTGTCTAAACCGTTGCTCTTTTAGTAACTGCTTTGTAGCAAGCTGTCCTCAAAAGTTCCCCTAATCTAAGTTCATCAGTTGAAGTATAACTACATTCGAGAAGTGAAGATAAACTGATTAGACTGTTATTTCCAATTATTTCCTTCTTTAAATTTGGCATCAAAAAATAAATGTTGATTTACAATGTTCCATTTGGAAAGAGGAATTTCTTCCAGATTAATGTAAATATTAGAAAAATCTCGAACGATCTTTTATGACAATAAACCCTACCGTTCAGAAATTCCTCTTTTCGATCGTTTCATTTCTTGTCAGTATCACCCAATATCTCACCAATTCATCTTGTAAAATATTTGGAGGAAGTAGACGACAGTATAAATGATAGTGAATGATTTGGTATTCTGTGGACACTAACAGCACTTCAAATGCACCCTGTATATATCGCACATGCACAATTTAACACTCACAGTAGCTTTGTCATATTTACGATTTGAAACGTCCGATTCCACTTGGTTTATTTCCATGTGGAATTGTGGATTTCAGACCGGAAATTGATGGTACAAGAACACTTGAATGTTTGACAATTTCCTTCGTCAGAAACAAGTTTAAAATTCAGTCTTAGAATCAAAGATTCATGAATTATCGAAAAATTATGGTATCAGGATCATTTCATCAAGGTCCTGCAGTTAGGTTATACTCAGGGACTCATTTTCCTGTGGATAATAGTAACAGTAACTGTTAAAACTAGTGTCAGATTCAATATAGGAATAAAAAAATAATGAATATTCGAAAACTTATTGTATCGATATTATTTTATCAAGGTCCTTCAGTTAGGTCATACTCAGGGACTCCTTTTTTGGATAATACTGATAATAGTAACAAGTAACAGTAACTGTTACAACTAGTTTCAAATTCAAAATAAGAATCGAAGATTCATGAATATTCGAAAAAAATTAGAATTAGAATCATTGCATCAAGATCCTGCAGTTAGGTCATACTCAGCGACTAATTTTCCTATGGATAAAAGTAACAGTAACTGTCAAAACTAGTGTCAGATTCAATATAAGAATCAAAGATTCATGAACATTCGACAAATTATAGTATCAGTATTATTTCATCAAGGTCCTTCAGTTAGGTCATACTCAGGGACTTCTTTTCCTGTAGATAATAGTAACAGTAACACAATAAGGAATACTGTGAAAAAGCATGTTCTTCCCTATTTGAGTGTTCAACAAAGGACATTTTGTTTTATGTTATTTTAGCATACAAAAATGTTATACAGTTTTCAACTTCAGCATGGCCTAAAACGCATCATTAATCAAGTGTACCCTTCACTACAGGTACAATACGACTTATAAAAAACAATTATTCCATTGATGAAACTTTGTTTCTACTGAAAGATCGTTCTCTGATTCTGTACGACTAACAATCGAATTCATGAGACATTTGAATTCACCTTTCGTATGAAACTGTATTGACTTCGTAAATAAGTATATACCATATGTCTTTAAAAGCACGGAACTTTTCGTTTGACGTGTCTGAACCAGAGGACACGATGAAAATATGAAACGGCATTCTATTATTTCAGGAATATCAATTTAATTTGATCATTGTATTCATTCAATGATTTCTTTAAAAAATCTGACGAATGAAATTGACAATCATTATTGGCTGATCTGTGAAAACTGTCCCGATCGAGAAAAAGAAGGCAGAATGAAATGTTTTGTATTTTATAATTGGTTCCATCCATCAGGATGTCAAAACTCCAGAAAATCTTCCGTTTCATGAACCAGGGGGTGTTTTGAACGTCTCTGCTATGAGCAAATATATCCCAAAATCACTGAACAGTTTTCCTAGATCTGCAATTTATTTTCATTCTGTACATACACTGTATTTACACTGACACCGATTTTCCACACCGCAGACTCCCGTCCTCAGCACTTTCTCAAACCACCTCACATGATTTTAATCCTCTGAAGTCGCCGCCATTGTCAGGACCCAACAGTCAGCAATTCCATCGCATTCACATATTTTTCTCCTTATTATCACTAGTAAGCTACTTACTACTTCTACTTATCGTCATCATCACACAATCATGAGAAAGTTTCAAATGTATACTTAGTTATATGTAACACATCCTGTATATCATAGTCTAGGTGGTGAAGAAAACATGGAATATGTTGAAGTGGTCTTTGTTCTCATAGGTTGGGTTTTCAATTCAGCCAAGAGGTATTTTTACGCTGCTAAATTGGTATGTTAAATAATCATTCTTGTTCCACTACTGAGTAATTATTATTTCTGGTTCATATTTCGACCACAATTCAGTTTTATGTCATTCCTCAGTGAATACGATACCTCCAGTTTTATATTTTCAGCGGTAGGCATTAGTGAATATGAAAAATATTATTTGGACAATTCGATGTGTGGAAAAACAATAGAAAATTTTCAGTTTATTGCGGTTTCACTATATTTTTCGAAGTAAATGCTTCTTCAACGAATAGAGACATTAATCAATTGGACAAAATTGCTTTAGGAAACTAAGTTGAGCTAACTCTAAACACTTGAATATTCTCCTATACATTTATTCAAAAGTTCAATGAAATTCAAAGAAATCTGCGTAATTCGTCTCTAGTACTGAATCAGACAATAGGTAGACACCGGAAAGAGTTCCTGAACGAGGAACCTAGTCAGAGCCCCATATATTTTTTGGTATTTTTCCATATCACAGACCCACTCTTCCAAGTTGATTTGTTGTTTGGAGGTTTAAAAAACATTATAATTTTTATTATTCAAAGAATATCGTCCCATCTTCATAGGAAAACTGAAGTTGGTAATCCAGTGGTACACAGAGTGTTGGAAAATAAGTGCTCAATTTTTTGGAGAGTGATTCTTTGTCGAAAATTAAAAGAGGTCTTTCAGGCAAACGAAAGCTCTTTGGCCTGTCCTTGAAAAGTACACACTTCCGAAGATGAGATTTTTATTTCTCTTTTAGTTGCTGAAGAGTTGAAGAAATAGCATTTTGTGGACGTGTTTCACCAATAAAAAGGTTACCTATGGATACTGTTGATTTTGTTATGATTTTATGAAGGGGTCAAACATATAAGCCTATATACATATAAGTCCATTTCATACCAGAACTTCAAACAAAAGAAAAAGATCTCGCAACTCCTTATGGAATTTGGGTCTTGGTGGATTTTTTTGGATTTTTCGTATGATGTAGTACATGTAATTCTCAGACAATGTTACCATTGCGCCAACCCAAAAGATTGAACTGTTTATTTTTCAATCCGGTAACAATATTTTCACTAGTTTAATTGTTGCTAATGTTGCACAATATTGTACTGCTTTATGAAATAAATTCTCACTTTCCTCCTCTTCTTTCCCCCAACTCCTATTACAAAACTCAAAAAAATATTTATTGAGTGCCTTAAATGTTTCGTCGAATGTTTAAATATGCCTGAATAAGGGAAAAAGCAGCTTTTTATGATTATTTCCCCTTTGTTGAAATTGTTTGTGTGACAAACCCTAAAAATTAATAGTTTTGATGCTACGGGGCGTTGAAATCATACCATCAGAATAGACTATTCATTATTATAGGCAGAAACAATATCTCTACGTATTTTAGTTTAGATTATGCTGAACAATTATGTAATTTTACATTAAAAAGATAAAACCCCTTTACCCCAACCCCGATTTTGAAACACGAAAAAAATTAATTCCCGACTACTTGTGAATGTTTTATCAAAATAAATTTTTTCTACAACCTCGATAAATGTTCATTTTATAACCGTAACTTCAATCATAAATAAGCACATTTTTTACAGAATTTCATTTTTGCATCGGTTGCTAGGCAAGTTGCTAAGCAACAAATGCGAAAAGGAATATTTCGTGTTAGGTCTAGGTTCACTCTAAAATCACGACGACTACGGCTTGTCAAATTATTACGTCCAGCGACAAATTGATGAAATGTCAGCAGATCGTTTCTTTCCAAGTTTTAGTAGGTAACGAGTAATTTCATAGTTGTTTTCTATAAAAACTATTGATTAAAATGGAAACTGATAGTGATATCGACTTAGATTTGACACCTCCGAACATAATAGAAGCAGCGATGGTAACAACACTGAATTTATTACCAGAAACGTCGAAGAGTATGATCAACGCGCTTATAACCTTTTTTGGAATGGAAGGTAGATCAAAAGACAAAATCGTTTCCTGAGAACGTTTTAATGGCTCATTTTGGCGACTCAGCCAAAAAATTTAAAAGTTCCACTTTGTGGTCACAATTCTCAATGCTGAGAACGACTCTTAGTATCTATAATGATATAGATATTGCCATATATTTTAAACTGAAAGCATTCCTCAAGCGGCAGTCTATATTCATTAATTGCACATTCAACTTCAATTAGATACATACATACATTTATATGCTTCTATTTCTGTATACCTATTAGAAATAGCAATAAAGAAAATATTTACATATTTCTTCAATTTATATTTTAATTCTGATAGAAAGCCCATTAGCGATGAATTCGGAGTAATAAAATATTATCAGTTTATTTCTTTCAAAGTTTTTGCAATTTATGCTTGTATTAAACGTGAACGATACGTTGTCATAGAAAAAGTATAGTATGCAACTCGCAACAAAATGGCCATTTTGCACTCATATGAATTGCAAATTTCATACTGGTGTAAAATGGGCATCATTTTGTGCTCATTGCATAATATATTATTTTTATTAGCTCAAATTAAGGATATCGTACAGTTGTTTAATTTCACCACTCCCTCCCTTCAAATAAATATTGGTGGATTTCGCTGACTTCTTAGTAGGGCGTTAATGTTATTTGAATATCAATTAATTGGGCGAAAATCTTGAAAATGAATAAAAAATAGACATCAACAATTTGAATTTGAGTTGGTACCTGAATTAATTTTTTCCGTGTCTTAAAATAGCGGTTAGGGGTAAGAAGGGGGTTATACATTTCTTTACAAAAACTTCCACAATTATTCAGCATAATCTAAACTAAAATACGTAGAGATTTAGTTTCGGCCTGTAATAATGAATAGTCTTTTCTGAGCAAGGTGTGATTTCAACGCCCACTAGCGTCAAAACTCTTCATTTTTGGGGATTGTCACCCAATCAATTTCTATTCAAAATAAGTTGAACTGCATCATATTGAAAATTCAGAAAAATCCACCGAATTATTTTCATTCATGGTGCCTTTTGGTGGGAGGGGATATAATCATAAGAAACTGCTATTTTCAAACATTTGACGATACGAAGCAAGTAGTCAATACTCAAAGTGGAGTTGCAATGTAATAAAGTTAAGTCATGGACAAATCAGGGGTTTATAAAATTTCTAGTTCACATCACTATCCAGAGAATCCATGAACATAAAGGAGTTATAGATACCTATCTCCATTCAGACTTAATCGATGAAATAAATTCCCCCAGTTCTTTTGCTAATCACATTGTTAATAATAAACCTCATTTGATATTGATTCAGACCTTAACATTTTGCACGTTTGTAATAAATATTTTGGATTTTCGAGATTAATAGAAATAAAAAGGACCATAATTCAGAATCTTTGAAGGAACAAATTAAATTTGATTGCATTTCCGTTTTCAACGCTCTTAAATTCTAGCAATGATCTAGCTTTATATTTGAACCAATTTCCTTTTTTAAATTACAGTTTACTTCCCCAGCTATCCTGGTTTCTCCTACAAACTCTTCCACTTGCAGGTAGATACCAGTATACATAATTTTTGACATGAATCCGTCTTCAAATAGTTTTGACGTTCCTCCGATAGACTTCTACTGAAGATGAGCATTACTATGCTCGAAAATATGTTTTTGACTTTCTTGTAACGCAAACACTTTGACAAGTTGCTTACCAAAGCTGCGTTCACCCTTGCCCTTGGGGTGAAATATAAATTGTGGAGACGACTTAGAGTTACTTAACTTTATTTGACGATACATTTGAAGGCACTCGAGAAATTTTATTTGCGTTTCGTTATAGGAGTTGGGGTGAAGAAGGGCGGGTAAGCATTTTTTTTATGAAACAGCACAAAATTGTGCAACATTGGCAACAATGAAACAAGTGAAAATATTGTTACCCGATTCAAATAATAATAGTCTAATCTACGCAAGGGGTAATTTCAACGCCCCTAGCAGCAAAACTATTCATTTTTTGGGCTGACGCAATGGTAACATTGGTTGAGAATCACATGGACTACATCATCTAAAAAATTAAAAACAAATCCACCGGGACCCAAATTCCATAAGGAGTTTGCGTGGTCCTTTCACAATTTAAAAATGTGACATATAAATTCCAAATATTGGTTTGAACAAGAATGATTATTATTTACAAACCAGTTCATTCCAGATTCTCAATCTTCACCACTTAGAATAAAACTAACACAAATCTAACATACTGCTGTACATATAGCATCAACAACCCACTACACTCACATACAACGGTAGAAGTAGCTTAGGAGAGTCGAAATCAAAGGCAGAAAACATCTACTGCGGTCTTGATACACAAAGAGACAGGCCAAAAAGTCGTATCTTATCGGATGAGTTCTTCGAATCAGAAAATGATACAGACAGTTATTATCATCTAGATAAATACAATAGTTTTAGTCAGTATATAAGTCCAAAATCAAAAGACAACTGGTCGTATGCTCCCACAATTGCAATGGGTTCTCACAGAAGTTCGCTGCCAATATATAACAAATACACTCGACGATCTGGTAATAATAATAAATTCCAAAAGAAAGATTTGCCCAGGCCAAAACCTCTACAGTTTGAACATGAGAAATATTACGACCACGTTTTTCCAAAGAGGGATGGTAGAATCAGCACTGATTTCTTCTACCATCCCAGTAGTTTAGATCATGCCGAATTGTAAATATTGAAAATTTTCGAAAGGAGGTTCAGTTGAGATTTCTGTATAATATTCTAATGAATATTTTTATTATTCAAGAACTTTGTTGGAAAAATCTGTAGAAAACCACGAAATATTTTAAGTGGACCCTTACTTTTGAAGTTGTAATCAAATACTTTTCAAAAATACAGTGCGACTTCTCGAAGTCGCTCTCCACTGTTAGTTATCTCGTGAACAGTTCGACATACAGTTTCATCCCCAAAGTATGCACCATATGAGAAACTTATTTATTAAGGGTTTTTCGACGAAAAGTTATTCTTGATAAAAGTTTGTGCATCTCCTATATTATTCTCCCTGATACCATGCGGAAAACTCAAATCTTGGAATAAAATCTCTTCCTTTTATGGTATTTATAAATTTTTGTTTGAAAGCTTTGAATTTATTTCTTCTTGAAATTTTTTGTACGGTAGTAATAGGTACATCAAGAGATGTTGATATTTGTTTAATTGATGTCTTACCATTTTCGATAACACTTAAACACACTTCCTCTTCCAGTTCTCTAGAAACTTTTGCAGCTGATTGAGGTTTTTTGAAATTGTTATTAATACTGTTTTTTTAAATTTATTTAAAATCCAACTGTAGTGTGATTTACCTTGCGATTAGGATGCCTGGCATTAAAAATGTCTGTAACTTGTCTACTTGGAGTATTTTCCCCACACAACAATATAATCTCAACTTTTTCTTCGTTTGTAAGCATCTTGATATTATTTAAATAGTACTCATCATCAAACGTTAACAAAATAAACAATAACAATAACTACGTAATAAATATTTAGCAAATATGTCACGTACTTAATGTCAAACATACGTTTGGTTTCAAAGCCAACTTCAAACACTTATTTTGGACAAGAAAATCTCCAGAAAATCAATGAGTTTGTTCCGAAATACCTATTTTATTTTGATGTATTGTGATTTAATATTATTTAATATTAGGTTCTTGTTACAAAACTGTATAATTTTGAGTAATTTTCGGTGTTGACAAAAAATAAAAATAACTTTGCACCAAAAACTTTTAGAATTATTTTACTCCTCAGAAAAATTGACCAAGGTTAACACCATAGTTGTGTAATTTGTAATATTACAGGCTTTTAAAATAAACCGACGTATACAGGATGCTGTCTATTTATCGTTTTAGCAAATTATTTTTTTCGTAGTCCCTCCCCATTTTAAAAAAATGAGTAAAAAAATAAAACTTCACTTAAATGGCCATGACTTCAAAACTAGATGTATTTTTTAATGATGAACAACTTTTCTAAATAACATTTCCCGAGATTTTTCAAAATAAGAGTACTTTACTCTTGTCTCGAAATCAAATATTTTAATGCTCCTCTTACATCACGTGTGTTTTACTGTATTTTGTTGGTGCATGTTTAGTTTTAGGGGATGCACAAACTTTTATCGGGAATAATTTTTCATCGAAAAACCCTTAATATATAAGTTTTCCATATGGTGCATACTTTGGGGATGACACTGTATAAAACTGAGACACGAAAAGTTTTTGATGATATCACCGAAACCACTTTTTGAAATAAAATACATTCTGATTGCTCGATAGATGGCGTGGGAGGGGGATGGGGGGGAACACGAACTTAAAGTTTCAAATAGCATGGAAGGGTCACGTGTCACATAGTTGAATAGATGATTTTATTCTGCAGTAGATAATGCACATTTTTTCGAATTTTGTGACAATTGTTCTCTCTTCCATGCAATCTGAAATATTCAATTTACTTGAAAAAGCAGTGTTGGTGGTTTTATTCTTCAAAACATTCGATATAAAAAGCCGCACTGTGAACGTTTCAACGTAGCCGTTCAAAAATGGAATATGAAAATAGGTGAAAAGCCATAAAATCGACTACATATGGGAAAAAAATTATCAATGATAGTGACGTACTTTGGGAACCTATGTTATTATTGAATATGGGTTGTTGAGGTTGGGTCATCTTGATATTGGTTTTTTACGACCCAACCTCAGCAACCTATATTTAATCATTATTATTGATATTTATGAGAAACTCTAATTGAGGTTCGTCTTTGCATGTCTGACATCTGAAAAATCTGTTGCGACTTACCTATATCGTGGCAGGAATTTGAAAAAAGTTTTTTGTGGTACCGAAAAATGATTCAAATTGAAAAGATCAATAAAATATGTTTGGAATCCAACGAGAATCCCATTTATCAATTTTGAAACAGATTAAAAAAATCAATAATGCCCTTACTAAGAAAATTTTTACATGTTTGTTCAATATAGTGCCCGTCTAAAGTCCGTTCCCCCATACTAATTTTTGAACCAACTGGTAAATCGCAACAAAATTTGGATGGCTTCAATGGGAGATAAAAACCCACTTTTTCATGAAAAAATTAAAGTCAAAAGTTTTAAAATGGCTACTGAACGCCATCTTCAATATTTTTTTTTTTTCAGAACACCCCATACATTATTCCATTTTCGAAATTTGCTCATAATTTTCAACAGTTTCCTCCATTACACTTTACTCCTAAATTCAATTATTTTCGAAATATTAACGTTTGAAATGTGAAATTTTGTTCATTTCTAACCCAACCAAAAACACTAATGTTGCTTTCAATCAAGTTTGCACTGGAGAAAATCGTCGTGGTAACGTCTTGTATACTTCAAACTAACTGTAACTGTCAAATAGTCCGCTGACCGCATCAATCATTTTATGAAAAGTGTGATCATGGCTCGTAGTTTAGACCATAAATTTGAAGCAGTTTTGATATTTGGAGAAGCTGGAAGAAATTATCATCTAGCAATCTGTATGTTTAGTGATAGATTTCCCGAGAATCTTATTTCGAGGATTTATTTGCGCAAACTTTCAAATAAGCTCCAAGCAACTGGTACGCTGAAAGATGCTCCAAGATCGGGAAGTCCACCACTTTCAGAAGAAAAAAAGGTAGAAATTGTTGCTGAAATGGTAATCAATCCGACTCAGTCGACGTCTGCAGTTGCTGAATCCTGTGGAGTAAGTTCAAAAAGTGTTCAAAAAGTGTTCAAAGAGTCCTAAAAATAGAAAAGTTTCATTCCTATAAAATGAAATTCCTGCATTCTCTCACGGAGGATGATCCAGACCGGAGGGTTGAATTTTGTGAGGGGTTAACAAGAACAATTGAAGGAGAACAGGGCTTCTTAAAACGTGTGTGTTTTTCAGACGAATGCACGTTTTTTCTTAATGGAAAAGTCAACAAACAGAATGTACGATACTGGAGCGATACTAATCCGCATATCTTCAGAGAGGGACATACCCAGTTTCCTGAAAAGGTGATTGTTTAGGCGGGGATTTTAGGCAATCGCGTTGTTGCCCAAAAATCTTTTAAAAACTGAAATTGAACCTCGAATAAGGCAAATTGTATTGAACAATCAGGAAAAGTTTGAAAATCGTGAAATCATATTTCAGCAGGATGGGGCACCTCCCCATTTCGATCGCATGGCTAGAGACTTCCTCGATACTAACTTTCCTTGGCGATGGATAGGTCGCAGGGGAAGTAAAGAGTGGTCACCAAGATCTCTGGATCTTACACCTCTAGATTTTTTCCTTTGGGGGTATCTGAAGTCAAAAATCTACGCCAATGAATGCCAAACAATAGAAGAGTTGGAACGCAGAATTATAGATACATGTGAAGAAATAGATGAACAGACTTTCATCAACGTGAGAGAAGCTATTTATAATAGGGCACTTTATTATCAAGATTTAGGAGGGAGCCACTTTGAACACTTGATAAAATAATTGATGGGGTTGAATAAAAGAGTTATTCAAAAATAAAATATAATTTTTTAGCCAACTAATTTGTTTTGATTGTGAATTTACAGAACACATTCGTAGGCTTCGAAATTTTCCGGTAAGCGGTGCTGTTTATCCTTAATAAACTCTCTTCACGCCTCTTATTAGTCGAAATAATCAAGAGATTTAACTACAAATCAATAACAACGTGTAGTTAGCAAAATGTTTCACAGGAAGTGACCAAAATCCATACTTCATTTCATACCGGAATGTCACTTTTCAAACGTTAATATTTCGAAAACAATTTAATTTAGGAGTAAAGTGTATTAGATAAAACTGTTGAGAATTACGAGCAAATTTCGAAAATGGAATAATATACGGGGTGTTCTATTCAAAAAAATATTGAATATGCTGCTCAGCCACCATTTTAAAACATTTAGCTTGATTTTTTATGAAAAAGTTGGTTTTTATCTCCTATTGAAGCCCTCCAAATTTAGTTGCGATATACCAGGTGGTTCAAAAATTAGTAGGGGGGAACGGACTTTAGACGGGCACTGTATATAAACTGCGTTAATAACATGAATCACATAAGTTTCGGTCAAAACTAATCAAATATTTGTGGAATAAACATTTTGCGTAAGACTGATTGTGAAAACACAATCCAGTCTCGCTGAAATGGGCGTTGTTTATAAACATTGTTTTCAGGTAACCCTATAAAAAGAAATCACGCGGCGATAGGTCTGGAGATCCAAGAGGCCAAAAATTACCTGAATATCGACATATCTACTGTTCACCAAACTCATTGTTCAATTACTTCCGCACTTCTTTCGTAGAATAAACAAAAAGCCCCATCTTGTTGAAAGAATAAACGAAGCCGCTCTTGTGATGGTAGGTTGTCGATAAATGTAGATATCTCGGTCTGCAAAAAGTTCAAATACCATTCGCCATTTGAACTTTCTCCAAAAAATTAGGGACCTACTTAAAAATTTCATTTAAAATTACACATTACTTACAAATTACTTCGAAACTATATTGGCCCTTGCCTTCAATAAAAATAATAAAAAATCTGCATCAAAATGGTACCTAATATATGGGTTCCCCATTGGTTTCCAAACACATTTTCCTCGACATTTTCTCAATGAATTTTTTTGATGTCTTGTCAGTTTGACTATTTTTTTTGTCCCAGAGTCATACTTTTTTTTTAATCGCAAAGGACTTTTTCAGAAATATCAATAATAAACATAATAATAATAATACTTCATCATAAACAATCGAAGGGTGTACCCATAGGCAAAGCCTGTGCGGGTAGAGGACGGCTATTATTATTATTTGCCATTATAACATTTTTTTTTCCATTTGTATCCCATATTATGGCAGACTCTGTATAAGTAACTGTACTTGTACTTGTTTATTCCTCATCTTCCGATATTTTGAATCAACAATTATTGACTATTTCTAGTTGTTGATTTCCAAAGATTCTCATAATATCATCAAATGATACAGGGTGTAAACTAAAATTCGGAATTTCATCAATTACTCAAAAGTCTTCTTGACGATTTTGATGAAACCTAGTGTAGTTATCAGGAGTAGCAAGGGTCTTCTTTTCATGAAATTATATTTCAAATTATAAGTGACAGATGTAAAAATCATTGTACGCCACTGTTTTTCTCTAAGTTCCATATTTTTTCAGAATGAATAATTGAAAATACAACTCTCTTATAATGCCGTGAATTTGTAATAGCTGAACTTTGTCAAATCAAAGTCAGAGGCGTAGGAATGGTGGTTACGCTCCATCAAAAAGTTATGTGAATTATCCCTCTTTCAGATACTCCATATTTTCTTGATATTCTATTAAATTTAATGCAAACATTTATTGTCAAGTTTTGATAGAGACAGTTGACAATAATAGTCCCAGGAGCACAACAAACAACCTGTACAGGGTGTCCCAAATTCGAGAAACCAGAAGAGATACGAGGTCGGTTAAATGGAGGTGAAGTTGCGCAATTTGGTGCTCATTGAAACGCCGCTTTCATATTTGAAAAATTCCGAATACTTCCGAAGATTTTTGGAAAAAACCGATTATTCGCGATTTCATTTTAATTTTTTTGTGACTCTATTTGAATAGATATAACAAAACAAATTTCACATTCTCATTGCTACTTTTTCTGTTCTACAAGATGGTGTTATCAGATTTTCAAACAGACGTTTCGTATTTGAACTGCCATCATCAACTTTGTTTTTTTTTTAAATACGGCCCTGGATTTTTTATTATGGATTTTAAAATCTTCTAATGTCCCAAAACAAATGATGTATCGCACTTATTCGAAAAGTTTATATCAATAGCATTTTCCATAAGAACTCATGTGTTAGAGAGAGACAGAGAATAGATTTTTGGTAAGAAAGATCTTAACAGGACATCGTTAAAATAATTTTTTCGAAAAAGAACGATACATCGTTGTTTTAAGGACCTCAGAAGCTCAAAATTGATATAAAACAATGTGTGATGTTCAACAATAGGTGTGATGTTTTAATTATTCCAAAAAAAGTCAAACAAAAACTATAAAATTGAATACCCAATGAAAGTTAAAGCAAATATTCAAATTGTAATCCACCTGCTGGAATGCATTTTCGTGTCAGTCTGTGAAGTTTATGCATGGCACGCTGAATGGTCCTTGCAGGGATAGCTCTGATCTCCCTTATTAGGTCTTGTCGTAATACTTCAAGATTGTCTGGCATGTTTCGATAAAGACGGTTTTTGAGAAATCCCCAAAGAAAGCAGTCTAGAGGGTTTAGGTCGGGGCTTTTAGCTGGCCAATGTACGGGACCTTGGTTTCCGAACCATTTATTAGGGAATAATTCATTTAATAAATCTTTAACACATCTCCCATTATGAGGTGGTGCTCCGTCTTGTTGCCACCATAGTTGACGTAAAACGCCCAAAGGTTCTTCCATTAAGGAATCCAATATATTGGTCCTTATTAATTCTGCATATCTATCGGAATTTAATTTTCCTTGAATAAAAAACGGGCCGATAATTTTATTGTGCCACATACCGACCCATACGTTAAATGATTGTCGTCCCTGAGGTCTTACTTCTTGATTCTGCCTTGGGTTTTCTATTGACCAATAGTGTTCGTTATGTCTGTTAAATAGTCCATCTGTTGAAAAACTGCATTCATCTGTCCATATAGTTTTATTTAGGAAGTAATCATTTTCATTAATTTTATTTTGCAGCCAGTTACAAAATTCTAATCTCTCAGCATCGCCAGGTCTTAGTGTTTGAATAATATGGATTTTGTAAGGTTTATATCCACACTTATTTGAAGTTCTCCAAACTCTCATTCGCGGTAATCCTATTTCTTCTGAGAAAACTCTAACTGAAGCTCGAGGATTATTATTGGCCTTAAAAAATAATTTAAAATTATTCATTTTACTTTCTACTTTGTAACAGTTTTCAAACTTACAGTGTTCAGATAATTTGTTCCTCTTCTGGATCGATTCGTGTTCCACATTCAACCCTTGGCTTAACAAAACTTCCGTACTGAGCTAAATTATTATCAATATTAGCAAAATAACTATAATGGGGCTGCCGTCCTTCTGGATATTCTAACAAATAGCGCTCACAAGCCGTTTTTGAATTTCGATTCGAAATATAATAAGTCCTTATCATGTCTCGTTTTTCTTCGTTAGAAAAAGTCATTTTCGTTAAATAAGCGTTAACGATTAGTGAACGAAGAGTGAACTGCCAAAATATTGGATAATTTAAACATTAACAAATGAACTAAGATAGCCAGAATGCACGATGCACAGCCACTTTGATAAAATGCAATTATTTTTGTAAATATAGCCTAGGGCCTAGAGTTTGAGGGATGACACTTCAATTATATTATTTATTAACCACCCACTTTTATGTTAGTTTTTGAGTTATATGCAGTGCGTTATTGCAAAAAAAGTTTGTTTTAACTCTATTAAAAATCTAATTTTTGTCGTTCTCTTACTCATGATTTCTTATGAAAAATGCTATTAATATAAACTTTTAGAATAAGTGCGATACATCATTTGTTTTGGGACATTAGAAACTTTTAAAATCTATAATAAAAAATCCAGGGCCGTATTTAAAAAAACAAAGTTGTTGATGGCAGCTCAAATACGAAACGTCTGTTTGAAAATCTGATAACACCATCTTGTAGAACAGAAAAAGTAGCAATGAGAATGTGAAATTTGTTTTGTTATATCTATTCAAATAGTCACAAAAAATAAAAATGAAATCGCGAATAATCGGTTTTTTCCAAAAATCTTCAGAAGTATTCGGAATTTTTCAAATATGAAAGCGGCGTTACAATGAGCACCAAATTGCGCAACTTTGCCTCTATTCAACCTACCTCGTATCTCTTCTGGTTTCCGAGATCCCAATGATGAGGCTCGAATTTGGGAAGGAGTTCAGGTAGAAATAAATTGATTAAGGAAATCTATGGATTGATAAAGTTTTGCTATTTAAAATTCAAGGCGATATATGAGAGTTGTAATTCTAAAGGTTCAATCTGATAAAAATATGAAACTTGGAGAAAAACAGTGGCGTAATTATCAATCAGGTGACCACTCGCTACTTATAATTTGAAATCTAACCTCATGAAAACAAGCACCTTGTAAATGCAAATGAACACAACAAGTTTCATAAAAATCGGCAGAAAGACTTTTCAGTGATTAATAAAAAACCGAATTTTTATTAAAAGTTTGACAATCCGTCACTTGAAAACAAAGCAAGTTAGGACATACGTTTATATGAACTGTTTTCCATGAAATATGACAAGGAATCACCACCTGAAATTAATGACATCATTCAGTATACACCCTGTATAATATCAAACCATATTGATTCAACTCACCTAACCAAAGCATTGCATACTCGAGTCGGAATTGAATTTTCATTAAATTTTATTCTCAAATCTCCATTGCGACTAAAGTTAAGAAATTCCATCTGAACTGATTTTCATTCAAAGGACTCAAAAGTTCATCATCACACGTCTCATATTCGAAGATGGTCCAAAACAAAAATTTTCCTTGAAATGAAATTCAATCAATTCAACATCAATTTCGTTTTTGTCGCGGAAAATGAGGAAATGAAAATGACAATGTGTTCTGTCAATTTCTCCAATATTAAATTACAGAACAGCAAAAATCCCTCTGAGCACATTGCTATGCTAAAAACCATTTGAATTGGACCATCTGATGATATTTTAGCTGTAAGAGTTGCCATCTCTATAACTGGTGAATATTGAAATTTTTCCTGTACATTCGTTAGATATATTTTGTAAATACTATTGTGTAACGTTATACATTGCATGTAAATGTTTCTTTTCTCTCGAATTGCATTAAAATTTTTGTCAAAATAAATATTTACATATAAATGAAAATGGACTGAAGACTCGTACTTAGTTGAGGTTATAATTCTTCGTTATATAGAATGCTTCAACTACTGACTTAATTGTTGTCCTGCGCAAATCTTAAATAATTTGTACATTCACTTCTGGGCAGTTATTATGCCGAACAATTGAATTATCTGGTAGGAACATACAAAATGAACAATAATTACAATTTGCATTCGAATTCATAGTAAAAGTTCTCATCTCTTGAATTAATTATTATCACTTATAGACTGACCTGTATTGACACATTTTTGCAATAATACTTTAGTGTATGCTTTTTTAAGTTATGATCATCATAGGATTTTAAATGTCCCCATCCAATATCTAAGACTGCTTGCACGCAGTGGTGTCAAATGTGAAACTTGATTATTAATTATTTATGTATCAAGTGCGTAAAGTAGGCGTTTATGGCCTGCGGCGTGGATGATGGCCCGATGGCGTTAGCCGAGGGCCATTACACGCCGAAGGCCTTAAACGCATTTTACGCACGTGATACATACAAAATTTTATGCACTAGCGGTTTTATAGCGCGAATCACAAATACTGACTTGAATTGCAATGGTCTACACGTTTCATACGTTATGCATACAATAATTAAGGGTAACATAATATGAGGAAAGTGAAACTATAGTAGCTGAGTGCTATATTGGAGAATCTATTTCAAATAAATAGATCATCACCGAAAAAATTGCCAACGATTATGAACAAATGTTAGAAAGAGTATTGCTCTATTGAAAGTGCCACTTTACGCTTGCTGAACCGGGCGGTAAAGTGTACTTCACCGCCCGCTAGTGCATAAAAGAATATTATGTCGCTATGTTTAGTTGTCCTCCTTCAGTTTTTATGTCAGTTTGTAATGAATTTAAAAATTGATTTTTTCTTCCGATAGACTATATTGAAAATCACTTCCATTGTATCTTCGTGATTCATATCAGTGAACATAGTCCTTCCAATAGGCCCAATTCATATTTGTTTATTTGTGGAATAAGATACAATCATTTTAGTTTGAAAAATGGATTATTGAATGAATGTATAATTTTTATTATTAACATTATCATTCCGAAGTGTACAACACTGAACGCAACTTGTATTAGTAATAGATTACGAGCTAAAATCTCATCGTTCTCCAAATACGATAGTGCGTTGCAATAATATGCTCTCCCTGATCATCACCATTTCTCTGGTGTGATGACAAGTGCAGTTTGTTTTAACGTTATCTTGGTTCTTGGATGTAAAAGCAAATCCTGCCAGTTTTAACTTGCTGGCTATCTTGCATGCTGGAAACAACGATTCAAAACATTTCCACCAATGTACTGAAAATCACTAGAATTCATATACAGGATGTCCGGTAAACCATGGATCCTACTGTAGCTGGTGAAAAACAAGTTCATGACCCATCAGAAAACCACAATTTGACCTCAGTAAAAACCTCACAGTTACTTTTATAAAAAAAAATCAATTTCTGTCTTAGATCATTCTTTCATGTTCCAAGCAATTGGGGAGCATTTCATAATTGTAATATTACTCATTAGTATTTCGATCGTTCATTCCATTGATGCGTGAATTGCATCTCTTTCGCTAGGCCTCCAATACATTTTGGTCGACAAAAATCTATTTCACTCTTCTAAGATCATCAGATTCTTTCTTCAAGTTATATAGAGTCTTTCTCAATATCTATCAGATGTAGTTTAATGTCCAGAGTGGCTTTAGCCGGGGAAGTAGTTGTTTTTTGTTAGATATTACAAAAAAGTAACTTCAATTTTATCGTAGGGTTTTCCATTTCCAGGGGAATCATGTATTGATTCAATTTTCAATTGAAAATGTTAATACATGAATCCCTTCCAATAGAGGTTATCTTGTACGATGGAAAATAGCGACTAAATTCCAACTTTCAGTCGCAGATGATTCCACAACTGACTTTATGAACATTCTGTTCATATTTTCAATGAAATCAACTTACTTATTAGTAGTTGTAACAATCGCAGAAGGCAGAATTTGGATACCAGTCCTTAAAAACAACAAAATTATTCTCAGATTTGGATCCTTCAAGATTTCTATTATGAAACTTGGAACTTCGTTTGTGACAAATTATTCTTCTACAAAAACCTGGACACTGGACTCAGGACTGGTTTTGTCCTGAGTCTGGAAAGGTAAAGAAGTTGCCATAATTCTTCTTTGAGTAAAATATATTGCTAATAGAGTACGAAAGGAGGGTATTTTACAGTGGATCACAAGGTTTGCAGTTCCGTTCAAAATAGTAAAATTTTTTTCATTTTATCGATGTCTGAGCTACAGTTTGTTACTTATATGTCATAACGACTGATGAGCTGATAAATCTCACACAGGACTGATATAACAGTTAAATGAACTTTCATGAAAAAAATGTAAATGAGAATAGATTTTTTCTACGGATGATATACAATGTGCCACTTCTCTCATCGCTCTCATACGTTCAAAACGAAAGATTTCTCACGCAGTGAGAAATATCCGCCAATACAGTGAGAAATAATTTCTCACAGTGAGAATTAATTTCTCACTGTTATCACGATAACCCAAGTCAGTCATGAATTGTTACATGTCAGATTGATATGACACGTTCTCCACGTTGACAACGCTACGCCGACGATTCGCGTGCAATATCCAAGTATCCCATTGTTAGCGTTTCTATAACATCAGCCTCCAGTGCCATTAGAACCTGAACAGAACAATGCTGTGGAAGCTCAGTACGTTTGCCTATCAACTTCAACTTCGACCGCAGCTAATATTTCAATTACCGAAAACATGTTGAAACAAAACAACCTACCAGGAATTACTTTACAAAATAGTTCAAATAGTTAATTACTTTTTTAAATGAAATATAAAAATAAGTTAATGGCATACAAGAATTATATATTAATTTTAATTTTCAATACTTGAAAACAACGCATCCGTAGAAAAAGTACAATGTACAATTCGTGAGAAAACGATTCGGCTCGTGCCAACAAACTTCTGCGCTCGTGAGAAATATGTCGTTTTCTCACTTGTTGTACAATATACTATATTCTTATAGAAACAACACAACAATGTACACTTCATTATTCCTCATGTACACGATTAAGAGATTACAACAAATGTTCGAAAAGTTTTCCTGCTGCTCTGATACAAGCGTGACATCTCCTTAAAAACGACCTTTTTAACAAACGGATTATTATTGATTTCTTGGGCTGCATGTCGTATTCGGTAGTTCCATTTCGCTAGTAATTAGGTTGTGGTAAACCTTCTCCTTCAAACATACCCAATAAAAATATCTAACGGGTTCAAGTCCGGTGACCGTGGCGGCCAAAGTATTGGCCCAAGTCGCCCAATCCATCTTTGAGTAAATATCCTATCTAAATATTCTCTTACTTGTATGTTGAACTACATGGTCTGTCTGACATGGCACATCTTCCAGAAGATCGGTTAACTGTATTTGTAAAAATGATTTTCGGAGTTCATTATCGGTGGAAATTCGAACGGACCAATTACGTGGCCATTCAGTATACCGATCCAAAGATTTATTTTTAATGGATGTTGTAACCTGTCTGGTCTCATAACATGGGGATTTTCGAAGTGCCAACTGTGTAGGTTGTGGATATTGAAAACACCCCGACGATGACATGACGATTTATCTGTCCATAATATTTTATTGAAGAAATAAGTGTTCTCTCGGTGTTTTCTCAACATACGGCGACAAAAAGTTAGTCGTTTCGGGTAATCTGTTGGCAACAAAGGTTGCACACGCTGTACGTGGAAGGGGTGCAGTTGATGTCTTTTCAAGATATCATGAACGGTTGATTTTTTTATGCCCGTTCTTCTCTCGATACTTCGTACGCTAGTGGACGGATCATTCTCAAATTCTTCAAGGACCTCATCTTCAAGGTCATCATGACGTGGTCTGCCTGATCCACCTTGAGCACCAGGAATCTTGCCTTCTGAATAACAGTTGTATGTACACGATAATCAGGATGTATACTCCTATTGGGATATCTTTCACGATATAGTGCAACATCTCTCCTTGCGTTGCCACTGCATTCACTATTGATGAAATGCGTTTCGGCATACTCACGTGGAGTGTACGGCATTTTGATACTGATTTAAATAGATTTTGCCAAGTCTCCAAATCCTATCCACGAATACCAATACAAAATAACGTTAAATAATTGATTATGTGCTAAATACTACAGCTCACGAAAACACGATGTTATCTCTGCCTTTCTGTTATTGAACTGACAGATCAACTTAGACAAATGAGCAACGGAATACAGCTCATCCTTCGATAAAATAGAAAATATACCCATTTCGAACGAAATTGCAATCCTTGTGATCCACCGTAAAATACCCCCCTTTCGCAGTATATTAGCAATATTTTTTATTCAGGAAAGAATTGAGGAAACTCCTATACCTTTTTAGACTCAGGACAAAGCGAACAGGTTTTTAAGACCAATGTCCAGGTTTTCGTTGGAGATTAATTTGTCACAAAAGAAGTTCAAAGTTTCATAATAGAAATCTTGAATGATCCAAATCTGAGAATAATTTTTTTTTGTAGATCCTAAATGAATGGTATCGAAATTCTGCTTTCCGCAATTGTTACAACTACTATTCGGTAATATTAATCGACAATAGGAATTGATATGAAACGCTCCTCAATTGCTTGGAACATAAAAGAATGATCTAAGATAGGAATTCAATTTTTTTTATAAAAGTTTCAATATCTCGAAAACCGTGAGGTTTTTACTGAGGTCAAGTTGTGGTTATGAACTTGTCTATCACCAGCTACAGTATGATCACCGGACACCCTGTACTTAGTAACAGCTACAAATCTTGATAAATGATTTTTAAATCTCGATTTTTCAGCAATGCGCATTTGCAAAAACCGATTTGATAAAACTATTCTCATCCCAGTGGGGCGATGCAGAATGATACTTGAGAATTCTCTTAAAAAATGTCCATATTTTTCAACCTGTAAAAACAAAAATCAACTTCACAACAAACTGAAACAAATAACCCCAAATATCATAAAAATGAATTATATGAATTCTGATTTTTTGAAGAAACGAAAATGGGTGTCAATGTAAAATATTTCAAAATCATTTTTCACAATTACAACGGTACAATATGAGAACTTTGTAAGTTTTACGACCTTTGTTAATTTATTTTAACATCTTCAGGGCACTAATTTTTTTTTCAAATTTATAAAACAAGATAAAAAATTAATAATAAACTGATCAATTTGCTACTAGTACTCTTCCAGAAACTATTACTAAACTATGTTTATGTAACAGATGAAACTTCAGAATGAATTAGGGTTTTCACTTAAAAAATGGTGAATTTTCCGTGTGATATTATGTATATCCAAATCCTAAGACCATATTATTATTATTCTAAACTTTTATCAGTTACCTTAACATAGTTCAGTCATAGTTTCTGGAAGAGTAATAGTAGCAAATTGATTAGTTCACTATGTTTCTTCTATTGTTTTATAAATTAAAAAAAATCCCCCTTTTTGTATTTTTTTGCCCTGAATATGTCAAAATGAATTGACGCAAAGTTATGGCAATGAAGAAACAGAGTTTTTACAATTCAAGAACTCAGATCCCAAACAAAAAAATCTGCCAATACAATAATAAAACAGGAATAGGAAAGAAGGATTTTTCATACATAAATTAATTCAATGGCCTTTTTGTAAAAAAAAGAACATAACATCAAAATCTACGATACCAACTGAACAGTAACATATATTGTATTAAATTCACTTATGAAACTTTAATTGTCAAATTTAAATTCTTTGAAAACAGGATATGTTTGTATGATTATTTGCCAAAATTATTATTCAATACATTTTCAGTTGGAAAATCCGTTTTACCTCTTCCAGTTTCATTATTATTATCTAACACTCAAACTGAATATTTTTCAGTTGTAATTGTAAGATATGTTTTTGAAATATTATTACATTGTCACCCATTTTCGTTCTCTTTTACAAAATAACCAGATATTTATTTTTTGTTATATTTTAGGATGATTTCTTCAGTTGGTTGTAGACTTCGTTATGTTTTGTTGATTTTTGTTCATTTAGTTATCCATCATTGAAAATGAACATATTTTTTCTCACTTTATATGGCATTGGTCTCAATCGATCACATCCATAGAACTATATGCCAATGAATATATTATCAATGTGCTATATGAACGATATATTCAATAATGTTTCAATTGTTAAATAATTGTTTCGGGTCATTACACAAAAAATTGCATTTTACCGAAACAATTACATATGTATTATATGCGAATATTTGTTTCGTGATCCATATAACACCAAAAACGAGCATATGAAACAGCATACATCAAATAATTTGCAACGTTTTAATTGTTATTTGAATAGTCCAACATACCAGAATTGTATGCAAATGAATATACAGGGTGTTTCATAATAAATGCGCAGGACTTCCGGATGTGATAGCTCGTTCAAAAATATGAAAAAAAGTTTCTATTAACTTACCCTCTAAAATTCAACATTTTCGAGATACAGGGTGTTGAAATTAAAAAAATGTTATAGTTTTTTGCGAATATCTCTGGAACCGTTTATCGCACAAAATACAGATTTTCAATGCATTTTCTACTCGTAATAAGCTATGTCTTGTGCAGATTTTTTATTTTTTTAAATTCATAATTGGTGAATATTTTGAAGGGGTAGTGGGTGTTTTTTTCTCCAACTTCTACGCCACTGGAAAAAGTATGATTTTGAGTCGCCTACTTGAACCGCCAATGTTTTCTACACAAAAAAGATACTGCTGGTCATAAGCTCTAAAGTCGACCGTTTTAAAGAAAAATCAACTTTCAAGTTGAAAAACATGGTAAATTAAAAAAAAATTCCTAATTATACAAAATTTATTTAAACGTTAAAAAAGTAACAAAACCAAAAGTTGACTTTCTAATTGCAAAAAAACACATAACAATCATACTCAGTTGAATTGTTTGAAATGTCCGCCGTTAGCTTCAATGCACGCAGTAATTTTTCGAGGAAAAAACATTATTTAAACAACAATATGAAAGTTGATTTTTCTTGAAAACGGTCAACTTCAGAGCTTATGACCAAGAATACCTTTTTTATGTAGAAAACATTGGCGGTTCATACAGGAGGCTCAAAACTGTACTTTTTCCAGTGGTGAAGAAGTTAGAGATAAAAACACCCACTACCCCTTCAAAATTTTCACCAATTATGAATTTGAAAAAATAAAAATCCGCACAAAGCATAGCTTATTATGAGTAGAAAATGCCGAAGAAAACTGTTTTCTGTGCGATAAACGGTTCCAGAGATATTCGCAAAAAACGATAATTTTTTTAAAATTTCAACACCCTGTATCTCGAAAATGGTGCATTTTAGAGGGTAAGTTAATAGAAACTTTTTTTCATATTTTTGGACGAGCTATCACATCCTGAAGTCCTGCGCATTTATTATGAAACACCCTGTATTGTAAATGTTCCTATTGAACTTTGTATTAAATCCAGTTTTAAGTGTTGAATAATCGTTCCGAGTTATTACAAAAAATTGCGTGTTAACAAAACAATTGCAACGCATATGCACGTCGCAATTAAATGCAAATATTATTTTTGTGAAGGAGCATACGTTGAATAATCGTTCTTGAATACCTTATTTTCGAATGTTCAGTTGATAATTTCATGGCTTTCTACATGACAGAAGAGTATGCAATTTATTTTTCAAGGGTTTATTAGTTCTGATTGTAAAAAAATCGCTTCGTATACTCTAAAAATTCGTACAAAGATACTAATTTCCAATGCAAATTAAAATTTGATTCGTGACGCCACTGTATCCGAGCAGTCTTATATATTTGGTGAGTACATTTAAAAATCTCCAATAATCATAACTTTGAAAAAATTTCCATTAAAAAAAATCTTCAAAAAATGTGTAAATACTGGCCAATCTATTTGATTCAATATTAAATTTTCTCGAAGTTAAAAGAGCTGTCAATAGCTGGTTATCGAATATTCTGACCTTTAATTACTGGTTGAATGTCATTTTACAATTTCCATTTACAATACCATTTTCATCATTCATTTTCAAAATAACTGCTCTTATCAGAATTGTTACCAATGGTAAGCGTGAGTTGAATTTGAATTACGTACCTTTTATATATAAAACTATAATTATATATAAATTATAAATTGAAAGATGACCTGTAGTTTTTCGATGACGTAGTTTTCCACACAGAGTTCAGAAAACAACTCGAGCTGTTCACATAATAACTGTCCTTTTTTGTATATTGATAACCTATGACAAAGGCACTTTTGTGCACCAACAAAATCTTATTGAAAACTTTAGATTCCTCTTAGTTCTGTTCGCCAAGAAAAATTATATAAGTTTCACAACTTATTTCTCCAATTACTCATTTCTTCATCTGAATGGAAAATTATCTCAAAATTTATATCTAATATTAGGAAATGTAGATGATATCTTCAGATATATGTGATGTTACAATAAATGAATTAATATTAAGAGTGAATTTGAAAAATGTTATAATATTGTAGGCTTTAAATGTAAAAATAACCTGGTAAGTGTTCTCAACTACAATTATATAATTATATTGGTAACAAGTTATGCCGTATGTATGTTATTTTGGGAGGTTTTATATAATTCGGTATTATTTGTTAATTGAAAAACTTGTAGGAGATTATTTTCAGATGTATAAAATAAGTGATTATGTATGTTGATAATAAAGACATAAGACGAGCAATTTCTTCATTTCATTCCTCATCCCTACTACCGAAGTTTAAGAAATAATTATATAATAATTGTACAAACTACACAGAAAACTGAGAAGAAAACTGTAATTCACAAACAATGAGCGTATGACTTTAGGCATAAGATGTCCGGAGGACTGCTCATTGCTAATATCCTCCATCAGAAAACAACTACTTTCCTGGCTAATGCCACGACGAACATTAAATTACATGTGATGAAATTTCCGTGCAGTTCCTACAAGGATATCTCTGCAATTGCTTGTTGCATGGAAATGTTCATCGAAACATTCGGACCACCTAAATATCGATTTCGGGGTGTTGCCCCACATCAGTATAGGGTAGGTCTAGCAGTCAATAACTAATGACTGCAACGAATGAATCGATAACCAAATGCATTTCGAGACCGCGCACGCACAGTGGATAACTCCAAAACTGCGAGCGCCATCCCAGCGCCGACCACCAAACTAAGCAATACCCATGAACCACGATCGTCAAGACCGTATAAAACGGAGAGGAAAACTGTAATTCACAAACAATGAGCTTATGACTTTAGGCATAAGATGTCCGGAGGACTGCTCATTGCTAATATCCTATATAATAGGAAAAGTTGGGTCGAAAATCCATCAGAAAACAACTACTTTCCTGGCTAATGCCACGACGAACATTGAATTGCATCTGATGAAATTTCCGTGCAACAAGCAATTGCAGAGATAACCTTGTAGGAACTCTGCACGAAAATTTCATCAGATGTAATTCAATGTTCGTCGTGGCATTAGCCAGGAAAGTAGTTGTTTTCTGATGGATTTTCGACCCAACTTTTCCTATTGTATAGGATATTAGTAATGAGCAGTCCTCCCGACATCTTATGCCTAAAGTCATAAGCTCATTGTTTGTGAATTACAGTTCTCTTCTCCGTTTTATACGGTCTTGACGATCGTGGTTCATGTGTATTGCTTAGTTGGGTGGTCGGCGCTGGGATGGCGCTCGCAGTTTTGGAGTTATCCACTGTGCGGGCGCGATCTCAGTTTCGGTCTTGAAATGGATTTGGTTACCGATTCATTCGTTGCAGTCATTAGTTATTCACTGCTAGACCTACCCTATACTGATGAGGGGCAACACCCCGAAATCGATATATAGGTGGTCAGAATGTTTCGATGAACATTTCCATGCAACAAACAATTGCAGAGATAACCTTGTAGGAACTCTGCACGGAAATTTCATCAGATGTAATTCAATGTGCGTCGTGCCAGGAAAGTAGTTGTTTTCTGATGGATTTTCGACCCGAATTTTCCTATTGTTTAGGATATTAGCAATGAGCAGTCCTCCGGACATCTTATGCCTAAACACAGAAAACTATTTTATCTTCACAAGCTTTGTGAAGTTTGTGAAAATCGGATACCTTCGGTGTAGTTCGTACAATTTCCATGGATCTTCATCAAGTAACGGCCGAATCAATCAGAAGAATTATACAGTGCGGCTTTTAATAGTCCCCCCCCCCTGTTAACTTTTGAACGGTTCGACGTAGAAACATGAAAAAAAAAACATTTCGAGGGTATCACCAATATTTAGATGGTTGTAAAGAGAATTTTCAACGATGTGACACTTGACCCCACATGCCATTTAAAAACTTTGAGTTGATGGGCCCCCCTGCGCCCCCTATCGTGCAATCACTATTTTTTTTTAATTCAAAAAGTAGTATTGGTGAAACCCTCGAAACGGTTTTTTTTTCATGTTTCTACGTCGAACCGTTCAAAAGTTAACAGGGGGGGACTATTAAAAGCCGCACTGTATAATAAATTAATAATATGAAAACTTGGCGGGTAGAGAACGACTATTCGTATGACTTTTTTATTTGTCACAAAATGGCCGTCTATATAATATTATATTTAAGTAAGATGGAGATGATATGTTTGTCAAAGGAACATACATTATTGTCGAATGGTGTATAATTATACGAACAAACCTCATATGATGGGAGCATAGAGAGCAAACAAAAACTGTAGTTAATATGAAATTGATCAACAGCGATTGGTTGTGTGAAAAATAAATCGAACGAGCATCGAATATTTGTGTACAGAACTGAATGAAAAATCGACTTTAGTAAAACGAAAACTGCTGAATCCCTGCATGCCCCAATGATACGATGCCCCAATGATGCGATGATTCATGTCTCCCACCCAACATTCCATATTTTTCCTATTAAATGATGTATTTTGAAACACCCTGTTGTTTTTTCTCTCAATTGATGACTGTTTTGAGACACCCTGTTGATTTTTCTCTTAAATCATATATTTTCAAACACCCTGTATACGTTCCTCATTGGAATCGCACGTTGAAACGTTACACTCCCGTTACCCGCCGCCATTTTCCCTATTTTTCCAAACATCATTATTATTATACCACTTTAACAATTCGAATTAATTCATTCACAATTATTATTGTTCTCTCATCACCAGCCCAACATGCGCCTCCTCCCTGTATAACCATCTTATATTGAAACATTTACAACGAAGTCTCATAGCCTAGTTGTGTAGACGTGCGCTTCGTAAAAGGCCGATTCTCACTAGAGCGGTGCCGAGCGGCGCGGCGCGGCGCTGTGCGGCGCGGCAAAAGTTGCTTGCAATTCTTTGCATGTAATTGAGTGATCCCGTCCTCACCTGAGCAGAGCGGCGCGGAGCAGAGCGTCGCGTTCGTAGGCAGCAAAGTTCTAACGCCTCCGGGAGCATTGGCTCGCGGCACTGCCGCTTTGAAACGCTCCCTCCCGCCTGTTGACGGACAAGTGGGAATCACGTCGCGTCACAAGCAAGCTGCGACTTGTAGAAATTAACACAATTTCAGAGACACACCAAACAAATATGGACGCGGAAAAAATAGAAAGATTAATTGTATTAGTGAATGATTATCCTGAACAATATTGTCGCTTCTTTTTTCGTCTATTTTCGTATTCATGACATATTGCCGCTACAAAAACAAAATCGTCTCATGATGACGATGTAGGATCCTCTTCTGTGATTCCCAAACTCATATCACTTTTTTTACAAAACTCAAAATACCTACCTACTTATATAGATTTTACTATTTCGCACACCGCTGCTGCTACAAAATGCCGCTCAGGTGAGAATAGCCTGCACAAAAACTGCTTCGTCCAGTGCCGCGTCGCGCGGCACCGCGCCGCTCGGCACCGCCCTAGTGAGAATCGGCCTTTAATCCGAAGATTGCTGGTTCGCCGCGCTTCGATCCCACACATCGACATCTTTTTTTCATTATTTCAAATTAAAATCCGCTAGCAGAAAATATGAAATTTGAATTTGCCGCTGAACTGATGACTTCGAGTGACGTGATGGGAGGGGCGGGGGTGTCGATTACGTCACACGATGAACGCCAAGCAGCGACGCTCCGATTTTTCCCCCCACCCCAAAAAGAGCCAAAAATTGCAAAATGAACCTTGGCGTTTTCCCGTGTTAATTTACATAAGAGATGAGATGGAACTCCTGTAGGTCCTTTACTGACTTTCACGTAACATCATTAATTATATACTTTTGTCCTATTTCCTCTTAATTTTAAGAGCTCTGATCACAAATATCTGAAGCAATCTTAAGGATACACAAAAACAAAAGTAAGAATACTACTGGAGTCGAAACCCACAATATACAAGTACAATACTCGAAACAAATACCTATACAGGGTGTCCGGTAAACCTTGTACAATATTGAAACTGGTGATAGACCAGGTCATGACTGTTCAGAATATGGATATTTCACCTCAGTAAAAATATCACCGTTTTCGAGATAATGGGCATTTTAAGAATTTCTGGAAATTCGCTACCTAAACTTGGATTTTTGAGAGCCATGTATACAAATTGGGACGATTCCAAATATCTTTGCTGCTCAAGATTACTGAAGAGTGATGCTTCTAGACGAAAACATGAGGAATTTTAAAGACTCAATTGTCACCTGAATTATTAGATTTAAAAAAATTAGTCACTCTTTATAACGAACTTTCAAATACAGATGAAAACTACAGAGAACCTAGCAGACAAATAACAGAAACTTACAGGAAAAAACTAAGGGAACATAATATAAAAACTATAGATCAGAGAGTTCATAGCTCGTGAAATAAAACTAAAACAACATGGAAATGTATTAATGAAATCCAGAAGAAAAACAGTGTTAGAAAAGAAATTACTATTTTAGAAGATGGGGAACAACTTCCTAAAGATATCGCTGCTGGTAAATTCAATAGTTATTTTACACAGGATCAGGCGAGTGGCAATATTGACTACGACTTCATGATAAGCTGTGTCAATATGTGCGCAAACTCCATATATATGGTGCCAGTTTCTGCTGCTGATGTTATAGCTTTAATAAGATCTCTCAAAACTTCAAATGCTAGTGGTTACCACGACATATCAAATAACCTTTTAAAAAAATGTCAGGAAAAATTAAGCTATCCCCTGACACATATCATCAATATATCAAAAGGCATAAGATGTCCGGAGGACTGCTCATTGCTAATATCCTATACAATAGGAAAAGTTGGATCGAAAATCCATCAGAAAACAACTACTTTCCTGGCTAATGCCACGACGAACATTGAATTACATCTGATGAAATTTCCGTGCAGAGTTCCTACAAGGTTATCTCTGCAATTGCTTGGTTGCATGGGAATGATCATAGAAACATTCGGACCACCTATATATCGATTTCGGAGTGTTGCTCCTCATCAGTATAGGGTAGGTCTAGTAGTCAATAACTAATGACTGCAACGAATGAATCGACGACCATTCCCATTTAAAGACCGAAACTGAGATCGCGCCCGCACAGTGGATTAACTCCAAACTGCGAGCGCCATCCCAGCGCCGGAAGTCCAACCAAACAATATCCGTGCTCCACGATCGTCAAGACCGTATATGAATCGGAAAAGAAATCTGTAGTTCACAATGAGCTTATGACAAAAGGCATAAGATGTCCGGAGGACTGCTCATTGCTAATATCCTATACAATAGGAAAAGTTGGATCGAAAATCCATCAGAAAACAACTACTTTCCTGGCTAATGTCACGACGAACATTGAATTACATCTGATGAAATTTCCGTGCAGAGTTCCTACAAGGTTATCTCTGCAATTGCTTGGTTGCATGGGAATGATCATAGAAACATTCGGACCACCTATATATCGATTTCGGAGTGTTGCTCCTCATCAGTATAGGGTAGATCTAGCAGTCAATAACTAATGACTGCAACGAATGAATCGACGACCATTCCCATTTAAAGACCGAAACTGAGATCGCGCCCGCACAGTGGATTAACTCCAAATAGCATTAAATAGTATGTCAATAAAATTAACTTTTCATGTAATTAGGCCTAATTATATTATCGAAATGAAATGTCGATTATCCGACATGGCACCGATTAATACGAATTCTTGTGATAAATATCACAATTGTCCAACATCCAGATTCCAACGAAGTTTCAGAGACCGACAGATATACAGGGTGTAACCAAATAAGAGCAAACTTCTTTAAGAGACGAATCCTTGTCGAAAATTAAAAACTTTTGTTTAAACAACTTGTGACTTCTATCGTAGTTTTTTGAAGTTATTCCGCTTGTTTCATTCAGTGGTATTTTTTTCTTTGTCATGCCGTACATACTTTATACTCCCCGAGAATATGCGCAAATGCACTACATTTATGGTGAATGTGGAGGTAGTGCTACTGCTGCAGCAGCGCTTTATGCAGAACTATATCCGATTGCACAATGCCGCTCATAGAATCGCTAATTTGGGGGCTATAACGCATTTGAAAAGGTTCTTCTTGAAAATATGTCGTTTCTGCGTACGAGTAGATGGAAAATAACATTTTTGTAATATTATTCAGTGCGATGTTGAATAATCGTTATTGTGGTTTAGTGTATGTTGATTAAAATACGTTGAATTAGTATTTACTCCATTACATCTCATTGAATGCTTCTAAGCAGTTGATTCGTTATTACTCATAATTATTTGACCATTTCATCTTGATAGGATAAAAATAAAAGGCATTACTGACAAAGTCTAATGGAGTTGATTTCAGCTCAGAATAACATCACACTCTAATATTATCGAAATTCCACTCCTTCCAAAAATAATGATGGTATGTTTTATACCATAGTAGAGCCTGGAGGAAATGGGCATTCTTTTGTAATGAATATCCAGTTCCGCTTAGTTATGTTTTTTCAAACAATAATGTCAAACTGTTAATAAAAAAATTGGTGAAACTCGAATCTCTCATTTTACCCTCATTTCTTGAAAAATTGTATTGTTTTCTCAAAAACTGTTTCGTACATCTGAAAGCATCACTCATCAGTAATCTTCAGCAGCAAAGATATTTGAATTCGTTTCATTTTGTATACATGGCATTCAAAAATCCAAGGTGAGGTAGTGATTTTCCAGAAATTAAAAAAATGCTCATTATCTCGAAAACAGTGAGATTTTCACTAAGGTAAAATTCCGATATTCTGAACAGTCATGACCTGGGATTTCACCAGTTTAAATATTGTACAAGGTTTACCGGACACCCTGTATAGACCTAGAGTGAAGCTTACCAAAACAATGAAGCAGACAGAATATTTGCTAATTTAATTGTTCAACCTTATACCGGTGGATTGGAAGACTTTCTCTTTCAAAAAACTGAAACATTATTTGAAAAAATCACTGCTTGTAACCCACTCTACAATATCGAAGATGTACTTTCTTATGAATGGACATAATACGCTTTTTCTTTCTAGTTCACTTCTTTATCAAGATTTAGTCCTATTTACAATATTCATGTTTTTTATTTATACACTTTGTGTGCATAGAATGTGCCTGTTCAGTTACTTTTTCATCATAGCATAGTTTTTGTTTTTAATTTACATACTCCTTTTATATGGGCCGTGGTGGCCGTGCTGGTAGAACGTTCGCCTTTGGAGCAAAGGGTCGAGGGTTCAAAGCCTCGCATGGTCATCGGTCTCGTGCATGGCATCACACGTTAAAACGTAAGGGCTGCGTCTTCCCTAGCTCACACAAGTCTCTCGAATACTTCCGAGGGTTGCGCGTAGGGGTGCAATCGGTTGACGGTAATAACAACAACAAAATACACTATTTCTAGATTGAACTATTCTCGTTTCGGTTTTAGTTATAGTCTAACGTACCTACACAATCATTTTGTGAACTTGTCTCATGAACATTTTTTTAATTTTTGAAGATCAATAAAAATCTTATCTCATCTTATCTTATTCTTCAACAAAAAAAAATCGTTTGTTGCCATTCTGAAATATAACATTGTCTTGTAAATGTTACTTGTATCCATACGATTTCAAAATTTGAATTAAATCAAACTTTCAATAAGACCAAAGGGTGTGCAACGCCAAATTGGGTGACTGCTAGCCGTTTCATACTTTTTTTAAATTTCTTACAAGTTGAATAATAAAATTTCAAATTTTTTTCACTCGGCTCTTAGACCACATTGTAAGAATTCAACAAATTATTTTTTAAAGAAATGTCTTTCGAATTGTGGTGATTCATACCAACTACACAAATAATATTTCCTTGAAAAATTATATAAAACAAAATTTAGTCAAAATCACCATAGAGTCAATTTTGATGAGGTGAATTTATTCTCGAATTTAACTGTCTGGAAATACGCGAAAAATTAGTCACAAGGTTCAAAACGATTATTTCATCGCCAAATCCAAAATGAATGGAGGTAAATAACATAACAGAAATGTCCTAAAGTCGATGGAATAATATTTAGCCACATGACAGACAATAATTAACTACTTTCAGTTATATTTATTATTGAAACTAAATTTTTTGTTGTTTTCTTTTTTATGTACGATCACTGATCCACCATTATTTAGGTACTTTTCGGGTTGAGTTGAAAAACAGCATTCTGCTGATACTCCGCCTTTCATATTTGCAGATTAGGTATCAAGGTAATTTCATATTATCATTTTATATATTTATTTATTTGTTATTATATATATTTTTATTTGTTCCTGCATCTGATGAATAAAGACGAGTTATTATTATTATTATTATTATATTATTGAAATAGAACTGACGATCACCAACGAAATAGAAGAAACCCGTAATTTTTCTAGGTGTATTAGTTGAAAAGTATCCAGATCATTCCGAAATTAATGTTTTCAGTAAAGAAACACACAATAACACAAATATGTACTTTCATTTCAAATCACATCACCGAATAAGTACAAAAAATGCGGTATCAAAATTCTGAATATCCGAATATCTTATTTGTCTTGAAATTCACTATTCAACCGTGTATGACATAGTAGCATTCGTTTCTCAATTCGCAGATCAATTGCATTTTAATGAAAAACATCAAGTTGGCTGTTACCCGAATTCGATAATCTTTCAATGCTTGGTAGGCTTGGAAATCCAAAGAGTATCAGTTTAACGATATAATTTCAGTTTTTTCCATACCTGATCACTTCCTACAGATTGTGAATAATTTCTTTAATAAAAAGAAAAAACATCTGAAAATAACTCACGATATTGCGAAAACCGAGATAGGAACATATTTTTTTTCAATTTGGCTGCTTGTGAAGAAACTATCTGCCTTTCTCTTTGGCCATGTAGCCATATCAAGATCTTTCCATTTGGAAACCTAAAATTAAAATTGTTCCCCTGATCCACCAATTCACAAGTCTATTAGTCTAAATATTTACAATAATATTTTGCCTAGTAGGCGGTGTACACAAAATGTTTTGTGTTTGACAGGTAAAAATCATTTGATTGCAATGATTATCTCCGTCAGTTTTATGCTGATTGAAATTGCATCGTTTAATTAGATACTAAATATGTATTCAAAGAACGAAAAGGTCGATATGTTGTTGATATTCGGAACAATGGACCCTTCCTAGAGATATGAGGTAACACTGAAATTAGAAAGTAAACACGCTAATATCACTCAGGAATTTTTATTTATTTTTTCTGACCGCTAGTTTATCTATAATCAGAAGAAAGTGGTTTCGTGACGTCACGTTCATCAAAACTAAACTTGGCAACGTTGTTAAAGTTGTGCACCAAATTCTCATTCAAATATAATGTGTCATATGACCGTTGTCATTTGATACCAGATGGGTTCTTTCGTCTGTTTCACGGTGCGATCAATAAGAATAGTTTGTCTCTGTCTAACTCATTTGCCTACCCATTTGATACAAGTGAATCAGTTCCATCAGATCTAAACTTCAACGAACACTACCTTGATTTATTTTTTGAGGTTATTGCAGTTTTGAGAGCTTTTGTTGTTTGTGTTCTAAAATTTGTTATTAATTCCTGTATGTCTAGTACCTGTATCCCTGCAATAACTGAACATGTCGAAAAAGTGCTTTGTACAAGGTTGTCTGAACACCAGTGCAAATTCCAATAAATAATTTTTTTATGCACCTAAAGATGAAGCGCGTCGGAAAATGTGGTTCGAAACAGTGAATAAACCTTTTGTGAAAAGCGGAAATATATGTTTTTGTGAAAAACATTTCCAAGTGAGTACTTTACGTTATGTTATTATTGTATTCAAAGCAGAGTTCAAGGAATGATTTTAAATCTTAGTCATTGCAAGAAAGACCGTGAACAATTACACAAATAAATTCACACCAAATCGTTTATGATAACACCTCACTACACTATTATCGAATTTATCAGTTGAATGTTGATTGTTGAATGTAAATAAAATAAACATTAACCTCACATCTCCATATAACTTTTGAAAATTGAGAACTGTCATTACGATTTGCTGTGTTGTCAATGCTCGTTCTTCATCAAAAGGATGATCCGTTCAGAAAATTTGAAAGTTACAAATAGAATAAAAAATAGCTAATATGTGGATTTTTATCTATGAGTTGATCAAGTGACAATGTATTGATTATTTCTCAATGGCTTATATCATGCTAGAAGTTATATTTTTAAGGAGAACGGTATTGCCTGTTTCGGAACGTGGATTATGGTGGGAGGAATTTCCGATGAACGTGACGTCAGCGGCACACTTTCAAATGTGATATTTTTTTTAAACAAAAGAAAAATAATGGAACGTTTTGTTAAATAGTCTTTTCAGACTAACAACTATCGATTTAAACGAGTTTTGTAATTTATTTTCCGTAAATGTAAAGGTCCATTGTATGTCGAAAGATTTCCGGAAAGACGCCATCCACCTGATAATTATTTCGCTAGAGTATAAGAACAGTTCAGAGCAGTTCTTTTCAAAACTCTTCTAGCGGTCTCTCGATTCACGCCAATTTCGTCCTCAATTTGTCTCAGTGATATCGTCGGATCTGCATGTACTATGGCCAAAACGTTTACTTCCATTTCCTCGTCGACAATGTATTGGAGATTGTTTTGATTTTCCGGTTCTCTTCTGAACTGCTCTTCTACTCTAGCGAAATAATTATTAGGCGGATGGCGTCTTTCCGGAAATCTTTCGACTTACAATAATTGTTCAGCCTATCTACAATTTCTCTTGCACTCCGAATATCAACAACATGTCGACCTTTTTATTCTTTGAATACATATTTAGTATCTAATTAAACGATGCAATATTAATCAGCATAAAACTGACGGAGATAATCAGTACAATCAAATGATGTTTACCTGTCAAACACAGAACATTCTGTGTACACCGCCTACTAGGCAAAATATTATTGCAAATATCCAGACTAATAGACTTGTGAATTGGTGGATCAGGGGAACAATTTTAATTTTATGTTTCCAAATGGAAAGATCATGATATGGCTACATGGCCAAAGAGAAAGACAGATAGTTCCTTCACAAGTAGCCAAATTGAAAAAAATATGTTCCTATCTCAGTTTTCGCAATATCGTGAGTTATTTTCAAATATTTTTTCTTTTTATTGAGGAAATTATTGACAATCTGTAGGAAGTGATCAGGTATGGAAAAAACTGAAATTATATCGTTTAACTCATACTCTTTGGATTTCCAAGCCTACCAAACATCGAAAGATTATCGAATTCAGGTAACAGCCAACTTGATGTTTTTCATTAAAATGCAATTCATCTGCGAATCGAGAAACGAATGCCACTTTGTGATACACGGTTGAATAGAGAATTTCAAGACAAATACGATAGGCTGGATAAATATACAGGGTGTCGTTCGAAAAAAAGAAGTTGGAGTTACTGCCGATCAAACAGGTAGTTGAAAAAAGTTGTTAGATTCAAATGAAGAGTTATCATTGATTACGTAACTTCTGCAAATTTCAAATCTTCATCTCTTCAAATAAAAAACTACTAGCTGCTACATGTCTGCTGTGTCACCCGGTATTATTACCTGTCAGTTTCTGCAAGTCCAGCTTCAGATTTATAAGAATTATAAATTTTTGAAAAATGGTCTCTTTTCGGAGGTTTTCTAGGATTATCTCAGAGGAAAATGCACCAATCCAGTCGTATGAAAATACATTTTGTAGGTTTGAGATATTTCCAAAAAAACTGAAGAAGTTTTAACTTTTTTCACTACTGCTTGTTTAAAAAATTCCACATAGCGATTTTGCTGATGGAGCGAAAACAAGGATTTTCATTAACGGACTATCTTGTATAAATTATCATAGGCCATTTGCGTCTTTTATTGTTCTCAAGAAAATGCAAATCCAAAAATCTTTGTCATCAGAACAATCTAACACAATGACAACAGAAAACAAAAAGTCCTTCCACAATATTAATACACCACAGTCTCTAGTGGTCAGCACAAAGTCATCCCAGAATTTACCAAATCAAAGTCAGAAAACAAAATTTCGACTTTGAAGTCGAAACTTCCGAGTTTGAAGTACGAGTTTCTGACTTTGAAGTCGGAAGTTCAGAGTTTAAAGTCGGATTGTCACACTTTGAAGTCAGAATTTCCGGATTATCCGACTTTGAATTCGTACAAATTTAATTCCGAATTAAAAGTTGAAAGAAATTCCGAGTTTGAAGTCAGAAAATTGGAAAAGAAAGAAAGCTTTCGTAAAAAACAGAAGTCCTGAGGATTCAATTGCAGCCTTTCACATTAGAATGCAAAATTAAAGAGAACCTGAACAGTTCTCTCGCAAAACTTAAGAAGTAATCCAAAAATCAATATTCTTTGCGTAAATAAATGAATACTTTGTGAAATTTTCATTTTTTCTCAACAAAGAGGTTACTAGCGACACCTTCCGATAAGCTCTTGAAGGTCTTTACCTGCTGCAAAAGTTATCTAAACAAGACCGTGCCATTGTCTAAAGAAGTATAGTCAGTCAACCTTATGGGATTATTATTGGATGAGGATGGGGTTTATTAGTAGATGGCGCCAGCACGATTGCCCCCAAAAAGGAGACAAACGAATGAGATGGAAAGTGTCGTAGTAATCGCGTAAAGTGAATAATGAATGGACATTATTTCGTGTTTTTGATTGGCTCAGTGTCCGTTCCACCTGCCACTTGCAATTTGCATGTAAACGAGAGAGCAAAGTAGTGGTGTTTGGCATTTCATTGTTTTTGTTTTGTTAGGTCTCAGTCAGTTTTCGAATTCACATAGATATTTTCAGGGTGATTTCTCTTTACTAATGTTTGTGGGAAGATGTCCAACGTTCTTGATGACAACCGATGATTGGTTTCAAGTTATGAAGGTGATAATGCCATTTCCGACAGTTACCATATTATTTTCTGTTTTTATTGAAAGCTTTTATTTAACTTGCTCTGTGTGTGTTAGATGGGTACAAATCTTGCAAGCTGAATTAGAACCACTTCCTCTTATTCTATGGAATTGAAATTTTTCGTGTTGGATCAGTTCCGATGACAAAACATTAATGTCGAAGAAATTGTCCCCCCTGCCCCCCGAAAGTTAGATAGAGAACGCGTAGGGTTTCGGAAGTTTTATTGACGGATTTGGACGTCAGAAATAACAACGAAAAAAATAAGTAGGGAGGGGGGGATGCCCCCCTTCTCTCGAAAAGTTGGAAAACAAACTCGTGAAATTAAAATCGGAAAAATCTCTAAAAATCTTGAAAAATATCTGACAATCGAATGTTATGGTTTATAAAAAGGAATTGCCCCCCCCCCCCCCGTCCTCCGAAAGCTAGATAGAGAACGCGAAGGTTTTCGGACGTTGTTTTGACGGATTTGGATGTCAAAAATTACAGCAAGGAAAAATAAATTAGGGGGGTACTCGCCTCCCTCTTTTCTCGAAAAAAAAAATGGAAAAAACGCGAAATTATAATCGGAAAAATCTGTAAAAATAGTGAAAAATATCTGACCGTCGAAAATAATGTTTTAAAAAATTTTGCCTCCCCTTTCCCCCCTCAAAACCTAGGTAGAGAACGCAAAGGAATTCGGAAAATGTTTCAACAGTTTCGGACATGGAAAATAATTATGAAAACAAAAATAGATCGGGGGGTTCGCCCTCATTTCCAGTCACAAAAAAATAGGAAAACTCGCGGAATAGAAATAAAAAAAATCCGTAAAATTAGTGAAAATTATCTGGCCATTGAACAAAACCGTTTTAAAAAAATTCACCCCTCTGCCCCCTTCTAAAGCTATTTAGAGAACACGAAGAAATTAGGAAAAATTTCCAACGGTTAATTAACAGGCAAGCGACCGTGCAACAATGGCGCATTGATTGAAATGAACAGACTAAGAAACATATTCACAGAAAACTAAAAAAATAAATAAATAAACATAAAAAACCTTTTCAGATAAAAGATTTTATTTAAATGCACTAAAGCGAAAAACCCACAATTTTGTTACATTATAAAATTTCAAATTATATAAAAGCTTGTCGTGTGAATAAATCTTGAGGTAATTTTTGAATTTTATATACTATAAGAATTACATATATACTTCTCGCGACAAGCTTTTATATCATTTAAAATTTTATAATGTAACAAAATGATGGGTTTATTCACTTTAAAATTCATTTTCTTCATTTTAGTACATTTAAATAGAAACTTTTCTCTAAAATATTTTTTTTTTCAAGTTTATTTATTTACCATGAAGTCAAAGTTGTAAAACCTAATAAGGGTTTTTTTTTCGAAATTAGGTACTGATATAATGGCAGTATCTGCGACTGAATTTGAAGTTTCAGTCGATCGTTCGAAATAACCTCTATAAAAATGAAACTTTATGACTTCATGACCAATAAGTACAGAAAACTCAAATGATGAAATGATTATTTATATATGATACAAAAATTCGTAAATTAGGACTTTTTTATGAGCGTGGAAACACGTGAGTTCAAAAAAGCTCTTTATGAAAATGTATCTACAATTTTATTTCTACGCCTGTTATTATATTGGCAAATTGTAGCAATTGTTGAGTACATTTTATTCTATGAAGTTTTCATTTGATGACTTTCGAGTAAAATCTGACGCAAAATACTTTTGGAATTATATGAACGATGCGTAAAACATAACTTTACGCATATTTGATTTTTTCACTTACGTGTCCTGAAAAGTATCACTTTAGGCACTGTACGTGGACACTGCGTAAAACCATAAATATTTCCATCTCCCCGATGATCGTGCATGGTCAGTAAACTATATTTTTTTCTACAGCCGCTTACCAAAGTAGGTAGCCTTTGACGCTTTTAGATCTCAACGCAAAGCTGATGTTTTTTCAGAAATGTTTTGTGACAGCTTTTTCGCTCTAGTGCGAAAATATTGAAGAAACGGTCGATCTCCATAGCTTTCGTTGAAAACGAACCTATTAGTGCCATGATGTTTAGTATAGACAATAAATTCGTAACACTCTTAGGAACTGTGGTGGTGTTGAGAGCGTAGCTGCTATCAAGCTGAAGGCCTGTGATTTGATCTCGACATACTTTTTTTTTCAAGCAAGTTATCTTGTTTTGTTAGAGATGTGAATTATTGGATATTTGGATAGCTTATTCATTTGGGATTACTATTGAGTGTTTATTTTCTCATGGGTAATGTTAGGTGCCTATGTTGAATGAATTGTCAATCGTTTCTATGTTTAAAAGCTGCGTTTGAAGAAAAATAACATTTGTTTATTTCGAAAACAAAGTGCCATTGCCGCTCTCTAAAGATTACCAAGAATACACAAATAACTATATTGTACAACAAAAAATGTATTTTAGGCCCGTGTAGGAGATGAATGATTTCTGGTGACAACCTCCTTTGAAACTCTCCTTATATGTCCACATACATTGTTGATAACATCGAACCATCAATTAAAGAACACCTGTCCGCCAACACTTGAATTTTCCTTGAATTGTCCTTGAACTGTCCTACCCAAATAATTCTAGATCTATCATGGACGGATTCGGACATGAATCACAAAATTTGTCCTCCATCTTGAATGTTCGTATTGGTTTCCAACACAACAAGCCCTTGTATAGGTACCAATTTTGAAAGAATCTAATCAAAAATCGTATTCGCCATTTCGAATTTTGAAAAACTACAAATCTACTCGAGATTCGCATTATGAATAGTTGGACAATAAATCACAAAAACTGTTCGCTATTTTGTTTTTTTATCTTGTGAATGTAACGAACCTGAATGAATTTAATGGACACCTGTCAAATTTAAAGATGATTTCCACTGAAGTTTTGACCCCGTTATTGTTTAAAATTGTTTTTTCCGTTAACCAGCTGTCGTCCCCTTACGAACGACAGCCCTCAGAAGTTGAAACTTGTGCGAGCCAAGGATTAACGAGGTCTTACCTTTTAACGTGCGATTCCTAGCAGTAGATACCATACCTGTTAAGTGTGAGTGAAACTAAACAAAAGCTTGTACAAATAATACTGATATATTATTATTTATATACCTACTTATAGGGTGCCTTCAAGCACTAATGAATATTCTTTGTGTTTTCAAACCATATCAACTGCGATATAATATCGTAATAGAACATTTTTTTGTACCTATACTTAGGGATCATTTTTCAGTAAGAATATTGCTACATTACGTGTTTCATTATATTAGGCTTAATTGCAGCAATATAAAATTTTACCACTGATCATCATCTGATATTCGAAACATCCGAATGCAAACTTTGACTCGTCTTTTATTCTGCTAAACATCTCACCAATGACAAAATTCTGCACATTTCTGAATGAAGCGAATGAAAACTGGCGTTCTATTTTAAAAAGAGACAGAAGTATAGTTTTGCGTGCCATCCGATAACGGAGCCACATTACTGGATACATTTTCAATGTTTCCAGTAAAATAGTATAGATGTCTCAGGTGACGGCCATCCAATACATTTTGCACAGGGATTGTTTGACTATTCTTCTTTAGACAATGACCGTGCCATTGTCTAAAGAAGTGTTCTTTAGGCAATGACCGTGCGCCACCACTTCAGTTTTTGAACGGTAGATGGCAAAATTATGACTGAAGCATTGCCTAAAGAAGAATTAGACAATGACTGAAGCTTCATGAAGCGACTCATCGATACACGTTCGCGTTCATTCCAAGTCTAATTTTCTGAAACCCTGCGTATTCCACGCACCGTGATGCCAACCGTGATGCATTGAAATCAATTGCAGGAATGATCTTGACGTTATTCTAGACATGTAGCAAGTGAGTTGTCTCGCACATAGATGGCGTTCTGCGTCCAATTCCAGTTTCGAAAAATATGCCCTGCCTCCAAGTTCAGCCAAGCCTATAGTTTTAACTGTACAAGGTGTCCCAAATTCGAGCCTCATCATTGGGATCTCGGAAACCAGAAATGGAGGCAAAGTTGAGCAATTTGGTGCTCATTCTAACGCCACTTTCATATTTGAAAAATTCCGAAGATTTTTGGAAAAACCCGATTATTCGCGATTTCATTTTTATTTTTTTGTGACTCTATTTGAATAGATATAACAAAACAAATTTCACATTCTCATTGCTACTTTTTCTGTTCTACAATATGGTGTTATCAGATTTCCAAACAGACGTTTCGTATTTGAGCTGCCATCATCAACTTTGTTTTTTTTAAATACGGCCCTGGATTTTTTATCATAGATTTTATAAGTTTCTAATGTCCCAAAACAAATGATGTATCGCACTTATTCTAAAAGTTTATATTAATAGCATTTTTCATAAGAACTTATGAGTTAGAGAGAGACAAAAATTAGATTTTTAATAGAGTTAAAACAAACTTTTTTTGAAATAACGCACTGCATAAAACTCAAAAAACTAACATAAAAGTGGGTGGTTAATAAATAATATAATTGAAGTGTCATCCCTCAAACTCTAGGCCCAAGGCTATATTTACAAAAATAATTGCATTTTATCAAAGTGGCTGTGCATCGTGCATTCTGGCTATCTTAGTTCATTTGTTAATATTTAAATTATCCAATATTTTAACAGTTCACTGTTCATTCACTAGTCGTTAACGCTTATTAAACGAAAATGACTTTTTCTAACGAAGAAAAACGAGACATGATGAGGATTTATTATATTTCGAATCGAAATTCAAAAACGGCTTGTGAGCGCTATTTGTTGGAATATCCAGAAAGACGGCAGCCGCATTATAGTTATTTTGCTAATATTGATAATAATTTAGCTCAGTACGGAAGTTTTGTTAAGCCAAGGGTTGAATATGGAACACGAATCGATCCAGAAGAGGAACAAATTGTCTTGAACACTGTAAGTTTGAAAACTGTTACAAAGTAGAAAGTAAAATGAATAGTTTTAAATTATTTTTTAAGGCCAATAATAATCCTCGAGCTTCATTCAGTTAGAGTTTTCTCAGAAATAGGATTACCGCGAATGAGAGTTTGGAGAACTTTAAATAAGCGTGGATATAAACCTTACAAAATCCATATTAGTCAAACACTAAGACCTGGCGATGCTGAGAGACGATTAGAATTTTGTAACTGGTTGCAAAATAAAATTAATGAAAATGATGACTTCCTAAATAAAACTATATGGACAGATGAATGCAGTTTTTCAAAAGATGGACTATTCAACAGACATAACGAACACTATTGGTCGATAGAAAACCCAAGGCAGAATCAAGAAGTAAGACCTCAGGGACGACAATCATTTAACGTATGGGTCGGTATGTGGCACAATAAAATTATCGGCCCGTTTTTTATTCAAGGAAAATTAAATTCCGATAGATATGCAGAATTAATAAGGACCAATATATTGGATGCCTTAATAACATAATGGGAGATGTGTTAAAAATTTATTAAATGAATTATTCCCTAATAAATGGATTGGAAACCAAGGTCCCGTACGTTGGCCAGCTAGAAGCCCCGAACTAAACCCTCTAGACTACTTTCTTTGGGGATTTCTCAAAAACCGTCTTTATCGAAACACGCCACAAAATCTTGAAGTATTACGACAAGACCTAATAAGGGAGATCAGGGCTATCCCTGCAAGGACCATTCAGCGTGCCATCCATAAACTTCACAGACTGACACGAAAATGCATTCAATCAGGTAGATTACAATTTGAATATTTGCTTTAACTTTCATTGGGTATTCAATTTTATAGTTTTTGTTTGCCTTTTTTTGGAATAATTAAAACATCATGCCTATTGTTGAACATCACACATTGTTTTATATCAATTTTTAGGAGCTTCTGAGGTCCTTAAAACAATGATGTATCGTTCTTTTTCGAAAAAATTATTTTAACGATGTCCTGCTAAGATCTTACCAAAAATCTATTCTCTGTCTCTCTCTCTCTAACACATGAGTTCTTATGGAAAATGCTATTAGTACAAACTTTTGAATAAGTGCGATACATCATTTGTTTTGGGACATTAGAAGATTTTAAAATTCATAATAAAAAATCCAGGGCCGTATTTAAAAAAACAAAGTTGATGATGGCAGCTCAAATACGAAACGTCTGTTTGAAAATCTGATAACACCATCTTGTAGAACAGAAAAAGTAGCAATGAGAATGTGAAATTTGTTTTGTTATATCTATTCAAATAGAGTCACAAAAAAATTAAAATGAAATCGCGCGAATAATCGTTTTCTTCCAAAAATCTTCGGAAGTATTCGGAATTTTTCAAAGATGAAAGCGGCGTTTCAATGAGCACCAAATGGCGCAACTTTGCCTCCATTCAACCGACCTCGTATCTCTTCTGGTTTCCGAGATCCCAATGATGAGGCTCGAATTTGGGACACCCTGTACATACAGTTTTAAATAATTCAGTAATTAATTTATTGAACTACAGAAAAAAACATTTAATGGGCGTTATGATTCATAATGCCCTCCATAACGCCACGGGCATTATGGGTTTGTTAATAGCAACCGTTGCCAAGGTATCATAAAGCAGAAATGGGCAAGTGAAAAATAAATGCTTTTTTGTGCTTGCACGAATTCCCGTGTTCGTTTTTGCCTCCCACGGGAACATGTCGCGCACGCGCGGAAAAAGCCTACTTTCTGTACTCGTAATGAAATATACTATTATTAATTTTTCGTCACGTTATTGAAGTGCGTCCAACGCACTCTAGTTGGATTTTTTTTTTCTCTTGTAAAAACAAGACTCCAAAATTTCTGTCACAAAACTATGTGATCGTACTCTGAATCGTTCCTAGAACCGAATGTACAGGGTGTTCCATTTGGAATTCTCAAGTTGGGGTCGTTTCCGCTGAAACGAGAAGTGACGTAGGAGTATGGAAAATTGAAAAAAATTTATATTCTTAAATCCATTACCCCTATGCCTCTGGAAACTACGGCTTGTCTGAAGAAATCGTTAACACCTGGTATATTGCACTGTTCGTGAATGTTTGAGAGATTTTTTGAGATCAGTTGTTACCCAACAACGAAATATATGAATCCTGAACACACAAGGCCGGTCCTAAATACTTAATTATAATACAATTAATAATAATTATACACATCGAAAGATAAAACTGGTCGCTGACATGATGCACCTTCCAGTTGTGTGGCAGTTTTCCGTGAGTGACTATTACGCGACTCAATACGACACATATGGAAGTTTGTGTTTTGCAGCAAATTAATATACAGAGTGTAATGTAAGTACGTGGCCAAAATCGAAGTGGTGATTTTTTGAGTGATTCTAAGATGAAAAGGTTCAATAAACATAGTTCCGTTAATGCTTCGTTACCAAGATACAGGGTGTTCGTTTTTAAGATACAGGGTGTCAACATTTTTAAGAGAAATCGTTTTTTTTTTTCGAATTATCTTAATAATCCTTCAACCGATTTTGTTGAAATTTGGCTGTTCCATCTAGGGTAGTAAGAAGCTGATTAGGACATAACTAGATCAAAATGTTTGTTTGAATGTTTTAGACGATGTAGTAACTTGATTACTTATATTTCGGACTCCATCATCTTAATGGTTGAAAGATTTCTATCTCTTCAAAAAATGTTCACAACGTTTCAACTGCTTGAATCCGCAATCGTCTTCTGGTCAATAATGACAAAATCAGATGCTACGCGACCTTTTATGGGTCTATAATTAAAGTGTAATTAGGCGCGGTCTTGTGGCGCGCGTGGTTTCGCGCTTTTTCTCCCTCCAAAACGGTCCATGAGCGGTTTCCATACGTTTTTAATTTCCACGCTTGGTTGACTGAAGGCACTATTGGCTTCTATATAGGTGGTTTCAATAAATTTCCGTTTGAACCAATGTTCCTCTCTATGAAGAACACTAGCTTCGTCCCAAAGAATTCAGTGGTGTTTTGTCCAGGCGTGGTCAGCAATTCCCGATTTTGATGTTTCTCCTCGTTGAGTCTACTTTTTGTGTTCGGCTATTCTTACTGATAATGGCCTCTTGGTCTCTCCGATGCTGGATGTCTTCTTCCAGTTTCCTTTTGATGATTTTAAGGGATTCTTCTATGGGAACATTGGTGTAAAGGCTCTCCACGTCAGAGCTGATGAAACGATCTTCAGGCTTCATAAAAGGACTGACCTCCCCATACAAGCGATATTGGAACTACTGCAGTGCTGCCTACACAACTCATACTTTCAAGAAAAGAGCCGTTTCTTCTCCCAAGTTGATGGACTGCCGATGGGATCTTCTCTCTCTCCAGTAGTCGCCAACATATGCATGGAGTGGTTCGAGGAATTGGCTATCAGAGAGGCAAAATACAAACCAAAGCTATGGCTAAGATACGTAGACGACACCTTTATCATTTGGAACCATGGAGATGAACACCTAGGGGAATTCTTCGCCAGAATGAAAAACATGAGGGTTTCAATCAAATTCACAATGGAAAAGGAAAGTAATAGTACCCTATCGTTTCTCGATGTGAAAGCTGAAATAACAGACACTGGAATCCTCACCTCTGTTTACAGGAAGAAGACACACACAGGACAGTACCTCAACTACGGCTCTAATCACCCAAATTCCACAAAGAGGGGAATCGTAAGAACGTTGGTGGAGAGAGCAATGTCTATTTGCAACAACCAGGAGTCATTGGAGGCGGAAATTAACCACATCAAAAAGGACCTAAGCCGAAACGGATACTCCGAGAAGCTCATAGGAGAAGTTCGGAAACAACTCGAAAAGACCAAGACAACCGAAGAAAGACCACAAAACCCCGTTCTCATTCTTCCCTATATCAGGGGTATCTCCGAGAAGATCAGAAGGATCGGAAATAAATACAACATCAAGAGTTGCTTTCAATCTGGCAGTATCTTACGAAGCTTCCACACCAAGACGAAATCAGATAACACAACAGAATCCAGAAAAATCTGTATTTACAAAGTCCCATGTGAATGTGGAGATTCCCATATCGGAGAGATCAAGAGGCCATTATCAGTAAGAATAGCCGAACACAAAAAGTGGAATCAACGAGGGGAAACATCAAAATCGGGAATTGCTGACCACGCCTGGACAAAACACCACCGAATTCTTTGGGACGAAGCTAGTGTTCTTCATAGAGAGGAACATTGGTTCAAACGGAAATTTATGGAAACCACGTATATAGAAGCCAATAGTGCCTTCAGTCAACCAAGCGTGGAAATTAAAAACGTATGGAAACCGCTCATGGACCGTTTTGGAGGGAGAAAAAGCGCGAAACCACGCGCTACAAGACCGCGCGTTACACCGTAATTACACTTTAATTATAGACCTATAAAAGGTCGCGTAGCATCTGATTTTGTCACTATTCACCAGAAGACGATTGCGGATTCAAGCAATTGAAACGTTGTGAAAAATTTGAAAGTGATAGAAATCTTTCAACTATTAAGATGATGGACGTCCGAAATATAAGTAATCTAGATCAAAATGATCATATCCAGTGGCGTTCCGGAAGGCACCTTAACCAATATTTTCACAAAACAAATATGCGCCACTGATTTTGTTGCAATTTCTTTTTCACATCAACCAACTGAAACTACAACTTGTTTATGACCAGCATTTTTTGCGTATATTGCTTTCCTCTGTAATTATTTAGACTTGTCAGTTTGCAGTTGAAACATCGTTAGTTTTTCAAGTTATGATGATTTATCATTCGGAAGTGATTTTTGAAGTACTGCACCAGAAATAGCGAATAAAGCTGAGGAAACCTCTTTGGATCTAATAACAATAAAATCTAAGAAGAGATATGGAAAACTATATGCAAAATTCATGGATTGAAGTGTTGATAATTACGTAAATTCATTTTCAGAAATTGTGCTGTTTTCGTATTCTTCGACGCCATGATATATGTATTCAATGTTGAGAACCACTTTATCAATAAAAAATAATATCGATATCAGTATATATCCCAAGTTACTTTCTTTTTCAAACGAAATTCTGATGGTTTTGTAAGACAAAAGTCTAAAAATGTTTCTTCAGATTTTTGCGACAAATCATTTATGATATTAACATCAACGTTTGTAGGTAGCCTTAGTTTTTGGAATTTCGGGGGCTTGTCGTTGCCATGAATTGAAAGATTTCACAATAAATTATGTGGAAAATGAGCGACTTGTGTGGAAATATTTATTTCTTTCACTAGTACAAAAAATGTCTTTGTCTTGATTGTCCAAACACCAAATTTTGATACTTATACGAATGACAATATTTTGTTACTAATAGCAAAATAAGACAGTAAAAAGAAAAAAATTGCGCTGAGATGAGAACTCGTGAAACCCGTCATCATCATAAAGGTACCCATTCACATACAGTTTGCCTTCAGTCCAGAACTGCCGATTTGCATATCGTCAGTTAAAATTTGTACATACACATACAGGCCGTCGACAGGTCTGAGCCTGCAGTTCACTTGAATCTAACGACGGACTGAAGTGTATGGATTTTTCTGAATTTTTGATATGATGCAGTTCAATTTATTTTGAATAGAAATAATTTGGGTGACAAACCACAAAAATTAATAGTTTTGATGCGAGGGGGCGTTGAAATCATACCTTGCTCAGATTAGACTATTCATTATCATAGGCGGAAATAATAGTTCTACGTATTTTAGTTCAGATTATGCTGATCAATTGTGTAATTTCTTATGAATTGAACATCTAAAACCTCTCCACCTTACCCCAATAATCCAAATCAATAACAAGAAAAAAGTAAAATAACGTTCTCGAAAAAAAAAAAAGTTGAAGGAGATGAACCCGGGACCTTCGGATTACAAGCCCAAGACGCTAGCCATTGCACCACCGCAGATTCTCAGATACATATGACTGTATTGTCTATACTTTCCATCAAGTAAGAATAGGTCTATTTGCAAACAAAGTCACAAAAAGGTTTTATTGAGTGGGTAGGAGGGAAAATCACATGTATTACATGGGAGTAAAGTGCCTGTTCATTCTGCGGGAGGAAAAGTGACACTTTCCTCCCTAGTAATACAAATAGCTATTAATAAACTCAAATTGAGGAAATCGTACAGTTGTTTAATTTCACCTTTCCCTCGCTTCATAAAAATATTGGTTCGCTGACTTCTTAGTAGGGCGTAGTTCATGTTTTGTGAATATCGATTAATTGGGCGTATATCTTGAAAATAAATAAAAATTAGACACAATTTGAATTTGAGGTGGTGCCTGAATTGATTTTTTTGTGTTTCAAAATAAGGGTTGGGGGTGAGGGGGAGGTTTCAGATTTTCAATTTATAAAAATGTACACAATTGTTCGGCTTAAAAAAAAAACAATAGTACGTAGAGCGTATTTCCGCCTATAATAATTAATGACAGACAGACAGACAGAAAAATTTTATTTCCCAAGAAACTACATACATTTATCAATTTTTTTTTTTTTATCAAAATACACATTTAAAAAATGACAAGTTTCGCTCATAGAGCATGAGAGAAAGAGAAAGGTTTGTTTTTTTATATATGATACGATTGTTTTGTTTGTTTAGTTTGCAAGAACATACTATTAAAAATGAACATGATATTAACATAAATATTATTCAACAATATCAGTTTTTTTTTTTTTTTTTTTTACTTGAAGGCAGAAATTATTGGAGTGAGTCATCGAAAAATTCGTTGAGAGTATAGTATACTTTAGTTTGTAGAAGTTTTCTCAATTGTTTTTTGAATTTGTTCGCTGAAGTTATATTTTCGAAAGAGTTAGGCAATTTGTTTAGTATTCTTATTCCCATGTATAATGGTCCTTTTCGATTCACTTGGTAATTGAATGATGGTATCAAGAAATTATCTTTGTTACGGGTGTTGTAATTGTGAATGTCAGACAATTTTGTGAAATTTTTTTTTTCTTTTGAATGCCGCTATGGCAACTTTGAATATGTACATGTTGGTTAGTGTAAATATTTTCAAATTAAGAAAATGTTCTCTACATGACTGTGACCTCCGTAGTCCCAAAAGAGCACGAATAGCTATTTTCTGTAAAATAAGTGACGAGTTGCTTTCGACTGAATTTCCCCAGAATTCGATACCATAAGAAATTGTGCTCTGGAAATAACTGTAATATACAGTCTTCGCTACGTTGAAACTCAAGTCGTTCTTGATAGTTTTTATTGCATATATGGCACTAGATAGCTTTTTATTCATAGCTGATATATGCGCCCTCCAGTCTAACTTCTCATCAAGAATGTATCCTAAGAATTTGGTTTCCGTAGTTGGCTTCAATATTCCATCTTTTGTAACAATTTCAGGTTGTTCGCAAGACTTATTTGGATGAATGATCATACTATATGTTTTATTGAAATTGAGTAGGAGTTTGTTTGCTGAGAACCAGTCTAGAATATCATTCATCGTATTTTCTGAGTTTGATACCAATTCATCTATATTTTTGTTTGAATTGAGAATGCTCGTATCATCAGCAAATAGAAAGAAAGATACTGTTGAAAAGCTCTGTACCAGGTCATTTATATATATATCAAAAATAGGGTAGGTCCCAATATTGATCCCTGAGGTACACCGTATTTAAAAATTCCGGAATCAGATCGAATTTTTGAAAGAGAAGTATGATTCAGCGTTTGCATTTCTACGTACACTTTGCGATTTTCCAGATAGGATTTAATCCACTGGTATGGTATGCCACGAATATCATAATGAAGTAATTTCTCCAAAAGGATTGCATGATCTACACAATCGAACGCTTTCGATAAATCGCAGAAAATGACAAGTGGTAATGATTTTCCTTCAATGATAATATTTATGTTGTTGAGTAGATCGAATGCAGCGTCGCCAGTGCTTTTCTCTGCTCGAAAACCGTATTGTTTTCTCTCTATTATGTTGTGTAAGTCTAGAAATGTTGTTAATTGATCTTTCATTATGGATTCAAGAATTTTTGATAATACTGGTAATAAAGTTATAGGTCTATAATTGGTTATTTCGTTTTTACTTCCTTTTTTGAATAATAGTTTTATAATACCTATTTTTAGACTATCTGGAAAGATACCGCTTGCCAAAGACAAATTAACCAGGTGGGTGAGAACAGTTTTTAGTATTTCGATATATCTTTTAAACAATGTGATCGGAATTTCATCATATCCAGAAGATTTTTTATTTTTCAATCTCTTAACTACGACTGCCACGTCTGATTCACAAACAGGTCTCAAAAAAAGTGAACTATTATGGGGGACGTGTATATTCTTCATATAGTGTGATGGAGTATAAATACAGTTTCGATTTTCGTTCATTTCACTTGCAGCATTGAGAAAAAAAGAATTGAAGTGATTGGCAACCTCGTAGGGTTGATCGATTATTTGTTCATTCATCTTTAGTGATATTGGGTCTGGAATATTTATATCATTTTTTGGTTTGAGATTGTTATTTATAATATTCCATGTTGTTTTTATTTTATTATCGGATTTATTCATCACACTCATAAAGTGCATTTCTTTAGATTTTTTTATAACATTTGTCAATATTCTACAATAACTTGATATATATTTCAAGATATTTTCATTTTTAGTGAACCTCTTGATATACAGAAGACAACGCTTATTTCTGCAAGAGTTTTTTATAGCTGAAGAAAGCCACCCAGCATTGTTGGTGTTTTTTTTCAATTTAATTGTTTTCAAAGGAAATGATTTTTCGAAACAATCATTGAATATTTCGTGGAATTTATCAAAAGCGCTGTTTGTATTCGATTCATTTAAACATGGGATCCAATCAGCTTGTGAAAGCAAGGTTTTAAAATGTTTGGTACTTTTTTCATTGATTATTCTTTTACTTTCATAAACTGACTGTTGGGTTCGACCAGAGTATTGACTGAAGGATACTATTTGTCCATTATGGTCTCCGAATCCAAAATATTCATTTTCAATGCTTGAGATGTACTTTGAATCGATATCTGTAAAAATGTTATCTAGAATTGATGCACTGTCTTGAGTTACTCTGGTGTAAGTATTTATAGTGGGATACATGTTGAAAATATTCAGTAAGTTGATCAGATTGTCTTTAATGTTGTTTTGCTGTTCTAAATGAATGTTTACATCACCACATAAAATTATGTTGTAGCCTTTGTTCATTTGGGTTAATTCAACAAGTAATTCATAAAGAGAGTTGAGAAAATTATCTACTTTACCTGTTGGAGATCTATAGGTACAAATAACAATGACTTTTTTCGATTTGCTCTTCGCTGTGCAATATTCAAATTCTTTTTCAATATTTCCTACCTTCAAGTTTTTTACTTCAACAAAATCTAAAGTTGTTCTGCTGTATATCATAACTCCACCATGAATTCCTATTCTTCTACAGTAATTTGAAACCAACTTAAAATTATTCACATTCAAACTAGACACTTCATTTCCGTTAGCCCAGCTCTCAGTAATGCACAAAACACCAATATTTTTTTGATTATAGTCACAATCATCCATAAAGGCGTTGATGTAATCAATTTTATTTCTAATACATTGTATATTTTGGTGCATTATGGTGAAGTTGTCCTCTGCCTGCCCTAGCTATTTACTCTTCTGACTTCTTAGAAAACGGAATGCATTTTGTTCAGGTTGTTGTTGTTGTTGATCTTGCTTGTTTGCATCAATTTTAGATTTCGATTCCTTGTACTCTTTCACCTTATCTGTTCCAAAATACAGTTCACATTCTTCCATTGTGTACGCTTTTTTGTCAACATAGAGTTTGTTGTGCTTGATTTGCACTTTATTACCGACTTCCTTCGCTTGCTTCAAAAATTTTTTGAATCCTGCACGTTGTTGTACCTCTTTCCTAGTATAGTATGGTGATACAGAGAAACCTGAATTTTTGAAATGAACTGCTTTTTTCATTATTATCTCTCTATGTTTGACATTCGTGAATTTTATAACCGCCGGCCGATTGGCAGTATTGTTATTTCCTAATCTGAAAACTCTTTCGACTGATTCTGGTGGAATGACAATATCTAATTTATTTTCCAATATATTCAAAATACGTTGTTCTAATTCATCGGAATGGTCTATTCTGAGCAAAGTATGATTTCGACGCCCCCTAGCATCAAAACTATTCATTTTTGGGGTTTGTCACCCAATTTATTTCTATTCAAAATAACTTGAACTGCATCATATCAAAAATTCAGAAAAATCCACCGAAATTTTTTCGTTTTGTGTCATTTGGGGGTGGAGGGGTAATCATAAAAAATTGCTATTTTCCTTTTTTAGGCATATTTCAAATATTCGACGATACATTTGAAGGCACTCGAGAAATATATTTTTTGCGCTTCGTAATAGGAGTTGGGAGAAAAAGGGGAGGGGGTAAGAATTTTTTTTATAAAACAGCACAATACTGTGCAACATTAGCAACAATGAAACAAGTGAAAATATTGTTACCGGGTTCAAAAATAAATAGTCTAATCTAAGCAAGGGGTGATTCCAACGCCCCCTAGCAGCAAAACTGTTCATTTTTTTGGGTTGGCGCAATGGTAACATTGGTTGAGAATAACATGGACTACATCATATCAAAAATTCAAAAAAATCCACCAGGACCCAAATTCCATAAGGAGTTTGCGGGGTCTTTTCTGAAATATAAATGAACCTCCGACAACTAGATATGGACAAAGTCATTTTAAGATTCTTCATCTCTATCTGATTAACAAGTTCAAAAACGTGTTAATCCTTGATCAAGCTCCTGAAAGTATGAGCCATAGCTCATTCGATTCTGAATGACGTCTAGAAAAATTTAACGAAAGTATGTATTAGCACAAAAAAAATTGCAATTGTTATTAACAAATTAAGATTTTAAAAAGTCAGCATTTCGTTTTTTGTTAATAACTCAAAAATTATCGACATTTAAGGAATTTTGAAAAGTGAATCTTAAAGAGGATGATATTTCCAAGATAAAAGTTTTGAGTCCCGGAACTCTATCTCTATTATAAACAATTTTAATTCAACGCCAAAAATAGCCGCAACGATATAGGCGCACTACCGCTAAAGACATAAAATATTTTTTTTTAGTAACAAATATTGATTTAAAAATTCGAATGAATCATTGTGTCATCTAGACACTCGGAAAGATGAATCCCTGTTGGGAACAAATTTTTGAGTCAATTTTTCAGGAAGTTATACTATTAATTAATAATTTTTTTCCAATTCCTGTTATCTTAAATGACTACATAAAAGTTTAAATAATATATCTATAAATTTTTGGCTTCGTGAAACCCTCCTTACACGTATACTCAACAGGATCACACGATAAAAGTTTGTTAGGGGCGAAATTCAGGAAAGGAGAGCAGTGAATGTGCAATGATGTTTCACGCCTCTAACATACCCAGTAGCTCAGTAGGCGTGGATTCGACAATAAAAATTGATTTCGATAAGATTTAAATATGGGGTTATTTTTCCGGAGCGCCACGGATTTATCGCTAGTGAAAAATCCGAAACCTCCCTGATAGAATGGGACAACCCACTGCACTAATATTACTAAAATATTAAACAATAGATACCTGTAAATGGTATAAAAATAATATATAAATATGTGGAGGTTTTGTCTTCCCTTACGCTTAGATAACTTGGACCAGAATAAAAGAAATAGTCATATCCCTTACTAATAAAATATATTGATTTATGGTACACACACCGTATGTGCACAGTTTGGCACACAATAACAAAAAAAATGAATAAAATTACTGTAAATATGGTACCACCAAGATGGATTCAATAGATTGAGAGTGGTGTACTGTTTAAATAAATAAAATATTGAACCTCCAGTGAGGGCTATGCCTGTGACGTCACGATAGCTTACAATTATAATTACTGATGCCTTAGGGGCAATCTCTTATGATAAACTTATCTGATCGTAAGTAGGTTTCCTCAGTAAGACAGTGGGTAGTACCAGTACATCTGGGACGAATACCCTCAACGAAGAATACCAACAATGGGGACGAACAGCGAAGGAATGCTGACAACAGATATACAGCGGGACAACTACAATTGAGCAGGAACAATCACAGTAGTGGAATAGTGGAAAGACAATCGTGTATCAACGGAACAGTGGAACAATCACATTAGTGGAACTCCAATAAACGGTAGCAGAATAGTAGCAATAAACCGTAGTGGAGCACTACCAGCGGCGAAGCAGTAACAGTAGCAAAGTAGTAGCCACATCTGAGCAGTAGCAGAGTGATAGCAGAGTGGTAGCATCCTAGAATAAACAATACCAGTCTGACTTCTGATTACACTTGTATGGGACCATAAGTAGAGCCTTAATGTAAATACTAACCTCTATTAAGTGGGAGGGTTCTGATAACAGCTTTGATGGTCTGTTTGCTGTCTGATAGCGAGTTTCTCGTTTCAGTGGTTTCACACAATGAAGAAATGACTTTTAACCTCAAAAATCCGCAAAGCGAATGGAGATTTCTCAAAAATTTATAGCGTCAAAAATCGCAAACAATATGAGAATCTCTCCAGATATGAATTTTCCCAAGATCCATCAACGATGATCAAACTTCAATTGGAAATCTTCAAAATAGGTCAGTAATGAATCCGAACACCGAAAGATATGTCTCAGACGTCAAAGTCAAAACTGTCAATATCTGACAAGGCGCTTTCTTGTTCGTTAGTGTTCGGTGGGATCAGTCCAGGACCTACCTCGAGCTACTTGGAGCTATGAACAGAACACCTTAAGATTCAGTGTTGCCAACTGAACCAAGACGAAAACGCCAGTCTCAATCTCAGAACCAAACACAAACAAGGTCAAGTATTCGAATGTGAAGTAGGTACCTCAATGACACAAGACAGAGATAGAGTAGGAATGTTACGGTTTTGTGTTCTAAGTACAAAACAATAGACTTACCAAAATTATGTTAACAAAACAACGCTGTCATACCGCAAAATAGAACAACTGATAACTGTCATTAGCTTAAGGCCGGTTCATGTCCGCTCGAACTAGTACGGCAAAGGTAAGTACTAACATTCGGAACAAGCTATATATGACAACGATCAAGTTGTCATTTTGATACAGTGGCGTACAGAGTGGAAAGTGTATATCAATGACAGATAATTTCTGATGTTATTGTATTAAAACAGAAAGGGTTTTCTAGTGCAAAATGAACCCGTAACAAGTTAATTGAAGTTTATTATTTCTTTTATAATGATTATTGAATAAAAATATTTCACCTAATATTATGCTATTGCTGCTTTCGTATCTAACAATGGCATTCAGTTAAGTTACAAATAAAATTTTCACATCATTTTTTGAACAATTTTTTATAAACAAATAGACAAGATCAATATTTTTCGAAAAAAAGTTTTTACTACTCTTTGTCTTGGCAAAATAATGATTGATAAATAGCTATTTGTATTACTAGGGAGGAAAGTGCCACTTTTCCTCCCGCAGGATGTAGTTTACTGCCCGACGCGAAGCGGAGGGCAGTAAACATCCAAGGGAGGAAAAGGCACTTTACTCCCATGTAATACATATGATTTTTTTTCCTACCTACTCAATAAAACCATTTATTTTGATACAACCGCTTATATTACCAAAATATCCTTTTTTCTACAACCGCTTACCAAAGTAGCTTTTGACTCTTTCAGATCTCAACGCAAAGTTAACGTTTCCCGTGAAATGTCATTTTGTGACTTTGTTTGCAAATAGACCAATTCTTACTTGATGGAAAGTATAGACAACACAGTCATGTGTATCTGAGAATCTGCGGTGGTGCAATGGCTAGCGTCTTGGGCTTGTACATACCTATGATTTCCCTCTATGCGATAGAACGAAAACGGCCATATACGCGGATGATACCGCTATATATGCCCATTCGTTCTCGAGCGTTGTAGCTGCGAGGCAGGTTCAATCTCGGTTGAACAGGGAAATCATATCGTACCTAGAGGAGAATAAGATTGTGGTAAATCCGGCCAAGTCGGAGGCGATCAACTTCTCGAAGAAATTCAAGTTTTCGAGAATTTCACAGGGGTTGACTGTCAAAGATGAGGCTGTTGAGGTCTCGACCAATGTGAGATACTTGACAAGCGGCTAACATGGAACATACTCTCAACAACGATAACCATAGAGTGAAATTTGAAGAAACCCAAGTCATCTCTTCAACATCTGCCTATTACCCAAGACTCTTCCGGGAAGCAATTGAAATCCAGAAACACCACAGCAACTTCAACAGAACCGAAGAAGGACTACAATTGAACAAGGTTTGGCTTCCAGTTCTCAAAAATTCTCAATTAGCTCCCTACCCACAAAATAACGGTACGAACGATTCTATGATGTCTGCTAACGCTATGGACCAATCAGATGTAAGAACGTCAAATCACAGGTATTTATTGAGACAACGTATAACAAATGTCAAACATTTGACAGCAACTTAAGAAAGCAGAAATTTGCAAAATAACTCTTGAAAATGCTAACCACTCGTGTTGGCGAAACGTCGAGATCTTCTCAGAACATACGTCGGCCTTACAACCCGAAGAACCATCATGTAAGTGACGATGGCCGCGAAAGCCTTTCACAATTTATTTAAATTGTGAATGCAAATATCAGTAAATTACCTTTTTTAAAATGACTGATGAAGAAAACTTAAGTTGCACCCCTCCTGAATTGGAAGTAATTGCTCAAACGGCTGTGAATGATTTGTGGCCCAAAAAATCTCTTTCAGTTTTCGAAAAGGAATTTCACAATTTCGAAGAGTCCGATACCTCACCACACTCCTACTGCAGTCATAATAACTTTTCAAACAATGAGACCACTGAGCATAATTTTGCAAACCCAGTCCAAGCCACACCAGCTAATTTAATTATGAACGCCCAAGAAACCAGTCATGTATCAATTAAAGTTTATAATAACTACACCATCCAAGGCAACAAATAACACCACAACATTCAAAGGTTATTCTCCTTATTTGTTTAATATCTGAAAATCCCATCCCTCATCTGACAGTTGATGTTACCGTTGTTACTAATCTCGAAAAAATGTATAATGCGTATCGAAATAGAAGCCATTTCGATAGGCATTTGGGATTCATTATGACTTCATTTTAGACTCCGAATAAAAAAAACCTTTTTGAACTTGTTAATCAGACTAGGTTGTGGAAATGAATAAATTTGGTAAATTTTCTATGCAAATGCACTGCCAATTTTCAAAAAAATCGGTTCGAAGGATTATTCAGATATTTACGAAAAAATCGATTTTGTTTGAAAATTTTGACACCCTGTATCTTGAAAACGAAGCATTACCGGACCTATGTAAAACTTTTTAATTTAGAATCACTTCGTCAAGTTTGGCCACGCACTTACATAACACCCTGTATAACCTAATTCAAGTTTCAAAACATTGGATATGGACGTAATCAGTTCTAGATACTTTCGTTGAGATTTCTGTTCCTCAACTATGTTACAACCAGAGTTATGGGCAAAAAATTGTTACTACACCACTTTGGCGAACAAGCAGAATGTTGAGAAATATAAACATTTACTAACGTGGAGAGACAACGAATCAATTCTAGAAGTTGGCATTGGAGATGGTACAAATTCCAAATTGACATTATTTCAACACCTACCAAAAAACTTCAAGGAATTCATTGCGTCTGATATTTCGATAGCTATGGTGAAACATGCTGAAAAAACTTTGAAAGATGAAAGAATGAAATTCAAGGTGTTCGATTTTTCACAAGCTGATATTCCGCCAGAATTTGAGAACAGATTTGATCACATTTTTTCATTCATCGTTATACACTGGATTAGGAATTTAAAGTAAGTAGAACAAACTGACAGACTTTTGAAAAAGTGTAAAAAATGTTGAACAGATCTCCCAAAGCAGCTCGGACAGGTTAGTTGTACACAACTCTAACTATGTAATAGAAACAGACTACTGGCAGAGCTGGTTTGGTTGACCTGTACACATTGTCTTCGTCAGATAAGCTTTTTTAATTACGTATGGAGTGGTGAAATTGATGCATTAGAATATTGCATATGATCTCTTGGAATTTTATTTGCATTATACGAGGCTTGTTTGGTAAGTCCGTGACTTTTTAAATTTCCCGCGCAGTAACTTTAAATGCAACACTGCTGCTGTCAACCACCATCTTTCAATAGACTACTGTCAAATTTTGAGCAAGCTGCGACATTTGGTTTGTGTTTGACAGCAATTAGAAGCAGACAACCTCGTGAATTTTAACAAAAATGGAAAAAAGTGAATTTCGTGTGTTGATTAAGCATTATTTTTTGCGTAAAAAAACCATAACTGAAACCAAGGAAAGACTTGATAAATACTATGGGAACTCTGCACCATCAATTTCAATGGTTAAGAAGTGGTTTACTGAGTTCCATTGTGGTCGTACCAGCACAAGTGACGCCGTACGTTCAGGTCGCCCAAAAGAGGTCATCACGCCAGAAATCGTCGATAAAATCCATGGAATGATATTGGACGATCGGAGAATAAAAGTACGTGAGGTAGCTGAGGCTGTAGGCATCTCAACTGAGCGAGTACATCACATTTTACATGAATATTTGGACATGAAGAAGCTATCCGCGAGATGGGTGCCGCGATTGCTCACACTCGACCACAAGCGCAACCGTGTGACCACTTCAAAGGAGTGTTTGGCAAAGTTCAATCGCAATCCGGGCGAGTTTTTACGCCGTTATATAACCGTAGACGAAACATGGATCCATCACAATACCCCAGAGACCAAGGAACAATCAAAACAGTGGGTGTCAACTGGTGAACGTGCACCAAAGAAGGCTAAGGTGCGTCTGTCAGCCAACAAGGTTATGGCCAGTTTTTTGGGATGCACGCGGTGTCATTCATATAGATTACTTAGAGAAGGGTAGAACGATCAACGGCGAATATTATTCAGAGCTTTTAGACAGATTCGATATTGATTTGAGGCAAAAACGACCACATTTAGCGAAAAAAAAAGTGCTGCTTCATCAAGACAATGCACGAGTGCACACGTGTGTAGTCACTATGGCAAAAATTCATAAATTGGGCTACGAACTACTACCCCATCCAGCATATTCTCCAGATTTAGCCCCTTGCGACTATTTTCTTTTCCCAAACCTGAAGAAATGGCTGGGTGGTAAGAGATTTGGGTCGAATGAAGAGGTTATAACCGAAACAAACGCCTATTTTGAGGGCCTTGAGAAAACCTATTATTTGGAAGGAATAAAAAAACTGGAAAAACGCTGGACTAAATGTATTGATCTAAAAGGAGATTATGTTGAAAAATAAAACGCTTATTTGCCAATTTTTTTTTTCTTTATTCAAATAGTCACGGAGTTACCAAACAGCCCTCGTACCTATCTGAAAACACTATATTTACATGCTTAGCATACCGAAAAGGGGTTTTTTCCGTGCACCGACACGGAAAATTTTACGGTGCGCTGGTGACTTTATAGCTGCCTATTTACATGTCAAAATTAAATAATATATTGTTGACAGTTCTCTAGACATCGCAAATTGTTTGAATATATCCTTACCAACAAGGTAAATAACGCTAGTTTTGTAGCAATTTCTGGATATTTTTGTACCTGATGTTAAATGTATTCAAGAATTGAGCACCAATCTCAGGAGAAAATATCAATCTGATGAATTTTTCAGATTGATAACAATTTATTGCAGAAATATAAAAATACATGGTGGCACCATGATATATGGGAAAACTCAATTGAGTGGTGAAATTTCCGCATTTGATTGTAGTAATTTTGCCCAGGAAAAAACTTTTGAGTGTTGTGCTGTTAAAATTAAAACGGAAATTTCAAATTGTGTGATTGTCAATGTATACAGGACTCCCGATAGCGATTTTAACTTGTTTTTGGAGAAAGGGTATGAACTTCTAATCAAATTGTCTCTTCTATTCGATACTATACAGGGTGATTCAAAAGTACTTTGACAAACTTCAAGAGGTGATTCCTCATAAAATTCTAATATGAATTGTTCAAATAAATATATGTCCGGAAACGCTTCGTTTCCAAGATATAGGGTGTTGAAGTATAATTTTTATTTTCGTTTGTTTCAAATAACTTTTGAAATACTGAACTTAATTAAACGAAACTTGGTAATAAGAGGTTTTTGAGGTGTCGAATTCGAACCTGATGTTATTATTGCTCGTACTCGTAGGGGGCGCCACCAACACGTCTTTTTCTTATTTGAAGATTCATAACTTTTTTGAGTGTTCTTCTAGCACATTTTTCAGTAAAAAAATCGATTCCTCAATCATATCTACGTAAAAAAGCTACCCTTGTTACAAGTCGCTGTAAGCAACCGTTTTCTAGATATTAGGACTTGAAAATTTCAAGTGGATTATTTGATAATCTATGCATGTAATAATTATTACCTTTATTTTGCATTTGCATTAATTTGACGTTTAAGTAAGCAGTTTTGGTTTTTTTGTAGGAAGCGCCACCTATTCTATTACTTTTTACTCGCTTGAAGAGGTCATTACTGTTGGGTACGTTCCTTTATGACATCCTTAAGCGAAATAGTAATTTAATAATAATAATTCAATAGTAATAATTAATAATAGTAAAATTTGCAAGAAATGTCAACATTTTATTTTAGGAAATTTTGAATATGTAGAATAAACTAAAATGAACGAAACTAAATTGTATTCAAATAAATTGTTGAAAGTGTCCACCTTCAGCGAAGATACAGGCAGTCAGTCGTCTAGTCATTGAATCTCGTACCCGCTCAAAAATTATTGGTGTGTTTGTTCCTTATTGTTTCACATGCGTCTACTATTCGGTTTCTAAGATCTCCCTCGTTCGCTACTGGAGTTTTATAAACTAGTTACTTCAAATGTCCCCAAAAATAAAAATCTATCGGGTTTAGATCTGGGGACCGTGGTGCCCACGGCTGGTTAGGTTCTTCTACACCCCTACCGATCCATCGATTTGGATAGACTGTGTTAAGGAATTCCCTGGCTACAACGCTAAAATGGGCCGGAGCCCCATCATGCATAAACCACATGCGGATACGAATTTCTAATGGTACATTCTCAAGTAGTCCCGGCAATTCATTTTCTAAAAAGTGTCTGTAAGTTGCGCCATTCAGTCGGAGCGGAAGAAAGAAAGGACCTATCAAGTAATTATCAATTATTGCCGCCCATACATTTACAGAAAATTGATAATGCCTTTTACTAACTGCATGTGGATTTTCGAGAGCCCAAACATGGTTGTTATGAAAGTTTGTGATAGCATTTCGAGAGAAGTTTGACTCGTCCGTGAAGAGTACATTGAGGATTTCCAGCCAATTTTCTCAAAAACCACTGACACATAGTAATGCGTTGGGGAAAGTCTCGTGGCAAAAGAGCTTGTACCCTTTGTGGATATGGTATGGATAAAACTGTTGATCGTGGATAATCCTCCAAACTGTGGATTGAGTAGAATTGTCAGCTTCAGCAATTATTCTTGTACTTGTTTCTGGATTCTCCTCGAGAGCGTTCAAAACAACTTCTTCCAATTCTGGGATTCGGACTGCTCGTGGTCTTCCAATAATATCAGCTGCCCTCTTAAAGCTACCTGTTTCTGCCAAACGACGGTGGAGACTAGCAAATGTTGGAGCTGAAGGCAGTACTCGATTAGGAAATCGCTCCTGGTAAATACGTCTTGCTTCGCGCGCATTGCCACCCGCAAGGCCATAAACGAAATGCATATCGGCTAAATGAGCATTATTGTTTAAATAATCCATTTTTTCAAAATTAGTGTTTTCTACTTCTACTTAGGGAAACTTCAACAAAACGTTTAACTGTCACAAAATATGTAATTACCAAAACTACTTACTTAAACGTCAAATTCTTTTCCAAAACACCCTTGTGAAAAATGCAAAATATTGGTAATAACTTCAACAGGCATCGATTATCAAATAATCAAAAAATTTCAAGTCCAAATATTTAGAAAACGGTTGCTTACAGCGACTTTTAACAAAGGTAGCTTTTTTACGTAGATATGATAGAGGAATCGATTTGTTTACTGAAAAATGTGCTAGAAGTACGCTCAAAAAAGTTATGAATCTTCAAAAAAGAAAAAGACGTGTAGGTGGCGCCCTCTACGAGTAAGAGAAATAATAACATCAGGTTCGAATTCGACACCTCAAAAACTTCTTATTACCAAGTTTCGTTTAATTAAGTTCAGTATTTCAAGAGTTATTTGAAAAAAAACCAAAATAAAAATAAAACTTCAACACCCTGTATCTTGGAAACGAAGCGTTTCCGGACATATATTTATTTGGGAAATTCATATTAGAATATTGTGTGGAATCACCTCCTGAAGTTTGTCAAAGTACTTTTAAATCACCCTGTATATTTATGTGGGGATATCAATGTAGATTACTTTACGAATACCACTGAAAAAAAATTACTGGATGAATTTATCACATGTCTGAATTTTAATGTATGTGCTCCAAACCCACTAGAATTGCTATATCAAAGAACAAAATTTCCAAAACAAAAATCAATTATATTTTTACAAATGAAATTGAAAATGAATCTTACACTACGCAACCAAATATAGGAGACCACCTGGCCATTATTACTACACTGAAGCCAGTGATAAAATTCTCAGATGAAAATGAAAACATTTGGTATGGTAACAACAGAAATACATCCGATTCTTTCTTAAACATGGCAAAGCAACATTTGTCCCTTGTTGATTTTGAAAGTATTTATGATGTAGGTTCTGACGTAAACCATGCATTGAATGAATTTATAGCAACTATTAATTTTGTAATCTAAACAAACTGTCCGTTTAAAAAGAAAAAGAAAAATAGCCGCACTGAAAATGAATGGGTAACAGAGAAAATAAAAAAAAAGTCAAAACTTAAAAACAATGTTCAATCGAACAGAAAATGAAAATAATCCTATAAACTGGGAGCATTATAAACAGCAGAAAAAAAATTCAACAATCTAATAATATAAGATAAGAAACATTTCAACTCGGATATCATAAAAACAAGTGAAAACAAACAGAAAACGGTGTGGAATATTGTAAATAAATAAATGAACAAAAGTAACAACAAAAGAAGTATTAACCTGAATATTGAAGATGTCATAGTAGCTAAACCGAAAGAAGTAGCAGTATGCTTTGCTTCCCTTTTTTTCTCAAAACACTCAAAAGATCAAAAGGAATTAGGTAAAAAATTTGGCAAAAACAAACCTACAGAATGTACTGTACCAATGAGAAATATCGGAAAGAGCATTTATTTTCGAAACGTAAGTAGCCAAGAAATAGTTTCAATTATTTCTAATCTCAAAAACAAAAAAAGTACAGGAGATGATAAAATAAGCATTAAAATAATAAAAACTCTTAATAGTCCAGGAGCCCGGTAAGAATTTGGTCAGTCATTTCCTCTCAAGCGATATTTAGTGGAATGCATCAGAGAGTCGTATTATAAAGATTCGTGAACGTCAGCTGCGATTCCGTTGGTGGGGAGGGGGGATGATCAGCACAGTAGCTTCCTACGCACGAAGAAAAAAAATATATTCAATTATGTCCTCCTTCCCGGAAACATGTTAAATTGACGCAATCCGAATATAAGGTAAAATTTTATTTGAGAGGAAATCATAGAAGGTACAATTTTTTTTGTGTTCGACCAACTAGCTGTCGTATAATATACCATGCTATAGTCAGTTGATTTTTTCTTTCTTCAAGATATTGCTTTCGCGATAATTTAACATGTTTTCAGGTAGGAAAACAAAATTGAATACATTTCTTTTTCTTTGTGCGTGGGAGGCTACCACCGCTCATCCCCCCCCCCCCCCCACGGAACCGCAGCTGACGTTCACGAAGCTTTATAATATAACTCTCTGATACATTCCACTAATTTTCGCTTGAGAGAAACTTGGTCATGGAAATCTGTCACTGGCTCCCGGACTATAAGGAGATTATTGCTGAACCTCTAGCTTACCTAATCAACCTGTCACTTGAAACTGGGCAAAATAATACCTATACATAAAAAGAACGATCGTACGTCTACGGATAACTAGACAGAAGACCATTCTGAATACCATTTTCAAAATTTTTGAACGTTCGTATCATGTTAGAATTGCTGATTTTTTGACTAGCTATAAAATATTCTCCCCTCGCCAACATGGATGCCGCACGGGAAAATCAACGGAAACTGCCGCTTGCGAATTCATGGAGAGTGTCTATACAAACATCGATGCAGGTAGATTTGTGTGTGGCATCTTCTTTGATCTGTCATGTGGCATCGACAGTTTGCAAATACATTTCGTCTTAAAAAAACTAAACTCAAATGGAATTAGAGGAAAATTTATCGATATCTTAGAATCATACCTCACGCATAGACAAGCCTACGTACAGATTAACAATGAATGTTCTGAAACCTACTCTCTGGATAGTGGTGTACCACAAGGATCGGTACTGGGACCACTACTTTTCATACTTTTTGTAAATGACATGCCAGACTATGTAACAAATGGATTAATAACGATGTTTGCAGATGACACTTCGCTTGTGGTATCAGCACAGACCGTCGAAGAGTTGCAGAATAAAATAAGTAGCGTCATTAAGTCCTTTGAAAACTGGTGTTATAATAATAATTTGATATTAAATACCGAAAAAACAGTCTATCTCCAATTTAAATGTACGAAAAATAGCCCGTGTATGATTTCAACAGATCATCAAAATTCAAAGGCAACTAAATTTCTAGGGCTCTACCTAGACCAAAACATAATGTGGGAAAATCGCACTTTGAAGAAACTGAATTCTGAATTTTTTGTAATCCCGAAATTGAAAAAAACTTTGGATAGGAAAATTCTAATTGATATGTATTGTTCTTTGGCATATCGTATCATCTGTAGCTGGTAGCATTATCAACTCTAATCCATAAATAATGCTTGGAAAATTTCCAAAATGTCTTCTCTTGTCACAGAATTCCCAAAAAGGGCCAGGTAGCCGAGTGGTTAAAGCGTCAATGTTTAAATCACTCACGCTGCCGGTCGCCGGTTCAAACCACAGCGACTGCAGAATTTTTCTGATGGCCCGAGAAAGTGGTACGGTACGATACAATGGGCATCTGCCTACGTGTCATCGGGTCAGCCTTGGGTGGCTGGACGAGCCTACCACGCACGAGGTGGAGTGTTTAGTGGGTATACCTGAGGGGGATTCAATTAATTCGGACTCAGGGGACTCCCACACTACCTTATGGGATGTGCGTATCAGGCCGGATAAGGAAAAAAAAAAGACCAAAACATAATGTGGGAAAATCGCACTTTGAAGAAACTGAATTCTGAATTTTTTGTAATCCCGAAATTGAAAAAAACTTTGGATAGGAAAATTCTAATTGATATGTATTGTTCTTTGGCATATCGTATCATCTGTAGCTGGTAGCATTATCAACTCTAATCCATAAATAATGCTTGGAAAATTTCCAAAATGTCTTCTCTTGTCACAGAATTCCCAAAAATATTCAATTAATACTTTGAAAAATAGCCTAATATCACTTTTCCAAGGCTAACTCTGATCAGAATGAATGATACCCTGTATATTCAAATGATTCAAGCATTGAGATTTGGGGGTTTTAAGATGTTCTGAAACAGAATCTGGTGTTATTTTTGCGATAAAAAAATGCCTAGTATGTTTTTCCCAATTTTTCACTTTTCATTTGGTCGTAGTTAGCCGTGGAAAATTGATATACAAAGGTTACGTAAACATAAAGGTAGGTATTTCCGAGAACTACAACTTGAGTCAAAGAAAATTTCGAATTATTTCATGCTCAACGAAATATGAGGGTGTGGCTGCTCAAAGTGGGACACACTGTACATATACAAAGTACTTATCTTCATGAAAGGGAATTTGCACACATTCAATAAAAATTAATTTTTTCACCAATATCCAACAAGAAATGCTGGAGCACTTTATAACCCACCACAGGTTGACAAAGTTTGAGAAAAGCCCTAGATATGCAGGAGTCAAATTTCTCAACAAACTCCCCGAAGGCATACAAAACATGAGCCTCAAAAAGTATAAAAATGAAATTAAAAAAAAATTAGTAGGAAATGTTAGTAGGAAATTATTCCGTGAAAGAATACCTCAATGATTGATCAGATTGATATTTTTAGGTTTGAATTTTTCATTTATACTTGTGTGTATATTGTTGTTTATGTTGTATATTGTATTTTATGTATTGTTTATATATTGTATTTTTGTATTGTATTGACGATTACGGTAGACTTTACTAGTATTTTAACAAATGTAACTGACGTGTACATCCATCCTCTAGATGGCTGCTGTTGCAAGTACAAATAAATTTATTTTATTTTATTTTACCATAAATATTTCAATTGATAATACATGCTTTTGTTCCTTCATCATTAAAAATAAATGTTTCTTGACAATCTGTGGTTTTCAGGTAGATATAATGAAAATTTAAAATTATTATTATATTTTAATATGAAGAACCTACGACGACTCTTTGATTCATGCATTATTTTCATGAGGATATACAGACAATACTGTCGTACAAAAAGCATATTGAGTAAAATCGTGTCCCAAAATCTGTCACTATCCCCCGGTCTATTTCTGTTGGTACCTATCTTCTGTTCGAATTTCAAAATGTAATACAAATAAGAACTAAAATATTCCGTAAAGCACCAATTTTTATGTAGAATAAAATTTTCTGACAAATCGATAATAAAACAGTTTCCATATGGTGCAAATTTTTTAATCTCACTTTATATTATAGTCAGACCACCTTTACATAGTGACTACTGCATTTATAATTCTTTGTGACAGAAAATAAATTAAACGTTATAGTAATAAAAGTACTGGGGGGTAATAATAATAATAATGAACAATAGGATACATACGGTAGGTCAGGTAACAGGTATACAAATATATAATATTTAAAAAAAGTTTTAAATAAAATTTTTGATATAATGTACAGATGAAAAACACCAGTCACGGTAATTGAATAAAGATTCAACGTCAGAGCCTTACATACAGAATTATTAAAGAATGCCGAGGCAAAATAAATTCTTGGTCAACTTTCTTTTGTTACACAGGATTTCATTTGTTCGATTACAAAGAATGCTGTATTGAGTTTATTGGAAACACTATTGATGTGCGGATCAAAATTCAGACGTTCGTCTAACAGAGTTCCCAAGAATTTTACCTGTTGCGACATAACTATTTCCTAACATTTGGTATAATATCTTTCCTATTGAAAAATTTCATAGTGACACTCCTAAGGATGAGTTTGTTACGGTCACACCAATATGCTATTGTCAACGATTTTGGTTACCTTGACAAGAAATTATCGATATTAGAACTTGTAACTGTGATCGTGGTGTCATCAGCAAACATAGTTAAGTGGCAGTCTTTTATGTATTCAGGCAAGTTATCGGCAAATAGCACAAATAATAATGGACCCAAAACCGAACCTTGTGGAACACCCATTTCAACATTTCGTTCACTAGACGTTACAGTATTATATTGGACCGTCATATATATATTTCCAAATGTTTTCAATGTACCATTGTACCAGCGAATTGGTCGAGGTGTTAGAGCGTTTGGCTTCCACCCAGACGGTCCGGGTTCGATCCCCGGTAGTGTGTCACTGAGCTGAGGTGGTTCGGATTCCACTTTTATTTAAACTGTAGGTCCCGGATCTCCCTTGCTCGCACAAGCTCTGCTATTGAGGGGTTTTCTCCGGAAACCTGGGAGTTTCGTAAAAACAAATTTTACAAATTTTTTTTTTCAGACAAGCCTTTTCGAATATTTATAAAATGCTGAAACCTGGAGGAGAGATGTTTTTTACATTCTTTGAAAGATCGTCAGCCGATGAAGTCTACGATTATTTATCGAAACACCCCAAATGGGGACAGTATGGACACGAAAAATTGATATCACCGTTTCACTTCTATGAAAATCCCAAAAAGGAATATGAAAAGGTTCTACGTGAATCAGGATTCACAGATTACCACTTCGCAATAGAAAACTGGAGTTATGCTTTTCCTAGTGAACGAGCCTTTGAAGGTATGTTTTAGTCTTCCCATAGTCAGTTGAACGGATTGAAAAAAGAAAAAAGAAATATAGTAGAATTTGCAGTTTGGTTCTCATTCACCGACCTTAATGCTGATGGTAAGAGTGGATGGTCGTGCATGGCATCACACGTTGAAAGGTGAGGGCTGCGTCTTCCCTAGCTCACACAAGTCTCTTGAAGACTTCCGAGGGTTGCGCGTAGGGGTGCAATCGGTTGACGTAAATTACAATTTCAACAACAAAAAATTTTAACTGGTGCCCCATCTTCTTCTACTATCTCAAGGTGTTCTCGTTTACAGCAGCCCCTCAAGCCTCAATTCCTTGAGGAATTTAAGGATTTTGAGTATTTCTCCCACCGTCAGCTGGTGTGATCCCCGTATATTCAATCTCTTATGATGTACACCATAACACTCCATCAATATATGATGGGGCATTCCTTGATGTTCCCCACAGAATCTGCAGTTTAGGTTAGGTTAGGTTTGAACATGAGTGGGCCCATATCAGGCCCTCCATTGCGGCCAATGGCCTATTGTGGCTCACCCTATGGTTATATTTCTCCCAGCATATCCAATCTCTTGACGAAATTGAGGAATGCATTGGTTGTGACAGTAAGGCCAGGTTTTCTGGCCTTACTGTCGTATCGCCAAATATTGAGAATCTGGTTCTGGCTGCTGCAGGGCATGTACACAGAATGTGTTTAGCCGTTTCATCATCCTCCATGCATAGCCGGCACTTTGCATCTTGTGCAAGTCCGATTTTATTCATGTGATGTTTGAGCTTGCAGTGGCCAGTAAGCAAACCTACTATAACTCTGAGATGCGCTCTGCTGAGTTGTAGCAGTTTGTCAGAGTCCTGTTTTTTCCTTTTACAAGCAATAAATGCTTTGGAATGGGCTAGGCCCAGTAGACTACGCCAGTACTCGAGACTTTTATTGTCTGCACAAGCTGTATGCTAAACCGATTACCGGTTCTGGTCCAGTGAACGTTGTATCGCCCCCCTCCCCCCCTTTTGCTAGGGCGTCCGCTATTTCGTTTCCTTCTAGGCTTGTGTGACCTGGTATCCAGACTAGGGTAACGTTGTTGCGTTGCGCCAGTCGGTTTAAGGTGTCTCTGCAGTTCCATACTACCCTAGATTTAAAGCAGTTGGATTCAAGTGCTGCTTGACTATCTGAAAATATTTTTATCGTTTTTCGTGTGGCATATACCTCTTCCTAGTAGCTAGTTTACCCATACTGAACAAACATTTCATTACTGGGTTCGTTTCATATATTCCGGCTCCGACGCCTTCCTGAGTTATGGAACCATCGGTGAACCAACGTTCCTTTGGCCTACATAGGTTGGTTTCATTCCGGACCCAGTCTTCTTTTTCGGGAAAGACCACAGTGTAGGACGTGTGAAGGTTGATAGTTTTAGGCATGATGTCTGAGGGCATTCCTAGAATGTTGTGAGCTATTATGCCCTCTAGCATGCTGCTGCCTCTCATGACACATGCCTGCGGTAGACTAATGGCCGCTTGGTAGGAACTGATAGAGACAACAGGGATGATGTAAAAGAAAAAAGTAGAGTGCTACTGGTTGCTGGACATTATGGTAAGAATCTCATAAGACATCTTTATAATAATAAAGAAGAACACCAAATGATACACTCAATCATCAAGCCTTACGCTACATACAATATATTACTAAATACAGCAAAAGTAAATGCAAAAAATTTCTCAAAGAATGACTTTGTAATTTTTTGGCCAGATACTAGTGGAAGAAATCTAGTTCATGATATTACGACAGGGCTATCAAACACTAATACCTTGATCGTCACTGAACCATATATTCCTAAAGCCCATAATCATAATGATCTTTTGTATCAAAAAAATTTATCTTTTGTCAAAAACCTGTATACCAACGGAAATCGAAATATGTATGTTTTTGAATGCAATAACCACCTAGGAAATACATGCTACAACAGAAATGGCACCATTAACAATTCAGGAAGACTAGCTATCAGTAAAGCACTTTTGAACTTTATGAAAACCTGTAAGGCTCCAGCCGCCGGAACAACTGAATATGAAGATATGGGACAACGTGTTAAAGATGGTTATTCGGGAAACGTGACTCCAAACAATATTCAAATCGGTAATGCTGGAAAGGAAAACAACGATAACAAAAGTCAACAAAATAGTTCACCGGAAAAGGATTTTTTATACCCACGATTGTCGCAAATTACAATGGACAATTGACACATAGTCGGAATAATACAAATAGACAATTATTTTCAAAAACGGACAGCTGTGAAAACATTTTTAAATTGACTTTTTTTGTTCTCAATATCCAATCAGTTAGGAACAAAATCGATGAATTGTATCTATTATTAGAACAGAAAAATTTTCCAAATTTTATACTATTAACAGAACACTGGCTGGAAGAAAATGAATGCATAAATATACCTAACTATAAAGCTATCTCAATTTTCTGCAGAAAAACCTTTACTCATGGAGGAACTGCAATCTTAGTTCATGAATCAATACTAGATAATTTACTTATTGAAGCTATATACTTCGAGGGCCTACTTGAAGAAAAACAATTTGAGTTCTCTGTAGCTTGTATCAAGAAACTTAGAATTTATCTTATATGTGCTTATAGGTCACCTACAAGTAGTATTTCTGTATTCCTCACAAAATTGGACACTTTATTATCTAAAATAACTCCTACTGGTACTATTGTTTTAACGGGAGATTTCAACTTGAACTTTGACGACACACAGAATAGATCTGTGAAAGATCTAATTACGACTCTTACATGTTACAACTTGAGAATGCATATTACTGAAATGACACGAATTAGCAAATATTCGGAATCTATGATTGACTACTTTTGTACTTCCCTGGAGGAAAGCGATGTGTCATGCAAAGTTGAACACGCTAATCTATCAGATCATGAAATTGTCACTGCTGAGATAAGAATGGGGGATATTAAACATTTTGACACCAAAAAGACTAACAAGACTAAATATGGTAGACTCTTCAGCAAAACCAACTATGATAAATTCAACTCGTTGTGTAATCACTTCAATTGGTTTTCTATTATGTCTTCAACAAACCCGTTTCGAGAATTTTATGAGAAAATAAAAAGATTTTTTCAATGTTCATTTCCTAAGCAAAAAATCCGGAAGAAACCCAAGAAGCAATGGATAACGAAGGGAATAAGGAACTCTTGTAAAAACATGATAGCGCTACAATACATTAGAAAATATTATAATGACGATTCCTTCATCAACTATTATAATAAATATAGAAAAGTATATAGAGCAGTTATAAAGAAAGCCAAAGACAAGTATTACTTTTCGAGATTAGAAAACGCGAAGAACACAACAAAAGAGACTTGGAGTATAGTCAATGAACTAAGAGGAATATCTCGTAATAAGGAATCACAGTGGTTCGTAGATTCCGACCAGTTTAATTCATTTTACTGTAACATTGCGAACTCTCTTACTCAAAACCTAAACACTGAGCAAAATCCTCTTTTATACCTTAGGGACAATAACATTGCCTCTCCCTGTATATTTTATGACACTACTCCATCGGAATTGATAGAAGTCTTCAAATCGATAAAAAATCAAAATGCGGTAGGTTATGATGAAATGTCAATAAAAATTTTTAAAAATCTCCCTCACACGGCTTTAACAGTACTTTCAATGCTAATTAATGACGGATTCAAAAAGGGCACATTTCCTGAGTTTTTGAAAACAAGTGTGGTAATTCCTATTCACAAAGGAGGGGATACTCAAGATCCATCTAACTTCAGACCAATCTCTCTGATTCCGACCTTAGGGAAAGTGATAGAGAAGCTCGTAAAAATCCGCCTGATAAAATATCTTGAAGCCAACAAATTAATCAGCAATGAACAATTTGGATTTAGAAATAACAAAAATACATCTGATGCCATGTTTAATTGTCTAGAAATGGCATACAATAACATCAATGTAGGCAAGCATGTGGCGGCAGTATTCTGTGATATGACTAAAGCTTTTGATTGTGTCAATCACTCATTATTACTGCAGAAACTATCTCACTATGGTATCAGAGACATGGCCTTGAGGTGGATGGAATCATACTTGACAGGAAGAAACCAACTAGTTAAAACTGACCAAACATCCGGATTACAAGACGTTACTTGGGGAGTACCCCAAGGTTCAGTATTAGGTCCTTATCTTTTCCTCCTATATATTAACGATCTATCCCTCTTAGATATATCAGGTTCCTTCACTTTATTTGCCGACGACACTACCATTCTATGGCACTCTGAAGATGTGGTACTGCTTCGTAAAAAAGTCACAAAAGACCTACAAAAAATCAAATTGTGGTGCGATGCAAATTTTCTATGTTTAAATTTCAATAAAACGAAATTACTCACGTTTAAATGTCTTATTCCTGATATAGAACTAGAGACAGACTCAATACCATCTGACAGCAATATAAAATTCTTGGGGCTTAACATAGATACCAACTTGAAATTCACCAATCATATTGACAAATTGAACAAAAAACTATCGTCTGGCTGTTTTGCCCTCAGGTCTACAGTCAAAGAGTTAGGTTATGCCGCTGCCAAAAATGTTTATTTCGCTCTCATCGAGTCAAACTTGAGATATGCAATTCAGTTCTGGGGTACATGTAGTAATGAACTCTTTGAGAGTATATTTCTGCTGCAAAAGAGGGCAGTGCGGTATTTGTGCCAAGTATCTAGGTTGAGTTCTTGCAAACCTCTCTTTCTGAAACACAGAATACTGACGCTGACTTCTATTTACGTGATAGAAACTACATGTCTCATTTACAAGAATAAAACCCTATACGAAAATAACAATCGCACTGCAAGAAATGCAAATAATCTATCATTAATTATTCCTAAATCCACACTGATCAAAGACTCAATAATTTACAACGGTGTCAAAATGTATAATAAATTACCCGCAGATATAAAGAACTTGGATTCTCTCAAAGCTTTTAGAAAAAAGTTACATGAAAGACTGGTACAAAAAGCGTATTATAACTTGACCGAATATTTTAATGACGGATCGATATGACACTGATATGACACTGATGATGATCATAGTATGTAATATGTATTAATATATAATGTATAGATGCTATTGTTTATATTTAATTATATTATTATGTTTTGTTTTGTTTTCCGTACAATTCTATATTTAGTGTATTTAGTGTATTTAGTGTTATTATTTATGTTTTATTTTTACCAGTGTTTGTCAATAAGATTTTATATCTTGGATAATAAACACATACTCTCTCTCTCTCTCTCAGAGTCTGTATGTTGCCCATCTTGCCTCTCTCTCCAGAACTATGTGGAGAGGAAGTAATCCAAGGAGGGCTTCCATTGCTGTCGTTGGCGTGTAGCGAATGCTTCCAGTAATCGCTAGGCACGCTTGTCTCTGTAGTCCGTTAAGTTTGGCAATAGCCATTTTTTATGACCCTTGCTCCACCAGACTATAGAGCCATACGTTATCATTGGACGTATGACGGTCACGTGCAACCAATATACGTGTATTGGTGACATGCCCCATGTTTTGCCACATATTCTGCGGCATGTCCATAATGATAGGCTAGCCTTCTGGATAGTCTTTTCCAAGTTCGAGTTCCAATTAAGTTTTATATCCAGGGTTATTCCCAGATATTTTGCTTCACTCGCAAAAGGAATTGTTACACCATTGATGGAAGGAGGTATTAAATGTTCAAGCTTCCTTTATCTGGTGAAGGGTACGATGACCATTTTGTGGGGGTTAATGGACATTTCCTCCCTCTCACACCATTTTTATATGGTATCCAATATATCCTGTAGGACGTAGGAGATCGTCTCTTCGTATTTATCGTTCATTACTAGGACCAGATCATCAGCATATGCTTGCAGAACAACCTCCCAAAGCAAGAGAATGGCCAGCAGATCATCCACCAGCAGTGACCATAACAGTGGGGAGAGGACCCCCCCTGGGGACAGCCCCTGGCTGGCTTGAAGCTGACACTTTCCCCTGTAGAGAGGTCGTTATAGTTCTGTTGTGAAGCATAGTTCTCATCCAGTCACATAGTATCGGTTCAATCCCTCTAGAGACAGTGGCCTCATATAGGGAGTGAGGTAGTGCAATGTTAAATGTTCCTTCTATGTCCAGGAATGCAGCGACTGCTACCTCCTGGTGTTTCAGGGCGTCGCTTATTCCTGAGACAAGGTTATTGAGGGCAAGTTCTGTTGATTTTCCAGCCTGGTAGGCATTCTGGTGAACATTGAGGGGGTGCTTTGTTAGTGCCCCACACCTTATGTGCCAGGGCCAGGTAGCCGAGTGGTTAAAGCGTCAATGTTTAAATCACTCACGCTGCCGGTCGCTGGTTCAAACCACAGCGACTGCAGAATTTTTCTGATGGCCCGAGAAAGTGGTATGGTACGATACAATGGGCATCTGCCTACGTGTCATCGGGTCAGCCTTGGGTGGCTGGACGAGCCTACCACGCACGAGGTGGAGTGTTTAGTGGGTATACCTGAGGGAGATTCAATTCGGACTCAGGGGACTCCCACACTACCTTATGGGATGTGTGTGTCAGGCCGGATAAGGTGCCCATAAAGGGTTTCAACCACCTTGTGAGACAAAAAAAAACACCTTATGTGCCCATCCATGCCCATCCATGCTTTTCAACAAAACGGATGTCAGACTACTAGGTCTGAGCTATTTTGGGTGTGGTCAATCCGATCTGCAGGTGCTGTCCTCCTTTAAGCCTAGCTTCCTTAGATGTTCTTTCAGTCTGCAGTGCCCCGTCAGAAATCCCGTGATTGTCTTTAGACTAGTTTTACTGAGGTTAATCAGTGTCTTCGATCTTAGCCCTGGAAGCCTTTGCCAGTATGTTGCTCTCATTGCTTCTTCAGTTTTATTGAGTTCTTCTTGGAAGATTTTCCAAGTCCACAAAATGGTCCTGGCCCGATCAGTGGCGTTGATGCCCCTTTTTGTACCAGGGTGTCTGTTTGTTCATTGCCCTCCACTCCAACGTGCCCGGGCACCCAGAGGAGGATCACCTTATTGTTGTTCCTGCCTAGATCAGTCTAGGCATACCCAGACCATCTTCGAGTTGATGTTATGTGAGCTCAATGCTTTGAAGGCTGCTTGACTATCGGAGAGGACTGCGATTTCCTTGTTCCGGTATTTTCTGTCGAGGTTGAACTGAATTCACCTTTCTATGGCATGAATTTCCGCTTGGAAAATGCTGGAAAATTTGCCCATGGGTTCGGAGTATTTGGTGCGGGGCCCCAAGACTCCTGCTCCAGTTCCGTCGGGAGTTTTGAACCCGACCATAGGCGGAACAATCTTCGTTTAATTTTTTGTTTTCCTTTTACATTGAGTCGTATGTAAATATATTCAACTGACTTTGGAAAGACGACAACTTTTGAAAAATTCATCTTTGAAAGCATTTTATGTTTCAGAAACGTTCTGCAGTATCAATCCGATAATCCAAAAAGTTCCCAGTGAAAATGCTGAGGAATATAGAGAACTGTATATTGAAAAAATGAAAAGAAATAATCTCAACTGGGTCAGTATATGCGAAGACACAGGAAAGGAAGTCTTCAATTCGAAATTGAAAATGTTTATAGTTTTTGCAAAAAAACCTCTGATTCGGTTTTGAACATCAGTATTCATTGAAACTGAAAATAGTACAGTGTGTATCTAGTAGTGAAAGCAATACATTTCTAGACGACAATGTAAAGAGACATTATTGTTTAAAAATTGTTTAAAATTGTTTTTTCCTTTAACCAGCGTCGTTCCCTTATGAACGGCATCCCTCAAAAATCAGCGAAGTCTCACCTTTTCACGTGCGATTCCTAGCACGATCCGAGGAGAATCTCGAAAGGAGGTCCGTTGGTCACACATCCAAGGCCCGACCTCGCCTAGCGATATCGGTTACCCGGCGCTCTCCGTACGAGCCATCCTCTTGGATAAAAGTCTGGAAATGTGCTCTTTCTACGAGGTACAATACTATATTTTCTTAAATCGCAATCAACATTATCATAAATAAAAAAAAATATTTTGAACACAACAATTTTTTATTATCATTTTATTGCCTATGAAATCGTTTCCTTGACAATCGCTGTTTGTTGGGACGGTTTAATACCTACTTATCACTGAAAAATTATTAAAAATATTCTAAATGGACAGTGATGATGATTTCCAAGGGACACCACCGGAGTTAGTGAATGATAAAATGATGAAAATGTCTTCTTAAATTCATTGCCAAATGAATCCAAGATAGAATATGAATAAGCTTACAAACGTTTCATTGATTATTCCATGGATTTCTCCATAGATAACTCCATACTGAGAATAAACCAGAGAAGTCCAAAGTTTTATCACATGCACAAAAATTGAAACGTTTATTACTCAAGCACCAGGTTATATTCAATTTTAAATTCCTCAGAATTTCTAAGTATATAGTATTCATTAGTAGGTTGATAGGTATAAATATAACAGTAATACATGTATAGTTTATCCAATCTCAGTCGAATATGACTTCGTTCAGCTCAATATATAGGGTTAGTTCAAAATAGCACATGGTGTAATAACAAATGAAGGATGAAAACGGAAAATTAAATAAATATTATTCCCTATACATAAATAAAAACACAGAAAAAATTAAAGGGGTGATTCTGTGATGAAAATTAATGTGAGTGTTTGGTATAAATTTTTTTGAAAAAACCCTCCCCGGAAAAGTTACACCCCTTCGAAAATTAAAAAAAAAATGGTTTTTCTTTTTTATTTTCCCTGTATATCAAGCCAAAGACACGAAACTTGGTAAACATTATCTGTCAATAAGAGTACACTTTTTGAAATTTTTTCAACCCTGAAGTATGCTTAGAAGGGGTTGATTATTTCAACCCCTAAGATATTTTTTCTTACAACTTTTTTTTAGATGAAATTTTTTTCTTTAAAAAAGTATGACTGAAAAGCCCAATTCATTGACTAACTTTTTTAACTCTACAAGTTTTTTTCGAAAACTTAAGCATTTATGAGAAAAAATAAATAAGCTCATGTAAAATAGCATTTTATTAAACAACAGCCAACCAAATTATGATTATGATTATGAGACTTCTACAACTAAAAACAAAAGTGAACAAACAATGAACAAAAACCTGTCGAATATCGACAATACAATTATAATAAATGTTGAAAATGACCGCCTTCAGCTTCAATACAAGCATCTACCCTTTTCCTCATAGAATTGCGTATACGATGAAATATTCCTGGAGAATTTCTTATAGTTTCACACCCTGCTACAATGCGGTTTCGCAGATCATCGATATTTTCAACTGGGTTTGTGTATATCAAAGATTTCAGATATCCCCATATGAAAAAATCCAAAGGATTAAGGTCAGGGAAGCGGGCTGGCCAGTTTACAGGTCCTCCTCGACCAATCCATTGATTGGCATACACCTCATCCAGGTGAGTTCTTGCACGTATACTAAAATGAGCTGGTGCACCATCGTGCATAAACCATGAATGTTGCCTAATTTGAATGGGAACCTCTTCAAGAAGAACAGGTAATTCTTCAAAGAGATGACAATATGCTTCACCATTTAATCGTAGCGGAAGAAAATGGGGACCAATTAAATGATTATCAATAATTCCGAGCCACACGTTTAATGAAAATTGATACTGATGATTTCCTTCAAAAAAGCCATGAGGATTTTCGTCAGCCCAAAGGTGATTGTTGTGAAAATTTCTAATACAGTCTCTTGAGAAACTCGCCTCGTCAGTAAATAAAATATTACCTAAGAACTGTGGTGCTTGGCCAATCATATTAATAAGCCACTGACAAAAAATCACACGGGGTAAAAAATCTCGAATCATTAACGCCTGCACCCGTTGAATATGATAGGGATACAACATTTGTTCTTTTAAAATTCTAAAAACAACGGAATGGCTTACATGTAGGACACGAGCTATTCTCCTGGTACTAGTTTCTGGGAATTCTTCAATTGAATTAAGTACGGCTTCTTCTACAGCTGCAGTTCTAACTTCTCTAGTACGACCAGAATCATAACTTCTTTTTTCAAAATTACCACGTTCCCGCAAGCGTTGGTGAATAGTTGTGAACGTAGTATGATGGGATAGTACGCTGTGGGTACTGTTCAGCATAAAGTCTTTGCGCTTCCAATGAATTACCGTTAGCACGACCGTATGTAAAATGCATATCTGCCATTTCCAAATTCGAATATGCATTCATATTTTCAATCAACTAATATTTCCTACAATACACAATCATAAAACTTGTGAAACAATAAGATGGGTGACAGAAAATGACACTACACAATCCTAGTGTCAGTATTAATGTTTTTATGCAAAGCACAGGCCACTAGACTTGACGCAAAATACACTCGCGTTAGCTCATCTTTTTGAAAATGCATTGCATTAGATTTTTTTTCTCGTAAATGCTCAAGTTTTAGAAAAAACTTGTAGAGTTAAAAAAGTTAGTCAATGAATTGAGCTTTTCAGTCATACTTTTTTAAAGAAAAAATTTTCATCTAAAAAAAAGTTGTAAGAAAAAATATCTAAGGGGTTGAAATAATCAACCCCTTCTAAGCATACTTCAGGGTTGAAAAAATTTCAAAAAGTGTACTCTTATTGACAGATAATGTTTACCAAGTTTCTTGTCTTTAGCTCGATATACAGGGAAAATAAAAAAGAAAAACCATTTTTTTTTAATTTTCGAAGGGGTGTAACTTTTCCGGGCAGGGTTTTTTCAAACAATTTTATACCAAACACTCACATTAATTTTCATCACAGAATCACCCCTTTAATTTTTTCGGTGTTATTTAGATACACCCTGTATAAAGAAAACAGTAGTCCAGATTGAGTATATTTTACGTTTAACCGTTGGAAGCGTGGAAAGCAATCAGTAATGCGCTGACCGCCTGTTGCATAAATTACCGTAAACCACCTCTTAATATTTTTATTGCTGTCCGGCAACCTGGTTATATTTAAGAAAAGAAGAACAGTAGCGTAATTAATGAACGATCAAACAGAACTCAATATTTCCTCTCTACTTAATTTGTTTTGCCGTTAGACTAGGTATAAATATAATTAATTATTGACAAACACTATTTGTTATCATAGAGTTATCCGAAAACTGTTCCCAAATTAATTAACATTTTGGGAATATAATAGAAGGACATTGTAATAGTATAACTCAGTATACTTCTGCTTGAAGAATCCATTGTATTTGCAAAACATATGCCGCGGTTTTTTAAACTAAAAGTGTGAAAATCAACATTAATGTTTGAATATAAACGTTTGTGTATTTAGTGTTGCAACATGGCATTTTGGCGACCATTCGAATAACGTGAGGAACAAGACGCACAACCTGATGAACAATTCGAAGAACGCGAGGAACAAGACTCACAACCGGGTGAAAAATGGGAATTTAAAAACAAAGATCTTCATGTTCAGACCCAAAGACTTGTTCTAAATATATATAAAAATCTTACAAAGAAAATGAACGACAAATGTGACAATGATGACAGCTGTATGCATAGACAATTGCCAGCGACTCGCCAGAGTTTCACCGTTCGCTACACAAGGATTATAAGGTCGATTCATAAACTTTCCGTTCCGTTTGCCGTTACCGTTGCTGTCTGCGTTCACCGTTCCGTTACTAATTCAGTACATTGAAATGCATAAGATCATTCATAAACTCCATTGACCGATGTATTTAGTGTTGCAACTTGGCATTTTGGCGACCATTCGAAGAACGTGACGAACAAGACTCACAACTTGATGAACAATTCGAAGAACATGAGGAACAAGACTCACAACCGGATGAACAATGGGAATTTAAAAACAAAGATCTTCATGTTCAGACCCAAAGACTTGTTCTAAATATATATAAAAATCTTACAAAGGAAATGAACGACAAATGTGACAATGATGACAGCTGTATGCATAGACAATTGCCAGCGACTCGCCAGAGTTTCACCGTTCGCTACACAAGGATTATAAGGTCGATTCATAAACTTTCCGTTCCGTTTGCCGTTACCGTTGCCGTCTGCGTTCGCCGTTCCGTTACTAGTTCAGTACATTTAAATGCATAAGATCATTCATAAACTCCATTGATCGATGCTGTCTACTGCTCGCATGAGTCTATGAACGATCTTATGCATTTCAATGTACTGAACTGCGGCGAACGCAGACGGCAACGGTAACGACGAACGGAACGAAAGTTTGAATCCAGCTTAATGCACAGTCGAGCTCCAAAAAAGTGACAACCACGCGATAAGTCACATTTTGGCGAAACGCTGGCGATGTACCACTTTTTTGGAGCTCGACTGTGCATTATAGTTCTTGTGTAGCGAGCGGCGAAACTCTGGCGAGTCGCTCGAATTGACTATACATACGGCTGTAAAATTTTCGGAAGGACACGAGCATCTCATCTCGCCAGATTGGGACATTCAACTATTTACAGAGTGGTTAAACAAGGGGATGTTGTAGATCATTATCGTAAAAGAAAACGAAAAGATCAGAAATTAAACAAAGTTGATGAGGCCACAAAAGATTTTCTTCGAAGACAAGTTTATGATTTCTATAAACGAAACGAAGTACCTACCTTGGAATCAATGAAAAACAAATTATCTGATTATCCTGAGTATACATATAAGTCGCAGGAAACACTACGCCAAATTCTTTTAGACTGTGGTTTCAAACACAAAAAACTAAATCAGCGAATGGCAATAATAGAATCACCCCGGCTCGTTCTGCAAAGGCAAGATTACTTGCGATAAATAAAATAACACCGGGAATCGAAGAGACATATAGCATATCTTGACGAGACTTGGTTCGATAGTCATGTCATTCCAATCGAGTCAAAAGATAAAAATACCGACGAAAGCAACAAAAAAAGAGACATTTTGGAATTTATGGCTTAAAAAAAATTGAATATTCCCCAAAAAGCCACGAATGAGGTATTACTACGTATAATTAGGAATGAAAATTGTGAAAAAGAATATATTATTGATGAACTTTGTAAACATTCTGGTCATACGCTTCTGAGTTTACCTCCGTATTATTGTGTTTTCAACCCCATTGAATTGGTTTGGGCATTTATAAAAAAAAGTAGTAGAAAATGTTAGGAGAATCTTAGGAGAGGAATACAAAGATCTTTGGACAGAATGCATTTTACATGTGATTTCAAAAGAACGTGAATATTTCCGTCTGCCATCCATTCAACCTGTAATAATAAACATGGGTGATTCGTCTGATTCGGAGGATTATGATGATTGAGTCTTGCCACGAATTTGATGTGTATATAAGATAGCCGTACCAGCAAATATCAATTGTTTCTGATGTTTCCTGATGTTTTCTTATTCTATTTTTTTGAACGACTTTTTTCGGTGTGTCAGATAACTTGTCAATAAGTTAAGAGCAACGTCCCGTACCCATACATACATATTTCTGTAGAGAATTTTGAAAATGCGATAAAAAAACTTAAACCTAAAGCTGCTAAAGCTGCTGGGGTAGACGGAATTCCACCTTATATCATCAAAGCTTGTTGTGATTGGTTAAAGGAACCATTAGTTCACATTTTCAATTTGATAATTTATACCAATGTCTTTCCATCCTTTTGGAAAACATCCATAATTACGCCAATTTATAAATCGGGTAACAAAATGCTTATTGAAAATTTTAGACCTATATCAATAATGTGTGCACCGGCCAAGCTTTTCGAACAAATAATATATTCTAATCTATATCATTATGTCGGAAAGTATCTAGTATCTCAACAACACGGTTTCGTAACAAATAAATCAATCAGCTCAAACTTATTTATTTTTATTAATTACGCTTATGAAACTTTGGAAAATAAAAATCAACTGGACACTGTTTATACGGATTTTCGTAAAGCCTTCGACATGGTAGACCATGATGTACTGCTGTCAAAATTGAATGGTTTTGGGCTGAACGATGGATTTATCAAACTGATCTGCAGTTACCTACAAAATAGGTCTTCGTTAGTGAAACATAATGGGAATGCATCTGGGAAATTTGAAGCTAATTCTGGAGTTCCTCAAGGATTCAATCTGGGACCGCTCTTATTCCTACTTTTTATCAATGATTTACCTTCAGTAATAAAGTATTCTGAATGTCTTTTATTTGCTGATGATCTGAAAATTTACAGGGGGGTGCATACTGTTAGAGACTGTGTTTTACTACAAAAAGATTTAATTAATATTTATGAATGGAGCTTGACTAACAAATTGTACTTCAACGTAAAAAAATGTTTCTCTATGACGATAACACGTGTAAGAGAGCCGATCATTTTTGAATATAGAATGGCCCAGGAGAATTTAAAATGTTGCAAAGAAGTTAAAGATTTGGGCATTACTTATGACAGCTTGTTATCTTTCACTAAGCATATCAGAAATATTTTCAAATCGGCGAATCGCTTGCTGGGATACATAATTAGACAAACAGTTCACTTCACTAATATAGATGCTCTTAAAGTTTTATATTATAGTCTAATAAGGTCCAAAATGGAATTTGGAGTTCATATTTGGTTTGGAGAATATATGTCGACATTACACCTTCTTGAAAAAATACAAAATAAATTTTTAAGATTTCTGTACTTGAAGAAATATCATGTTTACCCAAATTACCACACAGTCAGGACTGTTCACCTTAGAAACGAGTTTAAAATATTGTCCCTGGAAAACAGACGGAAACTTTCGGTTTTGATATTTCTATTCAAGATCATTAATAACAAAATTAACTCCCCTGAGATTTTGGCTTTGTTAAGATTCAATGTTCCACCAAGAAGAACACGTACTCTTACTATGTTTAATATCCCCAAGTTACATATATCTGCTAGAGCTCCAATTGTGGCCATGTGTCGACTAGCGAATAGTTTCAATGCTGCTACTGATTTAGAATGGACTACCTCACAAAACGTATTTCGTAGAATGTTGTTAAGACTTATTCTGAACGATATAAATTAAGTAGTGATCCATTGTGCTGTATGTGCATAAAATATAATTTTTTATATATATTGTATACTTAAATTTGATTATCCATGTAATTAGACCATAGAGGTCTGTTTGGATATAAATAAATAAATAAATAAATACACGCGCAATCCATCAATTATAGTCATTATAAGAACAAGACACATTATATTCGCAAATTTCTATCCAGCAAGCAATACGCAAAGTTATACCAAAGTAAGAGAAAATATCTCCGCCTATGGTCGGCAAGTACGTTCAAAGAGGCGAAGTCATTGACGTGTTAATCCGGTTTTACAGCTCATTCAACTGAGATTGGATAAACTATACTATTTGTGAGATGTATATAAGTAACAACTGTTCTGTTACAGAGTGCCCAACAAAACATCATTACACTAGGTGAAAGCTTGTCTTGTGATTTTTGTTATGTATGACACCCCATGCTTAGAGCAAGGAATTTTTCAAGGCACTTATATCTTGGTTACTGCTATTGTTCAACAATATTCATGGCAAGGAAGATTGGACGAAAGTTTATAAGTGGGTTGATCATTCCCTTTTCATATGAAAATATAAAATTGTAATTATGGAGAAAATTATATATATCTTCGTTTTTTCAATCTTTTGATTATTTTATTTCTTTGATAGCTTTTGGGAGAGAATTTTTTGGCCCATAGTGAAAAATAGCTATTTATGATACAAGTTCGTAAAGTAGGACTTTTTTGTATGAGCGTGAAGTTTGTTGAATGAGGCGCAGCTGAGTTCTACAAACACGCGAGTACAAAAAAGCCCTTTAGGAAAGTGTTTCATACAAAGTTTTTTCTTCGACAGTTATTATATTGCCAAATTGTAGCAATTATATCATTAATTTGAAGGTTTAATGATATGAATTGTCATCGTATCTTCAAATAAAGACTTCCGAGTTATATTTGACGCAAAATACTGTATTTTTCAAAAATGCATAAATGTATGAACAGTGTGTAAAAAATTACTTTACGCACAGGTGATTTTTTTACGTACTTGTGCGAAAAAGTATCACAAACGGACCGTTTAAGATTATCTTCCAAAATTATTCTTATTCATACAGGGTGCATCATTGAAGCGTGGCTGACCAAAGTTGGTCTTTTTCAAATGAAACACCCAGTATATTTTCATATATTCCGATCCGCTGTTTCATTGGCTGCTCAACGATTTTTTCAATTTTGGATTTCGTTGCGGCTTTGCCGAGTTATCTAAAGTATATATATTTTGCAGACTTCTTTTTGAAAAATCTCCTATTTCACGTTTCGAAATATTTAGTGGAAATTATTCGGTAATCGATAGTCGAAATGGTGAAGTTAATTGTGAATATACTGACACTGAATGTCGTTTTAATTATTTTATCATTCTTCAAAAGCATTCTTGAAAAATTATGAACAACTAGCATAGCAAAAGAAATTTTGAAAAGTAACCATTTTTTCTAGTTCAGTTATCCATGACTACCGCTGAAAAAAATTACTATCGGCATTTGTAAATAGAAGTAACTGTCAAACTACAATCCAGTTGTGTTGACAAATGTGGCATTATGAATTATTGTTTTGAGGATATGGTTCAAATGGTTTATGCTTTGGGGGAAAGTGACGGTAACTGCTTACTGGCATCTAGATTATACCAACAAAAGTTTCCTGAGAAAAGACATCCAGACATGCGAGCATTTCAAGCCCTCCAAACAAGATTTGAGGAAACCGGAACAGTATTTCACAAAAAGTTTGAACGTGCCCGTCCTGTAACGAATGATGAAAATACTCTCGATATTGCATTACATATTACCGAGAATCCCCATGTAAGTACACGTATTCTGAGTAGGGAGTTGGGAATATCACAAAGTAGTGTTTCACGGATGGTGAGAAAATGCAATTTCCATCCATATCATATGCAGTTGATGCAGGAGCTAACTGAAAGAGATTTTCCAAAGCGAATGCGGTTTTGTCAATGGGGTGTAAATAAAATCAGAGAAGAACATGATTTTTTTGAATATGTTCTATTTTTGGACGAAGCCACGTTTCAAAACAATGGACATGTGAATCGGCATAATATGCATTATTATGCAACTGAAAATCCCCATTTCGTTAGATATGTCAATCACCAACAACGTTGGTCACTGAATGTTTGGGGAGGTATCATTGGACAGCGAGTGATAGGGTAATTTTTTTTGCGACAGCTATACAATTTATTAGATGATCTGCCATTGGCAATAAGGCAGAGAATATGGCTCCAACAAGATGGTGCGCCTGCACATTATCAGACTGATGTACGGGAATACATCAACATTACATTTCGTAGAAAATGGATAGGTAGAAGAGGGCCAGTACAGTGGCCTCCCAGTTCACCGGACCTTACAAAAATGAATTTCTTTCTATGGGGATACATTAAATGGGTTGTTCATCAAACTCCGCCTACACCTCCTGGAAATATAAAAGCAAGAATTCGGACTGCTTTCAGGAAATTTTAGAAGACATGCTGGAACGTATGGAGAATAGTTTCCAGAATAGATAGAGACTGTGTATTAGTGAAAATGGCAAGCACATTGAACATATGCTGCATTAATTATTGTTGTTTTCTTTCTTCTGATTTGAATAAAAATAATAATTTGTTTTATTATTGGTTTAATATGATTTATAAAGTTTAATTCCAAATATGACCCCCATCTTTAGGATGTCAAATATCTCGTAAGCGGGTTGTTTTAGGCACATGACATCGAGAATAAAAATTGAAAAGTCATTAAAAAGGCGCTGATATGAATGATAATATACAGGGTGTTCCATTTGGAAAAATCAAAATATTGAAGTTTGAAAATGGCTAAGTTTGTATTGTTGTACCGAACATCCTGTATAATTTATACAATATCCACCATATTCACAATTAACTTCACCATTTCGACTATCGATTCCCTAATTATCTCCACTAAATATTTCGAATCGTGAAATAGAAGATTTTTCAAAAAGAAGTCTGCAAAATAGATATTTTTTAGATAACTCGGCAACGCCGCAACGAAATCCAAAATTGAAAAAATCGTTGAGCAGCTAATGAAACAGCGGATCGGAATATATGAAAATATCTTGCGTGTTTCATTTGAAAAAGACCAACTTTGGTCAGCCACGCTTCAATGATGCACCCTGTATTAATAAGAATTATTTTGGAAGATAGTATTAAATGGTCTGTTTGGCAAAAAAAATATAAGAAATCGAAAAAGTGATTCACAACGGAGCAATCGACCACGGGAATCTTGTTGACTCACCCTGTAGTATGGTAAGATTTTTTTTTGATAATATGTCACGTATTTCATAAAATTTATGCATAAGGACTCGTTTCGTGACGTAGTTGTTATGTTCTGTACATTTTAAATGCTTATCTAGAAAGACGCCAAGGTATTTCATACAAATAGACTTCTCTATAGAATGGCATTGCAATTATCTGTATTACTACAAGAAATGATATGCAGTTTGAGTTTTGAGTCTTCTGGTTGAAGAACAGTTTTAAACTTTGTTTCTGAAATGTGTAGGGACAACATGTTGCTATTTAGCCATGCGTAGATTCGTTAAAGATCTCTTTCTGCAATTCGCTTCATTTCTTTCCATGTTGGTCCATTAATGATTATTGCAGTATCATCTGCGTAACATATGATATGACCTTTCATAGTCCTGTTATATTCCAGTTATATTATTAATGTACACAAGAAAAAGTATCAGACCAAATACTGTTCCCTGTGGTACACCTTTGTGCGCTTCTTTACCAAGGCTTATTTCATCCCCAATCTGAACCAACTGTATTCCTGATAGGTAGTCCTTTAATTATTCTAATGCAATACCTAATACCAAAATTGTCTAGTTTACCTAATAATAGTTCATGACTAACGGTGTCAAAAGCCTTGCCCGATCTTGAAAAATTGCAAGGCATTCAGATGACTTGTCTAATGCTTTCACAAAGTCCATTATGGCGTTTTCGGTATTTGACTTTTTTACAAATCCAAATTGATGTTTGGTTATGACATTGTGTTTGGTAAAGATATCAACAAGTCGTGTTTGTACACATTGTTCAAAGATTTTAGCAATATTAATTATGACAGATAGGTCTGTAGTTATTAATTTGAGAGACTTCCCATTTTAAAAATAGGAGTAACAATCGAAGTTTTTCATTGTTGGGGCAGCTTGTATTAGTAGACATAATATGTTGTTATGAATAATTTTCAGCGTTTTTGAAACAATTTTATCTGGTGGGTGGAGGATTTCCCATGATCAAACCTTCCGATGATAAATATATATTATTATGAAACTGAAAATAATTTTGTTGAAAACATAATAATATCATCAGAAGGTCTAATATCTCTTGTTGGCAACAGGATTGGAGGGCATAATATGAAATGACAAAACAGAACTACAAGTGCTTCTTGTTCTAATGAATGCCTGAGAAGCAACCCCCAAACTTATAAAACTAAAAAAGATTGTTGACATTTTCACGGCTAGAGCAAAATATACAGGGTCTTTCACGACTAGCGTTCGTTAGGAACATATGGAGAGCGATTCAAAATAAAACTTGAAATTTTGTGGTAGCGGGACTTACAAAATAGCCTTCTCAACAAAAATATTTTCAACTTACGGTCTCTTTCCGTTATACAGGAAGTTAAGGGCAACTTATCTCAAATAGAACACCCTGTATTTTATTACAATTTTGAATTTCTCAGCACATTTTAGGCCCACTTTGTATGACAATGCCTATACCCAAATTTGTTAGTTTTCGAGATATTGTTTTTTTTTTTGAAAAATTTGACAGTTACAGCACCACTCCGAAAAAATCATAACTCATAGACAGTAACAGTTGAAAATGTGAAATTTCACAGAATCACACCTTAAGCATCAACTCATAAACAGGTCCATTGAATTTTCGAAAATAATTAACTGGGTGGTCGAAATTTCCACCTATAACATAACATCGAGAAGACTGATGAAATACGATTTTTTCTAATGGAAACCATGCACTATTCTATCATTTTTGGATACTACGAAAAAAAAGGTATCAAGTTCATGAAGAATATCCTATACCTAAAATACACCCCTGGCAAGATATATCCGATTTTGGGAAATATTTGAAATGTAAATCATTCGAAGCAATACCAAACCAAGCAAGCTTTGAAAACAAATGAGGTTACAACAAATATATCAAAATTTGATGCGAAATAAATGACGTATTTCGTAGTTTTCTATTAGTGTACAAAATGTCTCGATTATGGTATTCTAATGAAGATTTCCTGAATTTAATAATTATTTATGGCAAATGCACACAGACCCAATAAAAATATTCTGAGAAAACTTCTAAGAAACTGCCGTGATTTTGGATCTTTTTCGTCTGTCATCAACAAAAAAAAACACTCGTAAACAATGAGGACATCGAAATTGTAGTTTTGGCTTACTTCACAGCCTATCCAGAAAATTCGTTGAAAGACGCAGAAAAGTCACTTAGAATTTTATGTTCGTCAATAAACCTGATTTTAATCAAACATAAGTAGCGTCCCTTTAAATATCACCAGGTTCAAAATCTGAAACCTCACGACTTACCTGTACGAGTGTAATTCTGCAAATTGTTTCTTATCAAGATACAGGAGGACCCTGAGTTCATAAAGAACATTATATGGACAGATGAAGCCAAATTTGCCAAGAATGGTATGTACAACCGCCATAATAGTCATTATTGGGCAGCAGAAAATCCAAAGCTTGTTCGCCAGCGCTACTTCCAGGATTCATGGAGTTTTAATGTTTTTTGCGCTATTAAGAAACACCGAATTTTATGTTTATATCTTTATGATGAGAATATGTATAGCGGTATTTATTCGCATATAATTAGAAATGTGGTTGGTGAATCCATAAGGCATGTTTCTGAACAATACCGTTCCAAGTTATGGTATCAGATGGATGGAGCCCCTGCACATAGTAATGCTACCGTTGCGGGGTTGTTGTATGGAATGTTCGAAGATCAGTGGCTCTGCTACAATGGGCCATTTAAATTTCCTCCTTGCTCTCCAGACCTGACGCCACTGGACTTCTTCATCTGGGGATATATCAAAGAAAATGCTTATGCGGATCCTGTGAGTAATAAAGAAAACATGAAATGAAGGGTTCTGAGAGCTTTCAATAATTTGATTCCTTACATGGTGGTTCTTCGGGTAGTAAGGCCGACGTGTTTTCAGAGAAGAACTCGACGTTTCGCCAATACGAGTGGTTAGCATTTTCAAGAGTTATTTTAAAAATTTTTGCTTTCTGTAGTCGCTGTCAAATGCTTGACATTTGTTATACGTTGTCTCAATAAATACCTGTGAATTGACGTTCTTACATCTGATTGGTCCATAGCGTTAGCAGACATCATAGAATCGTTCGTACCGTTATTTTGTGGGTAGGGAGCTAATTGAGAATTTTTGAGAACTGAAAGCCAAACCTTGTTCAATTGTAGTCCTTCTTCGGTTCTGTTGAAGTTGCTGTGGTGTTTCTGGATTTCAATTTCTTCCCGGAAGAGTCTTGGGTAATACGCAGATGTTGAAGAGATGACTTGGGTTTCTTCAAATTTCACTCTATGGTTATCGTTGTTGAGAGTATGATCTGCGACAGCGGATTTCTGTGTGTGCCCTAACCGACAGCAAGCCTTGTGCTCTTTGATTCTTGTTTTAATGGAGCGTTTCGTGGTTCCGATATAAACGCTGCCACAGGAACATGGAATGCGATAAACCCCAGAAGAGCATAGTACGTCTCGTTTGTCCTTCGCTGATCTAAAGTGGTCTTTCAGTTTCTTTGAAGGTTTATAAACGGTTTTAATCTCATATTTTCTTAGAATACGGCCGATACGATCTGTAACTCTGGGAACATATGGTAAGAATGCTTTTCTTTTTTCGGTGTTGGTTTGACTACTACTTGGTTCACTGGATGGACAGTCATTTGGTCTACTATCTATTCTTCCGTCTCTGATTTCTCTTCTATTTTTCATACACCTCTCAATATCTCTTTCTTTGTATCCATTAGAAAGAAGAGCGTTTTTTAGATGTTTCAGTTCAGCTTCCAGGTATTCAGGTTCGCAAATTATTCTAGCTCGATCAACTAATGTCTTGATTACACCTTGTTTTTGGCACGGATGATGGTTTGAGGTATTGTGGAGATATCGATCAGTGTGTGTTGGTTTTCTATATACCGTATGCCCCAGACGTCTTTCTTTTCGAGAAATGAGAACGTCTAAGAATGCCAGTTTCTTCTCATTTTCAATTTCCATGGTAAACTGAATATTCGGGTGTATGTCATTGATATGGTTAAGGAATTCATTGAGTTTTTCATATTTCATTTTCAATAACAAAAAATATATGAGCAATTAGATGGTGTTTCAATAGGAAGCCCACTTAGCCCAGTTATTGCTAATTTCTTCATGGTAAAACTAGAAGAAAAGGCAATTGAAACTGCAAATTTAAAACCCAAGGTATGGTTACGATATGTAGACGATACGTTTATAATTTGGAGCCATGGACCAGAAAAACTCAATGAATTCCTTAACCATATCAATGACATACACCCGAATATTCAATTTACCATGGAAATTGAAAATGAGAAGAAACTGGCATTCTTAGACGTTCTCATTTCTCGAAAAGAAAGACGTCTGGGGCATACGGTATATAGAAAACCAACACACACTGATCGATATCTCCACAATACCTCAAACCATCATCCGTGCCAAAAACAAGGTGTAATCAAGACATTAGTTGATCGAGCTAGAAGAATTTGCGAAACTGAATACCTGGAAGCTGAACTGAAACATCTAAAAAACGCTCGTCTTTCTAATGGATACAAAGAAAGAGATTTTGAGAGGTGTATGAAAAATAGAAGAGAAATCAGAGACGGAAGAATAGATAGTAGACCAAATGACTGTCCATCCAGTGAACCAAGTAGTAGTCAAACCAACACCGAAAAAAGAAAAGCATTCTTACCATATGTTCCCAGAGTTACAGATCGTATCGGCCGTATTCTAAGAAAATATGAGATTAAAACCGTTTATAAACCTTCAAAGAAACTGAAAGACCACTTTAGATCAGCGAAGGACAAACGAGACGTACTATGCTCTTCTGGGGTTTATCGCATTCCATGTTCCTGTGGCAGCGTTTATATCGGAACCACGAAACGCTCCATTAAAACAAGAATCAAAGAGCACAAGGCTTGCTGTCGGTTAGGGCACACACAGAAATCCGCTGTAGCAGAACATACTCTCAACAACGATAACCATAGAGTGAAATTTGAAGAAACCCAAGTCATCTCTTCAACATCTGCCTATTACCCAAGACTCTTCCGGGAAGCAATTGAAATTCAGAAACACCACAGCAACTTCAACAGAACCGAAGAAGGACTACAATTGAACAAGGTTTGGCTTCCAGTTCTCAAAAATTCTCAATTAGCTCCCTACCCACAAAATAACGGTACGAACGATTCTATGATGTCTGCTAACGCTATGGACCAATCAGATGTAAGAACGTCAAATCACAGGTATTTATTGAGACAACGTATAACAAATGTCAAGCATTTGACAGCGACTACAGAAAGCAAAAATTTTTAAAATAACTCTTGAAAATGCTAACCACTCGTGTTGGCGAAACGTCGAGTTCATCTCTGAAAACACGTCGGCCTTACTACCCGAAGAACCACCATGTAAGTGACGATGGCCACGAAAGCCTTTCACAATTTGATTCCTAACTCCATACAGAAAGCTGCAAATAGTGGTATGCAAAAAATAATATATTCTTGTTTAGAACAAAACGGCAATGTCTTTGATCATCTTTTGAAATGAACCACAATATTATTTGAATTTAAAAAAATTAAGTTAAATTCTAAAATTAAAGTAAAATCTAACCTTAAAAAATGTAAACAAAATAAAATTACTGTATTCGACATCAACAAACAAAGATATAATTCGTCTCTCTGATAGTATTTTATTTCAATCCATCCATTTTCATGTTGAGTTTCCTTTTACCCACGACAGAGTTAATATTAGTTCATTTATTTTCAAAGCTTTCTTGGTTTGGTATTGCTTCGAATGATTTACATTTCAAATATTTCCCAAAATCGGATATATCTTGCCAGGGGTGTATTTTAGGTTTAGGACATTCTTCATGAATTTGATATCTATTTTTTTCGTAGTATCAAAAAATAATAGAATAGTGTATGGTTTCAACTTGAAAAAATCGTGTTTCATCAGTTTCCTCGATGTTATATTTTAGGTGGAAATTTCGACCACCCTGTGAATTATTTTCGAAAATTCGATGGACCTGTTCATGACTTGATGCTTAAGGTGTGATTCTGTGAAATTTTCAACTGTTACTGTCTATGAGTTATGATTTTTTCGGAGTGGTGCTGTAACTGTCAAATTTTTCAGAAAAAAATCAATATCTCGAAAACTAACGAATTTGGGTATAGGCATTTTTATACAAAGTGGGCCTAAAATGGGCTGAGAAATTCAAAAATGTAATAAAATACAGGGTGTTCTGTTTGAAATAAGGAAGTTGCTCTCAACTTCCGGTATAACGGAAAGAGACCGGAAGTTGTAAATATTTTAGTTGAGAAGGCCATTTTGTAAAACCCACTACCACAAAATATCAAGTTTATATTTTGAATCGTTCTCCATATATTCCTAACGAACGCTCGTCGTGAAAGACCCTGTACATATTACCTCGTATGAGATAAATGGTGTTACCCTATATCATTCAGCAGATACATCGAGTCCAAAAACACATAGCCGATCTCCCTCGGTACTCTGATAAGCCCCTCCACTAATTTGGGTATTGTTTTTATCCCAACTGACAAATCGAGTCAAGTGTCAAGTTTCTATGCAAACACAGGACAAGTGAATTGTATTGAACGAATTTTTCATTTCGCTTGAAAAATGGTTAGCAGAGACGAAATTATACTGGATGTATGTGAATGTTTGGTCCATCAAGTCAACATGAAAGTCCATATTATTATTACGAAATGGCAGACATTTCGTCTGGTTGCAGCAACTGCGGTTTTTGGATTTTGCCTTGGAGGATTCCTAGCATCGTTTTTTGGTGAGTTTCATATATTTCGATCATATCATAATACTAATAATTATAAAGAAATCCATTGAATACGCTGAAAATACATTACATTTTGACGAAAAGAAAAACAGGATTGTTCAGCTCTTCAAAAAAGCTGCGCATTCAGTTCTGTCACCTAAAAGGTGAATAAACCTGTTTTTCAATAAAGCTAGTGATCCATAAATATAGAAATGTGATGAAATAATTTTATTATATTGTTACTAATAAATTCGTCTTTAAAAAATATTTTATGAATATTAAGTCTTAAGAAGTCCCTTTAGAATGTGACAAAACCCTAAATCTCAAAATTATTGAAGAGTAATCTGTTTATATAGAATTTTGCAGCAAGAATTGACATGTCTTTGATTTCAGAGGAAATTAGATTGAGAACTTTGCAAACAGTATACGAAAATAATACTTTTTTTCCTATATGAGACTTACTTTTTGGCGAGCGATGGTTATAACAAAAATCATGAGGACAAAAATGCTAAATATTTTTTATTGACAGAAATTGCAAAGGAGAGTTTTTGGCGTTTTTTTTTTCAAAGTTTGTGCTACCACTTTTATACAATAGAACAAGGCTAAAAAATGAATATAAATGATCACTACTGCCAGTTCAAGTACAGTTTCATGACATTACATTATTATATTTCATTGCTGTTTCAGGAGCTATTCTGCGTGGAGGAATACTGGGGTCCTTCATAGGTGAGTTTCAAACAATTTCTTCATATTTACCCTACATAACATCTTCCCTAGCTCACACAAGTCTCTCGAAGACTTCTGAGGGTTGCGCAGGGGTACAATCGGTTGACGGAAATAACAATTAAATCTGATGGCACATTCCATTATCTCTTCAATATTTTTTGTGATATTCCTATACAGGGTGGGTCACGGTCGATGGTACCTTAGACGTTTACGAAGAACGGGACATAGGATCATTCTGAAAATTTGGTTTCTCAAGTAGTTGCTCTTGGTCTATCGATCTAAAATATTTTCAGCAATGCAGCGTTGCCGCTTATACCAGAAAGTAGCAGCCTCTTTGTTATTTCAAATGGGTCACCCTGTATATTTCCGCATTTTTGAACTTGTCATTCTTTTCTGATTATTTCTGCCTCACACTCCCCTTTACCTATCTCTAACGGTTTTTGAGATATTGGTTATTTTCCTTATTTTTTATCCAAAACATAGCGCGAATTGAATGTTTATCTCTGCGGTATTTGGATTCTTAGGAAGTTGAAATTTTGTGTTTAGTTCATCAAGATCATGTACATTGATTCTGTATAGAGAAGTTTGTTCTGCGTTATACAGGGTCATTCAAAATTCATGATCTTACTGCTAGATACGAAAAGGGTTGAAAGTGCGTTTTTTTAAATGGAACATCCGGTATATTATGAAATATCCTGAAAGATGACTAAATTCCCTTCGAATTGATATATCATGTTCCTATACCTAAATAGCCAGAATTCCGAGATAATAGCAATTTTCACTTGTAATCTCCCAAGTGCTTGAATTATTGCCGAAAATTTTTCGAGTACATGAATTTTCTTTGAAAATTCATGTACGAGATAAATTTACGGCAAATAATTCAAGCACGAGGGGGATTCGGTAAAAAAAAATTCACACCGAGAAATGAAAATCATCCAACAATTCATAAGAAATAACTAACGATGGTTTCACCTGAACTATTTATAACCACTGAAATATTGATATGTAAAATACTTAACAAAATTTTCATAAATAAATGTGTTTAAATTTGGAACAAAAAAAATAAAAAAGTTATGTTCTTATCGTGGATTGAACTATCGACCTAGCGACTCATAGGCCGGCGCAACACTACCGCTGAGCTCAAACTCAAAAACATGTATATTCAGATATTTAACTATTTACATTGCATTTCGGTGAAATCTATGTACAACACAACTCTGCTTGATATTTTCCGCTCACCTCCGTGGGCTGATAGGGATCCCGCAGGTTGTGAGGGGGTGCTGGGGTGGGGGGGCTCCGTCGACCCCTGTTGCCAGGGGTCGGCGTTGTCCCGAATGTAGTGTCTCCTCGGCTCCTCAAGAGGAACAGGTGAGGCACCCCAGCTGGTGTTGACGGGCGTAACTCAGATTTTACCTTCCTACATCATGGTATTAGTATACCCTGTCTCCCGCTATGCTAATACAGGGGTTGATTGTCAGATTGATCAGATTTTAGAAGTGTGATTTGTGAGGGGTGTTGTGGATTCCCGGAAAAAGTTTTTGGCAAAAAACCGGTCCTCTATAGAGGTGACTTGGTGCTTAGTCTTGGCGTTGATGGAACAAGTCCAGTTTTTGGTAAATGAGCCCGCCGTGTTTGCGGGGCTCATTGTGGTGTGCCCTTACTCTTGTTATTTCCCTGGTGAGTGAACTCTTGGGAACGTGATATTTGTAAAATTTATTTGAAAGATTCATTATGTGGTCTTGGATAGTGGTGACTTTAGCTAGGTCACGCACGTTTCAAAGAAAATTCATGGACTCGAAAAATTTCCGGCAATAATTCAAGCACTTGGGAGATTACAAGTGCAAATTGCTATTATCTCGGAATTCTGGCTATTTAGGTATAGGAACATGATATATCAATTCGAAGGGAATTTAGTCATCTTTCAGGATATTTCATAATATACAGGATGTTCCATTCAAAAAAACGCACTTTCAACCCTTTTCGTATCTAGCAGTAAGATCATGAATTTTGAACGACCCTGTATAACGCAGAAGAAACTTCTCTATACAGAATCAATGTACATGATCTTGATGAACTAAACACAAAATTTCAACTTCCTAAGAATCCAAATACCGCAGGGATAAACATTCAATTCGAGCTATGTTTTGGATAAAAAATAAGGAAAATAACCAATATCTCAAAAACCGTTAGAGATAGGTATAGGGGAGTATGAGGCAGAAATAATCAGAAAGGAATGACAAGTTCAAAAATGCGGTAATATACAGGGTGACCCATTTGAAATAACAAAGATGCTGCTACTTTCTGGTATAAGCGGCAACGCTGCATTGCTGAAAATATTTTAGATCGATAGACCAAGAGCAACTACTTGAGAAACCAAATTTTCAGAATAATCCTATGTCCCGTTCTCCGTAAACGTCTAAGGTACCATCGACCGTGACCCCCCCTGTATATGCAATGTTATTTATCCTTTCTCCATATTTTGGTGAATTTCTCTTCAAGGGCACTTAAAATTATAATCCAGAGCTCATTGGTAGCAAAAAAATACTTGATCAACAAATGCGTTTTCAAGCAATAATTTGTTTTTTTAAGAAATGATTTTGTTCTTATAGATCATAATATTTATTGCTGATTAAAATTCCAAAAACAAAATTTCAAATATCTTATAAACAATACATTTGTTTATAACAAGTATTTAAACAATCAGAGTAAGAAATTTCAAAAAATCATTTATAAGTAACTTTAAAAAATTAAAATACGAACAAATTGGAATATTAAAAAAAAAAATCATAGCTTTATTTGCATTTTTTAGTCACTTAGATTTTTAATAACAAAGTGGAAAATCAACTTTTTTTATTTTTCCAATGGGGATCTTTCTTATGTTTGTTACTTAACAAATCATGCTGCCGGTTCAACTTCGGTACGGTGTAATATTAAAAAGTTTTATAAAAATAGAAGAACATTTTTTTAGTACTTTGATATACCGGGTGGCTACGGAAGTATTGCCTACGGAATATCTCAGTTATTGTATGAAGTAGGTTTGTGAAATTTGGAGCGTCGATATAATGACATAAGAGCTAGAATTTGAGCATACTGACATGTCGAAGTTAACTTCCGGTCTGACCGGAAGTAACATCAACTTTCTTATTTTAAATGGAAACCCTATTTTTTTTCTTTGAGCTTTATTCAGCATTCAATTCCCTTTCTAATGACATATCACAAGTTGGTATCTAACCAGAAACTTGATCAGAAAAAAATTATTATTGAAATTCACCGAGTAGGCCGTGGAAGCAAAATGAAAGCCAAAAATTGAAAAGTTGGCTATGGAAACCATACGTCACTTGATAACAGTTGCTACTACTGTGATATTTTATTTTCATTCGTAGGCATTATAAAAAGCCGCCAAAAAAAATATTGGAAAAATTGGGAAAAAAACAATACTCTGTAGGTCCATAACTTAAATAGGAACAACTTTTTCTTGCCTGTACTATTCAGCATAACCATTCCTTTCTAATGATATAATAGAAGGTAATTTTTTGAAATGAAATACCAAAAAATCCAATTATTATTCTTCAAATAACGAAAAAACAGATTTATCGAAAAAAAAAATTCAAATTGATAGGATTAAAGATAAAATAAATTTAAAACAAATGTTCGAAATGCATTCCCTCAGCGTCAATACATTTATTGACTCTGGTGATATTTTCATGTAAAACGTTTCTCAACATTTGGGGCGTGATATCTTGGAAAGCTCTACGAATTTTTACTTCTAGCTCATGTAGAGTTGTAGGCTGTGTGGAATACACCCTATTTTTAAGATGCCCCCATAGAAAAAAGTCGCACGGATTAAGATCAGGTGACCTTGGTGGCCACCTGACTGGACCATGGGTTGTTATAAGTCTCTCTTGAAAGCGATTTTGAAGATAATTTCTCGCTATTCTTGAATTATGCGGAGGGGCGCCATCTTGCTGGAAGTACATTCTCTCAGTTATTTCAGCTGGTAGGTTGTTAATGAATTCCGAAATTTTATTCGTTAAAAAATTAAAGTATCTCTCTCCGGTTAGTTGGCCTTGAAAAAGAATGGGGCCAACAATATGAGTTCCAACTATTCCTGCCCAAACATTCACACGAAATCGCTCCTGGAAGCCGCCTTGTTGAAACCGGTGCTCGTTTGCTATCGCCCAGTACCTGGAACAAAAGACCGTTCACACTTTTAGCACTTTACACTTCGACTATCGACAATAATCCAAATAAAGTACAGTACCTACCTTGTATTATTCCTGTTAAATAATCCATTGTCGGTAAATCTTGACTCGTCCAATTACAATATTCCAGGCGCCTTTCACCGTCATTTTCATACAAATGTTGATGCAACTGATACTTGAAGGATTTCAATCGATGTTTTTTCAAAATTTTCCTAACAGAGTCCTTACTTATAGCTAATTCGGCGCCAATCTGCCTTGAGGAAATTGTGCTATCATATTGTACTAAAGCTAATACATTAATTTCAGTTTCCTCATTAATAACAAATGCTTCTTGGTCTTCGTGAACATCAGGCTCTGTTCTTAATTTTTCTTCAAGCCACTGGAAATACCTTCTTGACGGTTGCTGCCTCCCTGGATATCGCTCTAAATACAATCGTTCAGCGGCATAAGAATTTTTTAAACATTCACCATAAATGAGAAGCATGTCAATTTGTTCGGTTCGTGAATAACGGGGCATTTTTTGAATATTCCACTAACTGATTTCGATTTCCAAACCCTGTTAAAATGGCAGAATCAAAAACACTACTTCGAACGTCAAAATAATATGGATAGCAGCGTTCGTGACAGCTCTCATTTCTTTTTTGTTTCATTCCAAAATACATCTTAATCAGCCTACTTGTTAATATTTTGGTTCGAATGATTATTGCAATGGAATGATTATTCTGAATAGCACAAACATCGTCCATAGGTAGATATTAGAATATCTATGGACGATGGCACAGACCAAGTACGTTTATGTTCCTATTTAACCTAGAACCTACATGATATAATTTATCATTCCACATTATTTTTTATTTTATTTTTGCGTATGGCGATAATCTGTTTTGTTATTTGAAGAATAATAATTGGATTTTTCGGTATCTCAGTTCAAAAAATTATTTTCTATTATATCATTGGAAAGGAATGGTTATGCTGAATAGTACAGGCAAGAAAAAGTTGTATGTTCCTATTTAAGTTATGGACCTACAGAGTATTGTTTTTTTCCCAATTTTTCCAATATTTTTTTGGCGGCTTTTTATAACGCCGACGAATGAAAATAAAATATCACAGTAGTAGCAACTGTTATCAAGTGACGTATGGTTTCCATAGCCAACTTTTCAATTTTTGGCTTTCATTTTGCTTCCACGGCCTACTCGGTGAATTTCAATAATAATTTTTTTCTGATCTAGTTTCTGGTTAGATACCAACTTGTGATATCTCATTAGAAAGGGAATTGAATGCTGAATAAAGCGAAAAGAAAAAAAATAGGGTTTCCATTTAAAATAAGAAAGTTGATGTTACTTCCGGTCAGACCGGAAGTTAACTTCGACATGTCAATATGCTCAAATTCTAGCTCTCATGTCATTATATCGACGCTCCAAATTTCACAAACCTACTTCATACAATAACTGAGATATTCCGTAGGCAATACTTCCGTAGCCACCCGGTATATGTCTGTTTTGTAATTTTTTTTAGCTCTAGAAAAAAAATTATGGTTGTTGAATTTGTTTATAAAAAATTGTTAAGTTAACAAACAATGAAATTATTTATAAAAAAAAATTTTTTTGTTAATCTATGAAGAAATGCCTATTATGATTTTGAAGAGAAAATTATTTATTAACTAATTATTAAAAAATGAAAAAACGATTATGAACAATACAAAAATGTATTTAAGGAAAAATATTTTTTTCAATCACTATTTTGCCAAGAAAATAGAGTGGTGAAATTTTTTCTAAAAATGTTAAACTTGTCTATTCGTTTATAAAAAATTGTTCGACAAATGATTTAAATTTTTTTTCCAACGTTACTGAATGCCATTGTTAGATACAAAAACGGCAATAGCATAATATTTGGTGAAACAAATTTTATCAACAACATTTCTTGGACTTTAAATTTTTTGTCAAATTTAAATAATCATTACTTATACCTAAACAAAACAATAAACTTTAATTTACTTTTATCACGTGATCTTGTTGAGTATACGCATAAAAAGGGCTCCACAAAGCCAAAAATTTATAGATATATTATTTAAACTTTTATGTAGTCATTTAAGATAACAAACATTGGAAAAAAATTAATTGATTAACAATAGTATAACGTTTTGAAAAATTGACATAATATTTTTTTTCAACGGATATTTATTCTTTCAAGTGTCTAGATGATAGATACCATAATTTATTCAAAATTTTAAATTAATATTTGTTACTAAAAAAATATATTTTATGTGGTCTTTAGCGGTAGTGTGCCTATGTCGTTACGGCTGGGCGGAGACCTATTTTCGGCGTTGAATTAAAATTATAAATATTAGAGTTAGAATTCCGGGAATCAGGACTTTTTCATCTACAGGGTGACCCAGGGGTGTGTGCATGGTCCATAACTTTTTTTCTATGCAAACAATCGACTTGATTTTTTTTTCAATCGATTGGTTCAACAATGAGTACATTCTGAAAATATTTTCATTGATATACAAGATGTTTCAAAATAAAATACACAACTACGTTAAATTTTTTTAAATGGGAACCCTCCTTTTTTATTCATTTTTTGGATTCGCCACTAAATTGTCAACATAACGCACCCTGCAATAGTTACTTCAGAAGCTTTCAAGATAACTCAACCTACTTTTTCCCAGACTATTCCTCAAGCTTCAGAGCATCTTTTGAAATGCTGGCGAACTTGAAGTCAATGTTCCATCGCCTACTACGATTTTTTTCAAATGAAGGTTTACAAATGGCAATAACTCGATTTTTTCAAATACAACACCCTGTATTTTATTACACCATTACATGGCATTTTCTAAGAGCTTTTCGTCAATATAGCATTTGTGGGGTCTACTTTGTGTAGTTTGCGAAATATGTTGAAAATAAGAAATGTGGATGATTTTTGAGGAATCTAGTAGGCTGCTTTCGTAAAATTTGACATCCTTGTACTGTCAATAATTGTACACGTAAAATTGTTGAAAATGAATTTCACTCGCGAAGAATTATTGATGCTACAGGAAAATCCTCACGTAAGCACTAGGAAAATAGCAGCGGAAACGGATATTTCACAAAGTAGTGTGAACAGAATAATATTGAAACATAAGTTCCACCCTTTTCATCTGAACCTACATCAAGAATTGTATGGTGATGATTTTGCCAATAGAGTTGCGTTCTGTATTCAAATGAATGGCATGATTGATGAGGATTATAATACTTTAAACAAAATTCTGTTTTCTGATGAAGCAACTTTCAAGAACAACGGTTCGGTCAACAAACACAACATGCATTATTATGCAGTCGAAAATCCTCACTGGTTGAGGACCCTTGTCCACCAACAGCGATGGTTGCTTAATGTTTGGGGAGGAATTATTGGAAATCACTTCTTCGACAATGTGCTAAATGGTGAAAGATATTTACGCTTCCTTCGCGAACATCTTCCGAGAATGTTAGAAGAAGTGGATTTGAATACCAGAAGAACCATGTGGTTGCAGCACGATGGTGCGCCGGTGCATAACCATAGTATAGTTCAAGGATTTTTAGAGGTACTATTCCTTGGCCCGCGCGATCCCCAGACCTTACGCCTCTAGATTTCTTTCTTTGGGGATACGTGAAAGAAAGGGTTTTCAGAGATCGTCCGACAACTGTAGATGGATATGAAAAATAGGATCACAGAAGCCTTCCGTTCAACTAATGGAGCAATGCTTGCTAGAGTTCGGGACTCATTCACAAGAAGACTAGCAGCTTGTGTGGAACATGATGAGGACCTATTTGAGCATTTATAATAAAAATAAAAAATAAAATGTTCACATGGTTTATTGTTAATCACTCTTTCCTGTTATTGTAACTATTACTAGAATTATTGTCTTTGTAATGTACTCCTGTTTATATTACAATTTCAAAAACATATTATCTCCATAATTTTAAGAATGTGTCAAATTTTACGAAAGCAGCCTACCTACTAGATTCCTCAAAAATCATCCACATTTCTTATTTTCAACGTATTTCGCAAACTACACAAAGTAGACCCCACAAATGCTATATTGACGAAAAGCTCTTAGAAAATGTCATGTAATGGTGTAATAAAATACAGGATGTTGCATTTGAAAAAATTGAGTTATTGCCATTTGTAAACCGTCATTTGAAAAAAATCGTAGTAGGCTATGGAACATTGACTTCAAGTTCACCAGCATTTCAAAAGATGCTCTGAAGCTTGAGGAATAGTCTGGGAAAAAGTAGGTTGAGTTATCTTGAAAGGTTCTGAAGTTATGAATTTTTCTGTGGGTCCATGCACGACGCGATTTTGACACATAAATTGACATAAGTCAAAAACTATTGCAAATAGGTATATGAAACCAGGGTGCATTATGTTGACAATTTAGTGGCGAATCCAAAAATGGAATAAAAATGGAGGGTTGCCAAAAAAAATTGAACGTAGTCGCGTATTTTATTTTGACATCTTGTATATCGATTGAAAAAAAATCAAGTCGATTGCTTGCATAGAAAAAAAGTTATGGACCATGCACACACTCCTGTGTCACCCTGTATAAGAATCTTTTTTCAAAATTCCTTAAATGTCAATAGTTTTTGAGTTATCAACAAAAAACGAAATGCTACCTTTTTTATCTTAATTTGTTAATAACAATTGCAATTTTTTATGTGTTAATACATACTTTCGAAACATTTTTCTAGATGTTATTCCGAATAGCTCATATTTTTAGGAGCTTGATCAAGAATTAACACGTTTTTGAACTTGTTAATCACACTAAATAAACAGAACATTTATAATTCATTGTCGTCATCTTACACAAACTCTTATAGTACGTACTCCAATTTTTTTTATCAACAATAATTAATTATTTTAATTTTTTTTGCAGGTGCCTTCCTAGGATCTGCTGTATCTGTAAACTTGAGAGTGGACGAGAAACGTGCAAACGAAGTAATCAGGAATGACTTGACGTCAGAACAAAAATCGTTGCTAGTTGAATATGTCAGAATTTTTTTCGAGGGAAAGCATCTGATAGATACAACAAATACTTTGTCTATGATTTCCGATAAAAAGGAGCAGGAATCGGCTATAACGCGAAGTGTATCAATTTTTTTTCGAAACGAAATGGATTATGTTGTTAACTATGACATGGTCGGGTATCCAAAAACGTTTTACAGTGATCTTTAATTATTTTTTAAAAAATTTGTGGTTTGTGAAATGATATTTTCATGTTATGAACTCCAATGATACTCTAAAGGGTCAACTTAACACGTGTTTTATGAATAAATTAATATCGAGACCGACTAGTTTTTTTTATTACAAATATTCACAAAATTAAAGTAGTTTCGACAGTATCTTATTTACGTTGATTTTTCAGTAAAATTCATATCATTCAGGAGGTAAGACTGTTGAAAAATTAAATAATGTCAGCAACTTAGACAAAGTGATGAATTTGATTTTTGAGTTACAATCGAAGCCAACTGTCAAAATGGTGGTATTATATGAATATCTATTATCGCCTTTAAAAACAATGTAGAACAATGTAGAAAGGTAACAGCTGTGGATCAATTCTTTATAATTTTAATCTTTATGTATTGTCATAATTGATTCAAGTTTTTATTAAGAGAGACTACTGTATGTACAGGGTGTCCCAAATTCGAGCCTCATCATTGGGATCTCGGAAACCAGAAGAGATACGAGGTAGGTTAAATGGAGGCAAAGTTGCGCAACTTGGTGCTCATTGAAACGCCGCTTTCATATTTGAAAAATTCCGAATACTTCCGAAGATTTTTGGAAAAAAACAATTATTCGCGATTTCATTTTTATTTTTTTGTGACTCTTTTGAATAGATATAACAAAACAAATTTCACATTCGCATTGCTACTTTTTCTGTTCTACAAAATAGTGTTATCAGATTTTCAAACAAACGTTTCGTATTTGAGCTGCCATCATCAACTTTGTTTTTTTAAATACTGCCCTGGATTTTTTATTATGGATTTTAAAATCTTCTAATGTCCCAAAACAAATGATGTATCGCACTTATTCGAAAAATTTATATTCCATAAGAACTCATGTGTTAGAGAGAGACAGAGAATAGATTTGTGGTAAGATCTTAGCAGGACATCGTTAAAATAATTTTTTCGAAAAAGAACGATACATCATTATTTTAAGGACCTCAGAAGCTCCTAAAAATTGATATAAAACAGGCATGATGTTTTAATTATTCCAAAAAAAGTCAAACAAAAATGATAAAATTGAATACCCAATGAAAGTTAAAGCAAATATTCAAATTGTAATCCACCTGCTTGAATGCATTTTCGTGTCAGTCTGTGAAGTTTATGGATGGCACGCTGAATGGTCCTCGCAGGGATAGCCCTGATCTCCCTTATTAGGTCTTGTCGTAATACTTCAAGATTTTGTGTCGTGTTTCGATAAAGACGGTTTTTGAGAAATTCCCAAAGAAAGTAGTCTAGAGGGTTTAGGTCAGGGCTTCTAGCTGGCCAACGTACGGGACCTTGGTTTCCAATCCATTTATTAGGGAAAAATTCATTTAATAAATTTTTAACACATCTCCCATTATGAGGTGGTGCACCGTCTTGTTGCCACCATAGTTGACGTAATACGCCCAAAGGTTCTTTCATTAAGGAATCCGATATATTGGTCCTTATTAATTCTGCATATCTATCGGAATTTAATTTTCCTTGAATAAAAAAAAGGCCTATAATTTTATTGTGCCACATACCGACCCATACGTTAAATGATTGTCGTTCCTGAGGTCTTACTTCTTGATTCTGCCTTGGGTTTTCTGTTGACCAATAGTGTTCGTTATATCTGTTAAATAGTCCAGCTGTTGAAAAACTGCATTCATCTGTCCATATAGTTTTATTTAGGAAGTCATCATTTTCATCAATTTTATTTTGCAACCAGTTACAAAATTCTAATCGTCTCTCAGCATCGCCAGGTCTTAGTGTTTGACTAATATGGATTTTGTAAGGTTTATATCCACGCTTATTTAAAGTTCTCCAAACTCTCATTCGCGGTAAACCTACTTCTTCTGAGAAAACTCTAACTGAAGCTCGAGGATTATTATTGGCCTTAAAAATAATTTAAAATTATTCATTTTACTTTCTACTTTGTAACAGTTTTCAAACTTACAGTGTTCAAGATAATTTGTTCCTCTTCTGGATCGATTCGTGTTCCATATTCAACCCTTGGCTTAAAAAAACTTCCGTACTGAACTAAATTATTATCAATATTAGCAAAATAACTATAATGCGGCTGCCGTCTTTCTGGATATTCCAACAAATAGCGCTCACAAGCCGTTTTTGAATTTCGATTCGAAATATAATAAATCCTTATCATGTCTCGTTTTTCTTCGTTAGAAAAAGTCATTTTCGTTTAATAAGCGTTAACGATTAGTGAACGAACAGTGAACTGTCAAAATATTGGATAATTTAAACATTAACAAATGAACTAAGATAGCCAGAATGCACGATGCACAGCCACTTTGATAAAATGCAATTATTTTTGTAAATATAGCCTAGGGCCTAGAGTTTGAGGGATGACACTTCAATTATATTATTTATTAACCACCCACTTTTATGTTAGTTTATTGAGTTTTATGCAGTGCGTAATTGCAAAAAAAGTTTGTTTTAACTCTATTAAAAATCAAATTTTTGTCTCTCTCTAACTCATGAGTTCTTATGAAAAATGCGATTAATATAAACTTTTAGAATAAGTGCGATAAATCATTTGTTTTGGGACATTAGAAACTTTTAAAATCTATAATAAAAAATCCAGAGCCGTATTTAAAAAAACAAAGTTGATGATGGCAGCTCAAATACGAAACGTCTGTTAGAAAATCTGTAACACCATCTTGTAGAACAAAAAAAGTAGCAATGAGAATGTGAAATTTGTTTTGTTATATCTATTCAAATAGAGTCACAAAAAAATAAAAATGAAATCGCGAATAATCGGTTTTTTCCAAAAATCTTCGGAAGTGTTCGGAATTTTTCAAATATGAGAGCGGCGTTACAATGAGCACCGAATTGCGCAACTTTGCCTCCTTTCAACCTACCTCGTATCTCTTCTGGTTTCCGAGATCCCAATGATGAGGCTCGAATTTGGGACACCCTGTACAGGGTATATCTTGACAAGTTAACGCGATCCATATATAGAAAACTAATCGTAGGGCGATTCTGAAAATTGGTAGAATGGGTGAAGAACTAGTGAGGAATTCAACTAAAATATTTTCGTTGATGTGACGTTTCCGGTTTCACCGGAAGTGACGTCATCTCTGTTATTTTTAATGGCACACCTTGTATTTCACCTCATGTTTGAATTTTCCTCATGATTTCGATTCTAACTCATGTATCATACCCCATACCCAAACTGAACCGTTTTTGAGTTATTCGAGTTTTTTTTTTGAAAAAGTGGCAGAAGCAGCCTATTGAACATAGGTTATTTTTATGTAAAACAACATTTAAAAAAATATGCAGTGAGTGAATCGTGAATACTGAAGGTTAATTTATCCTCGATCGTGTGAAAGATACACAAACTTGAAGAAAATTTTGGTTATCAATTTGTTTCACTAGAGTTACAAAAGTGATTACCAGTAGACCATTGACCATAAGCAATCGAACCACCAATGGGGTATAAAATCATGAATATTGTAAGGTGCACGATTTGAAAAATTCATGAGAGGAAAGTTTGAATTTCGTGAAAATCATATTATTTTTCTGACCACCCTGTATAACTTTCGAAGGAGATGAGTATTTCATATGATAGAATATGCTACCGACTACCAAGAGCTTTGAATGATTTCATAAATTCTTGGTAGTATGAATGATGGGTTTGTCTTCAAAAATGTCTGCATTTAAAGAAAAACTGGTATAACTTGGCATCGCCTTGTCAGATTTTCAAAAATAAAATACTAATAATTAGCTTAAATGAATGAGAATTCAGATATGTTGAAATATATGGTTCCATTTAAAAAAACTGATGTTCGATTTTGTGAGCCTTTCTTGAGCCCCTCGTATAAAAAATAATCATTCCTGAAGTTAGTTCTCATAATGCAATAGGATGTGAAATAATAATATTTTAAAAATTCCTATTGGTTCAAGAGATATTTAACTGTCCCACTGGTCTAGGGACACACTGTATAATGTTGAAATTTTTTATTTTTCTCATTCACTTATTGGACCCACATTTTTGCGCACCCTGTGGATTATTCAGTGAATGTGAAAATAGTGCGTGATCCGTTTATTTTTCAATAATAACGATTCACTTACTACATATTTTTTGAAATGTTAATTTACATAAAAATGACGTACGTTCGAGAGGCTGCATCTGTCACTTCTTCTAAAAAAACTCGAATAACGCGAAAACGGTTCATTTTGGGTATAGAGTATGAGTTAGAATCGAAATCATGAGAAGAATTCAAAAATGAGGTGAAATACAGGATATGCCATTAAAAATAACAAAGATGACGTTACTTCCGGTGAAACGTCACTTCAACGAAAATATTTCAGTTGAATTCTTCACTAGTTCTTCACCCATACTACCAATTTTCAGAATAGTTTTCCTCTATATATAGATCGCGTTAACTCGTCAAGATATACCCTGTATACTATGTATTTTTCCTCATTACATTCATGAAAGATTTCGCAAAATCACACAAATAATAAAAAATTATAATTTTTCAAATAATGATAAAATTGACCAATCTTTTGAAAATGAGGCACAATATTCAGCTTTTGCCCTCATATCACCCAGACCTCAATCCAATATGTGTTGTCCTGCCCCTTATTATCATTATTATTGTAAGTAGTTCTTATAGAACCTTTCTACTTCCCGGTGTCAGCTATAGCTCGTGAGTTGGTTGGATGGTTGGTTGGTTGGTTGGTTAAAGGCTGCCGGGCGAGATACCTGAGGTTTCCCTTAACACTGAGACCAGCTTGTAGAGTTGCACAAGTTTGACTTGAATGTTTGAGATTGACTTGAGTTTGACTTGAATTTAAGTCAAACTCAAGTCAATCTATCAGAAAAAAAATTCAAGTTAAATCAAACTGGACAATGGTTACAGGTTTGAAAATTCAAACTGTTTGTCAAACTAGTTTGAAAGAGTTTGAAAAATAATTTATTTAGTAGATATACCTTAAATGGGTAAAATATTTATGTTAAATATAGTAAGTAGGTACAACAAATACATTTATTTCAAACAAAACGTAAATACATTATTTCAAACATTTTTTTTAATCAACTCGAACTTGTCACCTCAAAATTCTTCGTGGAAAGTAAAGTTCTTAAAAATTAAGTAAAAGCAACAATATATTACATAGTAACCTCTTCCTGCGATCCTTGTGTGATATTTGTTAAGGATTCTTGTTGAAGCCACGAATTTAAACACATTAATGTTCTAATAGACTGGTCATTTAATCGGTTTCGTTTTTTTGTGACTGTCAAAGAAGCTCTCGAAAAATAGCGTTCTATGCAGGCTGATGTTGCTGGGGTGGCAAGAAAGTCCCTCGCCATTTTTGATAAAGTTGGAAATGCAGTTTCGTGCCGTTTCCACCACTTTAATATGTCCTCGGTATACTGTCAGCTCGTGATTCAGCTGCGTATTTGTCGATTTCGTATCTCCATGAATTTTCATTTCTATTTATTTTTGGAGATGATTGGAAAAGTCCAAACAAGTCTTAATCAAAATCGGTAACTTCATCAGACTTTTTTTCGAACACACTGACTATACATTCAGTTTGGGTTTGGGGTGACTCTTTGTCAGTGTAAGGTGAATAATAATTTTCTTTATAAATTTCTTCAAATTTCTTGATGGCTTCATCTTTCAAGGATTGTTCCCATGTCGTTAGAGAAAATGTTTCAATTTTATGACGAGGATCCAAAATTAAAACGATACAATACATCCAATTAGTCTTACTGTAATGCTTAACAATTTTATCGCGAGCTGCCTGAAGGGCAAGAATTATTTTTGCATCAAGATCGTCTCTATTTTCTTTATTATCTAGTTCATGCGCCCATCTTTCTAGTTTGTCGAGTAGCATATTGATCCCAATGACCACCATAGGAAGGGTAGAATATTTCTCTCCTTCTAAAATTGTAGTCAGGGTTTTGAAACTTTGTAAATACTTACATGTTCTTTCAATAACATTCCATTCTGTATCATGTATTCGAAAATGTAAAAGAGTATCGGTATTGTCACAAAGAATATTAATCGAACGTTTGAATTGTAACGCCCAGGACAGCATTTCCAACGTAGAGTTCCATCTGGTTTTTACCTCCAGTTTGGGAATGGTCATGTGTAAATTTAACAAGTCTGTGCGTGGGATCCGCCTACGCTAGGATCCACCTAACGCTCAGACTTGGCCTCCGGCGGTTAACTCTCGCGCAAGCGCTCGACCTCGCGCTTCGCGCGAGCACTTTTCGAAAGCTCAGATGTTGAAATGCCTAGAAATTGTAGAATTGTTTTAATACAACGACCTCATTGTGTAGCCTTGTTTTTTTACCTATAATTGGACACCAATAATATGAATACAACGACCTTAATGCCTTTAAAACTATAATTGGATACCAATAATATGAATACAACTACCTAATGCCTTTGAAACTATAATTGGACACCAATAATATGAATACAACGACTTTAATGCGTTCACAACTATAAATGGATAACAATAATATGAATACAACTACTGTAATTTGAAACTATAATTGGACACCAATAATTTGAATACAACGACTAATGCGAGACTTGAGAAAAAATCCCAGTATATTTTTCAAGACATGACTGTCTTGTCTAGAATAATTTCTCACAAGAATACGCGTTTTCAATACATGACTGTCTTGAATAATTTCCCATAAAAGTACGCGTTTTCAATACATGACTGTCTTGAATAATTTCCCATAAAAGTACGCGTTTTCAATACATGACTGTCTTGAATAATTTCCCATAAAAGTACGCGTTTTCAATACATGACTGTCTTGAATAATTTCCCATAAAAGTACGCGTTTTCAATACATGACTGTCTTGAATAATTTCCCATAAAAATACGCGTTTTCAATACATGACTGTCTTGAATAATTTCCCTTAAAAATAAGCGTTATCAATACATGAGTGTCTTGAATATGTTCCCACAAAAATACGCGTTTTCAACACGTGACTGACTTGACTAATTTCTCACAAAAATACGTGTTTTCAATACATGACTGTCTTGACTAATTTTCCACAAAAATACGTGTCTAAAAAAATTTCATGTAAACTTCTTTCCAGTGACATATTTCCCAGACTATCGATATCACGGAAAAAATGTTCAAACAATTTTTGTAGACTTTTATGAGATAATTAAAAAAGGTTTTCTTGTGAAACTTGAAAATCTGTCGCTATCTTTGAGTTTTTGGTGTTTTTATAAAGTCCCAAATTTTTACAAATCGCAATTTTTTTTTCAAGAAATGGAAAATTTGGAAGATACGTTAAATACGAAAAAATCCAGGCGCTTCGCGCATGGAAGAATTCGAAGGATGTGGAGGGAAGTAAATATTCAAAGATCCTGGCGCTTCGCGCCCGGGAAAATTCGAAGGAGGGGGAAAGTAAAAATTCAAAAATCCGGGCGCTTTGCGCCCGGAAAAATTCGAAGGAGGAGGGAAGTGGATTTATTAAAATCGAAGGAGAGGGGGTCAGTGGATATTCAAAAATCCGGGCGCTTCGCGCCCAGAAAAATTCGAAGGGGAGGGGGTAAGTGGATATTCAAAAATCTGAAAGTACCAAATTTTTCGTTTTTAGGAAATATTTCCCAGACTATTCATTTAAGGGAAAAAATCTTGTTACATTTTTTGTAGACTTTCATGAGATGATCAAAAAAGGTTGATTGTAAAACTTGAAAAACTGTCGCTATATTTGAGTTTTTGGTGTTTTTATAAAAAAAAATCAACATTCTGTTTATTTTTCAAAATATGAAAAAATGCCATTGAAACTTTTGGTAGACATCTTTGAGATAAATGAAATTATTGATGTACATTTTTTCGATATCTCGTTTACTTTTCGAGTTTTTGGTGATTTTTGGAAAAAATGGGAAATTTTTTCTAAGTCCCAAATTTTTCGTTTTTTCGAAATATTTCCCAGATTATTGATATAGCAGAAAAAATTATTGAACATTTTTTGTAGACTTTATTGACATGATCAAAAAAGATAGATTGTGAAATTGGAAAATCCTTCGCCATATTTGAGTTTTTGGTATTTTTATAAAAAAAAAGTCTATATTTTTTTTATTTTCCATGATATGGAAAAATTTCATCAGAACTTTCTATTGACATCTTCCAGTATATTAAAACAGTTTATATAAATTTTCTCGATATCTCCTATAGTTTTCGAGTTTTTGGTGTTTTTCGAAAAAAATGCGAAAATTATTTCTAAGTCCCTAATTTTTAGATTTTGTGAAATATTTCCCGGACTATTGATATTACAGAAAAATTTTATCTGAATTTTTTGTAGACTTTTATGAGATGATCAAAAAAGATGATATGTGAAGTTGGAAAATACGTCGCCATATTTGAGTTTTGATAAAAAAATTGAAAATTTTCAAAATATGGAAAAAGTTTTCGGACACTTTTTGTAGATCTGTTCAAGTACATCAAAACTTTTCATATGCAATTTCTCGATATCCTGTATCGTTTTCGAGATTTTGAGGTTTCAAAATTAAAAAAAAAAATTCAACTTTTTTTCACTTTCTAATCAAGTTGGAAAAAAACGGTTCAAAGTATCAGTGAGGCTAGTGAAGACGTACCAGAAGAAGTTTTAATATTTCCATTTGTTTCATTGGTACGGTCAATATCTCGATTTTCCATTATTTTGGAATATTTCCCGTACTATTGATTTTACGGAAAAAATTTATTTACGTTTTTTGTAGGTTTTTTGAAGGCGGTCAAAAAAGAACTCCTGATAAATTGGGGAAATATCGACCGTTTTTGAGTTATTCCGTTTTTTAAAAAATACAAATTTTTATTTTTAGTTTTTTCGAGTTTTCCCAGTTTTCCGATCATTTTGGTGAAAAATGGTCCGCATATATTTTGTTCCCCTATTTGAGCTCTACCTATCGCATTTTTTGAAATTCAGTTTCGATCATTGGTTCGACGTATTTTTGAGTTTTTCACTTTTCGGAAAATCGCCCGAAAAAGCCGTAATCATTTTCCGATCCCTCTCAAAAACTATACACTTGTGTAGGACATATAGGCGTATACCTCCAAAAAATATTGCAAGAAAAAAATCAATTCCTGAACAGCTATCGAGTAAAGTAGGAAAAACCGGAAAAACCCTGTAAAAATTTTCCTGATTTTCCTATCGCAAAACAAAAAAATTTGAGAAATATTGTCCTCGAGTTATTGATATGGTTCAAATTTCAAAGCGATATCTCAAAGGGTTTGGAAATGCGAGCCTGCCAAAGTGCCACGACAGAGCTACAGACAGACAGAGCGACAGACAGACAGACAGACAGACAGACAGAACGACAGACAGAATTTTCGAAAAATTTTTTTTTTTCGACGGGGATCATTTTCCTAGAAGTAACTATGGGTCTAAAACGTCAAATAAAAAAGTTGGGGTCCGCTGGGGGGCAATCGTAGATAATACAACTTCCTAAGAGGTCGTTGTATAATGAGTCGCAAAATTTTGCGAAGTTTAATCTTAACATTTCGGAGTTTTAATTTTTTTTACAATTGTTGCAGTATTTTCAGATAATGTATTTTCATTATCACTAGTATCAGAGTCTTCGTCTTCGTTTTCTTCAGACGTTAACTCAAACACTTGCATTAAATCTCGAGCAGCTAAGTCAAGAATATGTGCAAAACACACGTACCTAATGCTTATTCGCACCATCAAAATTTTCTATTATGTTTCCCAATTCTTTTAAAAACGTGAAATTACTATTAGTGTTGTCAGTAGTAATACCTTGAATAGAGTGTGTAATATTGAATTCAGCCGTTATTTTAAAAAACAAAGTTGCCATTGCAACGCCAGTATGTTGTCCTTTTGCGGGTACAAAATCTAATAAAAAAGAATGTAATGTCCAGTCACTATCAATTAAATGAACGGCTACTCCATAGTAGCCCGTCATCGAATGGGAAGACCATCCATCCATCGTAAACGAAATTTTTGAGTCACAAGCATTTAAAAGTATCTTTACTGAATTTTTCAAAACATCAAATTTGGAAAATATTCGTGACTTCAACTGGTTTCTTGAAGGGACAATTAAGTTTGGATTAATGTAGTTGTATAATTTGTGGGTTATATCATCTTCAAAGAAGTTAAACGGCAAATATTTTTTTACTCCACTAATAGATCCATAAATTTATTTTTCTCTGTCTCCAAGTCCAAAGTTTTATTTTCAGTTTGCCCAGTAGAATTCTAAAACAAACAAAAAAATATTTTTGACACCATTTTAGAGAAACTAATCAAAAATCAAGAAATCTGGCACTAGAGCCCCCTGGTAATAAAAATTACAAGTACAATAAAACAAACCGCATATTTTCAACTATAAGAATAAAGGAGATGCCGTCCAAAAACTGTTCTGACTCGATTTTGATAGAGGCGACTATAGCGACCGCGGCGCTACGCGGCGGCGTTCGAATTTACCACGTGATATCGGGGCCTCTTAAGTAAATTTATTACGAAGGTAGATGGTAGCTGACCTCTATAAGGCCAAAAATCACTGGCGTGGTTGTGGTTCTAGGATTAATTGTGTAAAAACTTACCAGGTCATTTTTACAATTTTGGATCCAACGTTTTATGTTGTTACTACCACAAATACTACTTGTTCCAGAAGTTGTTGCTTCCTGCGGAAATTCTTCTTCATACAATTTTTTGTGGCTCTTCATCAAATGTCGTTTTAAAGAACTAGTACCACTATTTGGCATTTTATACCGTTGTTCTTTATTTTTACATAATTTGCACTTTGCAATTTTCATTGTTTTGGAATCGCCTGCCGCAACATCAAAAAAATCTGTATATTTCTTTTTCTTGTTGATTAATTTTGCCTCGTCTACAGATTTTTTTTTCATAGTTTTTGCATGGGGGAAATCTTCAAAATCAGACTCACTTTGTTCTGGTACGTATTCCGAGCCGCTACATGAAAAAGGTTCAGGTTCAGACATTTCGACTTCAGACATTATCGCACAACGCACACACTTCAAAACAAACGTAACAAGCCAAGCGTATCCTTCTAAGTTCTAAATATGAACTATAACCAATTTGCGGAGTAGCAGAATACAGGTTCAGACATGAAAACAAATGGCGTTAGGGGTAGGGGTTAGGCGGTACGCTCTCAATTATTAGAATTGGAAGTTAACACGTTGCGCAATATGATATTCAAACTTCAAACTGTTTGAAGGAGTTTGATTTCAAGTCAAACCTAAAGATACAGAAATCAAGTCAAGTCAAACTTTTTTACATAAAAAGTTTGATTTTCAAGTCAAGTCAAGTTTGTTGAGTAAAATCAAACTAGTTTGACTTGATGCATCTCTACCAGCTTGGGTCTATATTTTGTATTATTCGGGAGCCAGGGAGTTTAATAAAACTACCTTCCAGTGATTGTTCAAGGAATATCTATTAAATCAATAAGTGGAAAGATTTCAATCAAAATGTTTTCATTGACAATACATGCCCAATGTCACTATGATGGTACATTTTATCAAATGTAACAAAACTAGGATTAAAACTAATAATAATACATATTTCAACGATTTCTTTCAACACATGCTACCAGTTGAAAGTCCCAAGATTTTGTTGACAGCATATTACGCTTTTTTTCATTCACATCTCTGATATGGTATTATTTTATGGGGAAACTCTTCTTCTTCGGATATAACACCAAAAATTAGCCATTGAAAAAGCATACGTTAAAAAATCGTTTTGAGATACCACCTTTTTTTACGTGTTCAGTTGATAATTTCGGGGCCTTCTACACGAGATAAGAGAGTATGCTTTTTAATTTTCGTGGGTTTTTCAGTTGAAACTGTCGGAAAAACCACTTGCATACATTAAAAAATCGTTCAGAAATATCAATTTTTTTTTGCAAATTCAAAATTGGTTGGTGCCGCCGCTGCATGCGAGCAGTCTTAGATATTTGGTGAGAACATTTATAAACCTATGATAATAATAATTTTTAAAAATCATACGTTAAAAAAACGTTTCAAGTAATGTGTCGTTACGGCCGACCTATTATGGCATGTGTCTCTGCTTGGAACTGTCACATGTAGTCGTTTAAGGTTCCACATGTAAACGCCGTATTGATGTTTCGTTTTTCACCTACGCTCTGTTTTTGTGTACTCTCTCCCTCTCTCTCTCTCTTGGTACTCGAATAAATCAGTTTACTCGAAATCGTGCTTCACTTAACATGGCGCAGTCAGAAGTTGACAAAAAGTGACAATTGTTAAGTGAATAATTACCCAGTTGAAATTTATGTTATATGAAAAAAAAAAGTTATAAAGTCATATAAACATCGAAATGGCAGAATACAGAGGTATTGCAGCTATGAACTTCTCTGGAAACTTGTCAGAAAATTGGAAGCAATGGCGGCAGAGATTCGAAAATTACTTAGTGGCATCGGAGGTCAGCAAAAAAGACGATAAAATACAGATTGCTCAACATCTACACTATATTGGAGAAGAAGGAATGTCGATATATAATACATTTACTTTTTCAAGCGAAGATGAGAAAAATAAATTGAAAGTGAAAATGTTTGAAAATCATTTTCTTCCGAAGAAAAACTTAGCTTATGAGAGATTCAAATTTTTCTCTAGAAAGCAACAAATTGGTGAGACAATTGAACAATTTGTAACTGACCTAAAAAACAAAGCACGTTCGTGCGAATTTGCCGATTTGAAAGATGGACTCATCAAGGACATGTTGATTTTTTTCTGGCCAGGAATGTGTCAAGAAATCGAAAATACAATTTTAAATTGTAAAATTTGTCTTAAACACAGAGTGTCGAATCCAAAACAAGAATTATTATTACATGAAATAAAAACGATTCCATGGTACAAAATTGGGTGTGATATCCTGTACATGGGGCGTGATATGTACTTACTAGTTGTAGATTATTATACCAAATGGGTAGAATTAGTTTTATTAGAAGAAAATGCTCATTCACTTACAGTGGTCAACCGTTTGAAAGAAATATTTGGTAGGTTAGGTATACCATCCATATTGGTTTCAGATGGAGGCCCACAATTCAATTCAAATTATTTCGAAAACTTTGCAAATAAGTGGAATTTTCAACATATAATGTCAAGTCCTAGATATCCACAATCAAATGGGATGGTTGAAAGAGCTAAACAGACTATGAAAAAGGTGCTTCAAAAGGCGTTCGAAGATAAAAAGGACATAGATCTAGTTTTGTTGATGTATAGAAATACTCCAATGGAAACGGGCTATTCACCATCCCAGTTGATGATGTCTCGTAATCTAAGGGACATTTTACCAAATACTGAACATGAGCTGAAACCTCAAATAATTGACTTTGATAGCTATAATAAAAAAATGAAATTGCATAGACAAATACAAAAACAGTATTATAATCGTTCCAGTAAAAATTTGAAAAATCTGAATGTTGATAACAATGTAAGATTTCAAAATAAATTAGGTTCAGAATGGTCATTTGGCAGAATCATAGATAAACCTAGAGAGCGTTCCTATCTAATGGATCTAATGGATCTAATGGATCAAAAATAATTAGGAATCGAAAGTTTATTGAGATTCTGCCTGATCAAACTGATTTACCGGCTCGTCCTTGTAACGATGTAACGAGAAAATGATTTATCATCCTTATTTGATGATTCTTTTGCAAGTAAAGATAATTCTTATAATGTTCCAGAATCTACGTCATCAGGAAGAGCAATAAAAAAGCCTGATAGGCTTATGTATTATTAGTGTTTAGGAATTTAAGAATCAATCCATTAATTTTCGATTTGAGAATGAGTAAATTGAAAGGGGAGATGTCACATGTAGTCGTTTAAGGTTCCACATGTAAACGCCGTATTGATGTTTCGTTTTTCACCTACGCTCTTTTTTTGTGTACTCTCTCCCTCTCTCTCTCTTGGTACTCGAATAAATCAGTTTACTCGAAATCGTGCTTCATTTAACAGGAACATTGCCAAATGGGACTATTACGTTCCTTTTTTGCCTCACCCCGTATATTCCTGCTCCTGTTCCTTCATCTGTTTTTGAACCATCCGTGTACTCAATAATGTTTCCAGATGATAGTGATTCTACGAGACCTCATTGGGAAATAAGTATTGAGTGTGTTGTAGCCAATTTCTGCAATCAATTGTTACTCTATTTTTGAAGTTAATTTTGGCAATAAATCTAAAAATACTGAATATTTCCTACAGTTGAAATATGAAATACTCGTATGTCTAGAATTGTCTGAATAATCCAAAAATTGAATAAAATACAGGGTGTTGAAATAAGAAAGTTGGTATTGGCCGCTGGTACATGACACTCCATGTATAGAGTGTTTATTGAAAAAAAATAAGCTAAATAAAATACCACTCGACGTATTCGAGCGTTTTTTCGAACACGACCCTATTTATTCATTATCTAATTTATTCCATTTGGCTGATAGACGGATACGGTTTTTCTCGCACAGATTACTATCATCGCGGCGTACCCTGTATAAACTTGGCAAATACTAGACATGATAAGCCCTCTTTTTTCAACCTCTGCGGTTTTTAGTTGCCGATTTATCTACAGTTAGTGAGAGAAAAGTAAATAAAGTGAAGTGTTGAGAGTTCATTAAAAGACAAATGGAAGCCAGAAAACGAATTTTACTGGAAATATGTGAAACATTGGCTCGAGAGGCAAATTTGAAAGTATCAAAAAATTTAGCGGAAACTTGTTCGGTTACAGCGAATATTTGTGCTTTGAGCGTTATGCCAGGTAAGCCTCCCTCTCGGAAGTATTTTATGTTTATTTCAATAATTACAATGTCATAACATAACGATAAAAGTAATATTCATTCATTTCAAAAATAATATTGATAAATGTTTAGGAAGCCTTTTTCAAAAAAATCAAAATGATTGCATATATACAGGGTGTTCCAAATTAAGTCGGCACCATTGCCAACTACGTTATTATAGATGCTACGAATTCGGTTAAATGGGCAAAGTAGTAACATTTTTAATGGCATTTTCGATGCCGAAAACAAAAAAAAATACAGTCGCCTCGGCCAACAATTTACATTGTCTTCCGGGAATCTATTGCTTTCACTAGATACACAATACAGCGTGTCTCACGGTCGATGGTAGTTTAGACGTTTATGGTAAACGCAAAGCAGGATTTCCTGAAAATTTCACATCTTACATTTTGTTACCTGATCTATCGATCTAAAATATTTTCAGCTTTGCGGCGTTGCCACGTCTATAAAAAAAAATTGCAACTTTATTTTTTTAAATAGAACATCCCGTATATTAACTCATTTTTTGAATCGCTCTTTCATTATAATACTTTTTTGTTAATAATGTCCTATACCTATCTCTATCTGTTTTCGAAATAAAAAATAATTTGTGTTAAATATGGTCCAAAACTTAGCCCTAATTGAACTTTGGTACATCAGTACTCTCAATTCATGAAAAGTTGATATTTTGATTATAGGTTGGACAAATTTGAAGTATTTACTTAACACCAAGAAATCGACTCCATATCATACAGGGCGTGCTAAAATTACTGTTATTTCCATAATGCATAAAAGTGGTCAAAAGTTCATTTTTTTCAAATAAAACCCCCTGTATATTACTCGATAAATTGAAAGATGATGAAAAATGCTTCAAGATGATATATCATGTCCCTATACCTAAATCATCAACTTTTCTTAATAAAGCCGTTTTTGTGGAAAAATAGTTATTTATGATACCTACAAGTGATGGAAGTGGCATTTTATTTTGTGAGTGGGGAATATTACGAAACGAACGTCAGCGAGTGCAGCAAATCCATGTATCATACACATTTTTGTGTACAACAGTTACAGCTAGTAATAAAAAAAACAAAAAAATGAATGAGGTCCATGGGATTCGAACACACGATCTTTGGATTACAAGGCAGATGCTTCAGCTACATACACCAGCGCACATGTTTATTTAAATGTTATTATTGGTTATTCATAATGGACTTTCTACAGTTGAATTGAATAGTAGGTACCTCGTCAGTTACTTCACAGGGAATAAATAGTACCAATTGCACAAACTGCCAAATACATGTGTGAACTTTTCTAAATAATTCTTTCTAAGTAGATGTTCTGATTGTTTCTATTAAAGAGATTTTTAATGACAGTTCGGACAGTTGTATAAAATATTTAAAGAATTTGATTTTAGGTGGCCGTGGAAGTATCAAGCTTATGCCAGCTTGGTGACTTTTATAAGTAATTAACTAATGGTTATTGACAGTGTTTTAAAAAATCGCCAAAAATGAATGCTATTGACTATTCAAACGAAGTTCTTATGAAATTATTTATTATACACGGGCAGTGTGATCAAATCATTGCCAGAACTTGCAGAAAATTCAACCAAATGTATCCTGAATTAACACCAATGAACGAGAGGAAGTTTGTAAGATTACAAAATAATTTCCTTAATTATGGCTCAAAGTTAAAAGCGCCTTCAACATTACCAAAACCTGTTACTTTAAATGAGGAAAATACTGTTAACGTCTTGGCATATTTTTATGCATATCCAGAAGCTTCCGTTCGCAGTGCAGAAAAAGATTTGGGTGTATCACATGCTTCAGTACAACGAATTTTGGAAAATCACGAAATGCATCCGTATAAATTTACCAAAGTTCAAGCTCTCAAAGTAGAAGACTTTGAACGCAGATTGCATTTTTGCGAATCTCTTCTAATACATATACAGGAAGATCGGGAATTTTTGTCAAAAATAATTTGGAGCGACGAATCAAAATTTACGAGGGATGGCATTTTTAATAGAAGGAATAAACATTTTTGGGCTGATCATAATCCTCATGTGACAAAAGAAATGGGTTTTCAAGAAAAATTTTCCCTGAATGTGTTTTGTATTTTGAAGAAAAATAAAATTAGCTGTTTTATTTATGAAGACACACTGAATGCGCAGAGAGATATCTTCATATTTTAAGGACGACTGTTACCGATTTCCTTGAAAACTTGCCTTTAGAGGAATATAGGAATTCGTGGTTTCAACTGGACGGAGCGCCAGCTCATTGCACTCAGGAAGTTTCCAGGAAACTTCACCAAATGTTTGACGATCGTTGGTTTAGGCGTTTAGGGCCGTGGGATTGGCCACCGAGATCACCCGATCTCACGCCACTTGACTTTTTTTATGGGGTGTTTTAAAAGAAAGGGTGTACAGTACTCCAGTGCCTACCAAAGAAGAACTGCGACGGCGAATAGTGCGGTGTATTGAAGATCTAGATCCCCATGAAATTGAAAAAGCAACGACAAGTCGCGTACAAAAGAATATTTTAAAATGTTTAGAATGTAATGGACAACATTTCCAGTATTTATTGTGAAAATGTGATATTTTGTTTACAATTTTGTTATTTTTAATCCTCCTAATTCTGTTTTTTTCTGTACTTTCACATGTTATATTCCAGAAAATCGTACTTTTTACCTAGAAATGCCTGGTTTTTGGACAGTTGTTCCCTGGAAACTTTCAGCCATAGTTAAGAAAATCATTTTGTAATCTTACATACTTCCTCTCGTTCATTGGTGTTAATTCAGGATACATTTGGTTGAAATTTCTGCAAGTTCTGGCAATGATTTGATCACACTGTCCGTGTATAATAAATAATTTCATAAGAACTTTGTTTGAATAATCGATATTTGCATTCACTTTGGAAGATAATTTGAAACACCGTCGATAACTATTCGTAAATTACTTATAAAAGTTACCAAACTGTTATAAGCTTGACAAATCCACTTTTACCTAAAACAAAATTCTTAAAAAGCAATCTTATTAAGAAAAGTTGGTGATTTAGGTATAGGGACATGATATATCATCTTGAAGCATTTTTCATCATCTTTCAATTTATCGAGTAATATACAGGGGGTTTCATTTGAAAAAATAAACTTTTGACCACTTTTATGCATTATGGAAATAACAGTAATTTTAGCACGCCCTGTATGATATGGAGTCGATTTCTTGGTGTTAAGTAAATACTTCGAATTTGTCCAACCTATAATCAAAATATCAACTTTTCATGAATTGAGAGTACCGATGTACTAAAGTTCAATTAGGGCTGTTTTGGACCATATTTAACATAAATTATTTTTTATTTCGAAAACAGATAGAGATAGGTATAGGACATTATTAACAAAAAAGTATTATAATGAAAGAGCGATTCAAAAAATGAGTTAATATACGGGGTGTTCTATTTAAAAAAATAAAGTTGCTAGTTTTTTTTGATAGACGTGGCAACGCCGCAAAGCTGAAAATATTTTAGATCGATAGATCAGGTAACAAAATGTAAGATGTGAAATTTTCAAGGAAATTCTGCTTTGCGTTTACCATAAACGTCTAACCTACCATCGACCGTGAGACACGCTGTATTCTATTTTCTGAAATCGTTCAAGAATGCCCACTTTCTCGGAGCAACTTCAGGCCTCAAAATACGCTTATCTAGTATTTTAGTCCGTTGCTAAGCAACGAACTTTCCCGGACCGTTTTCGGACCTAAACGGTACGGGGAAAGTACTTTCCCGTACAGAAAACGATCCGAGAAAATGTTTGCCGACTTGTTAACATTTTAGACAGTTATTGAATTCACGCAAACAATATGTAGAATTCCTTAGTTTTTGATAATGCTGATTGCGATTTCAGAAAAAATAGTATGTGTACCTCGTAGTAAAAGCACATTCCCAGACTTCAATGCTTGTTGGCCTCGGCTTAACGTCCGGGAATGTATTGCTTTTACTACTAGATACACAATATACCATTTCATCAGCCTCTTTCGTGTAGCTTATGTCCTCAAGCGTTTTGCTCGTTTTCAAAATATTAGTAGTGTCTCATCATCATCATCATAATCATCTTCATTAACATTCATTTATTAATGCAAATGATATGCTGTTAAAAAACATGGAAAATTTGAAGATTCAATCTTGTGGTTAACGTAAAAATCGAATAGGGTGGGACCTAGTACTGAGCCTTGTGGAACACCGTCTCTAACACAAACTAACAGGTCTGTTCTCTAAAAAGTCGTTATTCAACGAGTCGTTGATTAACGATTGTAGTTTAATTTACGATTACGTCAATCTAAACGACAATTCAGAATTTCTTATTCTGCAAACAATGTCGTTACGGCTTCGATCGTTACCGAAAGAATAACGACCAACCTGAATTGTTGAGACGGGTAGTACATATAAATTCATGTTTTGTGATTGAATGGTGGATGAAAACAAAATTTTGAAACTGCCTGTTTCAGTTATTTGACTATTTTATGGAAACTTGAATCAATTATGGTGAATATTATTAGTGAATATTACGGAATTGTGAAAAAAAGTAGTGAAACTATTATAAAGGCAACAATTTTCCGTATAGTTGGATAAATTGAAAAAAAAAACTAGTGGTTTCGTACAAATAAGTATGAACCAAGTACACCAAAAATTCTCAAAGAAACTTCGCACCTCCTAACAGCCAAACTGAACTGCTCTGTTGGGAATTTTATATAAATAAAAGGGCCAAATAAACAACCAATATTTCTGATACTTCGTGAATACACCTACTGCCTACAGAAGACTTCTGGTAATTGCCATGAGCAAAATAATGCAATGCAAAAAGAAAACTGTGTAATTGATTATTGAACGGAAATTTCCTATTTTTTGTTTACTTGTATAACTGAAGGGATTCTCGTATTCCTGGGGGACATTGCAGAGTGATTGCTCATTTCGTTAAATAACTCGCACGCCAGTTCTCTGGTTAATCTAAAATCTTTCCGAGAATTTTCTTCAGGAGTCTCGAGAGGGTTGCTGATATTATTCAGCTATCCATTGAATCTCCAATTCAACTCTCTACTGAACAACAGATACGTGATCCGATTTACCTTCATAAATCATCATAACACCTTCTTCGCAGTTCTTTTAGGATTACAACCAATACGTCCTGCTCGAAGTGGCCAATTTTCATTGGATTACTATTTAAATTTTGCAAAGGACGAGTGAGAATAATTTTTTTGCTGAACACGTCTATTATCGTTGACAGTTATGACAGCCAAATAGGTGTCGTCTTCTCAACGATGTTGTGGCAACGATATATCGTTAAATAACGATGAAGAAACAGATAGTGAATACGATTCTGTGATTTTATCGTTATTTAGCGGCTTATCGCTTGGTTACGACTGCTAACGATATCGTTAAAAGATAGTGAATAGACCTGTAAGTCAGATTCCTCATCGTTCAATGTAAGTAACCCTTTGATATCGGTTTGGAGGTACGAAGCAAACAAATCATGTGCAATTTTCCTCGCTCTATAAGAACAAATAATTCCCTTGACGAAAATGCTGAGGGCAGATTTAACATTTCTTTCATTTATAAACTCATGCTGGTTCGAGAAAAGTAATTTTCACCTGTCAAGAAGTTGGTCATTGGCTTGAAATTAATCAGACAAGTTCATGACAACAGACTTCTCGATGTATTCGAGAGTTTGGAAATTGCCAAATGTAAAAATAGTATGAATGCTAATAAGGATCTCATCCGTTCCAGCCCATTATTCAAGTTCGTAGTGCATTGAAAAATGTTTTTCCTCCTACCCCTATAGAAAGTACACACTTTCCTCCCTCAAACCAGGGAGGAAACTCATACTTTTCCTCCCTAGGGAGGAAAGTACTTTTCCTCCCCCTCATTTCAAGTAAGTTGTAAACGATGAAACTTGTGAATTTATTATAATCAAATTGTTTCCGTAATTTCTAGAACATCTTATATATCCTGTATTCTGGTAAAAATCAAACATGAATGTTACTTCTACTCTAGTTCTTTAATAGCTATTTGTGTTTTTAGTGCGCAAAGTGATTGATTGTTGCTCGACAAAGAGATTAATCTTTGGAGAACGATAATGACACTTTGTGCTCGAAATACACACATTATTTTTTCTACAAGCGCAGCTCTTAGAAAAAAAATGATCGACACTTCATTCAAATAGGCACATAACATTACTTATGAGAAAAATCACTCAATAGCAATCCGAAATGTATAAGCTATCTAAATGTCCAATAATTCAAATCACTAACAAGAAAAAAGTAAAAAACGATCTTGAAAAAAAAAAAGTTGTAATTGCCAGGAGATGAACCCGGGACCTTCGGATTACAAGCCCAAGACGCTAGCCATTGCACCACCGCAGATTCTCAGATTCACATGACTGTGTTGTCTATACTTTCCATCAAGTAAGAATAGGTCTATTTGCAAACAAAGTCACAAAATGACATTTCACGGGAAACGTTAACTTTGCGTTGAAATCTGAAAGCGTCAAAAGATACGTTGGTAAGCGGTTGTATTAAAGGAATATTTTGGTAATATAAGCGGTTGTATCAAAATAAAAATTTTATTGAGTGGGTAAGAGGAAAAATCATATGTATTACATGGGAGTAAAGTGCCTTTTCCTCCCTTGGAGGAAAAGTGGCACTTTCTTCCCTAGTAATACAAATAGCTATTCTTTTCCTTTCTTCACAATAAATTCATAAGTTATTGTTTTTTCCAAGAAATTTGTGTCATCAAATCCAGAACAATAATTAGTAAACAACAAAATTATAGGCAAATTCGATAATGATTGCGATTGACCCTCAAGATAAGTAGTAGGTAGAGTAGGTAGATTCGAAATGTTAGATAATTTGACGTCCATTAAGAAATAGTGGTATAAATAGAAGTAAGTTAGGATATAGTATATTCTACGCTCGTACTACAAAATTTCATATACCTACTCGTGGGAAATGTTTGTCATTTCATGCTCATTGTACACTATACTTTTTCTACGACCATCTGAATCACTAACAAATCTGTAATATTTTTAATAATCCTTTTTATCATAAACTCTCCTGCCGTCATTTTTACATGGTTTAGATAATTTTTTCTTTCTTCACCCGTTGAATGAAACATCTATTTTTTCCTTTTGTACACGTACCTACCTACGTCGTGAAAATTATTATAAAAATCAAACACTAATCGAATTCATAAAATGAAAAAAAAATGTGGCTGCGTGGATTTGAACCCTCGCTCCCACCATCCAAAGTCCACGTGTCATCTGAATCAACACTCGTCGTTTGTAGAGCACATAATAATTTGTTCAAATTAACTGCTATATAGAAATTATCTGTCAACTATTCAAAAATATAGAATCCGATTGTAATCAATCTTTTTCAATCAAATTTTGTAATTATCTACTGATGTGAAATTTCAAATTATTAGACAGACGTAAACAAACTTTATTCGATATTATTTATGTTCATAAAATTCGTTAATACCTAGCTATAATAACAGTCTAGTGTAGTTCATGATAGTCGTAGGAAATGAAATATTTCGATACAGCTAGCCCGTGGGAAGTGAAAATCGGTGTTACAACGTGGTAGGTTTCTTACTCGAAGATGCAATTGAAATGTTCATTTTCCTTAATGGTCGTAGAAAAAGTGGTTTAGTAAGCTTCTAGCTCCTGAAGATGCTAACTTTGTTGGCGAAACGCGCGTCTAGTGTGATTGTGGCGTAGTTTTGGTGTTCGGGTAGTTTCCTTCTTTTTCCTTTTTTTCTTGAATTCGTCGTAGTAACCTGATCTCCGATTCTCTCGGCCATTTTCACTTTTACGATTTTCAAACTATATTTTATTTTTTGAATAATCGTTTATTTTGTACGCAGGTAGCGCTGCTGGAGCGTCTGCAGTCCAAACCATGAAAAACAAAATCAAAGCCGTTGCTGATATAATCAGAGATGATCTGACAGAAAAAAAGAAAATGAAGTTAGTCCTTGCGGTAGATTCGTTTTTTTGGGAACTACTAGTCACCGATGCAGAGAGTGTTGTGGACTTGCTGAATCAGACATGCGCATTGAAATCTGCCATATTGGATGCGATCAAAAGTTTTTTTGAAAAAGATGGTTATTGTTTTTGTTGAGTGTTTTAATATTGAAGTTCCGTTTTGTATGTATAACCATAGGAGTTTCTGATGAGTTGTTTTTTACTACTTGAATTATCCCAATAAAGATTGTTTTTAATATAAAATAAAAGGGATTTGTGTCTGTAATTCAATAGAAATGAAATATATTTGCGGCAATTCAGAAAGGAATAAAGAAAAATGGCTGGTCCTTATTTTAAATCAGTTTTTCAAATTCCTTTTCTCATTTTTCTGTCTGAAGTGCCTAAAATATGTTTCATTTCTGAAGTTAGGCATTTTTGATCTTTGTGTACGAAACAACTGGAGTTTGATTCGAACAACAAACTGCAATTTTTTATAAAAAAATAGTGGTTTGGTGTACGGGTGTGAAGTTATCCACAACCACAAATGTACACTGAGAAAAATGTAACTTAGCTGGTAAAATCCCTCTTTCCCGCTTAAAGGAAGATTTAAAGATTTCTCAATGGGTCCATAGAATCAAGCAGGTTGATTACCATGGGATATAATTATTAAAGTTATTTTTGTGCGGTGAAAAGGGGGTGAAATTTTCTAAATGAATAAATTTAGTATTTAAACGGCACTATACAGTATTTTTTGTGACAGAATTGTTTTAAAGAGGATGAAAAACATAAGTGAAGGTGTATGAATTCATTTGTCGCCCCGTCGGAGAGGGTGTGGTAGGGGTGCGTTTGACGAAATAAATTAATATTCATTTCAACCGACATTGTAGACTTTTTTCGATAGTGGAATATTTTTCAGGAGGGTGAAATACATAACTGAGGATTTATAAAGTCATTTGTCGCCCCGTCGGAGAGGGTGTGATGGGGGTGAGTTTGTCGAAAATAATCAGTTATCAGGTAAAACAAAGTTGTAGAGTTTTTTCGATTAGAAAATCTGAATCAGAAGATTGATATACATATCTGAGACTATATTATTCGTCGTGTAAGGAATTTCATATTTAAGATGTTTGTACTGCAAGTTAGATATTTTTATCTTTTATCCTTTTTATACTTACACACTTTTACCCTCGTATGAACTAAGCTTTGTCTATGAGAATGATATTCTTCGACAATACAGTATATCTTGATTGATTGATTGATTTGTCGCCCCGTCGGAAAGGGTGTGGTGGGGGTGAGTTTGACGAAAAAAATCAATTATCAGTTCAAACGGCATTGTAGAGTGTTTTCGATTGGAGAATCTTAATCAGGAGGTTGGAATACATAGCTGTAAATATATCAATTCATTTGTCGCCCACTCGGAGAGGGCGTGATTAAGATTTTCCAATCGAAAACACTCTTCAACATCGTTTGAAATGATAATTGATTTTTTTCGACAAACTCACCCCCACCTCACCCTCTTCGACGGGGCGACAAATGAAGTGATATACTTACAGCTATGTATTCCAACCTCCTGATTAAGATTCTTCAATCAAAAACACTCTATAACGTCGTTTGAATTGATAATCAATTTTTTTCGATGAACTCACCCCCACCACACCCTCTCCGACGGGGCGAAAAATGAGTAAATATACCCACAGCCATGTATCTATTCTCCTGATTGAGATGCTCTCATCGAAAACACTATACAATGTCGTTTGAAATGATAATTGATTTTTTTCGACAAACCCACCCCCAACACATCCTCTCCGACGGGGCGACAAATGAATTAATACAGTCTCAGATATGTATTTCAACCTCCTGATTAAGAATTTTCAATCGAAAAAAACTCTACAACGTCGTTTTAACTGATAGCTGGTTATTTTCGACAAACTCACCCTCACCACCTCTCTGCGACGGGGCTAAAAATGATTTTATAAATCCGTAGTAATATATTTCACCCTCTTGAAAAACGTGTCCTACTTTAAAAGAAATTGCATAACGTGCTGTCTACATTTAGGGGCATCACTCTTTCAATCCTAAATATATCTCGCTAATGCTAAAAGGTTTTTTTTCTACAACCACACTCCAAAACATGCTTTTCTGCATAGTTTTACGTTCGCAAACATGATTATTTCTCACAATAATTGAAATTTGACATTAGTGTGCCGCAAAGTGACATTTCTGTGCCACAAAGTGACATTTCTGTTCCAAAATTTTTCAGTACCTAATTTCTAAGCAATACAGTTTTCGTGACAGCAAGGTGAAAGTATATTTTGAAAATTCTGCATTTCGAAGGGATATTCGATCAGGCAACTTCGAAAATGAATAGACAAAGTCTATTGGTTTATATAATATGAGGGAAATTGTACAAATTCATAATATTCTGAACAAAAATCATAGACATCACTACTGCTGTCTCAAATACCCACATACACACTATCCATTGCTAGGCAACGGAGCAACATCTATCGAATCATTTGAATGTCAACAAACGTCAAGCTTAAAATATTCGTAAAATATTCTTGTCCCGTCATTTTTTAATGTGATTGAACTAAAATGGATAGCGACAGTTCTGAAATTGAAAATACTCCGCCAGAACTAAGAGAACAAGTTAATTCATTGTCATTGAATTTACTACCTTCAACTTCAAGAGGAAAATATAAGAATGAGTCACTGACATTTCATTCCGTCTTATAGTATAGTATTATTTTTAGCAAAAAGGGTGTTGTAGAAAAAGTATAGTGTGTAACACGAGCAGAAATGCAATTTCTCACTCGTTTGAATTGCAGCACTCGCTTGCGCTCGTGCCGCAACTTTTTCAAACTCGTGAGAAATTAGCACTTTTCTGCACTTGTTGCACAATATACTGTTTTTTACTGATCGACAAGCGTAAGGATGCCTCCGAGAATTGGTTGAGCAGACACAAAACCCTGGAGTGGGGCAGGAGCTCAATTGCTCTGCCTTATTAAACAGTAGTCTATCTTTGTCGCACATCTACTCGCGCTTTCTATCGTTTGCGCATCTCAGAGGCATCCTTACGCTTGTCGATCTGTAATTGACTAAATTTGTGTAAATAGACCAAATAAAGTCTTACGTAAATAAAAATTTTATTGTAATTTATTTAAACCAAGAAGTTTAAGTTTTCTTCTCAAAACACACGTGTATGTTATGAGATCTCATTACATGCATGTTATTGTTATATGTCATTTACAAGGAATGTTGGCAGTGCGATTTTTGACGTTTACAGTAGAAAAATTACTTTAATAATCATATCCGATGGTAATCAACCTTGATTCCTTGGACCCATTGAGAAATCTCTAAATCTTCATTTAAGCGGGAAAGAGGGATTTTACCAGCTAAGTTACATTTTTCTCAGTGTACATTTGTAGTTGTGGATAACTTCACACCCGTGTTTGGTGTTGAGATAAAACTCTAGTGTATTTATTACAACAGCAAACTTTGGATGTTAACTAGGTTAATATTGTTGCTTTTCTTTGTTGTTCGAGCTGAAGGTCACGATTGAAACATCATCAGACTGTATGAATCCCAAGAAACAAAAAACCAGCAAAAAACGTAGTCAGAGATAGGAGATAAGGTCCCCCACTTCCATCATATGCAGGATAGTTTTAATTCATTGTGATTCACGCGTTCACTTGCTAGCAGATTTAAAGCGAAAATTTATATAATTGAAAAATTCCAAAATCATAAAAAAATGAGTAACAGAAGAGAAATAATACTGGAATTGTGTCAACTGTTGGCCCAACAAGAAAATTTGAAGGTGACCATCAAAGAATCAGCCAAAGGTGCAGGCATAATTGGCCTGAGTTCGTTTTTAGGAGCATTGGTAGGAGGAAGAAATGGATTATTGGCAGGTAAGTTTCATAGTTGGTTAATGATATCAAAATTCATCGTAGAATCTGAATATGTAGTGATATACAGTGCGTTCTATTTATTTCATAAAACCATTTTGGTCAGCAACACCTACACCAAACGCTCTGTATATTTGAAAATAACATCAAAATATAGTTCTCATGAATTTTATACAAGTCATGCAAGCAATTCAAAATGGACTTGATACAGGAAACTATGTGGTAGCTGTTTTCATTGACCTTAAGAAGGCATTTGATACAGTTGATCACAAAATACTCTTGGAAAACTTGGAAACAATGGGATTCAAGGGTACAGTGAAAAATCTTTTGGAATTCTATCTTGAAAATAGGACAATCAGTACCAAATTTTACAACTCTGAGTCTATCAAACTACCAATAAATACAGGCGTTCCACAAGGATCTGTTTTGGGACCCATCTTGTATCTATCATATATTCAAAATATTTCTAAAATTGGGTATGAAAATAAAAACTCTCTCATTCTAGAAAACATTATTAATGACGACATGATAAAATTTTGAAAAATGGCTTTATTGCAACATTTTATCAATAAATACTGATAAAACTGAGTATCTAATTTTTCATCAAAAAAACAAACAGAATATTTCCCTTAACCTCAATATCAAAAATGAATTATTGAAAAGAACTGAATAAATAAAGTATCTTGGTATTTGGATTGATGAAAAATTGAAATGGGACTAACACATTGAGGTCTTAACTAAAAAATGTCTCCAATCATTGGTGCTTTGAGAAGATGTCCTAAACTCGATTAAAAAATTATAAATATGATTCTATATTCTCGCATAGTAAGTCGTATTACCTATTTGATAAACATTTGGGGATCTTGTTCCAAAAATAATTTCAATAAAATATCAGCATTGTATAGGAAATCTTTGAAAGTATTGTATCGACAAATTTTCTTCAGATGAATTGTATAAAATAAATATCCTAAAAATTGCATTCAATATCATAAATAAAAAATTAAAATCAAATTTAATTTTGAAGAAAAACTCTGAAATTCATAGTCATCTCACTAGACAATATAACTTGTTTCACCTCGATTCTGCTACCAAAAAAGATTCACTCACGCTGCTTTAGATGAATTTAACAAATTACCTTATAATATAACAAATTGCAGAAGTTTTTCCAAATTCAAAATATCTGTATTAAAAACACATAATTTCCTTGCGGATTTGACATCCTGCTCTCAATCTTTGTTCACTAGTTTATAATTTTATTATGTTTTCATCATTATTGTATATGTTTACTCTGTTTACCAGACATTTATGATATATTTGTTTGAATTGCAATTGTTAATTATTTTTATTATTATTATATGTACAACTTCCTCATATCAGAACTTATTCTGTCTGGAAGGTATCCACTCAATAAATAAATGAACTCCTGAAACTTTTGTATGAAACACTTATCTCCTCCAACAAACCAGATATTCCCTGTTACATAAAATTAGGGACACTCTGTATATCGCACTTATATACGACGGCGTACTAGTGCCACTGCAGAAATAAAAATTCTCCAAATTGACACATTTATTCTGTCAATTGACACATTTAATCTGTCGATTGACACATTTAATCTGTCAATTGACACATTAATCTATCAATTGACACATTTAATCTGTCGATTGATACATTTAATCTGTCAATTGACACATTTAATCTGTCAATTGACACATTTAATCTGTCAATTGACACATTTAATCTGTCAATTGACACATTTAATCTGTCAATTGACACAATCAATCTGACAAAAAAAATTTTTGGATTTGAGGGGGTGAAATAGTTTTTTTTTATTTTTTCAATAGCTCTTGGCACACCCTTGGATAATTCTAGAAAGATTTGTATTCTTCACTTTTTTTGATAGGATCCCCCGTTTAGGCTGTGCGCGTGTGCGCGGATTTTCGAAAATGGAAAAAAAAATTGGAAAGGAAAAATTTTTAAAAAAACACAAAAAATATGGTACTGTAGAGGACCGTTTTTGACTTTTTTTCGGTGAAGGGGGTGGGTGGGCCAATAAAAATTGGATTCAATGGGGGAAAATAATTTTTTTTTATTTTTTTAAATAGCCGTGTGCACACCCTTGGATCATTCTAGAAAGATTTCTAAAAAAATCACTTTTTTCGGCAACCATCCGGGAAGTGTAAACTTCCCGGACACTTTTTCTTTGGGAAAGTAGCACTTCCCGGCCTAGTCCGGGAAATACGTACTTCCCGGACTAGGCAGGGAAATGCTCGAATTTTAATACAAATATTAATATAAATAAGAATTAGAATGTTTCTGTTGGTACCTATCTTCTGTTCGAATTTCAATATACAGGGTGGGTCACGGTCGATGGTACCTTAGACGTTTACGAAAGACGGGACATAGGATCATTCTGAAAATTTGGTTTCTCAAGTAGTTGCTCTTGGTCTATCGATTCTAAAATATTTTCAGCAATGCAACGTTGCCGCTTATACCAGAGAGTAGCAGCATCTTTGTTATTTCAAATGGGTCACCATGTATATTACCGCATTTTTGAACTTGTTATTCCTTTCTGATTATTTCTGCCTCATACTTCCCTATACCTATCTCTAACGGTTTTTGAGATATTGGTTATTTTCCATTTGTTTTACCCAAAACATAGCTCGAATTGAATGTTTATTTCTGTGGTACTTATTTGGATTCTTAGGAAGTTGCAATTTTGTGTTTAGTTCATCAAGATCATGTATATTGATTCAGTATAGAGAAGTTTGTTCTGCGTTACACAGGGTCGTTCAAAATTCGTGATCTTACTGCTAGATAAGAAAAGGGTTGAAAGTGCGTTTTTTTAATGGAACATCCTGTTTATTATGGAATATCCTGAAAGATGACTAAATTCCCTTCGAATTGATATACCATGTTCCTATACCTAAATGGTCAGAATTCCGAGATAATAGCAATTTTCACTTGTTATCTCCCAAGTGCTTGGAATTATTGCCGGAAATTTTTTGAGTACATGAATTTTCTTTGAAAATTCATGTACGAGATAAATTTATGGCAATTAATTCAAGCACGAGGGGGAGTCGGTAAGAAAATTTCACACCGAGAAATGAAAATCATCCAACAATTCATAAGAAATAACTAACGATGGTTTCACCTGAACTATTTATAACCACTGAAATATTGATGTGTAAAATGCTTAACAAAATTTTCATCAATAAATGTATTTAAATTTGGAACAAAAAAAAAATAAAGTTATGTTCTTATCGTGGAAATTTTTATCCTCCTGGGTACCCTGGGCGAAATTAACTAGTGGAAATTTTTCTGTCAAACATTTGACATGTGACAAGTTGATATTTTGCTTTAATGTACAAATGGAGGTGTAGTTTTCATGAAAGGAGATAATTATGTATTTACTAGATATTTGGAATGTGTCTGAAAATATTTTCTCCACGATTATTGCAGAAATTGTCAATTCTGAAATCGTATTTCAGAAGAAGTTCAATACACCATTTGTCACAAGTTTTTATCACAAGTCCCGTAGCTCAGCGGTAGTTGCGGCCTATGAGTCGCTAGGTCGATTGTTCAATCCACGATAAGAACATAACTTTTTTATTTTTTTTGTTCCGAATTTAAACACATTTATTGATGAAAATTTTGTTAATTATTTTACATATCAATATTTCAGTGGTTATAAATAGTTCAGGTGAAACCATCGTTAGTTATTTCTTATGAATTGTTGGATGATTTTCATTTCTCGGTGTGAAATTTTCTTACCAAATCCCCCTCGTGCTTGAATTAATTGCCGTAAATTTATCTCGTACATGAATTTTCAAAGAAAATTACCCTCGTCGCTTCGCGACTCGGATAATTTTCGAAAAATTCATGTACTCGAAAAATTTCAGGCAATAATTCAAGCACTTGGGAGGTTACAAGTGAAAATAGCTATTATCTCGGAATTTTGGCTATTTAGGTATAGGAACATGATATATCAATTTGAAGGGAATTTAGTCATCTTTCAGGATATTCCATAATATACAGGATGTTTCATTTAAAAAAAAACGCACTTTTAACCCTTTTCGTATCTAGCAGTAAGATCATGAATTTTGAACGACCCTGTGTGACGCAGAACAAACTTCTCTATACTGAATCAATATACATGATCTTGATGAACTAAACACAAAATTGCAACTTCCTAAGAATCCAAACACCGCAGAAATAAACATTCAATTCGAGCTATGTTTTGGATAAAAAATATGGAAAATAACCAATATCTCAAAAACCATTAGAGATAGGTATAGGAGAGTATGAGGCAGAAATAATCAGAAAGGAATTAAAAGATTAAAAATGCGGTAATATACAGGGTGATTCATTTAAAATAACAAAGATACTGCTACTTTTTGGTATAAGCGGCAACGCTGCATTGCTGAAAATATTTTAGATCGATAGACCAAGAGCAAATACTTGAGAAACCAAATTTTAAGAATGATCCTATGTCCCTTTCTCCGTAAACGTCTAAGGTACCATCGACCGTGATCCACCCTGTATAATACAAATAAGAACTGAAATGTTCGAAATATTCAAATTTGGAATCGTTTCATCCGGTTAACAGATGGGTGAAAGTCGACCTCTCTTCGTCTCTTAGACTAAATGCGTCTCATTGATTTGTTATTCTACATGGTTGCCGAAAAAATAGTGTACGCAACACGTCCGAAAGCAGTTTGTTTGGACTCTCAAACTTCCAGGACTCGCTAACGCTCGTCTACTCGTCCAAAAAAACAGTATTTTCCGGACTTGTTACGTAAATTACTATTTTCGATTCGACCCTCCGTTTAGGCTGTGCGCGTTCCCGCGGTGTTCTAAAAAAAAAAAAAAAAAAATACAAAAAAAAAACTATAAAAACAAAAAACAAAATAAATAGCTAGGTTAGCCAGCAGTTAGCTCATGTCTATTCACTAATCATATTCAAACTACCCACTCCGTGGTGGTTGTGCTGGTAAAGCATTCGCCTCTCAAGCATTGGGTCTTGGGTTCGATTCCTAGCATGGTCATCGGTCTCGTGCACGGCATTACAGGTTAAAAGGTGAGGATTGCGACTTCCCTAGCTTGTACAAGTCTCTCGAAGACTTATGGTGGTTCGGAGTTCGGGTGCAACAAGTTGACGGAAATACAAATTTCAACAATTTTCAGCATGGAAATGCTCCACTCACCTCATATTAAATGTGTCAATTGTCAGATTAAATGTGTCAATTGACAGATTAAATGTGTCAATTGACAGATTAAATGTGTCAATTGATTTTGATGAAACCTGGTGCGTTTGTTAACAGTTTTAAGAGGCTTCTTTACATAATAATAGATTCCAAATTATCAGGATCAAAGGGTCAGCTGATTGATAATTATGGTAGGTAAAAATCATCGTACTCCACTGCTGTTTGATATTTTCATCAGATTTAACAATTATTAATACAGGGTGTTTCATAATAAATGCGCAGGACTTCTGGATGTGACAGCTCGTTCAAAAATATGAAAAAAAAAGTTTCTATTAACTTACCCTCTAAAATTTAACATTTTCGAGATACAGGGTGTTGAAATTTAAAAAAAATTATAGATTTTTGCGAATATCTCTGGAACCATTTATCGCACAAAAAATAGATTTTGAATGCATTTTCTACTTATAATAAGCCATGATTTGTGCAGATTTTTTATTTTTTAAAATTCATGATTGGTGAAGATTTTGAAGGGGTAGTGGGTGTTTTTTTCTCCAACTTCTGCGCCACTGGAAAAAGTACAGTTTTGAGCCTTCTATATGAACCGCCAATGTTTTCTACACAAAAAAGTATTCTTGCTCATAAGCTCTAAAAATGACAGTTTTCAAGAAAAATAAACTTTCATGTTGTTTAAATAATGTTTTTTCCTCGAAAAATTGCTGCGTGCATTGAAGCTAATGGCGGACATTTCCAACAATTCAACTGAGTATGATTGTTATTGTTTTTTTTTTATTTTGCAATTAAGAAGTCAACGATTGGTTTTGTTACTTGTTTTAACGTTTAAATAAATTTTGTATAGTTCCGAAAAAATTATTTTAAAAAATGTACCATGTTTTTCAACATAAAAGTTGATTTTTCTCGAAAACGGTCAACTTTAGAGCTTATGATCAAGAGTACCTTTTTTGTGTAGAAAACATTGGCGGTTCAAGTGGGCGGCTCAAAATCATACTTTTTCCAGTGGCGTAGAAGTTGTAGAAAAAACACCCGCCCACTTGAACCGCCAATGTTTCCTACACAAAAAAGGTACAATTGGTCATAAGCTCTAAAGCTGACCGTTTTCGAAAAAAATCAACTTTTATGTTGAAAAACATGGTACATTTTTTTAAATAATTTTTTTCCTAACCATACAAAATTTATTTAAACGTTAAAGCAAGTAACAAAACCAATCGTTGACTTCTTAATTGCAAAATAAAAAAAAAACAATAACAATCATACTCGGTTGAATTGTTGGAAATGTCCGCCGTTAGCTTCAATGCACGCAGCAATTTTTCGAGGAAAAAACATTATTTAAACAACATGAAAGATGATTTTTCTTGAAAACTATCAACTTTAGAGCTTATGACCAAGAATACCTTTTTTGTGTAGAAAACATTGGTGGTTCGTATAGGAGGCTCAAAACTATACTTTTTCCAGTGGCGCATAAGTTGGAGAAAAAAACACACACTACCCCTTCAAATTTTCACCAATTATGAATTTCAAACAATAAAAAATCTGCACAAAACATAGCTTATTATAAGTAGAAAATGCATTCAAAATCTATTTTTTGTGCGATAAACGGTTCCAGAGATATTCGCAAAAATCTATAATTTTTTTTTAAATTTCAACACCCTGTATCTTGAAAATGGTGCATTTTAGAGGGTAAGTAAATAGAAACTTTTTTTCATATTTTTGGACGAGCTATCACATCCTGAAGTCCTGCGCATTTATCATGAAACACCCTGTATAACTGTCTTATGAAGCCTTGAATTTGAAATAACAAAACTTTATCATGAGATAGATTTCCGTAACGAATTCATTTCTACCTCTACCCTTTCGTAAGTTTGTTGTAAACTGTTGCTATAATAACCTTTTTGCATGAAATTAAATGCAATTTCAAGAAAATATAGAGTATCTGAAATGAAGATTATTCCCTCAACTTTTTTAACTTTAATGATGCGTAACCACAATTTCTACGGCACTTACCTACTTTGATTCGATAAAATTCAGCTATTTCAAATTCACGGTATTATAGGAATTTGTTTTTTTCATTTATTTAATCTGATGAAAATGTGAAAGTTATAGAAAAACAGTGACGTTCAATGATTTTCACTTTAAATATAAATCAGATAATCCTCTGTCATAAATTGAAATCTAAATCACGGGTGTGAAGTTCTCCACATCCACAAGATACACGGAGAAAAAAATATCGATTTTTTTTTAAATTTCTATACTGGACTCTTTGTGTACCTCTAATCATTGAATATACTCTTCCCGGCGGTCATCTCAATAAAAATAACATGGTGCCTCGGTTTTCCAAACAGTCTCAAAGGGTGGAAAAGGGGTGGAACACCATGAAAAAACTATATTTCGGTAAGTTGACTTTGTACACCTTCCATTTTCGAATATGTTGTTTCTCGTGGTTGAATTGACTAGAAAAATGCTATGCCCGAGTTTTTCAGGCCGTCTAAGGGGGTGGAAATGGGGTTGAAACTTAAAAAATCTACAATTCGGAAAGTTGTCTTTGTACACCATTCTAATTCAAGTATGTTGCTTCTCGTGGTCGAATTGTCTAGAAAAATGCTATGCCTGAGTTTTTTAATCCGTCTAAGAGGGTGAAAATGGGGTTGAAAATCATAAAAAAACTATATTTCGGAAAGTTGACTTTGAACACCTTCCATTTTCGAATATGTTGTTTCTCGTGGTCGAATTGACTAGAAAAATGCTATGCCCGAGTTTTTCAGGCAGTCTAAGGGGGTGGAAATGGGGTTAAACTTAAAAAATCTACAATTCCGAAAGTTGTCTTTGTACACCATTCTAATTCAAGTATGTTGCTTCTCGTGGTCGAATTGACTAAAAAAATGCTACGCCGAGTTTTTCAGGCCGTCTAAGGGGGTGTATATGGGGATGAAAACCTTTAAAAAACTATATTTTGGAAAGTTGACTTTGTACACCTTCCATTTTTGAGTATGATGTTACTCGTGATCGAATTGACTAGAAAAATGCTACGCCTGAGTTTTTCAGGCAGTCTAAGGGGGTGTAAATGGGGATGAAAACCTTAAAAAAATTATATTTCGGAAAGTTGACTATGTACACCTTCCATTATCGAATATGTTGTTTCTCGTGGTCGAATTGACTAGAAAAATGCCTTGCCTGAGGTTTTCAAGACGTCTAAGAGGGTGGAAATGGGGTTGAAAATCATTAAAAAAACTATATTTCGGAAATTTGACTTTGTACACCTTCCATTTTCGAATATATTGTTTTTCGTGGTCGAAATGACTAGAAGAATGCCACGCCTGAGTTTTTCAGGCCGTCTAAGGGGGTGGAAATGGGGTTGAAACCCTTAAAAAAACTATATTTCGGAAAGTTGACTTTGTATACCTTCCATTTTCGAAAATGTTGTTTCTCGTGGTCGAATTGACTAGAAAAATGTTACGCCTGAGTTTTTCAGGCGTCTAATGGGGTGGAAATGGGGTTGAAAACGTTAAAAAAAGCTATATTTCGGAAAGTTCAGTCAATTCGACCACGAGAGACAACATACTTGAATATGAATGATGTACAAAGACAACAAGTTTTAACCCCATTTCAACCCCCTTAGACGGCCGGAAAAACTCAGGCATAGCATATTTCTAGTCAATTCGACCACGAAAAACAGCATATTCGAAAATGGAAGGTGTACAAAGTCAACTTTCCGAATTATAGATTTTTTAAGTTTTAACCCCATTTCCACCTCCTTAGACGGCCTGAAAAACTCAGGAATAGCTTTTTTCCAGTCAATTCGACCACGAAAAACCACATATTTGAAAATTGAAGGTATACAAAGTCAACTTTCCGAAATATAGTTTTTTTATGATTTTCAACCCCATTTCCACCCTCTAAGACGGTCAGAAAAACTGAGGCATGGCATTTTTCTAGTCAATTCGGCCACGAGAAACAACATATTCGAAAATGGATGGTGTACAGAGTCAACTCTCCGATATATAGTTTTTCAAAGGATTTCAACCCCATTTATACCCCCTTAGATGGCCTGAAAAACTCAGGCGTAGCATTTTTCTAATTAATTCTAGCACGAGAAATAACATATTCGTACAAAGTCAACTTTCTGAAATATAGTTTTTTAAGGGGTTCAACCCTATTTCCACCCCCTTACTGCCTAAAAAACTCAGGCGTAGCATTTTTCTAGTCAATTCAACCACGAGTAACAACATATTCGAAAATGGAAGGTGTAAAAAGTCAACTTTCCGAAATATACTTTTAAATAGTTTTCAACCCCATTTTCACCCCCTTAGACGTCCTGAAATACTCAGGAGTAGCATTTTTCTAGTCAATTCGACCACGAGAAACAACACCCAGGTAGCACATCATATCGGCTGAATCTTGGTTCCATATTGGGCCAATATAGATATATTGTAAATGAAAAATCAATATTGGTCCAATATGGGTGAATATTCAAAAAACAATATTATATTAATAATATTGGTGGAATATTGGTTGAACTAGTTTTGAATGTAGATTATCACACGAAATATTGGGTCAATATTGGTTGAATAATTTCTACCAATATCGATAATTCAATATTGGTTATATATTGTTTTCCACATCTAGAATTAATATTGCAATCCAAATATTCCAGTCATATCGATTATAGGGGAAAAAACTATATTGTATTTTCAAGTTTGTTAGAATATTGGTTGAATATCATTTCCACTTTATTTGACAAATTGTAATAACTCATATTGAGTCAATATTGGTTGAACGATATTTACCAATATCAATAAAACAATATTGTCTTCACATCGTTTTTAACATCTAGAATAAATATCGCAATCCCAATATTCCCCTAATATCGATTCTGGGAATAAAAACTATATTGTACCTCCAAGTGTGATTACACATTGGTTGAATATCATTTCGCCAATATTCAACAGAACGTATTAATTAATATTGGGTCAATATTGGTTCAATAATATTTATCGATATCGTTAAAACAATATTGTCTTTATATTGTTTCCAACATCTAGATTGAGATGAAATTTGAATATTGGCCGAATATTCAATGAAACATATTGAAATTATATCATGATCAAACTTGGATAAAAATCCGCTAGGTGGCTCTACATATAGAATGTCTTCTAAAACCTACGAAAGTATATTAAATACTTCCCTTAGCTTGTTTTCAAGACAGCTCACTCAGCGGTTATGGCGATCAAAAGGCAGACTCTGGTGTCACCTTCATCAACTAAAGGACATTTATATATTGACATCCACCAATATATTCAAATGATATTGTAACAATATCGATAAATATTTTGAGGCCATTATTGCTTCAAGAATATTCCACCAAAACTATTTCTAAAATATTCAAACAATATTCAAACAATATTCGACCAATATCGCAAAATGTTCACATTTTACTTCTCGACAATATAACTTTTGAATATTGTGCCAATATTGTCAGAATATTGTATCAGCGATATTGTACCAATATCGCCAAATATTTTGAGGGGAATATTAGTTCGAGAATATTTCGCCAATATTATTCAAGTAATATTGGACCAATATCGCCGAATGTTCACATTTTTTTTCTCGCCAATATTGCATTTCAAATATTTCGCCAATATGTTCACAATATTGTATCAATATTTTACCAATATAGGTGTGCTACTTGGGCATACTCGAAAATGGAAGGTGTACATAGTCAACTTTCCGAAATATAGTTTTTTATGGTTTTCCACCCTTTGAGACTGTTTGTAAAACCGAGACACCATGTTTTTTTGATGAGATGACCGCCGGGAAAAACATACTCAATGATTAGAGGTACACAAAGTCTCCAGTATAGAAATCAAAACCATATATTTTTTCCCCGTGTATCTTGTGGATGTGGATAACTTCACACCCGTATCTAAATCCATGGAAAGAAGCCCCTTGTAACTGTTGATAACCACACTAGGTTTCATCAAAATCGGCAGAAATACTTTCGAGTAATTAATGAAAAACCCTTTATAGAAGCGAAAAAAATCGATTGGACCGCAACGAATAACCGTAAGTGAAGGGGGGTGCGAAAAGGGATGTCCGTAGGGGTGTAACGTGGCTTTTAAGATTTCTGGCAAAAACTGACATTCCATCAAAAACAGTTGGATATAAAAGTTGTAGACAACTAAAATATCTACAACTTTCATTCGAATATTTTTTTTTACATAACCTCAAACATATTGAGAATATTGCCAACAATCTATTTTTGTAATTTTCATCTTTCACAGAAATTATTTGATTTTGACGAAACTTTGTGAAAATGTACATTTTTGTGCCTATCTCTGTGATTTTTTTAAAGCCAAATATCATTTTTGTTTGTTTTTGGAGAATTTAGGTAATTTTAAAAAAGTGCCTAATGTTCAATCAAAAAAGTTCATAACAGAATTTCAATTTTTGGAAATTTCAGGATGTTATTATTATTTTTTTTTTCTGTTGAAATTTCTACTTTGAAATAGTGTAAAAAATCATACTGTTAATGTGGGATTGTCAAAAATGAGAAAAACCAAAAAAAAAACAAAAAAAATACATATGTTACCAATGTTCCAAATGATATTGAAAATTAAGATCTTGGTGAACTTAAGGGCCTTGATGAAGTCGAAGACATCAGAGATCATGACGAGATTATTATTAAAATAGATAGTTGTAAATAAATATATTATTGCTCTAAAATCAACAGCAGTTCAATTTATTTAACAATATCATCGTGTGCTATGGAAATGATATGTTTCAATATATACAAAATATTTTGACAGTTCTTGTAAAAACGCAAAATGTCTGATACTGATACTGAACTCAAAACCGTTGTAAATTCGGCGCTTTCCGTTTTAGTACCCGAAAAATTTAAACGGCAGTACGAAAAATGTTACGGCGAGTTTAAAGATTGGTGTGACAAACAGAATGTTAAGACGATGCCTGAAAACATTTTTGAAAGTGACGTTTGGTTTCGCGGCCGTTGCTATGGGTAACGGCCGCGAAATTAAATTTCGCGGACTGTGCTGAGAACGCGAAATACTGACTTCGCGTGCGATTGCACGAAAAAATATTTTGAGGCTAATGGTTTAAAGCAGCTTGCCAAAAAAATTAGATTCCAATAAATTTTGATTATGTTATGCTACTTTGTAAATTAATTCAATGTAAAATATGGAATTAACCAATATTTAATGTATTTGTACCCATAAGGCATACAAAAAAAATTGTAATTTTTAGCAAATTTGTAGATGAAATTGTTTAAACACTTTATTTTTGAGCAGTCCGAACCTCAAACGGGTACTTAATTAAAGTTTCCTTATTAGATATTACATTGAAATTAACGTTATGCATCACTCTTTCTCCGCTTCATTGAAACTAAAAATGAGGAATGAGTGACAAGTTCGAAAAATCAATCTTAAAAAGATAGATTTTTCGTTTTACCAATTTTTTACTATATTTTTTTCCACATTAACACTATGATTTCTTCACAACGCTTCAAAGTAGGAATTTCAACCGATAAAACACCCTCCTGAAAGTTTCAAAAATCAAAACTTATTTGGTTGAAAATTAGGCCTTTTATCAAATTAAATTCGCAAAAAATAAATATTTCGTACAAAAAAATTACAGTTCCTTTGTGTTATAAAAATGTACATTTAAACTAAATTTCATCAAAATTAAATTCATTTTTCTCGAACATGAAAATAAAAATCCAAAACAGTGGTTTTTGGTGGGTTTCCCAATATTTTTGGGGTTATGTGAAAAATGCTTCAAAAAAGTCGTAGATCTCTTAGTTCTCTACCACTTATACGTCACTTTTTGTTTGATAGGATGTATACTTTTGCCATAAATCGTAAAAAACACGTTATAACAATGGTTACGTTCCAAAACAATATACACTTTTGATATAGTTTGATCTTACCTTTATCGATTTGATTCTTCTAGCATTCACCACCTGAAAATCACCATGCTTTTACTTAAAAATAATGTTAGTCTTTCACAAAAATTGTTACCTTGTTGAAACTGGAAAACCATTATTGCTTCAAAGCACCAACAGAACTTCTACGCCTTTGTTGAACTGGATAATTCACTTTCCAAAACACAACCGGCAAGATTTTCAAATTATTTCGACAAAACAACAACACCATTGTCTATTACACTACCGATTTTACTCTTACCGTCTCACAGCGAGATTTTTCAAATCACAATGTAGGTAAACACCAAAATATAATGATTATCAATCCAAATTTTTTCATAAATCAAGAACAACGAATTACTTTCAACCACATTGGAAGAACCTGTGGATTGTGACAGCAACAATAGGTATGTCGCTTTTGTCCTATGATGGCTCATGGCAACGTTGATCAAAATATAGGTATTTCTGTACGTTTCTTTCCAGTTGAATCTTTCAACATTGTTCTTTAGAACTTATAGAAGTAAGATAGCCAAACCTTGTGGGATTTAAATTGAATTCAAATGGATGCGACATGTATTGTAGATGGCGACAGTTGATCTGGCCTCCAAGTCATGTCGTAACTTGATTGAAACAATGGGACAGCATTAAAATCAGGGTTTTTCGAAGAAACCTGCATTAAAATGACGTAAAATATTCATGTTTGTAACTAATCACGCTAGATGACACTCGCGTTTGGGTCGAATAACTTTTCCACAGGCATTGACTAAATATCTTAGTTCTATTCAAACAATGCTTCTATTTAAACAATGCTTTCAATTTCATTCAAATATGGAACTGAATTATGTTGTAGTGACTCATAATGACAGAGTTTTTATATACTAAAGGATAATGAGGAATGATATTAATTGTTAATGTTTCGGAACTAAATGTTCTGTAAACATTTTCAGCTAGAGGGTAGGTAGGTAGGTATACAAGGTTATTCAAAATAGCATTGTCTTTAATTTCCGTGAGACCACCATGATATAATAATACTAATAATAATAATAATGTTTATTCATCATTTCTTCATTTACGATTCACATGTAAAGACAGATGACAAAGCATAATATTGAATATAAACATGGCAATACAATAAAGTAAAGAAAATTAATTATGAATAAAGAGTTATTCCACACACATGTTATTAAAATTGTTGTTCAAATTGTTATTTCCGTCAACTTGTTCCACCCCTACACACAACCCTCAGAAGTCTTCTAGAGACTTGTGCTAGCTAGGGAAGACGCAGCCCTTACCTTTTAACGTGTGTTGCCTTACACGAGACCAGTGAGCATGCGGGAATCGAACCCACGACCCTACGCTTGAGAGGCGAACGCTCTACCAGCCGAACAATACATCCATGTAACAAGTAGTATAAAACACTGTATGAAATATGAATGATATCATATACAGTGTGTTCCACTTTGAGCAGCCACACTCTCATATTTCATTGGGAATAATTTTTTTTTCTCTCATATTATAGTACTCAGGAATACCTTCCTTTATGTTGATGAAAAATTCGTAAATCCACTTTCCACGGCTAACTATGACCAATTGAAAAGTGAAAAAATGGGGAAAACTTATTAGGGATTTTTTTATCACAAAATTAACATCATTCTGTCAGAATACTCTCAAACCCCTAGATCACAATGCTTGAATCAATTGATTATACAGGGTGTCATTTGTAGCTGGCAATATGATTATTTTTCGTCAGTAATATTTGCTTAATTTTCTTCACTTTTCACAAAATTGACAGAAATATTCAATCAATAATGCGAAACATAACGAAATATTACTTTTCCATGGCAAACTGTGACCACTTGAATAGTGAAAAATTGGGAAAAATATACCTACTCCTGGTTTTGGGATGTCCCAGGACCCCAGAATTTGAATCTGAATCATTGAAATATACAGAGTGTCATATATAGCTGCACTGAAAGGAATAATATTGTAAGTGATCACAAAACGACTTGGTTACTAATTTTCTTGTTATGATATCAATAATTTTTAATGAAATATATCAAACTACTGATTGTTGCACTGCTACAAGAACAATATGGAAATTGTTATCGAGAGATTGTTAGTGTGACAATATATTCCAGTTGAAAGAACAATATTTTATTGTTACAAGAACAATATACATATTGTTATTTTTATAATACAATTCAATTGACTGAACAATGTTATTCAATAGTTTCGACATAACAAAAATCCAACCGAATACTAAAATTTATTTCAGCAATAATTATCTTGTTATCACTATCCAAAACTGAGAAATTCAGTTATAGATACGATACATTTTATTGTCAGCGACAATTCATTGACATATGAACTAAAAACTGACGTTTTCACAAAATCACTTTCAACACTAGTGTTGTTTTCATAATTGAAATTTTTTATTATAATATTTCCTATGTTATTATTTTTTATAGCATTCAATCATTTTATGAATTTCGTTTCTTTTACTCTCCTTTACGAATTTTACAACTGATTTTTGAATACCAAGCGGAAGTTTCAGTTTTCAGAAAATCTAATAGCTTTGTAGCAATATAATTATAGCTTTTTTGTCCTATTGCCTTTTCCATAAATGGTGTAACATATTTATGTTTATATCTGGTAGAATGGGTCAGTACATTCAGCTGGGTTTTATTCAGGTGTTGCATAAGCAAATCTTACCATTTTTTCAGAATTTTCTTGTTAGAATAAGTCTTTCAAATATATTGTGAACAAAATCGGTCCCAACATAGTCCCCCAGAAAATCGCTCATTCATTTTCTGTGAGTGATACTTCTGAATAACATTCTCCATTATCTCATTTAAAGATAAGAATCTCCAATGGAAACTGGACATTTAATTAATAATCAACTTTCTGAATAAAAATGCAAATTTTCACTTTCAGATTTTTTCTTCAAGTTATAGGGTCTTTCTCAATATCTATCAGATGTGGTTCAATGTCCAGCGTGGCTTTAGCCGGGGAAGTAGTTGTTTTCTGTTAGATATTACAAAAAAGTAAATTCAATTTTATCGTAGGGTTTTTCCATTTCCGGAGGAGTCATGTATTGATTCAATTTTCAATTGAGAATGTTTCTCCTTAAAACATGAATCCCTTCCAAGAGAGGTTATCTTGTACGATGGAAAATAGCGACTAAACTCCAACTTTATGAACATCCTGTTCATATTTTCAATTAAATCAACATTTCCAAGGTTGTTTTCCTATAGCTCAGCCTACACAAGTCTTTTGAAAACTTAGTGTTTAACTACTCATATAAATTGTTTCAAGAAATCAGAACAACCAGCCTTTTTGCACAATTGAAATAAAAATTAATTGGCCTAGGTATTTGCCACGAAACTTTCCGCACAATACTAATATTCTTTTTTTTTGTGCAGGTGCTGCCTTAGGAGGAGCTGCATCAATGGCTTTGGGGTCACAATTCAAGTCCATTGTGAGCATAATCAGAAACGATATGACGGAAATTCAAAAAGAAAGGTTTGTCAGTTCCATCAGCAATCTTCTGAGAGGATTTCAGATCACCAGTGCAGCATCTGGCTTGGCTTTGCTTTCCCAGAATAATTCTTTGAAACAGACAGTGCTGCAAGGAATCATTACTTATATACAAAGAGAGATGAACTGTAAAATTTGTTGATTGTTTTATACCATGATGTACTAATACTTATTATACAAGAAGAGATTAAATTATGTGTTGGAAAAGACAGTGATGCAGGGAATCATAACTTATGTACAAAAAGAAATGAACTGTTAAATTTGTTGAATGTTTTATACCATAATGTACTTATAATTTTTATACAAAAATAAATGAAATTCAATCTGACAATGTGTTAACTGTTTGATATCATAGTGAAAATTGGATAATTTGAGAAGTATTCATTCCATTCCTACAGGATAGCCAAAGTATCTAAAGAATAATTATTGAGAGTTCATAAAACCTGATATATCCATTCAACTCCATAACCACACTCGCCAAAATTGAAGTGTGAGGATTATCAAAACTCTCTGCGGGTTTCAAAAGTGTACAAAAAATATGTTTTCTTCAAAACATTTGACGTTATGTGAACTTTGGATGAGTGGATCCTTCAATCGTAAGAAATGCAAAGTGCAAAAATTCAAAAAAAATCTGCAAGATAAATTGTGAAAGGCTTTCGCGGCCCTCGTCACTTACATGGTGGTTCTTCGGGTTGTAAGGCCGACGTATGTTTAGAGAAGATCTCGACGTTTCGCCAACACGAGTGGTTAGCATTTTCAAGAGATATTTTCAAAGTTTCTGGTTTCTTAAGTTGCTGTCAAATGCTTGACATTTGTTATACGTTGTCTCAATAAATACCTGTGATTTGATGTTCTTACATCTGATTGGTCCATAGCGTTAGCTGACATCATAGAATCGTTCGTTCTTTCAGTTTTTTTGAAGGTTTAAAAATGGTTTTAATCTCATATTTTAGTAGAATACGGCAAATACGATCTGTAACTCTGGGAACATATGGTATAAGAATGCTTTTCTGTTTTCGGTGTTGGTTTGACTACTACTTGGTTCACTGGATGGACAGTCATTTGTTCTACTATTGATTATTTCGTCTCTGATTTCTCTTATGTTTTCCATACACCTCTCAATATCTCTTTCTTTGTACCCATTAGAAAGAAAAGCGTTTCCTTAACCATATCAATGACATACACCCGAATATTCATTTCACCATGGAAATTGAAAATGAGAAGAAACTGGTATTCTTAGACGTTCTCATTTCTCGAAAAGAAAGACGTCTGGGGCATACGGTATATAGAAAACCAACACACTGATCGATATCTCCACAATACCTCAAACCATCATCCGTGCCAAAAACAAGGTGTAATCAAGACATTAGTTGATCGAGCTAGTATAATTTGCGAACCTGAATACCTGGAATCTGAACTGAAACATTTAAAAAACGCTCTTCTTTCTAATGGGTACAAAGAAAGAGATATTGAGAGGTGTATGAAAAATAGAAGAGAAATCAGAGACGGAAGAATCAATAGTAGACCAAATGACGTCCATCCAGTGAACCAAGTAGTAGTCAAACCAATACCGAGAAAAGAAAATCATTCTTACTTCCCAGAGTTACAGATCGTATTGGCCGTATTCTACGAAAATATGAGATTAAAACCGTTTATAAACATTCAAAAAAACTGAAAGAACACTTTAGATCAGCGAAGGACAAACGAGATGTACTTTGCTCTTCTGGGGTTTATCGCATTCCATGTTCATGTGGCAGCGTTTATATCGGATCCACGAAACGCTCCGTTTAAACAAGAATCAAAGAGCACAAGGCTTGCTGTCGGTTAGGGCACACACAGAAATCCGCTGTCGCAGAACATACTATCAACAACGATAACCATAGAGTGAAATTTGACGAAACCCAAGTCATCTCTTCAACATCAGCATATTACCCAAGACTCTTCCGGTAAGCAATTGAAATTCAGAAACACCACAACAACTTCAACAGAATCGAAGAAGGACTACAATTGAACAAGGTTTGGCTTCCAGTTCTCAAAAATTCTCAATTAGCTCCCTACCCACAAAATAACGTTACGAACGATTCTATGATGTCAGCTAACGCTATGGACCAATCAGATGTGAGAACGTCAAATCACAGGTATTTATTGAGACAACGTATAACAAATGTCAAGCATTTGACAGCGACTTAAGAAACCAGAAACTTTGAAAATATGTCTTGAAAATGCGAACCACTCGTGTTGGCGAAACGTCGAAATCTTCTCTAAACATACGTCGGCCTTACAACCCGAAGAACCACCATGTAAAATCTGCAAGAATTATTGCACTTTTAAAAGAGTTCAGCAACCACTGAAAGGTGTGATGAATATTTTTTAAATAACTGTCAGACCCAATTCCACGGGGTTTTCTGAAGAAATTTCACGAATATTTTTGTATTACCTACATTGATCGAAAAAACTTCAAGGTACCTAGTCTCGCCCTTCTCTAATTGTAAAGGGAAAACTGTAAATGTTACTTCAGGTTTTTCACGTGTAGAATTTTTATTTATAAAAATATCAAACAATGCAAAAGGAAACTTTCTATAGTGGTGTATTTATAAATCTACGATACGACGCTTCGTTTCATCACGACAATCAAGTTATCTCTATAATAAATTATTATCTAATAAACCATTCGTATTCAGGTATATGTTATTTTGACGACGTTTGATCTGAAATAACTAATATTGTCAGTAACAATAATTTGTAGTTCTTCTGTAAATTCGTGTGTATTTCGTAAAAATGAATATATCAATAGACAAACTTCGACATTACCCAACAATTTCGATAAATGCACCGATCTGGTTGTATACGAGGATGTATTGATATCTAGTTAGCCTAGACCCGTTTCCTGCATAAACAAAATATTGCGTTACCATAGCAACGAACAATAACTTATTAGAAGTGTCAGTGTAAGGTTTGACATCAAAAAAGTAACCAGAGTTACGCAATAAATTAAAAGGAAAAATATGTCCACCGAAATTGTGAAAATCGAAAAATTGGAGTATCGAGCCATCATCAAGTACCTGTATTTAAAAGGGTTCAGAGGTAAGCAGATTTACGAAGATATGCTTAATACCCTTGCTGGTCAATGTCCTTCGTATGCGACCGTGAAAAATTGGACTGCAGGCTTCAAAAGAGGTAAATTTTCCATTGAAGATGATGATCCCAGGTAGCACATCATATCGGCTGAATCTTGGTTCCATATTGTGCCAATATAGTTATATTGTACATGAAAATTCAATATTGGTCCAATATGGGTGAATATTCAAAAAACAATATTATATTAATAACATTGGTGGAATATTGGTTGAACTAGTTTTGAATGTAGATTATCACACGAAATATTGGGTCAATATTGGTTGAATAATTTCTACCAATATCGATAATACATTATTGGTTATATATTGTTTTCCACATCTAGAAGAAATATTGCAATCGAAATATTCCAGTCATATCGATTATAGGAAAAAATAATTATATTGTATTTCCAAGTTTGATAGCATATTGGTTGAATATCATTTCCACTTTATTTGACAAATTGTAATAACTCATATTGAGTCAATATTGGTTCAATGATATTTACCATTATCGATAAAACAATATTGTCTTCACATCGTTTTTAACATCTACAATAAATATCGCAATCCCAATATTCCCCTGATATCGATTCTAGGAATAAAAAATATATAATAAAATAGTTTATTTTCATTAGACATTTTGTAAAATTAACAATATATAATAAAAATAAAAATAGAACTCAAAGGTGCGATTTAGTGCCTTCTTGTTCATAAAACAGAACGTAAGCCTCTCCGCTCACGAGGGATCTGGATGAAATATTGTATCTCCAAGTGTGATTACACATTGGTTGAATATCATTTCGCCAATATTCAACAAATCTTATGAATTAATATTGAGTCAATATTGGTTCTATAATATTTATCGATATCGTTAAAACAATATTGTCTTCATATTGTTTCCTACATCTAGATTGAGATGAAATTTGAATATTGGCCGAATATTCAATGAAACATATTGAAATTATATCATGATCAAACTTAGATAAAAATCCGCTAGATGGCTCTACATATACAACGTCTTCTAAAACCTACGAAAGTATATTAAATACTTCCTTTGTTATCTTTTGCCGGAGAAATGAGCAAAATGAAATGAAATAAAATTTCCGTGCGAGAGTATATGTGGAAGATAATTTCCAATAGGCTCCGCCCACCAGTGGCTTTGCTCCGGCATTGGCCGGAGTAAATGTGCCGTTCTTTTATTTAAGAAGCCCAGTTGGCTCTTGAATTTAGTCAAGCTGATAGACTCCTTCCTAAGGAGTAGACATTACCGATGCAAAGTCGGAAATGCTCTCTCTTCACGAAGGAGGCTAGAAGCAGGAGTACCACAGGGAGCAGTACTGTCGCCACACCTGTTTTCGATCTACACTGCAGACATGCCTATGTCGGACAACCCCATGACCAAACTTGCTCTCTATGCAGATGACACGGCTATCTTTGCTGAGTCATCTCATGAGAGAGGAGTAACATCGAAGCTGCAACTTCAGATAAACAAGCTGGAACCGTGGTTCAATCGTTGGAAGATCGGAATCAATGCAGACAAAAGCAAGGCCATACTGTTCACGAGGCGACGTAGGACACCCGAGGGCCATGTTACTATGAACGACGAGAGAATTCCATGGGTAGACGAAGCCGTTTACCTAGGAGTAACCCTGGACAAGAAACTCACGTTTCAGAGGCACGTCTCCCACAGATTAGCTATAGCGAAAGCCGCAAGGCATAAGCTGTACCCACTCATCGGACGTAGGAGCAACATGGCACTCGAGTTGAAACTACGCCTCATCAAGACAATTCTTCTGCCTATCATATTGTACGCATCCACTGCTTGGGGGCAGTGCGCGAACAGTTATAGGCAGAAGATACAGGCCTTCTTCAACGTCTGCCTGAGGACGGCAACAGACGCACCACAATATATGCCCAACAGGTTCATATATCGAGACTTAGACATCCACCCGGACTATATCGACAGACTGATCAGACAACATGTGGGGACTACTCTAGACAGAGTAGAGACCCACACGAACCCGCTGCTCACGGAGCTCCACGAGAACAGACGTGAGCAAGACGACAGAGACAGAGACAAATACAGACGTCCAGTAAACCAAGGAGACAACGACACCCCTGAAGAAGTACGGCGGAGGCGAGACCTTCGGCGACGCCAACGTCTACTTCAACAGGCACCAAATCACGATTAATCATGCTTTTATGTTTCAGATCCACGAAGAACCGACCAAGTAGAATTTCAATTTCAATTAACTCAGCACACAGCACTCGGCCCTCAGCCGAGAGTTTTTTCAGGCCTTCAGCCAGTTTCAGGGGGGCACCATGCACAGTAAAGTAAAGTAAAGTCATTGTTTAAAAGTCAACTCATGTCAGATATAAGGGAGCTTCAAGCCGAGAATTGGCTGGGCACTCCATATCAAACGGTCAGATTTTATTCTGCTGATCGCCAGTCATCAGGATGAGGAACCGCTTTAACGAGCGGGGGTGGTGGATAGGGGGGGTGAGCTTTCGAGTACGTACGAGTGCTGGGAATTTCATCCTTCCGGGCCTCAACCTTAGGGGGTGCATGGTGGGGTCTTGAATTTAGTCATTCCGGAGCTTCTGCCGAGTGCAGTTGCTTCCGGGCAAGCACATAGTTGTGCATAATTGACTCAACCGATTTTAAGCTCATGGTAGCTACGAGAATACTCATTTCCGGCAGTTCTCTGGAATCTACGGCCTGCCCTGATTTTGATGTGTAAGGAATTCGTTGGGAACACCAACAAAATCAAAAGAGAATTCGTAATTACCTTTAGTTCAGAGTTCTTCTCAGAACTCGAAACTATAATTCACTGCCCACTTCTTCGACGTTAATCCGAGCTACAAGGAAGGAACAAAATAAATTTGAGCTTCTGCGGATCGAAATGGACTTAGTTCGCTGAGCTAGCCGAATGCAGAAAATCAACCCAATTTTTACGAAGTCCTTTCGTTCCAAAAAGATGTCACCTTTACCTTGTTTTCAAGACAGCTCACTCGGTGGTTATGGCGATCAAAAGACAGACTCTGGTGTCACCTTCATCAACTAAAGAACATTTAATAATTTACCAAGGTATATTGACATCCACCAATATATCCAAATGATATTGTACCAATATCGATATATATTGTACCAATATCGATAAATATGGTACCAATATCAATAAATATTTTGAGGCCATTATTGCTTCAAGAATATTCCACCAAAACTATTTCTAAAATATTCAAACAATATTCGACCAATATCGCAAAATGTTCACATACTACTTCTCGACAATATAACTTTTAAATATTGTGCCAATATTGTCAGAATATTGTTTCAGCGATATTGTACCAATATCGCCGAACATTTTGAGGCCAATATTAGTTCAAGAATATATTGCCAATATTATTCAAGTAATATTGGACCAATATCGCCGAATGTTCACATTTTTTTTCTCGCCAATATTGCATTTCCAATATTTCGCCAATATGTTCACAATATTGTACCAATATTTTACCAATATAGGTGTGCTACTTGGGGACCGATCGGGAAGGTCAGTCCCCGAAAATATCGATGCAGTTCATGACATGATTTTAACAGACCGTCGAATTGGGCTAAATCTGAAGCACCGAATATTTCATACGAACGCGTTCATCATATAGTTCACGTCAATTTGGATATGAGAAAAATTGCTGCAGAATGGATCCCCAAATGTTTGAATGTTGACCAAAAGCGTGCAAGGGTAGTAGCATCGCGTTCGATCTGTGCTCGATTTGGAAACGATGTAGACGATGAGACTTGGGTACATTTCTACGATCCAGAAACAAAGCAACAATCGATGGAATGGCGTCACTCCGGTTCTCCAAGACCTAAGAAGTTTCGTGTCCAAAAATCTGCTGGAAAATTTCTTGCTTCAGTTTTTTGGGATTCCCATGGACTAATGGAGATTACTATTCGACATTACTGACCACTCTACGGGAACAAATTAAAGAGAAAAGACGCGGAAAGCTATCCAAAGGTGTTTTGTTTTTGCAGGACAACGCCCCTGCACACAAAAAATCGTGATTTAGAGTTTGAATTACTAGAACACCCCCCCTTATTCACCAGATTTGACTCCGTCCGACTATCGTCTCTTTCCTCAACTGAAAAAAAGTTAAAAATGTAAATTTTCTTCCAACGAGGAGGTAATAAAAGCTGTGGAGGTCTGGTTTGCAGAGCAAGATGAAACATTTCTTTTGAAAGGTCTTGAGACGTTGCAGGTTCGCTGTAATAAATGTATCCAATTAAGAGGAGAATATGTTGAGTAATAAAATATTTTGACATTGAAATTTTGTTTGGTTCTATAGTAGGCTATGAATTTTTCAATATTTCCTCGTAAAAAACCATTTTGTAGGTTTTACAATACTCTACAAATTTCTATTGGCTGTAAAACGATTCCTCCAATACTCTTTAAGATATTCGCAAAAAACAAAAAAGATTCAATTTTTTTCTTTATCTTTTGTTTAAAAAAATTCACAAAGCGATTTTGCTGGGGCGAAAACCGGGGTTTTCAGTCACGAACTATCTTATAAAAAGTAGTAGGTATATATAGGCCGTTTGCGTCTTTTATTTTGTGTGAAAAGAGCCCCTAATTTTTATCCTATAAGTTCATATCACGTTATTGATTTCACATTCTTCAGTCAACGGAATTTGTCTTTCAGTCATTCATATCCAATCGTAAGTCTTTCAATCATTGTGATTTGGTCTGAGTCAGAATCTTAAGTCTTTGAGTCAATGGGATTTGGCTTTCAGTCATTCCATTTCCAATCTTGAGTCTTTGAGTCACTTGAATTTGATTTTGAGTCCTTTCAGTCCCAATCTTTGGTCTATCAAATATTTTGAGTCCTGTACACATTTTTGCTAAATGTTTTTCCCTCGGATTCGACAGCTATAAGATTTTAGACCAAAAACAATGAACCAAGTAACATTTATTAAATTATTTCGATGAACCCTGTATAAAAAACTCACAAAGTGATATTGAATAATATAATTTAATCGTAAATTTCATTTGTACAATAAAAATACATCAAAAAGTATTTCGATTTTTAAGTCAGTATCTAAAGGCGGTTTTCCACCAAACCAACAAAACATCAACAAAACAGCAACTCGAGTTGGACTTGCCGAATTTGGAAACATTTCGGCAACATTGTGTCGCTGGCGACTGTTTCTGGCAATTGTTGAAAGACCCGTCTCGGAGCGGAAAGATCAAATGGTTTTCTTTTTGGGTTGCAGTTTTTAGCAACACAGTTGGCTTAGTGGAAACATACAATAAATACATTGAATGTGTGTGTATATTTATGTATCCATGTACTAATGTTTCTAAATATTTGTGATGTTCATTATTTTCTCTATTGATATTATTATTATAATTTTTCCTGTTTTTACTTTATCATTATCGATTTTAAAATAAGCGTTTTCCCCATAATGAGGAAAAAAAACATTTCATTTATCTTTAATATTTTTTGTATTTTTATTATATAATTAGTTATTTATCTTATCCCCCATATGTTATGTCATGTATCATCGTTGTTTTTGAAAACAACTGAAATATTTATTTATTCTATTTTCCCCATACCCATGCTCGAGGGCAACCTTTTATGGGTTCACTATATTTGTTTCCTTTCTTTCTACCAATAATATTGTAAAACGATGAGAAATAAATATTATTACTATTATTATTATTATTATTATTGAGCTTTAAAAACTATCCCCTGTTGCCAAAAATCGTAATGTAATTGCCAAGCGATCTGTTACGGAAATAGCATCTCTATAGGGTGTTTCATAATATATGCGCAGGACTTCAGGATGTGATAGCTCGTCCAAAAATATGAAAAAAAGTTTTTATCAACTTACCCTCTAAAATGCACCATTTTCGAGATGTGTTGAAATTTAAAAAAAAAAAGAATCGTTTTTTGCGAATATCTCTGGAACCGTTTATCGCACAGAAAACAAATTTCGTAGGCATTTTCTACTTATAATAAGCTATGTTATGTGCTGATTTTTCATTTTTTCAAATTCATAATAGGTGAAAATTTTGAAGGGGTAGTGGGTGTTTTTTTCTCCACCTCTACGCCACTGGAAAAAGTACAGTTTTGAGCTTCCTATATGAACCGCCAATGTGTTCTAGACAAAAAAGGTATTCTTGGTCATAAGCTCTAAAAATTACCATTTTTAAGAAAAATCAACTTTCATGTTGTTTAACCCTTTGAGGACTACTGGTTATCAGTGAAAACCACATTACTAATAGCCATACTTTTATTTTCCTACCGGTTATACATCGTAGCCACAGTGTTTATTGTGTTGCCTACGCATCATTTTTATTCCTCTTGCCGATTGCAACGAGTTTTGGTAGTCTTCAGTGACATTTATATCATGTCGAATTGATGGAGTTTCGAGCCCAAAATTTGGAAATGTTTAACGTGCCAAGTTGGGTTCTTCCTAAATAAAGACAGGTACTACTGTTTTGCGTTGTTTCATTCAAAAGGAAAGAATAATTAAGTTTCAGTTCATTGTAAACAAAAAATGATAATTTTGAGGCATTTGTTAAGTTGCAAATTTGCAATTTTGCACGATTTAGTTACTAGTTGTTAGCAGGATAATTTGTTTATTTTTTGTTTATTTAAGTCTTATTTCCACTGAAGCTTATGTTAATGAACGTGTCTATTGTAAATTCTCATTATTTTTCACTTTTAAAATTTTCGAATTAATTTCGGCCTCAAGATTAAATAATGTTTTTTCCTCGAAGAATTGCTGCGTGCATTGAAGCTAACGGCGGACATTTCCAACAATTCAACTGAGTATGATTGTTATTGTTTTTTTTGCAATTAAGAAGTCAACGTTTGGTTTTGTTACTTGTTCTAACGTTTAAATAAATTTTGTATAATTAGGAAAAAAATTATTTAAAAAAATTTACCATGTTTTTCAACATGAAAGTTGATTTTTCTTGAAAACGGTCAACTTTAGAGCTTATCACCAAGAGTACCTTTTTTGTGTAGAAAATATTGGCGGTTCAAGTAGGCGGCTCAAAATCATACTTTTTCCAGTGGCGTAGAAGTTGGAGAAAAAAACACCCTCTACCCCTTCAAAATTTTCACCAATTATGAATTTAAAAAAATAAAAAATCTGCACAAAACATAGCTTATTATGAGTAGAAAATGCATTCAAAATCTGTTTTTTGTGCAATAAACCGTTCCAGAGATATTCGCAAAAAACTATAATTTTTTTTAAATTTCAACACCCTGTTTCTCGAAAATGTTGAATTTTAGATGGTAAGTTGATAGAATTTTTTTTTCATATGCTTGAACGAGCTATCACATCCGGAAGTCCTGCGCATTTATTATGAAACACCCTGTATAGTTGGTGTTTTGCTTAAAAATTTTCGGACCCATTAGTTGTATTAAATACTCAAAGTCGGCACTTGATAGTCTTACGAAGTTTTTAAATGAAGACCTCAGTTCACCATTTATTCCCAAATCATCTTTTCGTAGGTTATTAATCATTCCGTCTATGCCATACTTATTCCGTTCCTTTAAAAATGGTCTTAACCCAATATCTTGGTTTTCTTTTTTTTTTTGTTTTTTTTTTTTAATTGATTGAATAACGAAAAACCTACATGCAATCACAAATAAATCATCGCTCGTAGTCGATATTTTCACACTGTTTCTTGTCTCTTTAGTAGAAACAGCTGAAAACAAACCGAAAACAAAAATATCTATTTATGTTGCTTTGGTGGACACATAGTTGAATTTTTGTTTCCAAAGACAGCAACTAGTTTTTGTTGCTCTTTTTGGAAACAAAACGCAGTTGCTTTGGAGGAAAACCGCCTTAACATACTATTAAAATATGACACACACACAAACCATGGAGTTTGGAACACAATAAGTCATAATCAAATGCTGCATATGTTCAAAAATCAGTCTATTCCTCGAAATATAACACAAATACGATATAAATATTCGCACGTTAACAGAAATGAATAATTTCATTAGAGTTAGGGTGGATTTAGTCAACTTCAGCACCAGCATTATCATAAACATAACGTTTTTAGCATAAACCTAACATTGTTTTATAAGTAATGCCATTTGATATAACAGATTCAACTTTCGCTTTTAACATTATATTTAAGCACAATTTTGAAATGATGTTGACTAAATGCACCTTTAAAGAACACAAACTATAATAGTAAAGTAATGTTAATTGCTAGGGTTGCTTTTAACAAAGTAGTTACGGTAACAAGAACAATAAGCAACTGGAAAAAAAATCCCTGGTAATAAATTCGCAGAAAAAATCCCATGCAAACAAAATCACCAGGAAGAAAAATCGCCAACTGAAAAATGTATGATATAAGGATCATAATGACGATCATTATGGTACTAGCTTTAAAGATTATCAGACGAGTCGTCAGTCGAGTCTCATAACATGGCGTGTATAATAATGATTGACTATGATTCGAATTTCATACCAAATTTTATATTCCAACGATTTCTGTAAAATAGATTTCTAGTTGCATTACAGTAAGTAACGTAAACGTAGCTAAATTTCAGTAATGTGCGTAGTATACCTTGATATTTTTTAATTTTAATCCTCAGTACTCTAATGAAATCATTATAGTACTCAGTCCAATAAAGTATGTCATTTTGACACTAAAAATTAAATCATTATGACACTTCGGAATATTCGAGTTATTTATGTAATAAGGATCATAAAGACGATCATTATGGTACAAGTCGTGAATGTTATAGGGCGAGGTGTACCGAGTCCAATAACACGACGGGTGTCATAATGATTGTTTATGATTCGTATTACATACAAAATTTTATCTGATAGGATTTATATTAATACGTTTTCGAAAAATCAAAAACTTCATTTTTGACATGTCACAATGACAACTATTTTAAAGGTCAGTATATGTGTAGTTTCAAATATTAGTAAGTGAGTGAGCTGTGCTTTGCCATTTCCTTGACAACGTGAGGTTGTAACGGCAATATTTATTTATCGCTGTCAAACACAATTATAACGTAGAATTTAATATAATTCGAATAATAATGAGTGATTCTGAAACTGGTAGTCAACCTTCTGATTTGGAAGAAATGACGCGAAATATCGTGGACTCCCTTTTGCCGGAGAAATCACGGGGTTTATATGAAATGGTGTTTAATCGGTCGAAGAATGGTGTTCTGCCAAGAAAATCAAGAATATCACTCACGAAAAAGTATTGTTGGCTTACTTTGAATATAAGGAAAGAAAACCATCTTCTCTTTGGTCGTATTATTCGATGATAAGTGGTATTTTATCAACAAGAAAAAACGTCGATATTAGTATAAGTACCTACAGCTGGTTGCATTACTAAAACGTGAATCAGAAGGTTACAGAGCTAAAAAATCCAAAATTTTTACTTAACAAGATGTTACAAAGTTTTTAATGGAAGCATCAGATGATACATATTTATTTGAAAAAGTTGCTATGATAATTGGACTAAGTGGAGTATGCAGAACAGAGGAATTGACAAATATGCTTGTTGAAAGTGTAATAGATGAAGGATCCGTTTTTAGAATTACTTTACCGAATACAAAAACAGAGGTAATTCGAGAATTTTTTGTAACTTCGGGTAATATCCCAGGATTGAATATGGTACAACTTGTCAGACAATATGTGAAAATTCGACCACAAACCATCTACTTTTTTGTCACTTATAAAAATAAGATATGCACAAAACAACCCGTTGGAATACACACCTTTAGCAAAATGCCAAAAGTTATTTTTTTGAATTTACCTTACCCTGAAGAATAAACCGGACATTGTTTTCGGTAGACGTCTGCAACATTTTTGGCGATTCTGGAGCTGATCTGTGTACCGTGAAACGCCATGGCGGATGGAAAAGCAATACTGTTGCTGAAGAATACATCAAAAATTCGAAAGAGCAAAAGAAAAAAGTATCTGAAGCAATTTTTGGTACCAACAACCAAACAGGATTACAAGTTTACCAAAAATCATCAACTACTGATGTAAAAACTCTAGAATCCATTGGAATTAATATTGCAAATTGTAGTAGTTGCTCTTTTACCATTAATAAATATATAAACAGTTTTGTACATAGTTATGCATTTTGGATAAACTTTTTTGATCTTTCCATATAGAATTTCATTATGGTACTAAGTACCATAATCAGCTTCCTTATGTCATCAAAATGAGGGACACAACGTTGTCATTATGACATGCCACCAAATAATAGCTATTTATGTAACTACTTACGAAAATATTTTTTTTGTGTAACGAGTGGATGACACGAGTTACATTAAAAACTATTTCGCAGCATGCTACATACAAGAATTTGTCTTATTCTATTATTTATTTTGTTGGGATTAATTAAAAACGTAAAATGGACCAATTCGTCAGAAACTCTCAAACATTTCTAGGTAACAAAACAATGTCTTCATAATTGAATTCTACTCTTATAAATTTTATAATCAACAACGCTATTGCATCTTTGAGATCCATTTCCACGCCGGAATCTAGATTCAAAATTAAATTTGACCTGGTGCACCTTTCCACAGTTGATAACAATTTCTCCATTTGTGGAAGTGTCAGCTCATTTTTTATTATATCCGCAACGGATTTATATCTTCTTCTCATTTTCATCGTTATTAACATTGCCAATGAAATACCTGCAAAGAAAAAAAATGGCGACTTACTAATGAAGTAGGTATATACGAGGATTTATCGAAAAATTCCTAGTCTGCGTATAGAAGCAAACACTGGCGGCCAGGGTCACCAGGGGCTGTCCACAAGGGGGTGTCCTGTCCCCACTGCTGTGGAACCTGGTGGTGGAGGACCTGCTACTCACACTGGAGAGGGGTGGGCACAAAACACTTGGGTACGCAGATGACATAGTCCTCACGGTCCAGGCAAATTCAACACCACGGTTAGGGAAAGAATGCAATCGGCCCTAAATCTGGTAAGTACATGGATAGATAAGGAGGGCCTAACTATTAGCCCCTTCAAATCAACCATTGTAGCGTTCACCCGTAGAAGGAAGTTAGAGAGCTTAGGACCTCTGACCCTACAAGGTATCCTAATACAGCTGTCAGGGGAAGTTAAATATCTCGGGGTGATTTTAGACTCGAAATTCACCTGGAATAAACAGCTGGCAAAAGTTAAGAAGAAAGCCGAAATGACACTGATGTTAGTCAGGCGGGCACACGGGAAAACATGGGGGCTAAATCCCAAAATGGTGTACTGGATATACAACATTGTGGTGAAACCCATGATAACATATGCGTTTTTGGTATGGTGGACAAAGATAACACAAAAAATAGCCGCGGCTGAGTTGAGCAAGGTACAAAGACTTGCATGCCTCAGTATAACGGGAGCTATGAAAACAACACCAACATTAGCCATGGAAGTATTGTTTGACCTCCCACCGATTGACATAGCAATCATGGGAGAGGCAAGAATGGGACTTCTGAGGCAACAAAATACGAGCAACAGATCGGATCACAATAAGATAAAGGAAATAGTGGGAGGCAACATTCTTGAAATGAAACCAACGTACCACATGACTCCTAGATACTTCTTCAACATCAACTTCGAGGCTATCTTGCAAGATCGAAGGGAATGGACAGACGACAATATCAGGGGCAAACCTGGAGAGAGGATATGGTACACGGACAGATCCAAAACCAGAGAAGAAACTGGTGCTGGAATATACAGTGAGGGGAGAAACTCCCAAATAAGCGTCTCACTAGGAACAAACACCTCTGTATTCCAGGAAGAGATGTACGCCATCTTGCAATGCGCGAGAGAAATCAATATGAGGGAAATGCACAATGCACGGATCAAAATATGCTGAAGGCTCTTATGAACCCGAAAGTGACATCAAGACTGATATGGGAATGCCGAGAAGAACTCAGTGTTCTCACAGAACACGACAAATTAACTTTGATATGGGTTCCAGGACACTGCGGTATCGAGGGCAATGAAAAAGCTGTTGAGCTAGCAAGAGAGGGCTCATCAACTCCATATATTGGCCCAGAACCCGCACTCGGGATTAATAAATCCGACATTCGAGGATGCATTCGAGACTGGGTCAAGCGAAAACAAAGGGAGAGGTGGTACGAAGCCCCTCTCATGCACCACGGGAAAACATACATTAAAGAACCGTCAAAACACAAAACGGAAGAACTACCTCAAGCTGAGCAGGAATCAAGTTAGAACAATAACGGGTCTTCTCACTGGTCACAGTCCAAGACTGCACAAAATGGGTCTGTACAACGGAGAACTTTCCTGCAGACAATGTGGTAAAGGGACGGAAACAGCCAAACATATAGTGTCAGAATGCGAGGCATTAGACCGCAAGAGACAGGCAATTTTTGGGAAACCCAATCTAACTCCCGAAGAATACAACAGCCAACCGGTGAAGAACCTATACAGACTGGTACAGGGGACCAGAGTTACGGAGTGGGTGCTGTAAAACCAACACGGAAAACACAAAAAGCCCAAGAGGCTGAGGTGTAGCTGGTGAAAGGACCAGCATCCGAGGAAAGAAAAAAAAAATTGAAGCAAACAAAACTTGAAAGAAAAAATGTTTTATTCACCATAGACCTTTTCATGAAAAAATGTTCATTTTGTTCTGAAAACTAGGCCTCTAATGCTTCTACAGTGAGTTTCAAAAAGTTTGAACTATATCGGAAACTTTTTTATTATCCATTTGTCAGAAAATTTTATTGTTGATAAAAATTGGTGCATTGCGGGAAACTTGAATTTGAGTTGTCAGAATTCTAAATTTTTCAACGATGTACAGGGCAGAACAAAAAATATGGATCAAGAGTAAACTACCCATATTTTCGAAATTATTGAAAAAGTTTATGGAGAAAAGTTGTTTAAATCTGAAAACAATATTCAGATTCAGAATCGCAGCCACCCACGGGACAAAACTAGATAAATACATTTTTCTATGGTTTTAGCCCAAGGAGACTAAAATTCAACAAGGAGAGTTTAATCCCCATAAGACAATGGGGACACTAGTAGGAAGAGATGAAAGAACATTTGCGACGAAATGTGACGTAGTTGGTCATGGCCGCCGTTCTCTATAGACAGTGACAGACTAGTTCTTGGTATATGAGAGTTACTGCTGACAGTTTTGTTGCTTGGTTAGAGTTCGACTCTGTACTCATATCCAAGTACGTCACTAAGACGCGTTGATGCTACAAGATTCTGATTGGCTAGAGCTTATTAAACCCTCCTTGTTGTGATAAATGTGTAGTTTGCCATCAAAATATTCAGTGTTTAGGCAACAAAATTGTTCAGTTAGATGTAATATCAGACAGTGAGTTGTTTTGTGACTTATTATTAATTTCTGAACACTGGCCGAATACTGAGCAGCTGGATGTGACAAAGCTGATAAATTTCAGTTTATGTACTGGTTTCTGTAGAAGTGAAACCAAAAACGGCGGAGTAGCAATTTTTAAAAATGATGCAAATGTTCTCAACTTAAAAAACGTATGTATTGAGGGTGTGTTTGAATGCTGTGGCATCAGATCACAACAGATCAAAACTACCTTCGTTTGTATATATAGACCACCATCCGGAGATTTTAAACTGATTTTAGACCTACTTGAAGGCTTATTAACAATAGTATGCAAGGGGAATGATAAGGTAATTATAGGAGGTGATTTCAATATTAATTTTCTGATGGGAGGCTCAAATGTGAACCTTCTAGAGCATTTATTATCCTCGTATAGCATCACCTGTACAGTATCCGAGCCAACCCGAGTACTTGCATTGATAATATTCTCATTGCCGAACTGGCAGATTTCAAGGTGAAGATCAAGGATTTCCACTTATTTGATCACTATGCCCAAATCATTGAATTTTCCATAAAAAAATCCAGAAAAAACACCCCTGCACCAACTTCTCACTGTAGAAGTTTCTCAGAGGAAAATATCTCAGACTTCAAAATATTATTAAGAAATGAAAACTGGCACAATATATACAATGAAACATGTCCAAATGAAGCATACAATATTTTTCACCAAATCCTTCAATATCATATTGAATTATCTTTTCCAATGAAACGGTCAAAACAAAGAAAAAAACTCAACTCTAACACGCTTACCCCTGAACTCCTTAACCTAAAGAATATGGTCTCTCTTTAATCGGAATGTGCAAGAGAAAACGAAAATTTTAAGGGCATCTGTCGCCAAAGTTACTAAAAAATACAGGGAGAAACTAAAGCAGAATAACCAAAGACACATTGAACATAAGATTAGCAGTTCACATAACAAACCAAAGACTATGTGGCAAACTATAAACACCATTCAGAAAAAAAATAACAAACAGAAAGATATTACCATATTTGAGGGAGAATATAAGGTGTCATGTTTTGATATGGCCAATAATTTCAATGCCCACTTTACTCAAACTGGAAAACAAAAGGACATTGATCTCAGTTTTATGAAAAATATAGTGGCACTTTGCTTAAACTCAATTTTTTTCCATCCAATCACTGAATACGACCTTTTTGAACTAGTCAGAAAATTGAACAATTCTAATGCACACGGACATGATCATATCTCAAACAATCTCTTGAAAAAATGCGTAGAAGAATTAGGTTATCCGTTGATCCATCTGATAAATCTATCTATAGAACAAGGAGTATTCCTTGAAAAATTAAAATCTGCACTCATCACTCCAATCTTCAAAAAGGGCGACTCTACTAAATATGAGAACTATAGATGAATAAGTCTTCTTTCTAGTGTATCCAATTTGTTCGAAATGAATACTAAAAATCAGTTACTAGCATTCTTCCTTAGAAATGAACTCCTTTCGTCAAACCAACATGGTTTCATGCAAGATAGAAGTACCGAAACGGCCTTATATGATTTCATTGAGCATGTTAGATGGCAAGTTACAGATTTGTGGTTTGTTTATTGACTTCTCTAGGGCGTTTGATTGTGTCGATCACTGCTTACTGATCCAGAAAATGCATCGATATGGGGTCCGTGGTGTGGCTCAAGACTTGATGAAGTCATACCTACAGGATAGGTCACAATGTGTAATAGTTCAAGATACTCAGAGTCAGTCCTTGCCTTGTAAACAAGGAGTACCACAGGGATCCATACTCGGACCACTGCTTTTCTTATATATGCAAATGACTTGATAAGCTATCTTCATAGTCTTCCGGAGGTACATATTGTGGCATATGCTGATGACTCCAACTTTCTTGTCACTGACCACAATGCAGTAACACTTGCAGAAACAACAGAAACCATTTATGAGAGAGTAAGGACATGGGCCGATAAAAACCATTTAGCACTCAATATCAGCAAAACAGCATTGGTAAAATTTACAATACACAATACCACCGAAACTTTCAAAATCTATGAAGACAGCCAACTAGAGGTGACATCCAACTCAGTAACGAGAATGCTGGGTCTTACTCTAGATTATAAACTCACTTGGAGTCCTCATATTGATTCACTATGTGATAAACTGAGAACGAACTGTTACGCATTGAGATTTATGTCAAATCATTGTGGAAAGGAAGTTCTATTGAATCTGTATCATGCCAGTATTGGCTGTCACTTACGCTTTGCAATCTTGAACTGGGGTATGAGCTCTTCTGCTGAAAGAGTATTCATTCTGCAAAAGTATGCTGTCAGAATAATTGCCAAATTAGGATGGCGGCAGACATGCAGACATTCTTTTGGAGAACTAAAAATACTCACAGTTGCCGGTCTATATATATATGAGATGTGCATATACGTTCATAAAAATAAACAAAAATTTATGGCAAATCAACAAGACCATCCATATCCAACTAGAGCTAGAGGTTTACTAATACCGAATCCCCACCGAACCTCTCTTTATCAAAAGAGTCATCTCTACCTCGGACCGAAACTATATAACAAGTTAGATATGTCTATTAAGGATTCAGTGAATATTTCCACATTCAAGAGGAAACTAAAAGCATATCTGATAGAAAAAAATTGCTACACCGTTGAGGAGTTTTAATAACAATTTTTATAAAATGTAACTTATCTTCATATGTTTTAGTCAATTGTTTCATGTCAATTTATTGTTTATATCTATATATTATTTATTTTTACACTGACGTCTTCCTTGTTATTGTACAGAAATATTAATTGTGATAATTGTATACTTTTTAACAAGCGATATAAATATTATTATTAATATTTATTATTATTATTTAGTCTCTTTGGTTTTAGCCTCCTAAAGAGTACTAGAATCTCATTTACAACTTAGGCCCCTCCTCATATAGCTATAATAATATTGCAATGCAAAATTAAGTCCAATTTATTATTCGTACTGGTATATCGATGTTTGTTGAAGTTTACGATCTCTTTTATCATTGTGTTACCTTAAAGGTTAGTCCTAATTTACATTTGTATTAAACATAAATTAAATCCAAATTACAAAAACATTCAGACACCTGAATAATCAATCACTGAATCCTTAAATTTCCACATGTCTTCCTTCCATCGCCAAACATTTTATTGTTCGTGTAAAAATATGCCGTTGAGAAAGTTCTGAAATTCCGAGGATATCCGGAGATATGCGGAAAAAATAGAAATTTCGGAAAATGGTTTTAACTTTATTCTGGCTTTATTTTTCGAAGGAATCAAAAATGAATTGCACGTCCACTCTGCCACTTTCTTCCTGCTACATTATGGTGTCTTCAGATTTGCTATCCGACGTTTCGTCTTCCGGCCACCATCATCAACTTTATTTTTTCTTAAGGGCGCTACATTGGATTCTTTCTGTTTTGAATAGAACCAGATTTTACCTTTTCAATGATGTATCATAAGTTATCATTCTTTTTCTAAAAATTGGAGATATTGAAAAAAATTAATTCATAATAGGTTTTGACTTTGATGTTTCTAAATTTGACTTTCAAGTCATTGAATTGTGGGCGAAAAATGGCTTTCACGAATGAAGAAAAAAGAGATATGATACAAATTTATTACAAATACGATAGAAAAAGTGTTTGGATATCGAAAATGTATTTAAACTTGTATCCCGAAAGACGACAACCACATCCAACTATGTTCAAGTTATTGGATCAAAATCTCACCTAGTTTGGTTCATTTGAAAAGCCAAGGAAAAATTACAAAGACAGAATGGACCAGGAAACTAAAGAAAATTTGATAAATTAGACATTGTGTCCTTTTCAATAAAAATTAATAATTTGCAGATGAACATGAACCCGGGGAAATCTGCACGTCAAATTTCCTCCGATATGAATACTTGCCATACAAGTGCTTGGAGACATCTCAAAAAAAGTGATTTAAAATGTTATAAAATACACATGTCTCAAAAATTGCCGAAATGCGATTAGAATTTTGTAAAGACCTGATTTTCCTGTTTTCCTGGAAAAAGTAATTTGGACAGATGAAAGCACTTTTACGAATTGTGGTATATTCAACCGAAATAACGAGCACATTTGGATCATAAACAACCCCAGGCAGTTCCGAGAAATTCGACCTCAAGTGCGATTTAGTATCAACGTGTGGACAGGAATTTACAAACATAGAATTTCGGGTCCTCATTTATTTGACGGAATTCTGAATGGAGAAACCTGTCACCAGTTTTTAATGTCGATTTTCGAAGACTATTTGGATGATCTACCTTTGGCTAACTATAACAACATCTGGTTTCAAGACGATGGTGATCCACCGCACACTACGAATATCTAATTACCTGACTGAAAGGTTTGGTGATAAATGGATAGAGAATAATGGGCCGGTGAGGTGGCCAGCTAGGTATCCAGACTTAAATGTAATGGATACATTCTTATTGGGTAAACTGAAAAATAGAGTTTATGGTCAGAGGGAATATCAAAATATTGAGGACCTCCAACTCAACATTGTTGGAGAGTTCGGAAGATTGAGGAGGAGAAAATAAATCGTGCAGTGACTAACATTCGAAGAAGGACACAGTTGTGTTATCATGAACAAGGACAGCATTTTGAGCATTTGCTGTGATTTACTTTTGTCTTTACATATTATTCAATTATTGTTATTTGTTCAAAGTACTATTTTCATTGAAAACGACACAGCGTCTAATTTACCTCATACACACCTCATTTATCAAATTTTGTTTGTTGATTCTGTCTCCGTATTTTTTCATTGGTTTTTCAAATGAACCAAACTCGGTGAGATTTTGATCTAATATAGCTTGAACATATTTCAATGCAGTTGTCGTCTTTCGGGATACAAGTTTAAATACATTTCCGATATCCAAACACTGTTTCTATGGTATTTGTAATAAATTTGTATCATAACTCTTTTTTCTTCATTCGTGAAAGCCATTTTTCGCCAAAAATCCAATGACTTGTACAATAACAAAATGTCATTGAGTGTAACAAATTGAAAGTCAAATTTAGAAACATCAAAGTCAAAGCCTTTTATGATAAGAATTAATTTTTTTCTCTACAATTTTTTGAAAAAGTATGATAACTTATGATGCATCATTGAAAAGGTAAAATCTGGTTCTATTCAAAACAGAAATAATCCAATGTACCACCCATGAGAAAAAATAAAGTTGATGATGGTGACTGGAAGACGAAACGTCGTATAGCAAATCTGAAAACACCAGTACGAGCTCTAGCAGTGTTTTCAGAAAGAGAACATGATGACATCTGATTGGTTTATATAATATGAGGAAAATTGTCTGCCAAATATTGTCCTTTTCAGCGTATTTTCATTAAAAAAAATTGATGAATTCAACACTCATATAGTTACAGTTTTTTTGTACAAATCCTACAGGAAAAATTGATTTTAGGTTATGATTGTGTGATCACCTGCAACTACTCCGAGCGTTCCTCCAATGCGAGCTCCACCAAGAAAATAATCCAGTCCAATTTTGACTATTCTTTCGGTCTTTCGATTTGGATAAATCACCACATTCAAGTTTTTATCGTATGCCACCAGTATACAAAATCCTCGTAGAAGTTCCCGTTTATCCATGTTCTCTCGGAATTTTAGATTCAAACGCTCAAATTTTCGTTAATTTTACCAACTGTAGACCCCGATGGTAAGTCACTAGAAACAAAAAACCATCAACAAGCTGATAGAAGTGGAAGGGATTATCTGTTCACGTTGATGGTTTACTCTAATGCTGAATACCTAGGCGTAAACAGGGTTGGGTTGGTGGGAAGGTCCATAACAAATTTGATTGTATTAGTAATAAAAACAAATAATAATATACAGTGACCGCCAAAAAGTATGTACCATATAGGAAAAAAGGTTATTGTTAGAGTATTGGAAAAACATTTCTGGGGAAAAGTTTGTGCATGTCCGATAACCTAAAAATCAATTTTGACAGATGTCGCGTGACTACTAGTATGACTGCAAATTGGAAAAATTACCATCTAGAGGCCAAAAGTCGGTTAAGATGACAAGATATCGAAGAAAGTGATTTGAAAAAGTTGCTTGGAATTCAATTATATATTCAAACACAGAGTATCAAGCAAAAATTATATATTGCAATTGTATTTGAATAATTTGCGATCTCAAATCAAAGTTTTTTTTCTGAATGGCTTGACTGTAGTGAAACATTTGTATTTTGATAATAATCCCACTAAACATGATTGTAATGTTACAAAATATTGCCACAATATTATGTATGGCTTGCCATCGTAATATGATAATATAATATTACACAAGGCTCAGCTATATTCAAGTATTTAACATAACAGAAGAAAATACAGACAAGTTGTTTGTAAGTTATAAAGCAAGCTATTCATTTTCAGGCCTTCAAAAAATATAAGGTTAAGGTTGAAAATTTTTCGGTGGAAAATCAAAAAATAGCTTTGCCCCAAACTGAACCTACAGGAGGATCTCGAGCAGCACAATCCAGATCTGCAATCGATTTTGGTCCATCTCTAATGTTTTCAGAGTTATGGCGATTTTTGCATGGAAAAAACAAAAAAATTGAAAAATCGAAATTTGAAAGGGATTTCACTATTCCGCGGTAGATAATACTGCCCTCCTAAGTTATAACGTCCTATCTACATTTTTGGCTGTATTGTTGATAATATATTATATTGATCAAATTGGACGATTCTAACTTGTATTATAGAAGAATTTTGTATTTAGGACATATTTCTAAGATGATAGATATAATGGAATACTGAGGCACTTAGGACGTTCTAGTTAAGAATAACATACGAATTGGCGAATATAATATATTATCAACAATATAGCCAGAAATGAAGATAGGACGTTATTACTAAGGAGGGCAGAATAGCTTCAAAGACCTTCCCAGCGAATTTGGCGGCTCTAGGAAGAAGTTGTTTCAGGCCTTCAAAAAATAGGTATAAGGTTTGAAAATTTTTCGGTGAAAAATCAAAAATTAGATTTGCCTCAAACTGAACCTACAGGAGGATCTCGAGCAGCAGAATGCAGATCTGCAATCGGTTTTGGTCCACCTCTTATGGTTTTCGAGTTATTTCAATTTTAAAAATGATATTTTTTTCAATACCTGCTGCGCCATCTGTTGGACAGTAGCCTAAGGTAACTTCCACTGACTGTCGATACTCTTGGATGTTTTTTTCAATTTTGAAATATTTTCTCTTCAAATTGGAACTGATGGTATTCCGCGGTAGATAATAGCTTCAAAGACCTTCCCAGCGAATTTGGCGGCTCTAGGAAGAAAAGTTGATTTTCAGTCCTTCAAAAAATATAAATTATAATTAATAAATTTGAAAATTTTTCGGTGGAAAATCAAAAAATAGCTTTGCCCCAAACTGAACCTACAGGAGGATCTCGAGCAGCACAATCCAGATCTGCAATCGATTTTGGTCCATCTCTAATGTTTTCAGAGTTATGGCGATTTTTGCATGGAAAAAACAAAAAAATTGAAAAATCGAAATTTGAAAGGGATTTCACTATTCCGCGGTAGATAATACTGCCCTCCTAAGTTATAACGTCCTATCTACATTTTTGGCTGTATTGTTGATAATATATTATATTGATCAAATTGGACGATTCTAACTTGTATTATAGAAGAATTTTGTATTTAGGACATATTTCTAAGATGATATAATGGAATACTGAGGCACTTAGGACGTTCTAGTTAAGAATAACATACGAATTGGCGAATATAATATATTATCAACAATATAGCCAGAAATGAAGATAGGACGTTATTACTAAGGAGGGCAGAATAGCTTCAAAGACCTTCCCAGCGAATTTGGCGGCTCTAGGAAGAAGTTGATTTTCAGGCCTTCAAAAAATAGGTATAAGGTTTGAAAATTTTTCGGTGAAAAGTCAAAAATTAGATTTGCCTCAAACTGAACCTACAGGAGGATCTCGAGCAGCAGAATGCAGATCTGCAATCGGTTTTGGTCCACCTCTTATGGTTTTCGAGTTATTTCAATTTTAAAAATGATATTTTTTTCAATACCTGCTGCGCCATCTGTTGGACAGTAGCCTAAGGTAACTTCCACTGACTGTCGATACTCTTGGATGTTTTTTTCAATTTTGAAATATTTTCTCTTCAAATTGGAACTGATGGTATTCCGCGGTAGATAATAGCTTCAAAGACCTTCCCAGCGAATTTGGCGGCTCTAGGAAGAAAAGTTGATTTTCAGTCCTTCAAAAAATATAAATTATAATTAATAAATTTGAAAATTTTTCGGTGGAAAATCATAAAATAGATTTGTCCCAAATTGAACCTACAGGAGAATCTCGAGCAGCAGAATCCAGATCTGCAATCGATTTTGGTCCATCTCTTATGGTTTCAGAGTTATGGCGATTTTTGAATGGAAAAAACAAAAAAATTGAAAAATCGAAATTTGACAGGGATTTCACTATTCCGCGGTAGATAATAGCTTCAAAGACCTTCCCAGCGAATTTGGCGCTCTAGGAAGAAGTTGATCTTCAGGCCTTCAAAAAATATAAGGTTAGGTTAGGTTAGGTTAGGTTTTCTTCTTTGTTTTCGCGTTTTCTGTGTTCGGCTCGTTCTGTGTGGGTTTTTCATCACTTAAAGTGTGGTATTTATTTTTGGTGGTTATTGTATATTTTTCTTGTGGTTGTTGGTGTTGTGCGGTTGTTCTTTGAGTAGTGAATTCCTCTCTGTGTGCTGGAGGGAGTGCTGGAAAGTCCAGTGCTTTTTGAGGGGTTTTAATCAGGTTTTTCGCATTTATTAGCTTTTCCATCTCTCTCCTGTATGGCGCTCTGCATTGTTCCAGCAAAGCCTGTCTCAGTGTGGTTTGTATCGCCTGGTTAGTGATAAGGCTCTCAGTAAAGTGTGGCACAGCCAGCGTGTTGTCCTGGAGATGGTGCCGGATTTCTCCTTCCTTTTCCATTACTTGTTGGTTGACCATTCTGTTGATTTCCTCAATCTTTGCTTGGATTGCATCCAGGGAGTTTTGAGTGTATACGTCCCTGGATACTTTCCTTTTGTGTCTGGGGCTTGAGGTATTTCTGGATATTTCCTCTTCCGAGCTTGATGAGTATGTTTTAGGCAGATTCTCCCTTTTCCTCTCCAGTAGACGTTTCGTTTCTTGCTCTTCTTTCCTCTTCTCCGACTCTTGTCTTTGTAATTGGAGTTTTGCTTCCAGTGTTTTCTGCTTGGCCTTCATTTTCCGTAAAGCTTCCTTGAAACCCACCATTCCAGGGGGGTAGTGAAATTAGTGTCCATTGGCTCAAGTGGGAGATTATCAGCATTTGCTGTTGTGTTCCCCACACTTTCCAATTTTTTCGCCACATTTTCCGATTTTTTCCCGACACTTTCCAATGTAGTTGTGATTTGACCTTTGGTTTTTGGATTCTCCACAGTATCAAAATTTTTCACCACACTTTCTATAGTGTTCACGACACTTCCCAAAGATGATGAAACTTTGGTGGGAATCACAACACTTTCCAATGTTGGGGTAGCTTTCATGGGTTTCTCCACACTTTCCGTTTTCTTCACCACCCTTTCCACTTCACTTGTGCTTTTTCCAATATTTGAATTCACCACACTTTCCTTTTTTGTCATAGACTTTGTAAATTTCTCGAAAGTTAAAATTTCGTCAAGGTTTGGCATGATCTTGGCTGTTGTCTTGCTAGCGTTCGGAAGCTGGTCTGTGCCATACGCGCTCTTATATGAACTCCACATATCCCATTTCCGAAAACCATCCAAATTCTGTTGTGGCCGGATCGCCGAATATTCATTGGCTTTGTTGAAGATATCCAACTCTGCGCTGCCAATGTGCATACCAGAAGAAGTTGGCCTTTCATCTCTGGTATGTACCCTTCACAACGGTTTTGGGTATCGCTCCTGATGAAATTGGTGGTTTTGTCAAAGTGTTTTGGAAAATCTGCTGAATCTCAGTTCTGTCCAGGTCTACTTGTTGGAACGGCCTGAAGATATTTATGAGTTTAGCATTTTGTGATGTTATATCTTCCATCATAGTTCTTTGGAAAGAGTGGTGAACCAATTCTCATGCCAGAGTGTTTTGGAAAGTATCGTGAACGTTGCCTAATATCTCTCCGCTCGGTGTTTGGTGAGTCAGTTGGACATTTTGTTGTATGAGTCCAGTGTTTATTTTCCCTACACTTTCCAAGTTTTCGATCAATACTTGTTCGGTATCGAAAGTCTTGAGATTTTCTTTCACCATCGTTTCCATTCCTACCTGATCTCCAGTGGGTTGGAAAGTGTTGCGAATCGGTTGGGTGATGTGGTGGACTTCTCTATCTGAATTTACCGAAGCATTTTGGAAAGTGTGGCGAATTTCTGGGCTTATAAAGTTTTCTACTGCTGCCTGTATGCCATCTCCTGAGCTGTGTCTCCTGGGGAAGGAGGTTGTCTGCTCATGGATTGGGGACATACTGTTCTTATCCATTTCCACGGCCGCGTCCTCTGGGGTGCTACTTCGTTCCGGGTTGTGAGGTGGAGTATCGGCACCGTTGCGTCCTCGCTTGCTGGTTCTGACGAAGTGTCCCAGATCTTGAAAGTGTTGATCTGGTGCATTTCTGCTGGAAGTAGCTCTGTTGTCTTGGGGGTGCTCTCTTGAAGCCTTGATGATGCTTCGTTCGGGTTGATTATCACCCGGCAGCTTCGTATGGTGCCCGTACGCGGTTTTTGGTCTGAATTGGTATTCACCACACTTTCCATTTTAGTTGTTTTAAAATCAGAGGGTTTTAGGGTGGGTTTTCCGTCCACGTCCCTGAACCCACTTTGATTTGACTCACCCTTTTTAGTGTTTTTGCAGATAGCACTTGATTTTTCGGATGCTACTGGATCCTGTTGGATGTCATCTTCAAGGACTTTCGCCTTCTTGTCAGGGGGTGAGCTTCCTGAAGATGTGCTTTCGTGTGTTGCATTGTGGTCCACTCGTAGTATTGGTTTAGAATCACGGTTATCACTAGGTAGTGTCCTGTAACTGAAGGAAAGTGTCCTGTCACTTGGGGTAAGTGTCTGTGAGCACGGGAGGGTATTTGGGGGTTGTTTCGGGGTTTCGGAGTTGCTGGAGGTCTTCTTCTTGTTTTCGCTTCCAGGAAGTTTCCTCTTCTTGGAGTCAACATCGCTTCCAGACGTGGTCTCCATATCGGAAGGGGTCTTCAAAAACTGGTATTTGGAGGGTGCTCTATCCCTACCTTGGCATGGTGCTTGGTGGGTGCGTAGCGGCTTTGAGTTCATGCCTCCCCCAGAGCAGAAGCCCTGCTTGGGGGAGCTTGAGAGCGGAGTTTTGTCTGTTATAACTATTTGTTTACCGTATGACGATGAACACTGCATTACGTACTAAAATCGCTAGGTTGCGAGAAGTAGGTGCGCCTACGGAACCTACGATTGAAAGCACGTCCGTCCCACACAGTGGTTCAGTGCGCACTGCTGGGAAGGTCTTTGAAGCTATTGTTTACCGCGGAATACCATCAGTTCCAATTTGAAGAGAAAATATTTCAAAATTTAAAAAAAATCCAACCAGACAAGAGTATGGACAGTCAGTTGAAGGTACCTTCGGCTACTGTACAACAGATGGCGCAGAAGGTCTCCCAAAATTAAATTTATTTTCAAAATTGAAATAACCATAAGAGATGGACCAAAACCGACTGCAGATCTGGATTCTGCTGCTCGAGATCTTCCTTTGGGTCCATTTTGAAGCTAATCTATTATTTGAATTTCCACCGAAAAATTTTCAAAGGGGTTGTTAACCTTATATTTTTTAAAGGCCTGAAAATCAACTTCTTTCTTAAGCCGCCAAATTCGCTGGGAAGGTCTTTTAGACTATTATCTACCGCGGAATAGTGATATCCCTCTCAAATATCGATTTTTCAATTTTTTCGTTTTTCTCGTACAAAAATTGCCATAACTCTGAAACCATAAGAGATGGGCCAAAACTGACTGCAGATCTGGATTCTGCTGGTCCATTTTGAAGCAAATCTGTTCTTTGAATTTCCACCGAAAAATTTTCAAAGGGGTTAAACCTTATATTTTTTTAAGGCCTGAAAATCAACTTCTTGCTAGAGCCGCCAAATTCGCTGGGAAGGTTTTTTGAGCTATTATCTACCGGGGAATAGTGAAATCCCTCTCAAATATCGATTTTTCATTTTTTTTTTGTTTTGTTCGTACAGAAATCACAATAACTCTGAAACCATAAGAGATGGACCAAAACCGACTGCAGATCTGGATTCTGCTGCTCGAGATCTTCATGTAAGTCCATTTTGAAATCTGTTTTTTGAATTTCCACCGAAACATTTTTTGAAGGCCTGAAAATCAACTCCTTCCTAGAGCCGCCAAATACGCTGGACAGGTCTTTTAGGCTATTATCTACCGCGGAATAGTGAAATCCCTCTCAAATATCGATTTTTCAATGTTTTCGTTTTTTTCGTACAGAAATCGCAATAACTCTGAAACCATAAGAGATGGGCCAAAACTGACTGCATATCTGGATTCTGCTGCTCGAGATCTTCATGTAGGTCTATTTTGAAGCAAATCTGTTTTTTGAATTTCCACCGAAAAATTTTCAAAGGGGTTAACCTTATATTTTTTGAATGCCTGAAAATCAACTTCGTCCTAGAGCCGCCAAATTCGCTGGGAAGGTCTTTTAAGCTATTATCTACCGTGGAATAATGAAATCCCTCTAAAATATCGATTTTTCAATTCTTTCGTTTTTTTCGTACAGACATCGCAATAACTCTGAAACCATAAGAGATGGACCAAAACCGACTGCAAATCTGGATTCTGCTGCTCGAGATCTTCCTGTAGGTCTATTTTGAAGCAAATCTGTTCTTTGAATTTCCACCGAAAAATTTTCAAATTATATTTTTTGAAGGCCTGAAAATCAACTTATTCATAGAGCCGCCAAATTCGCTGGGAAGGTTTTTTTGAGCTATTATCTACCGCGGAATACTGAAATCCCTCTTAAATGTCGATTTTTCAATTTTTTCGTTTTTTCGTACAGAAATCGCAATAACTCTGAAACCATAAGAGATGGGCCAAAACTGACTGCAGATCTGGATTCTACTGCTCGAGATCTTCATGTAGTTCCATTTTGAAGCAAATCTGTTTTTTGAATTTCCACCGAAAAATTTTCAAAGGGGACCTTATATTTTTTGAATGCCTGAAAATCAACTTCTTCCTAGAGCCGCCAAATTCGCTGGGAAGGTCTTTTAAGCTATTATCTACCGCGGAATAGTGAAATCCCTCTCAAATGTCGATTTTTCAATTTTTTCGTTTTTTTCGTACAGAAATCGCAATAACTCTTGAAACCATAAGAGATGGACCAAAACCGACTGCAGATCTGGATTCTGCTGCTCGAGATCTTCCTGTGGGTCTATTTTGAACCAAATCTGTTCTTTGAATTTCCACCGAAAAATTTTCAAATGGGTTAACCTTATATTTTTTGAATGCCTGAAAATCAACTTCTTCCTAGAGCAGCCAAATTCGCTGGGAAGGTCTTTTAAGCTATTATCTACCGCGGAATAGCGAAATCCCTCTCAAATATCGATTTTTCAATGTTTTCGTTTTTTTCGTACAGAAATCGCAATAACTCTGAAACCATAAGAGATGGGCCAAAACTGACTGCAGATCTGGATTCTGCTGCTCGAGATCTTCATGTAGGTCCATTTTGAAGCAAATCTGTTTTTTGAATTTCCACCGAAAAATTTTCAAAGGGGTCAACCTAATATTTTTTGAATGCCTGAAAATCAACTTCTTCCTAGAGCCGCGCGCCAAATTCGCTGGGAAGGTGTTTTAGACTATTATCTACCGCGGAATAGTGAAATCCCTCTCAAATATCGATTTTTCAATGTTTTCGTTTTTTTCGTACAGAAATCGCAATAACTGAAACCATAAGAGATGGATTTTGCTGCTCGAGATCTTCATGTAGTTCCATTTTGAAGCAAATCTGTTTTTTGAATTTCCACCGAAAAATTTTCAAAGGGTAACCTTATATTTTTTGAAGGCCTTAAAATCAACTCCTTCCTAGAGCCGCCAAATTCGCTAGGCAGGTCTTTTAAGCTATTATCTACCGCGGAATAGTGAAATCCCTCTCAAATATCGATTTTTCAATTCTTTCGATTTTTTCGTACAGAAATCGCAATAACTCTGAAACCATAAGAGAAGGACCAAAACCGACTGCAGATCTGGATTCTGCTGCTCGAGATCTTCCTGTAGGTCTATTTTGAAGCAAATCTGTTTTTTGAATTTCCACCGAAATATTTTTTGAAGGCCTGAAAATCAACTTCTTCTTAGAGCGGCCAAATTTGATGGGGAGGTCTTTGAAGCTATTATCTACCGCGGAATACAATCAGTTCCAATTTGAAGAGAAAATATTTCAAAATTTAAAAAAAATTAAAAACAGATAAGAGTATGGACAGTCAGTGGAAGGTACCTTCGACTACTGTCCAACAGATGGCGCAGCAGGTCTAGAAAAAAAATCATATCTGAAATTGAAATAACTCGAAAACCATGAGAAAGGGAACAAAACCGACTGCAAATCTGGATTCTGCTACTCGAGATCTTCATGTAGGTAAAATTTGAAGCAAATCTACTTTTTGAATTTCCACCGAAAAATTTTCAAACCTTATATCTTTTGAAGGCCTGAAAATCAACTTCTTCCTAGAGCCGCCAAACTCGCTTTAAAATTTCGATTTTAAATTTTTTTTATTTTTTCCATACAAAAATCGCCATAACTCTGAAACCATAAGAGATGGACCAAAATCGATTGCAGATCTGGATTGTGCTGCTCGAGATTCTCCTGTAGGTTCAGTTTGGGGCATATCTATTTCTTGATTTTCCACCGAAAAATTTTCCTTATATTTTTTGAAGGCCTGAAAATCAACTTCTTCCTAGAGATGCCAAATTCGCTGGGAAGGTCTTTTAAGCAATCATCTACCGCGGAATAGTGAAATCCCTCTCAAATATCGATTTTTCAATGTTTTCGTTTCTTTCGTACAGAAATCGCAATAACTGAAACCATAAGAGATGGGCCAGTACTGACTGCAGATATGGATTCTCCTGCTCGAGATCTTCATGTAGGTCAATTTTGAAGCAAATCTGTTTTTTGAACTTCCACCGAAAAATTTTCAAAGGGGTTAACCTTATATTTTTTGAAGGCCTGAAAATCAACTCCTTCCTAGAGCCGCCAAATTCGCTGGGCAGGTCTTTTAAGCCATTATCTACCGCGTAATAGTGAAATCCCTCTCAAATATCGATTTTTCAATTCTTTCGTTTTTTTCGTACAGAAATCGCAATAACTCTGAAACCATAAGAGATGGACCAAAACCGACTGCAGATCTGGATTCTGCTGCTCGAGATTTTCCTGTAGGTCTATTTTGAAGCAAATCTGTTCTCTGAATTTCCACCGAAAAATTTTCAAATGGGTAAACCTTATATTTTTGAAGGTCTGAAAATCAACTTCTTCTTAGAGCCGCCAAATTTGATGGGGATGTCTTTGAAGCTATTATCTACCGCGGAATACAATCAGTTCCAATTTGAAGAGAAAATATTTCAAAATTAAAAAAAAAATAAAAACAGATAAGAGTATGGACAGTCAGTGGAAGGTTCCTTCGGCTACTGTCCAACAGATGGCGCAGCAGGTCTAGAAAAAAATTCATTTCTAAAATTGAAATAACTCGAAAACCATGAGAAAGGGAACAAAACCGACTGCATATCTGGATTCTGCTACTCGAGATCTTCCTGTAGGTCAAATTTGAAGCAAATCTATTTTTTGAATTTCCACCGAAAAATTTTCAAACCTTATATTTTTTGAATGCCTGAAAATCAACTTCTTCCTAGAGCCGCCAAATTCGCTGGGAAGGTCTTTTAAGCTATTATCTACCGCGGAATAGTGAAATCCCTCTCAAATATCGATTTTTCAATTCTTTCGTTTTTTTCGTACAGAAATCGCAATAACTCTGAAACCATAAGAGAAGGACCAAAACCGACTGCAGATCTGGATTCTGCTGCTCGAGATTTTCCTGTAGGTCTGTTTTGAAGCAAATCTGTTCTTTGAATTTCCACCGAAAAATTTTCAAAGGGGTTAACCTTATATTTTTTGAATGCCTGAAAATCAACTTCTTCCTAGAGCCGCCAAATTCGCTGGGAAGGTCATTTAAGCTATTATCTACCGCGGAATAGTGAAATCCCTCTCAAATATCGATTTTTCAATGTTTTCGTTTTTTTCGTACAGAAATCGCAATAACTCTGAAACCATAAGAGATGGGCCAAAACTGACTGCATATCTGGATTCTGCTGCTCGAGATCTTCATGTAGGTCTATTTTGAAGCAAATTTGTTTTTTGAATCTCCACCGAAAAATTTTCAAAGGGGTTAACCTTATATTTTTTGAATGCCTGAAAATCAACTTCGTCCTAGAGCCGCCAAATTCGCTGGGAAGGTCTTTTAAGCTATTATCTACCGTGGAATAATGAAATCCCTCTAAAATATCGATTTTTCAATTCTTTCGTTTTTTTCGTACAGACATCGCAATAACTCTGAAACCATAAGAGATGGACCAAAACCGACTGCAAATCTGGATTCTGCTGCTCGAGATCTTCCTGTAGGTCTATTTTGAAGCAAATCTGTTCTTTGAATTTCCACCGAAAAATTTTCAAATGGGTTAACCTTATATTTTTTGAAGGCCTGAAAATCAACTTCTTCTTAGAGCCGCCAAATTTGATGGGGAGGTCTTTGAAGCTATTATCTACCGCGGAATACAATCAGTTCCAATTTGAAGAGAAAATATTTCAAAATTAAAAAAAAATTAAAAACAGATAAGAGTATGGACAGTCAGTGGAAGGTTCCTTCGGCTACTGTCCAACAGATGGCGCAGCAGGTCTAGAAATAAATTCATTTCTAAAATTGAAATAACTCGAAAACCATGAGAAAGGGAACAAAACCGACTGCTAATCTGGATTCTGCTACTCGAGATCTTCATGTAGGTCAAATTTGAAGCAAATCTATTTTTTGAATTTCCACCGAAAAATTTTCAAACCTTATATTTTTTGAAGGCCTGAAAATCAACTTCTTCCTAGAGCCGCCAAACTCGCTGTCAAATTTCGATTCTTAAATTTTTTTATTTCTTCCATACAAAAATCGCCATAACTCTGAAACCATAAGAGATGGACCAAAATCGATTGCAGATCTGGATTGTGCTGCTCGAGATCCTCCTGTAGGTTCAGTTTGCGGCAAATCTATTTCTTGATTTTCCACCGAAAAATTTTCATTATATTTATATTTTTTGAAGGCCTGAAAATCAACTTCTTCCTAGAGCCGCCAAATTCGCTAGGAAGGTCTTTTATGCTATTATCTCCCACGGAATAGTGAAATCCCTCTCAAATATCGATTTTTCAATTTTTTCGTTTTTTTCGTACAGAAATCGCAATAACTCTGAAACCATAAGAGATGGGCCAAAACTGACTGCAGGTCTGGATTCTGCTGCTCGAGATCTTCATGTAGGTCCATTTTGAAGCAAATCTGTTTTTTGAATTTCCACCGAAAAATTTTCAAAGGGGTTAACCTTATATTTTTTGAATGCCTGAAAATCAACTTCTTCCTAGAGCCGCCAAATTCGCTGGGAAGGTCTTTTAAGCTATTATCTAACGCGGAATAGTGAAATCCCTCTCAAATATCGATTTTTCAATGTTTTCGTTTTTTTCGTACAGAAATCGCAATAACTGAAACCATAAGGGATGGGCCAATACTGACTGCAGATCTGGATTTTGCTGCTCGAGATCTTCCTGTAGGTCAACTTTGAAGCAGATCTAATTTTTGAATTTCCACCGAAAAATTTTTATTTTATATTTTTTGAAGGCCTGGAAATCAACTATTTCATAGAGCCGCCAAATTCGCTGGGAAGGTCTTTTAAGCTATTATCTCCCGCGGAATAGTAAAATCCCTCTCAAATATCGATTTTTCAATTTTTTCGTTTTTTTCGTACAGAAATCGCAATAACTCTGAAACCATAAGCGATGGGCCAAAACTGACTGCAGATCTGGATTCTGCTGCTCGAGATCTTCCTGTAGGTCTATTTTGAAGCAAATCTGTTCTTTGAATTTCCACCGAAAAATTTTCAAATGGGTTAACCTTATATTTTTTGAAGGCCTGAAAATCAACTTCTTCTTAGAGCCGCCAAATTTGATGGGGAGGTCTTTGAAGCTATTATCTACCGCGGAATACAATCAGTTCCAATTTGAAGAGAAAATATTTCAAAATTAAAAAAAAATTAAAATCAAATAAGAGTATGGACAGTCAGTGGAAGGTTCCTTCGGCTACTGTCCAACAGATGGCGCAGCAGGTCAAGAAATAAATTCATTTCTAAAATTGAAATAACTCGAAAACCATGAGAAAGGGAACAAAACCGACTGCTAATCTGGATTCTGCTACTCGAGATCTTCATGTAGGTCAAATTTGAAGCAAATCTATTTTTTGAATTTCCACCGAAAAATTTTCAAACCTTATATTTTTTGAAGGCCTGAAAATCAACTTCTTCCTAGAGCCGCCAAACTCGCTGTCAAATTTCGATTCTTAAATTTTTATTTCTTCCATACAAAAATCGCCATAACTCTGAAACCATAAGAGATGGACCAAAATCGATTGCAGATCTGGATTGTGCTGCTCGAGATCCTCCTGTAGGTTCAGTTTGCGGCAAATCTATTTCTTGATTTTCCACCGAAAAATTTTCAAAGGGGTTAAACCTTATATTTTTTGAAGGCCTGAAAATCAACTTCTTCCTAGAGCCGCCAAATTCGCTGGGAAGGTCTTTTAAGCTATTATCTCCCGCGGAATAGTGAAATCCCTCTCAAATATCGATTTTTCAATTTTTTAGTTTTTTTCGTACAGAAATCGCAATAACTCTGAAACCATAAGAGATGGGCCAAAACTGACTGCAGGTCTGGATTCTGCTGCTCGAGATCTTCATGTAGGTCCATTTTGAAGCAAATCTGTTTTTTGAATTTCCACCGAAAACATTTCATTTATATTTTTTGAAGGCCTGAAAATCAACTTCTTCCTAGAGCCGTCAAATTCGCTGGGAAGGTCTTTTAGGCTATTATCTACCGCGGAATAGTGAAATCCCTCTCAAATATCGATTTTTCAATGTTTTCGTTTTTTTCGTACAGAAATCGCAATAACTGAAACCATAAGGGATGGGCCAATACTGACTGCAGATCTGGATTTTGCTGCTCGAGATCTTCCTGTAGGTCAACTTTGAAGCAGATCTAATTTTTGAATTTCCACCGAAAAATTTTTATTTTATATTTTTTGAAGGCCTGGAAATCAACTATTTCATAGAGCCGCCAAATTCGCTGGGAAGGTCTTTTAAGCTATTATCTCCCGCGGAATAGTAAAATCCCTCTCAAATATCGATTTTTCAATTTTTTCGTTTTTTTCGTACAGAAATCGCAATAACTCTGAAACCATAAGCGATGGGCCAAAACTGACTGCAGATCTGGATTCTGCTGCTCGAGATCTTCATCTAGGTCCATTTTGAAGCAAATCTGTTTTTTGAATTTCCACCGAAAAATTATATTTTTTGAATGCCTGAAATCAACTTCTTCCTAGAGCCGCCAAATTCGCTGGGAAGGTCTTTTAAGCTATTATCTACCGCGGAATAGTGAAATCCCTCTCAAATATCGATTTTTCAATTCTTTCGTTTTTTTCGTACTGACATCGCAACAACTCTGAAACCATAAGAGATGGACCAAAACCGACTGCAAATCTGGATTCTGCTGCTCGAGATCTTCCTGTAGGTCTATTTTGAAGCAAATCTGTTCTTTGAATTTCCACCGAAAAATTTTCAAATGGGTTAACCTTATATTTTTTGAAGGCCTGAAAATCAACTTCTTCTTAGAGCCGCCAAATTTGATGGGGAGGTCTTTGAAGGTATTATCTACCGCAAATTACAATCAGTTCCAATTTGAAGAGAAAATATTTCAAAATTTAAAAAAAAATTAAAAACAGATAAGAGTATGGACAGTCAGTGGAAGGTTCCTTCGGCTACTGTCCAACAGATGGCGCAGCAGGTCTAGAAATAAATTCATTTCTAAAATTGAAATAACTCGAAAACCATGAGAAAGGGAACAAAACCGACTGCTAATCTGGATTCTGCTACTCGAGATCTTCATGTAGGTCAAATTTGAAGCAAATCTATTTTTTGAATTTCCACCGAAAAATTTTCAAACCTTATATTTTTTGAAGGACTGAAAATCAACTTCTTCCTAGAGCCGCCAAACTCGCTGTCAAATTTCGATTCTTAAATTTTTTTATTTCTTCCATACAAAAATCGCCATAACTCTGAAACCATAAGAGATGGACCAAAATCGATTGCAGATCTGGATTGTGCTGCTCGAGATCCTCCTGTAGGTTCAGTTTGCGGCAAATCTATTTCTTGATTTTCCACCGAAAAATTTTCATTATATTTATATTTTTTGAAGGCCTGAAAATCAACTTCTTCCTAGAGCCGCCAAATTCACTGGGAAGGTCTTTTAAGCTATTATCTCCCGCGGAATAGTGAAATCCCTCTCAAATATCGATTTTTCAATTTTTTCGTTTTTTTCGTACAGAAATCGCAATAACTCTGAAACCATAAGAGATGGGCCAAAACTGACTGCAGGTCTGGATTCTGCTGCTCGAGATCTTCATGTAGGTCCATTTTGAAGCAAATCTGTTTTTTGAATTTCCACCGAAAAATTTCCAAAGGGGTTAGTTAACCTTATATTTTTTGAATGGCTGAAAATCAACTTCTTCCTAGAGCCGCCAAATTCGCTGGGAAGGTCTTTTAAGCTATTATCTACCGCGGAATAGTGAAATCCCTCTCAAATATCGATTTTTCAATTCTTTCGTTTTTTTCGTACAGAAATCGCAATAACTCTGAAACCATAAGAGAAGGACCAAAACCGACTGCAGATCTGGATTCTGCTGCTCGAGATTTTCCTGTAGGTCTGTTTTGAAGCAAATCTGTTCTTTGAATTTCCACCGAAAAATTTTCAAAGGGGTTAACCTTATATTTTTTGAATGCCTGAAAATCAACTTCTTCCTAGAGCCGCCAAATTCGCTGGGAAGGTCATTTAAGCTATTATCTACCGCGGAATAGTGAAATCCCTCTCAAATATCGATTTTTCAATGTTTTCGTTTTTTTCGTACAGAAATCGCAATAACTCTGAAACCATAAGAGATGGGCCAAAACTGACTGCATATCTGGATTCTGCTGCTCGAGATCTTCATGTAGGTCTATTTTGAAGCAAATTTGTTTTTTGAATCTCCACCGAAAAATTTTCAAAGGGGTTAACCTTATATTTTTTGAATGCCTGAAAATCAACTTCGTCCTAGAGCCGCCAAATTCGCTGGGAAGGTCTTTTAAGCTATTATCTACCGTGGAATAATGAAATCCCTCTAAAATATCGATTTTTCAATTCTTTCGTTTTTTTCGTACAGACATCGCAATAACTCTGAAACCATAAGAGATGGACCAAAACCGACTGCAAATCTGGATTCTGCTGCTCGAGATCTTCCTGTAGGTCTATTTTGAAGCAAATCTGTTCTTTGAATTTCCACCGAAAAATTTTCAAATGGGTTAACCTTATATTTTTTGAAGGCCTGAAAATCAACTTCTTCTTAGAGCCGCCAAATTTGATGGGGAGGTCTTTGAAGCTATTATCTACCGCGGAATACAATCAGTTCCAATTTGAAGAGAAAATATTTCAAAATTAAAAAAAAATTAAAATCAAATAAGAGTATGGACAGTCAGTGGAAGGTTCCTTCGGCTACTGTCCAACAGATGGCGCAGCAGGTCAAGAAATAAATTCATTTCTAAAATTGAAATAACTCGAAAACCATGAGAAAGGGAACAAAACCGACTGCTAATCTGGATTCTGCTACTCGAGATCTTCATGTAGGTCAAATTTGAAGCAAATCTATTTTTTGAATTTCCACCGAAAAATTTTCAAACCTTATATTTTTTGAAGGCCTGAAAATCAACTTCTTCCTAGAGCCGCCAAACTCGCTGTCAAATTTCGATTCTTAAATTTTTATTTCTTCCATACAAAAATCGCCATAACTCTGAAACCATAAGAGATGGACCAAAATCGATTGCAGATCTGGATTGTGCTGCTCGAGATCCTCCTGTAGGTTCAGTTTGCGGCAAATCTATTTCTTGATTTTCCACCGAAAAATTTTCAAACCTTATATTTTTTGAAGGCCTGAAAATCAACTTCTTCTTAGAGCCGCCAAATTCGCTGGGAAGGTCTTTTAAGCTATTATCTCCCGCGGAATAGTGAAATCCCTCTCAAATATCGATTTTTCAATTTTTTAGTTTTTTTCGTACAGAAATCGCAATAACTCTGAAACCATAAGAGATGGGCCAAAACTGACTGCAGGTCTGGATTCTGCTGCTCGAGATCTTCATGTAGGTCCATTTTGAAGCAAATCTGTTTTTTGAATTTCCACCGAAAACATTTCATTTATATTTTTTGAAGGCCTGAAAATCAACTTCTTCCTAGAGCCGTCAAATTCGCTGGGAAGGTCTTTTAGGCTATTATCTACCGCGGAATAGTGAAATCCCTCTCAAATATCGATTTTTCAATGTTTTCGTTTTTTTCGTACAGAAATCGCAATAACTGAAACCATAAGGGATGGGCCAATACTGACTGCAGATCTGGATTTTGCTGCTCGAGATCTTCCTGTAGGTCAACTTTGAAGCAGATCTAATTTTTGAATTTCCACCGAAAAATTTTTATTTTATATTTTTTGAAGGCCTGGAAATCAACTATTTCATAGAGCCGCCAAATTCGCTGGGAAGGTCTTTTAAGCTATTATCTCCCGCGGAATAGTAAAATCCCTCTCAAATATCGATTTTTCAATTTTTTCGTTTTTTTCGTACAGAAATCGCAATAACTCTGAAACCATAAGCGATGGGCCAAAACTGACTGCAGATCTGGATTCTGCTGCTCGAGATCTTCATCTAGGTCCATTTTGAAGCAAATCTGTTTTTTGAATTTCCACCGAAAAATTATATTTTTTGAATGCCTGAAATCAACTTCTTCCTAGAGCCGCCAAATTCGCTGGGAAGGTCTTTTAAGCTATTATCTACCGCGGAATAGTGAAATCCCTCTCAAATATCGATTTTTCAATTCTTTCGTTTTTTTCGTACTGACATCGCAACAACTCTGAAACCATAAGAGATGGACCAAAACCGACTGCAAATCTGGATTCTGCTGCTCGAGATCTTCCTGTAGGTCTATTTTGAAGCAAATCTGTTCTTTGAATTTCCACCGAAAAATTTTCAAATGGGTTAACCTTATATTTTTTGAAGGCCTGAAAATCAACTTCTTCTTAGAGCCGCCAAATTTGATGGGGAGGTCTTTGAAGGTATTATCTACCGCAAATTACAATCAGTTCCAATTTGAAGAGAAAATATTTCAAAATTTAAAAAAAAATTAAAAACAGATAAGAGTATGGACAGTCAGTGGAAGGTTCCTTCGGCTACTGTCCAACAGATGGCGCAGCAGGTCTAGAAATAAATTCATTTCTAAAATTGAAATAACTCGAAAACCATGAGAAAGGGAACAAAACCGACTGCTAATCTGGATTCTGCTACTCGAGATCTTCATGTAGGTCAAATTTGAAGCAAATCTATTTTTTGAATTTCCACCGAAAAATTTTCAAACCTTATATTTTTTGAAGGACTGAAAATCAACTTCTTCCTAGAGCCGCCAAACTCGCTGTCAAATTTCGATTCTTAAATTTTTTTATTTCTTCCATACAAAAATCGCCATAACTCTGAAACCATAAGAGATGGACCAAAATCGATTGCAGATCTGGATTGTGCTGCTCGAGATCCTCCTGTAGGTTCAGTTTGCGGCAAATCTATTTCTTGATTTTCCACCGAAAAATTTTCATTATATTTATATTTTTTGAAGGCCTGAAAATCAACTTCTTCCTAGAGCCGCCAAATTCACTGGGAAGGTCTTTTAAGCTATTATCTCCCGCGGAATAGTGAAATCCCTCTCAAATATCGATTTTTCAATTTTTTCGTTTTTTTCGTACAGAAATCGCAATAACTCTGAAACCATAAGAGATGGGCCAAAACTGACTGCAGGTCTGGATTCTGCTGCTCGAGATCTTCATGTAGGTCCATTTTGAAGCAAATCTGTTTTTTGAATTTCCACCGAAAAATTTCCAAAGGGGTTAGTTAACCTTATATTTTTTGAATGGCTGAAAATCAACTTCTTCCTAGAGCCGCCAAATTCGCTGGGAAGGTCTTTTAAGCTATTATCTAACGCGGAATAGTGAAATCCCTCTCAAATATCGATTTTTCAATGTTTTCGTTTTTTTCGTACAGAAATCGCAATAACTGAAACCATAAGGGATGGGCCAATACTGACTGCAGATCTGGATTTTGCTGCTCGAGATCTTCCTGTAGGTCAACTTTGAAGCAGATCTAATTTTTGAATTTCCACCGAAAAATTTTTATTCTATATTTTTTGAAGGCCTGGAAATCAACTATTTCATAGAGCCGCCAAATTCGCTGGGAAGGTCTTTTAAGCTATTATCTCCCGCGGAATAGTGAAATCCCTCTCAAATATCGATTTTTCAATTTTTTCGTTTTTTTCGTACAGAAATCGCAATAACTCTGAAACCATAAGCGATGGGCCAAAACTGACTGCAGATCTGGATTCTGCTGCTCGAGATCTTCCTGTAGGTCTATTTTGAAGCAAATCTGTTCTTTGAATTTCCACCGAAAAATTTTCAAATGGGTTAACCTTATATTTTTTGAAGGCCTGAAAATAGACTTCTTCTTAGAGCCGCCAAATTTGATGGGGAGGTCTTTGAAGCTATTATCTACCGCGGAATACAATCAGTTCCAATTTGAAGAGAAAATATTTCAAAATTAAAAAAAAATTAAAATCAGATAAGAGTATGGACAGTCAGTGGAAGGTTCCTTCGGCTACTGTCCAACAGATGGCGCAGCAGGTCAAGAAATAAATTCATTTCTAAAATTGAAATAACTCGAAAACCATGAGAAAGGGAACAAAACCGACTGCTAATCTGGATTCTGCTACTCGAGATCTTCATGTAGGTCAAATTTGAAGCAAATCTATTTTTTGAATTTTCACCGAAAAATTTTCAAACCTTATATTTTTTGAAGGCCTGAAAATCAACTTCTTCATAGAGCCGCCAAACTCGCTGTCAAATTTCGATTCTTAAATTTTTATTTCTTCCATACAAAAATCGCCATAACTCTGAAACCATAAGAGATGGACCAAAATCGATTGCAGATCTGGATTGTGCTGCTCGAGATCCTCCTGTAGGTTCAGTTTGCGGCAAATCTATTTCTTGATTTTCCACCGAAAAATTTTCAAAGGGGTTAAACCTTATATTTTTTGAAGGCCTGAAAATCAACTTCTTCCTAGAGCCGCCAAATTCGCTGGGAAGGTCTTTTAAGCTATTATCTCCCGCGGAATAGTGAAATCCCTCTCAAATATCGATTTTTCAATTTTTTCGTTTTTTTCGTACAGAAATCGCAATAACTCTGAAACCATAAGAGATGGGCCAAAACTGACTGCAGGTCTGGATTCTGCTGCTCGAGATCTTCATGTAGGTCCATTTTGAAGCAAATCTGTTTTTTGAATTTCCACCGAAAAATTTTCAAAGGGGTTAACCTTATATTTTTTGAATGCGTGAAAATCAACTTCTTCCTAGAGCCGCCAAATTCGCTGGGAAGGTCTTTTAAGCTATTATCTAACGCGGAATAGTGAAATCCCTCTCAAATATCGATTTTTCAATGTTTTCGTTTTTTTCGTACAGAAATCGCAATAACTGAAACCATAAGGGATGGGCCAATACTGACTGCAGATCTGGATTTTGCTGCTCGAGATCTTCCTGTAGGTCAACTTTGAAGCAGATCTAATTTTTGAATTTCCACCGAAAAATTTTTATTTTATATTTTTTGAAGGCCTGGAAATCAACTATTTCATAGAGCCGCCAAATTCGCTGGGAAGGTCTTTTAAGCTATTATCTCCCGCGGAATAGTGAAATCCCTCTCAAATATCGATTTTTCAATTTTTTCGTTTTTTTCGTACAGAAATCGCAATAACTCTGAAACCATAAGCGATGGGCCAAAACTGACTGCAGATCTGGATTCTGCTGCTCGAGATCTTCATCTAGGTCCATTTTGAAGCAAATCTGTTTTTTGAATTTCCACCGAAAAATTATATTTTTTGAATGCCTGAAATCAACTTCTTCCTAGAGCCGCCAAATTCGCTGGGAAGGTCTTTTAAGCTATTATCTACCGCGGAATAGTGAAATCCCTCTCAAATATCGATTTTTCAATTCTTTCGTTTTTTTCGTACTGACATCGCAATAACTCTGAAACCATAAGAGATGGACCAAAACCGACTGCAAATCTGGATTCTGCTGCTCGAGATCTTCCTGTAGGTCTATTTTGAAGCAAATCTGTTCTTTGAATTTCCACCGAAAAATTTTCAAATGGGTTAACCTTATATTTTTTGAAGGCCTGAAAATCAACTTCTTCTTAGAGCCGCCAAATTTGATGGGGAGGTCTTTGAAGGTATTATCTACCGCGGATTACAATCAGTTCCAATTTGAAGAGTAAATATTTCAAAATTAAAAAAAAAATTAAAAACAGATAAGAGTATGGACAGTCAGAGGAAGGTACCTTCGACTACTGTCCAACAGATGGCACAGCAGGTCTAGAAAAAAAATCATTTCTGAAATAATTGAAATAACTCGAAAACCATGAGAATGGGAACAAAACCGACTGCAAATCTGGTTTCTGCTACTCGAGATCTTCATGTAGGTCAAATTTGAAGCAAATCTATTTTTTGAATTTCCACCGAAAAATTTTCAAACCTTATATTTTTTGAAGGCCTGAAAATCAACTTCTTCCTAGAGCCGCCAAACTCGCTGTCAAATTTCGATTTTAATTTTTTTTTATTTTTTCCATACAAAAATCGCCATAACTCTGAAACCATAAGAGATGGACCAAAATCGATTGCAGATCTGGATTGTGCTGCTCGAGATTCTCCTGTAGGTTCAGTTTGGGGCAAATCTATTTCTTGATTTTCCACCGAAAAATTTTCAAATGGGTTAACCTTAAATTTTTTGAAGGCCTGAAAATCAACTTCTTCCTAGAGCCGCCAAATTCGCTGGGAAGGTCTTTTAAGCTATTATCCCGCGGAATAGTGAAATTCCTCTCAAATATCGATTTTTCAATTTTTTCGTTTTTTTCGTACAGAAATCGCAATAACTCTGAAACCATAAGAGATGGGTTAAAACTGACTGCAGATCTGGATTCTGCTGCTCGAGATCTTCATGTAGGTCCATTTTGAAGCAAATCTGTTTTTTGAATTTCCACCGAAAAATTTTCAAACCTTATATTTTTTGAAGGCCTGAAAATCAACTTCTTCCTAGAGCCGCCAAATTTGCTGGATAGGTCTTTCAGACTATTATCCACCGCGGAATAGTGAAATCTCTCTCAAAAATCGATTTTTCAATTTTTTCGTTTTTTTCGTACAGAAATCGCAATAACTTTGAAACCGTAAGAGATGGACCAAAACGGAGTACAGATCTGGATTCTGCTACTCGAGATCTTCATGTAGGTCCATTTTGAAGCAAATCTGTTTTTTGAATTTCCACCGAAAAATTTTCAAACCTTATATTTTTTGAAGGCCTGAAAATCAACTTCTTCCTAGAGCCGCCAAACTCGCTGTCAAATTTCGATTTTAATTTTTTTTTATTTTTTCCATACAAAAATCGCTATAACTCTGAAACCATAAGAGATGGACCAAAATCGATTGCAGATCTGGATTGTGCTGCTCGAGATTCTCCTGTAGGTTCAGTTTGGGGCAAATCTATTTCTTGATTTTCCACCGAAAAATTTTCAAAGGGGTTAGTTAACCTTATATTTTTTGAAGGCCTGAAAATCAACTTCTTCCTAGAGCCGCCAAATTCGCTGGGAAGGTCTTTTAAGCTATTATCTACCGTGGAATAGTGAAATCCCTCTCAAATATCGATTTTTCAATTCTTTCGTTTTTTTCGTACAGACATCGCAATAACTCTGAAACCATAAGAGATGGACCAAAACCGACTGCAAATCTGGATTCTGCTGCTCGAGATCTTCATGTAGGTCTATTTTGAAGCAAATCTGTTCTTTGAATTTCCACCGAAAAATTTTCAAATGGGTTAACCTTATATTTTTTGAAGGCCTGAAAATCAACTTCTTCTTAGATTCGCCAAATTTGATGGGGAGGTCTTTGAAGCCATTATCTACCGCGGAATACAATCAGTTCCAATTTGAAGAGAAAATATTTCAAAATTAAAAAAAAAATTGAGAACAGATAAGAGTATGGACAGTCAGTGGAAGGTACCTTCGGCTACTGTCCAACAGATGGCGCAGCAGGTCTAGAAAAAAAAAATCATTTCTATAATTGAAATAACTCGAAAACCATGAGAAAGGGAACAAAACCGACTGCAAATCTGGATTCTGCTACTCGAGATCTTCATGTAGGTCAAATTTGAAGCAAATCTGTTTTTTGAATTCCCACCAAAAAATTTTCAAACCTTATATTTTTTGAAGTCCTGAAAATCAACTTCTTCCTAGAGCCGCCAAACTCGCAGTCAAATTTAGATTTTTAATTTTTTTTATTTTTTCCATACAAAAATCGCCATAACTCTGAAACCATAAGATATGGACCAAAATCGATTGCAGATCTGGATTGTGCTGCTCGAGATCCTCCTGTAGGTTCAGTTTGGGGCAAATCTATTTTTTGATTTTCCACCGAAAAATTTTCAAAGGGAACCTTATATTGTTCGAAGGCCTGAAAATCAACTCCTTCCTAGAGCCGCCAAATTCGCTGGCCAGGTCATTTAAGCTATTATCTACCGCGGAATAGTGAAATCCCTCTCAAATATCGATTTTTCAATTTTTTCGTTTTTTTCGTACAGAAATCGCAATAACTCTGAAACCATAAGAGATTGACCAAAACCGACTGCAGATCTGGATTCTGCTGCTCGAGATCTTCCTGTAGGTGAATTTCGAAGCAAATCTATTTTTTTAATTTCCAACGAAAAATTTTTTGAAGGCCTGAAAATCAACTTCTTCCTAGAGCCGCCAAATTTGTGTGGGATTTCACTATTCCGCGGTAGATGATAGCTTAAAAAATCTTTCCAGCGAATATGACAGCTTTAGGAAGAAGTTGATTTTTAGTCCTTCAAAAAACACAAGGTTAACCCATTTGATAATTTTTCGGTGGAAATTCAAAGAAAATATTCGCTTCAGGAGCTTCAGGAGGATTACGAGCAGCAGAATCCAGATCTGCAATCGGTTTTCGTCCATCTCTTATGGTTTTCGAGTTATGTCAATTTTAATAATGATTTTTTTTAGTTTTTTTTGCGCCATCTGTTGAATAGTAGCCGAAGATACCTTGCACTGACTGTCCATACTCTTGAATAATCTGGCAGGAATTTTGTTTTTCAATTTAGAAATATATTCTCTTCAAATTGCAACTGATGGTATTCCGCGGTAGAGAATAGCTTCAGAGACTTTCCCAGCGAATTTTGCTGCTATAGGAAGAATTTGATTTTCAGGCCTTCAAAAAACCCAAGGATAATTTTTCGGTAGAAATTCAAATGATAGATTTCCTTCCAAATTTACCTACAGGAAGTTTTCGAACAGCAAAATCAGATCTGCAATCTACGACGGCGTATTGGCGCCATCCTACCAGTATAGTTTTTTATTGAAATTTGAAAATTTTGAGATTTTTTCTCAAAATTTCGACTTTTTTTCTCAAAATTTCGACTTTTTTTCTTAAAATTCTGACTTTTTTTCTCAGAATTTTGACTTCTTATCTTAAAATTCTTAGTTTTTTTTCTGGAAATTTCGACTTTTTTTCTCAAAATTTTGACTTATTTTCTCAAAATTTCGACTTTTTTTCTCAAAATTTCGACTTTTTTTCTCAAAATTCTGATTTTTTTTCTCAGAATTTTGACTTTTTATCTTAAAATTCTGAGTTTTTTTTTCTGGAAATTTCGACTTTTTTTCTCAAAATTTTGCCTTTTTTCTCAAAATTTCTACTTTTTTTCTAAAAATTTCGACTTTTTTTCTCAAAATTCTGACTTTTTTCTCAGAGAATAAATCTCAAAATTATTCTGAGATAAAAAGTCAAAATTTTGAGAAAAAAAGTCAGAATTTTGAGAAAAAAAGTCGAAATTTTGAGAAAAAATGTCGAAATTTTAAGAAAAAATCTCAGAATTTTCAAATTTCAATAAAAAATTATACCGGTAGGATGGCGCCAATTCGCCGTCGTAGCAATCGGTTTTGGTCCATCTCTTATGGTTTTCGAGTTATTTAAATTTTAATACTGATTTTTTTTTCGAGTCTTGCTTCGCCAACTGTTGGACAGTAGCCGATGGTAACTTCGACTGCCTATCCATACTCTTGTATTATCTGGTTGAATCTTTTTTCAATTTAGAAATATTTTCTCTTCAAATTGGAACTGATGGTACTTCGCGGTAGATAATAGCTTCAAAGACCTTCCCAGCGAATTTTGTGGCTCTAGGAAGAAGTTGATTTTCAGGCCTTGAAAAAACACATATTTTGGTGAGAATTCAAAGAATAGATTTGCTTCAAAATAGCCGTACAGGAGGATTTCGAGCAGCAGAATCCAGATCTGCTATCGGTGATCTTTTATGGTTTCCGAGTTATTGCAATTTTTGCGCGTTAGGGTCTCAGAAATAGTGGAAATTATTCCTCAAATTAAATTTCTTTTCGAAATTCTAAACACAATTTGACCTTGATGTCTGATAACTTTTCCCAAACATTAGCGCTCCTTGTGGCTAATTGTTGCCGGAATTTTGAGTAATTTTGACAGTTTTAGTCAAATGTGACAAGGAGACTACAAACTAAACGTTATTTATTGACTAGGAGACTCTAATCACCATAAGACAATTGGGGCACTAACAGAAAGAGATGAAAGAACATTTGTGACGAAATGTGACGTAGTTGGGATGCGACACTAGGGTCACTAAATCCTAGAAGGCTTTGGCTTTCTTAAGGCCAAAGCATTGTCTAACTTAGACAATGGCCAAAGCCTTTTACGATTCAGTGACCCTATGCGACACAGCCATCAAGAGCCCTCTAGCGGTTAAAGCTCAACAGTGTAAATTAACAACGCAAATATCCGTCAGGTGTCGCTAGAAGTACGTTTGCAAATAGGATGAAAAAAGAAACGAAAGATTACAAATTCTGAGTGTGTACGTAGCTTCTCGCTTCTCGATGGTAATGTTTATGTGGAAATACAAATGTTCTACCATTGTTTATATAGAAGTAAGATAGTTAGTCAATGCCTGTGTAATTGGTGTTGGACGCAAACGCGAGTGTCATCTAGCGTGATTAGTTACAAACATGAATATTTGACGTCATTTTGATGCAGGTTTCTTCAAAAACCCTGATTTTAATGCTGTCCCATTGTTTCAATCAAGTTACGACATGACTTGGATGCGAGCTCACTATCGCCATCTACATGTCGCATCCATTTTGATCCAATTATAATCCCATAAGGTTGACTATCTTCTATATAAACAATGGTTCTACCCAGGACACATACCTTTAAAAATCACAATGATTTCTATGATTATATAGATTTCTATGACCTCCGAATCTCTGACATTAAATGACAACTGACACTGACAACTGTCAGAATTCTGTGCTCTGTTTTTGTTTTTCATATTTCTGTGTTTTCAAGCAGAAAGATGGGTGACGAACTTTTGACAGAATTTTCAGTCATAAGTTATAAATAAATATATTATTGATATTCGAGAAAAACTAACGAAAATGCGTATTTAAGTGACAGTCAAGTTGAAGGTACGTTGCTGCATGGACAACCAGGAAATGTGCTGTAAAAAACTACAATCATTGCCTTGAATTGACCCTTGTGTCAAATTATTCAGGCAAGGTTAATAATTGTGGAGTCAAAGTTCTTCAAAAATCGCATTTCGCTTGGCCTGATTATTTGCAGTAACTCTTTGCTATCAGTTTTATATTGAGACTGGACTGCGAACATTTGCTTCAGTGTTAAAATAAAACCACTATTATTATAGTCATGTGGTTCGAACTGGGTGATAAGACTGATTGTGGCATCCTGTGTCTTTTATATTGTCTGCATGTTTTTGTTTTGAACAATTCATACTCGCATGTGTAGTGTAGCGCTTTGATTCTCCTTTGTGTACAATTCTTCATTTGAAATCTGTCGAAATGCAGTCCTGTGTTGGTGTGGATCCATCTAGTATGGGCTCGGTGTGGAAAAGACTCCAGCGGGTGAACAAGAAGGCTGCCAAGTTTCACTTTACTGTATCTTATCATCAGCTGGCTGTGGATTTCACTTCGAAATGGTAAGAATATCTGACATTTATATTTTCAGAAGCAGTCATATCTGTGTTAATATATTGAAATAAGTTATTGTCGAGCAAAAATGAGTGATTCCTGCAGACCTCTTTTTTTATCACAACAAATTTTACCCCTAGCCTGCCTTTTATTCATAAGAAATACAAGTAGAACATTATGCCTTATCAATTGAACTATGAAACCCGACTCATATATAAAACTTCTTAAATCAAATCCTCCATATTTTATAATGGAAAGAAACTCTTCAACCATCTTCCTCTTCCCATAAGAAAAATAAAAGATACCTAATTGCAAATTCCATAAAGAGGTTCAAAAACTCTTTCAGGGAGTCTATTACAATGCAGATAAAGTCCAGAATTCCTCATTGATAATTTCACAACTTGTAATAACAATTCCTGAAGGGTTACTTACATTTTATAATGTCTAATCTTGTGTTATTGTAACTAAGAATACTTTATTATTTTTTATTTAAACTTACCTATACAGTGTGCTTTTAAAATGTTTATGCAGTAACTTTTTATGTTAGATTTGAGTAGCTTTGTTAACAAAAATAATATTTTAATGACAAAAAAGCATTTCTGATTCTTAAACATGTATAGAAATAACAACGAAAAATACTAAGTATACCTTGAAGGGTAATAGAAGTTTGGATTTCCCATAACATTCAAGGTTCCTCTTTAAATTGTCTAAGAATATGTTTCAAAATGATTTAGGGAGCAATTATATTCTGGCTTAAATATTACTTACCTACTGAAAAGTAATATTTTCAAATTCTGGAACATATTTCCCCATCAAACTTTTTTGTTTGAGAAGTTTCAAATAGAAAGTCCAATTTCACAGGTCTGCAAAATCATTTAATGTAGGAATCATGGCAGGACTATTTCAAATGCACCATATTGAAAATGGCCTTGGATCAAATTCCTTGCAATTTTGGTATGTTGTAATAATCGATCACCTTTGCAAAAGTATCTATTGGCCCAACACAATCGTATAACAAGTTTTTGTTGGGAAATGGGGAGTTAAAGTTGAAAGTGGTTAATTTAATTCCATTATTTTTTACTAAATTAAAAGTCTCGATAAAGGTTTTAACTGGCAGTTCTCATTCACATTACACAACCTCATTTCGAATAAAATAGACTGTCGTAAATGACATCATTATCAAAAAAATAATAGTAAAAGTACTTCATTGGTTACCCAATAGGCTACCAACCAACCAGAGTCCTTCAGCCTTAGACCATTATCAATTTTTTCAATTATCTACACTCCACATGATGAGTTTCAACTAAAAATTATACCCATACTGATTTATTATATACTTTATTCAGCAGAATTGCTGATAGTACATTAGTGTGTATCAACAATGTGTCATAATCACAAAAATATGTATAAAATATGACAATAAAAAGATATAAAAATGTAAACACTATAAATTAATAAGGTCAAGACACTCTTACCATATAAAATAAAACAATAAAATTTGGCAGACGCTTTCAAAACCATTTTGAAAAAAATGGTTCATTTTTGATGTAGTTCAATATCCGTCGTGGCATTAGCCAGGGAAGTAGTTATTTTCTGTCAGATTTTTGCCTCATATCTTCCTCTGTGTGGAAATATTTGGAGATCGACTTTGTCGATTTTATTCACATTTAATAACTTTTTTATTTTGGCAGAACTATTTTCAAAAACGATCAGGAACTTCAGAACTCTTACATATTCATCGAAAAATACCACCAGAACTCATTTTCTCGAAAAAGACGGCGCCGCGTGAAGTTAGCGTCACTAATTTGTTTTTCTTATTAAAATCCACAATTTGCTGGAACTAAGTATTTAAAATTTGTAAGATCAGGAACCCTAGAACTCAGAAAAAATTGTTTTTGCAAAAAGTTGGCGCCAACTTCACATGAGTAATAAACTTCGCTAATGACTCGAATAAATTTGACTGTTTTTGTCTTTTGTTATGCTGACTCATGTGTATCAATATCAGTTTTGAACTCTTCTATTAAAAATTAGTTTTTTGAATATCAATCTGCATCTGAGGCGTGTTTAAAGGAAACAAAGATTGCCAATATTATGAATAAATTTTGGTTAGAAATGTTTACAATTCAAACTGATAGCGGTCTAATCAAGCATGCAAATTACAATATTTCACACGTGTGATATACAGGACGATTACCCGAAATATCTCGAGAACGTAATTTAAGTTTTTAAATTATTTAATATTTCTGTTAGGAATAATTTTTTGTTATGATTCTGTAATACCCATTTTAAAGTATTGCGAAATCAGCGGTGAAGTGCAATTTCTTTTAAAATAATTACTAATATATATTTTTAAGATTTTTCTAGTGCATTGTCAATATCGTCTTGATATAATACTAAGTTAGTTACTGTTGATCTACTACCTACAAAACCGTGTCGTAGTTCAATTATTAAATTTTTACAATAAAAAGAAATATTATTTTAACTACTAAGGGTTTTTCGAATAATTTTGGTATACTTAGCAGTAAGTTTACCTATTGGTCTATAGTTTTCGATTTTTTCCTTAGAAACATTTTTGAAAGAAAGAAAATCATTGTGTTAAATTTTGGTTTAAATGCGTTCTAAAGTTTAAAAACAAATTATTTGACAATGAAAGACACAAACAAATATTTGTATTTTGATATAGATTTAAACTACTTACCTATTTTAGATTAGTAAATAAAATACTTAGTTTTGGTTAAAAATTTTGTCAAGAAATGGTATTTCCAAATTTTCATTGGGTGGCTTACACTAATTAATAAAAAAAATGCAAGACAAATCCATAATAGTTATTTATGATAAAATGTCGTAAAGTAGGAGTTTTTTGTATGAACGTGAAGTTTGTTGATTGAGGCGAAGCAAAGTTCAACAAAACACGTGAGTACAAAAAAGCTCATCACGAAAATATTTCATACAATTTTTTTTCTGAAATCGTTCAAGATTGCCCACTTTCTCGAATCAACTTCAGGCCTCAAAATACGCTAATCTAGTATTTTATTCCGTTGCTAAGTAACGAACTTTCCCGGACCGTTTTCGGACCTAAACGGTACGGGAAAGTACTTTTTCGGCAACCATCCGGGAAGTATTCACTAGAATTTGGTCTACTCGTCCAAAAAAAACAGTATTTTCCGGACTTGTTACGTAAATTACTATTTTCTGAAATCGTTCAAGAATGCCCACTTTCTCGGAGCAACTCAAAATACGCTAATCCAGTATTTTAGTCCGTTGCTAAGCAACGAACTTTCTCGGACCGTTTAATACTTTCCCGTATCGAAAACGATACGGGAAAGTACTTTGCCGGCCGAGGCCGTCAAAATCGGTCCCAATCTCTGACTTTTGTAACTACAATAAACAAACAGTGGTAGTCATCTACCTAATAGATTTCATAGGCAATGAGATGGCAATCAGGAATTGTTATGTATTTAAAAAAAATCCTCAATTTATGATAATGTTGATTGCGATTTCAGAAAAAAATAGTATGTGTACCTCGTAGTAAAAGCACATTCCCAGACTTCAATGCTTGTTGGCCTCGAATGCTTGTTGGCCTCGACTTAACGCCTTGGCCAACAATTTACATTGTCGTCCGGGAATGTATTGCTTTTACTACTAGATACACAATATACTATTCCTGTACAGAAAACGATCCGAGAAAATTTTTGCCGGCTTGTTTACATTTTAGAGAGTTATTGAATTCACGGAAACAATATGTAGAATTCCTTAGTTTTTGATAATGCTGATTGCGATTTCAGAAAAAATAGTATGTGTACCTCGTGGTAAAAGCACATTCCCAGACTTCAATGCTTGTTGGCCTCGGCTTAACGCCTCGGCCAACAATTTACATTGTCGTCCGGGAATGTATTGCTTTTACTACTAGATACACAATATACTATTTTCTATGACAGTCATAATATTTCCAAATTGTAGCAATTGTTGAAGGTTTCATCATTATGAAGTTTTCAGTTTTCGTCGTATTTTCAAATGATGACTTTCGAGTAATATTTGACGCAAAATACTGTCTTTTTGAAAAATGTATGAACATTGCGTTTTAGTTTTCTATACGATTTTTACTTTTCCGCACGATTTTTACTTTTACGCACGATTTTCCCTTTAAAGCACAATATTTTAATTCAAGATATACTATTTTCAGTGCATAAAAATTCGTTCAGAGAGATAAAATCGTGCGGAAAAGTTACTTTTCCGCACTAGTGCTGAAATAGTATATTTCCGAGTGCGGCAATCACACGAGTGTGAAAAATCACTTTCGCACGAGTAATGTACACTATTTTTCCTACGACCACATAATAATTTTACCAAATAATGTATAAAAATATTATAATTAAAGACGACACAGTAAAATATTTTCTTTATGATATAATACCGACGAGATCAAAATCATAATTAGACATCTTTTATTTTTGATAATAATAACTAATCAAGATACACTCTAATACAATATATTTTCTTGTCACAATATGTGTCCAATACCTCAGTTGGTAAGCAGCGGGACACGGCGTGACTTCTGACGAAGAGTACCCGGGTTCGATCCTCGTCTGCGGAAACTTTTTTTTTAAGAAGATGAAAAAAATTACACTTCTCAAATAGATTGCTTCAAGATTTTGTTGGTAGGATTTTAGATAGTATGTATACTGATTTTTAGATAGTATCAGTTGGTAGAGTTTCGGCCTTCTGAATGAAAAAAAAAAACTTTCCGCACGCTTGCGGAAAGTATTTCGCACACTTGTGGATATGAGCCACTTTCCGCGGGACTGTACGGTGCGATATACGTTACTTTCCTATGTGGTCGTAGGAAAAGGTATTTTTACGATGTGAAGGGTACAAAACACTATGAGACACATCAACCTCATCTTACTTTTCTTTGAAACATTTAATAAACCAGTGAAAAATCGTAATGATTCTGAAATTTTCAACAAATTGTGTACTGGGTGTTTTATCTAAGTTTGAAATCTGTGTGTAACCCTATATGATAATTTTTGCGGACATCTGCAAAACTAGTTTGGTTCAGTAAACACTGCTAACGGCAATCCTAATTTTTATCAACTTTAAAAATAACACTTGTCAACAGACAACTAATCATTTATTCAGGATGTGAATGGATGATAAAACATACATAGGAAACAGGAAACCAAAGAAATGCATGGGTACTTTTTTGGACATTCATGAATTCGACTGTGATGAAACAGTGACACTTCCTAACTATTAGTCTGATTTGCATTCAGAAAGCAAAAGTTGTTTTCAATATTGGAATTTGTCACATATACAGTAGATCAAGTAAAAATTATATAAAAAAAAATGTGTAAGTCTATTATTCAAAAAGTTATACTATTGTTAATTAACAATTTTTTTCCAGTATCTGTTTTGTGTGAAAAAATTTAAATTGCGGAAGTTGTTTCGCTAACTTTATATGAAGTTAGTTTAAAAAAAAGAGCGACAAATTTTTTTTCTCCGCAACTATTTAGCGACAAAAAGTCGGCAAATTATGGAATAATCCGTTCTAAATTTTTTCCAAGTTGTCTCGCTAACTTTATATAGGTTATTTTTTGGAGCTTTATCTCTATTTTTCACGTTTTTCAACTTGTTGAACAGACTAGTTGTTTGTACGTGTACTTTATTCAATCTCTTGACGATTCATGACGCTGAAGCTGGCAGACCAAAAGCCGCAGACAATTTTTGTCAGGGACTGTACCTACTGAAACCGCCGGCAAATATTACCGATAGTTCTCCTGCCTGGAAAATTGATCATTATTATGAATGTGTGCGAATAGAAATGTATCATTCTTATGAATTTAAGGAAGAAATTCAGTAAATAAGATTATTGGTGGGATATACAAATGTGTTCAGATAGTTAGGATATTTGTAATAATTTTTCTCATAATTTCCATAATTAAGAACTTAGACTCGAAAAATTTGCCAAGAATATTTTTGAAACATTACACCATAAGACCTTGATATTTATAACGACTTGCCCCTTATCAATTATTAAAAAAAATGCAAATTTTAAAGAAAAATTAGGAAAGGAACCGCGACTTTAATAATGAGATATGATAAAGGAATGTTTCAACTAACTTCCTGGAAAACTTCGTAAATGTCAGTTTTTGCGTGTTGATGTTATTAGAAAAAAATCGCGAAAAATCCCGCGGACCAATCTTTGTGATTTTTTTAAAGAAAAGTTTGGAAAGGAACCGCTACATAAATTATGAGATATGATCAAGGAATGGTTCAACTAACTTCCTGATAAATTTCGCTTGTCAGTTTTTGCGTGTTGGTGTTATTAGAAATAAAAAAACGCGAAAAATCCCGCAGACCAAGCTTATACTGGCCTTTGCGATTTTTTTTAAAGAAAAATTAGGAAAGGAACCGCGACTTCAATAATGAGACATGATCAAGGAATGGTTCAACTAACTTCCTGGAAAATTTCGCATATGTCAGTTCTTGCGTGTCGATTTTGCTGTAAAAAATACACGAAAAATGCCACAGTTCTAATCCGTTTCTGCATTTGCATTTTTTTTTAAATAATTGATAAGGGGCAAGTCGTTATAAATATCAAGGTCTTATGGTGTAATGTTTCAAAAATATTCTTGGCAAATTTTTCGAGTCTAAGTTCTTAATTAAGGAAATTATGAGAAAAATTCTTGCAAATATCCCGTCGATCTGAACACGTTTGTATATCCCACCAATAATCTTATTTACTGAATTTCTTCCTTAAATTCATAAGAATGATACATTTCTATTCGAACACATTCATAATATTGAATAGTTTTCATCTAAATGATCAATTTCCCAGGCAGGAGAACTATCGGTAATATTTGCCGGCGGTTTCAGTAGGTACAGTCCCTGACAAAAATTGTCTGCGGCTTTTGGTCTGCCAGCTTCAGCGTCATGACGATTCCTATATCATTTTGTATGATCAATTCAAATAATAAATGTTATTATTACTATTATTATTAATTACTAACATATATATTTTCAAGGGAACCACACAAGTTATTATTGGTATGGTCGAGGCGATCGAGAAGAGTTACTTCTGTGCCAATGACGTGGGAACGAACTTTACAAAATCCATACAAGGGGCTAGTTGTGTGGCCTGTACCTGAAAATCACCAAATTGCTGTTACGCTTTTCAAAGATCCTCGAACCAAGGAACTAGAAGACAAAGATTGGTCGTTCATTATTGAAGATGTACGTATAACAATTACAAGGATATATTGACAAATTCTTAGCCTACTACTTATAGAACCAAACAAAATTTCAATGTCAAAATATTTTATTACTCAACATATTCTCCTCTTGATTGGATACATTTATTACAGCGAACCTGCAACGTCTCTAGACCTTTCAAAAGAAATGTTTCTTCTTGCTCTGCAAACCAGACCTCCACAGCTTTTATTACCTCCTCGTTGGAAGAAAATTTACGACCTTTTAAACTTTTTTTCAGTTGAGGAAAGAGATGATAGTCGGACGGAGCCAAATCTGGTGAATAAGGGGGGCGTTCTAGTAATTCAAACCCTAAATCACGAATTTTTTGCATAGTAACGTGATATTTGTGTGCAGGGGCGTGTCGTAAAGGTGGACATATAGGTTTGAGATTTTTTTGAGAATCTTCGGACCGGCTAGCTCTAGGTTCGGAGAATCCGCCTTTACGCGATGAAAAAAAATCCATTTTTGGAATAACCGAGTTACCCAAAAAAGGAATAGAAATACGCGGAAATGCCCTGAAGGTAATTGACTGCCAATCTAGGAGATACTGCCAAGCAATTTCTCCAGAGAGGCTGAATGACAACTAGTTGCGAATATAAAAAGGTTGTTGAATTATTTGAAATAGCCGGAGTAAGGAAATTAAATTCCTTCTAGACGGCTTGGAGAGAGTATTTATCGTTGATGAATATTAAATTTGTTATATAGAAATACACAGTGTCTAAGATAGTTGTAAAGTTTCACGTCTGCCAGAGTGCCACTGGAACGAATTCTTCCAATAGTGCCCTAATAAGAGCACCAGTTCTAAAAAGAACATAAATGATGGCAGCTACTTTGGCACCCACCTGGCCGACGACTGAAATAAAGGTATGATGGATCGTTAGCCCACCGTTAACAAGTCACAGAAATAGCAGTATACTTATAACACTAGTAAAAAATCAACAGTGGTGCTGAGGGCACTTATAGTTTATTAGATAAAAGTTCAATACTAGAATTCTCCCCAGTTAACTTGACTATTCGAGGATAGTCTAATGTAGTCTGATATAAACGGGATTATACCAAAGTTTATTTCACTAAAAAAAGTCACCGCACAAAAGGTGCAAAGCTTGCTAGCTGAAGTACAGGCCCCACAGTTTCTTACTTTTAGTCTTCACTTCGCCTTGCCGGCTTTGACGTGTCTTTCTCCAACTGCCTGCTGGACTCGAAGATCAGGAACTTTCAGGAACGGGTGTCAGTAATGAAATGCAGAGGGTTTCGTGAATACCACGCGCTCTGAACAAAAGTCGTTCTCGTTTCGAAGCTGGCTGTAGATTTCTTTCGATGCCCAATAACAGGAAGGAAAACCATATACTCGCACTCGTGGAAATAACCAGCTCTGGTTATTCCTAAGTATCCAGTGAAGCCTATTGCTTTACTTTACTGGCAATGACTACGTTGAATTCACTTGTAAAACCTTTTACTTGTTTTACAAGTTTTACTTGTAAAACTCGAATTATACAGCTTGGTATAATAATAAGTGCGGCAAAGACGAGATCTTACTGATCGGAAAGTTGCAAAAATGCACAAATGCTATACGCTTCCACTGAAGCACGGCAGAATACTGAATTTACTGAAAACAAGGTCTACCTTTATAGATAACCTCTTACCAATCGCACGCCGAACGACTTCTGGCGCGCGGTGGGCGTGACCTAATAGAAATCCCCAAGGGGATATAGTCTCGCCGCATTTTCGCGGCGAGCTTTCAGTCTGTCTTGGATCGACCAGAGGACAAATGACTAATTTTTATTTTCAGGCTATTTTTATGTTTTTCAGGGATGGTATTAGTGAGTATGTTTCGAATGATGGTTTCTTCCAGTTATTATTTTATGAAAACCTGCCTTTTGCTGGCAGGTTATGACAGTTGTCCTGCAGAAACAAAACACCTTTGGATAGCTTTCCGCGTTTTTTCTCTTTAATTTTTTTCCGTAGAGTGGAATAGTAAACTCCAGTTATTGTTCTACCCTTATCCAGTTATTGTTCTACCCTTATCCAAAAAATCAATCACGATTACTCCATGGCAATCCCACAAAACTGAAGTAAGAACTTTTCCAGCAGATTTTTGGACACGAAACTTCTTAGGTCTTGGAGAACCGGAGTGTCGCCATTCCATCGATTGTTGCTTTGTTTCTGGATCGTAGAAATGTACCCAAGTCTCAATTAAAGTAACAATTCGGTTTAAGAAGTCACAGTTTGAACGCGATGCTACTACCCTTGCACGCTTTTGGTCAGCATTCAAACATTTGGGGATCCATTTTGCAGCAATTTTTCTCATGTCCAAATTGACGTGAACTATATGATGAACGCGTTCGTATGAAATATTCAGTGCTTCAGATATCCGTTTTAGCCCAATTCGACGGTCTGTTAAAATCATGTCATGAACTGCATCGATATTTTCGGGGAGTGACACAGAAACTGGCCTTCACGATCGGTCATCATCTTCAATGGAAAATTTACCTCTTTTGAAGCTTGCAGTCCAATTTTTCACGGTCGCATACGAAGGACATTGATCACCAAGTGTATTAAGCATATCTTCGTAAATCTGCTTACCTCTTTACCCTTTTAAATACAGGTACTTGATGATGGCTTGATACTCCAATTTTTCGATTTTTACAATTTCGGTGGACATATTTTTTCTTTTAATTTATTACGTAACTCTGGTTTACTTTTTTGACGTCAAACTTTACACTGACACTTCTAATAAGTTATTGTTCGTTGCTATGGTTACGCAATATTTTGTTTATGCAGGGAACTGGTCTAGGCTAACTAGATATCAATACATCCTCGTATTCTTAAATATCCTATTAATTTCTACTTTAGGTAAAGCAGTTGTTGATTCAAATTAAACCAACAATATTCTTTATTCTCGCAAGAAACCAATTCTTATAGACAAAGTCATATAAAAAGAAGATTAAAAATGGTGCATTCACTCAAATCAAGACTTGTACAAATAAGGTTAATAAACATCATCACTAATTTGAGACTTTTTTTAATTTCAGGTCCTCCTGATCTTATTTAAAATTGATTTCATTCGTTATTTTTTCAAACAACTTTTATATCTAAGATGCCAAAACCAGAATTAAAATTTAACGTTTGAAATGTACGGATCGTTAGACGCCAAATACATATGAATGATAGAAATTCACCTTATGAGAATAATGATAATTGCATTTCTAAATAGTTTTAACATTAAATCCAGTACTTAAGTTGTGTTGATTGATGAACATTCAAAATGTTTTTTTATGAGTGATCCAAAAAAATTTAATTGGAAAACGTATCTTAGAATATCATTTAGGTAAACTTCTATTGACTATAATTGAGTTTCATTTTACTATATTGAGTTACTGAATTTCTTTTCATCATCTACTCACAATACAACTTGTCTGTGATGACCAACTGATACTACACAGAGTCTCTGATATATAGCTATGACTTCATGATGGTCATTATTTATTGTCGTTTCTTATTCATCTAGTTTCAGTCTGAGACAAGTTGTAACTATTATTTCTTGCTTATATAGGTAATTTTATGAATTTTTTTTTCTAGTAAGAATCTAAAAATCTTCTTGGTTTAAAAAATATCTACGTTGATCTAGAGGAATGCTATAGGGTGAAAAACAAAAAAAAATTCAAATTAATCAGATCCACCAAAAAATACTACCAAAATAATATAAAAAATGCTGATAATTTGAGTAAGATAGCGTCAAAATTGCTATGATTTCAAACAGAAATCAACACAAAAAATTATTTTATAAGTTCTCTTCACGACCTATCAACTGAAACTAAATTGATAATAATAGTTTCACAAAAAGTTTAATTATCAATGACACTATTTAGAACGGTTTGTGTGTATACAGGGTGTCTCTTTTCCTATCGGAAATGTATAGATGGGGCATATATCACCAGTTCTTTATATAATTCTTTTTCTCTAAAATCCTTCGTTATGGTACTCGCACTCGAAGTTACAAAATAGCAAAATGTTTTTCTTTGATAACTTTGAAAATCCACATTTGATAATAAATTGCAGAAGACAGTACCAAAAAATAAATGTTTGGTGCGGAATATTACATAGCAGTAATTAGCCCTCTTTTTTTGAAAACAATTTGCATAGTAAAATTCTTTTGTATTTTTTGAAAAACAAGTTTTCCAACGCTATGGATGAACTTCCACTAGCAGAAGAGGCCCATCTGCTATTTCAATTATATGGCTGTTCCATCCACAATAGCAGGATTGTTAGAGATCGGTTGGAAGAAAATTTTCCTAATCGGTGGATAGTGCGAAATAGTCCACTGATCGAGTTTGCCCCCCAGATCCCCGGACTTGACACCACTTGATTTTTTTTGTAAGGCTCCATTGAGGAAAAAGTATACAAAACTCGCCCAACGAGCAAAGAGGAACTGCGTGAAAGAATAAGACAGGCTTGCAGAGATATCACCCCAAATCAATTATTGAATGTTTTGGTTAACATTAGAAAACGATATGATAAATGTATCGAATTGAATGAAGATTTGGTGGAACAGTCCAAAATTTAATGTGTAGGCACTGTCATGTCAATACATTCTTTTGTAGTGGTTCATTTATGTTATTAATATTGGTAATTATATTATTTGATGTAAAGATGTGCATTTCTGTTCTTTGACAACAAACTGCAGTGTGCTAATAGAGATAACTATATCGCACATAAAGTTGTTATGTTCTGAAGGAGTGTTTTAAACCATATTATTTAAAAAATTGTTATTTAATATACAACTATTTGAATTATTTTGATAGCGATTGGAATATTTTACTCATGCTATATTTCTGTTAAAAAAAATTCATCTTGAAATTTTAGGCACAACCTTTTGAAAGCATCACAAATCCAGTGGCGTCGTCAAATATTATTTAAAAAAATCGCTAGTATGGTTTTTGGATTTTTGACCTTGAAAAAAAATCGATGTAGGCCTTGAAATTTTTATTTTTATTTCGAATTTATGGCACTACACTAGAAGTATTGATCTATCTATTGAAAAAAAAACTTCTGAATAGGATAATAAATAACAGTTTTAGAGAGAGAAATAAACTTCAATGTGCTCAATAGAGCCCTGCCTAGTCAATGCTTATTTCATATTTTGTTTCACACAACGAACGACGACACCGATAGAGTTGAATACATTTAGAAAACCTATAAAAAATGTTAATCAATATGAGACAAATATTTTTACCAAAATGTGATATCAGTACCTACTAAAATTTCTTATCCCTGTTATTTATCTACTACAAATTACTTTATGACTGTTTTTTTTTTTCTATTTTTTACATGTAATGGAGTTGATTCCGTAGAAATAAATAAATGAATATTTACAAATTGTGAAAGGCTTTCGCGGCCATCGTTGAATGAATGATGGTTTTTCGGGTTTTTAGGCCGACGTTTATTTAAAGAATAACTCGACGTTTCGTCAACACGAGTGGTTGGCATTTTCAAGAGAAATGTTTACAGTTTCGATCACTGAACACTACTTGTACAAGTAGTGTGAACACTACTTGTACAAGTAGTGTTCAGTGATCGAAACTGTAAACATTTCTCTTGAAAATGCCAACCACTCGTGTTGACGAAACGTCGAGTTATTCTTTAAATAAACGTCGGCCTAAAAACCCGAAAAACCATCATTCAAATAAATATTTATTCACATTAGTGATAAAAATGTGTTCAAGACCCAAATTCCGGAAAATATTTAAAATATGCCAAATATGTCCATATTATCTAAATGTTAAAGTTTCAATAGTAATCACATGCTCTTACAAATTCAATGTCACTAGTTGAATTTTTCAATTCCAAGTTGACAAACCTCTCTGGGTATATGGTATATGGTATACTTGTGTTGAATATAAAACCAAAGAATTCATCATTGTGAAATAACAAACTTACAAAGTATAACTAATCGTATTGGTAGTTTGGTATCAATTATTTTCAACATAATTCAAGTGATATCTTGTTGGAGAGTGATTAATGGCTACAGTGTTTTTATTACCTAATTGAAAATTTCATCATTAGCGCTATTTTCATTAATATTTTGCTGTCTCAAAACACGCTGATGATAATCAAATGCAATTTGTTCATCCTGTTTATTATGCTAGCCGAAACACATTTTAACAATTAATTAAAAATTATGCCTAAAACTTTTTATAGTTTTTTCCAGCATTTGCTATTTTTGAAGCAAATTTCATCTATGGTTACCAATTGATACAGACATTTTTTAAACAAATTCAATTCTTGTTCAAAGGTTCCCACGACAGGAAAAAGAAGACAACTTGCCATTGCTCACGTTAATATGCGAAAATATGCCAGTATAGAATCGACTCATACGGAACTTCAAATAAATTTCAAACCGATCACCAAGAAGGTCACCACTGCAAAATTGGATTGTACGTTGTCATGTGTGCTGCTCAAAGAAGGGAATGCAACGTAAGTGAATCGCATCTTTTTTAAAAACCATTTATCATTTTGCTCGTGAAAATAATTATCCAAAGTAACATCGATATTAGTTGGTAAAATTAACGAGTGGTCGTAGGAAAAATAGTGTACATTATTTGTGCGAAAGAAATTTTTCACACTCTTTTTGTTCTTGCAGAAAACTATACTTCTTCAATCTAGCCACTCATCATCATAAACACAAAGCAAATATGAGCCAAATCGACCATACACATAACATCATATTTAAACAGAGAAATACAAAAATTTCGAAATTAGCGACCACCAAAAACCAAAAATGTCTCACTTACCTCAGTTTCATAGTATATTCTGAAATTCTCGATGATATAAAACAAAACAACCATTCACATTTCTTCAAGAAAAAAATCAATGCTTGAATCTCAACAGTACCAATATAAAAAATTAATGAAATAATTCAAAGAAAAATAAAATGAAATAAATGTTTCCATATGTCTACATCAACCTCGCACAAACACTCAACTGAGAACGAATAGAATAGATTTTGTAATATGTATTTGGGTTTCTAAGAATTTACCATCAAAAAATGTATTTTATACATAATGTAATATATTTATAGTCCAATTAACTCAAAGATAATTTATTTAACGAAATACAATGATACAATAACACAATACTCTAATTTACATAACAATCACGGAACTAGGTATTTATATTCGACTTTCACTTCACTGACACCGTCTATCTGCGTGGTTCTGTTTATATACACCGTTCATTTTGCTAGAATGCTCGAGATATTTCTTAGAAACGTTCCCCGATAAGACCAGATTCTTCGCGAAGCGAGCGGCTCAGAAGTAGTTCACGGTCATTCGTTGATTACGTGATTGTTCAGGTCCGGCATCGCCCGCAACTTCGCCACAATAAATATGTCTTCCTTATTTTTTTATCTTCTTTTTCTACCATTTTCTCTAACTATAGAATAAAGTAACATAGGTAAAGAATAGCTTAACCCTTTATTGGATCGATTGTGATCGACCGAAGCGCTATTTCATGGACTATATAACCATATGGTTTCATCATATCCAAAAGCATTCGTTCTTAGTTTCCCGTAGCCGTTCGATTCACACGATTTTTTTCAAATTTCGATGAATATAAACTACCCCCTAGGAGGCCTCCAAATCACCCATCTCATTTCATTTTTGAGTCACCTGGACGAGTTTGTACCAAAAATCATATTGGCTTAATACCGAAGAGGGTGTTTAACCCTTTATTGGTCTAATCAAAACATGAGTTATTTTATGAACTATGTAACCATATGGTATCATATTGAAAAGCTTCTATTGTACTTAGTTCCTTCGATTCACAAGCAACGAAACCCTACAATAATAAACAAGCTTGGAAGAGGGAATAAAAATCGATTTCGCGGCCCTCCTACTGGTGTTACAACTTAATATGATTTGTGCTCGTCAAATTTACAGTCTAGGTTGAGCGCACGTGTAAATATTGATATTCTGAATACACTGTAATAGTATGCTCATTTTGTTAGGTCATTTTGATGTCTTGCCCGATAAGGAATACAAAAAATTATGTATCCATATGGTGACTTGAATCTATAAAAGGTTAACCAAATACATGTTGCAATACAATGATTGTGTACCATACCTATGCACAAGGGACAAGGGATACAAAAAATTATGTATCCATATGGTGACTTGAACCGATATAGGGTTGGCCAAATACATGTTGCAATACAATGATTGCATACCATACCCATGCACAAGGGACAAGGGATACAAAAAATTATGTATCCATAAAGTGACTTGAACCGATAAAGGGTTAACCAAATACATGTTGCAATACAATGATTGTGTACCATACCCATGCACAAGGGACAAGGGATACAAACAATTATGTATCCATATGGTGACTTGGACCGATAGAGGGTTAACCAAATACATGTTGCAATACAATGATTGTGTGCCATACCCATGCACAAGGGACAAGGGATACAAAAAATTATGTATCCATATGGTGACTTGAACCGATAAAGGGTTAACCAAATACATGTTGCAATACAATGATTGTGTACCATACCCATGCACAAGGGACAAGGGATACAAAAAATTATGTATCCATAAAGTGACTTGAACCGATAAAGGGTTAACCAAATACATGTTGCAATACAATGATTGTGTACCATACCCATGCACAAGGGACAAGGGATACAAACAATTATGTATCCATATGGTGACTTGGACCGATAGAGGGTTAACCAAATATATGTTGCAATACAATGATTGTGTGCCATACCCATGCACAAGGGACAAGGGATACAAAAAATTATGTATCCATATGGTGACTTAAACCGATATAGGGTTGGCCAAATACATGTTGCAATACAATGATTGTATACCATACCCATGCACAAGGGACAAGGGATACAACAAAATATGTATCCATATGGTGACTTAAACCGATATAGGGTTAACCAAGTACATGTTGCAATACAATGATTGTGTACCATACCCATGCACAAGGGACAAGGGATACAACAAAATATGTATCCATATGGTGACTTAAACCGATATAGGGTTGGCCAAATACATGTTGCAATACAATGATTGTGTACCATACCCATGCACAAGGGACAAGGGATACAAACAATTATGTATCCATATGGTGACTTAAACCGATATAGGGTTGGCCAAATACATGTTGCAATACAATGATTGTATACCATACCCATGCACAAGGGACAAGGGATACAACAAAATATGTATCCATATGGTGACTTAAACCGATATAGGGTTGGCCAAATACATGTTGCAATACAATGATTGCATACCATACCCATGCACAAGGGACAAGGGATACAAAAAATTATGTATCCATAAAGTGACTTGAACCGATAAAGGGTTAACCAAATACATGTTGCAATACAATGATTGTGTACCATACCCATGCACAAGGGACAAGGGATACAAACAATTATGTATCCATATGGTGACTTGGACCGATAGAGGGTTAACCAAATATATGTTGCAATACAATGATTGTGTGCCATACCCATGCACAAGGGACAAGGGATACAAAAAATTATGTATCCATATGGTGACTTGAACCGATAAAGGGTTAACCAAGTACATGTTGCAATACAATGATTGTGTACCATACCCATGCACAAGGGACAAGGGATACAACAAAATATGTATCCATATGGTGACTTAAACCGATATAGGGTTGGCCAAATACATGTTGCAATACAATGATTGTGTACCATACCCATGCACAAGGGACAAGGGATACAAACAATTATGTATCCATATGGTGACTTGAACCGATAAAGGGTTAACCAAGTACATGTTGCAATACAATGATTGTGTACCATACCCATGCACAAGGGACAAGGGATACAACAAAATATGTATCCATATGGTGACTTAAACCGATATAGGGTTGGCCAAATACATGTTGCAATACAATGATTGTGTACCATACCCATGCACAAGGGACAAGGGATACAAACAATTATGTATCCATATGGTGACTTAAACCGATATAGGGTTGGCCAAATACATGTTGCAATACAATGATTGTATACCATACCCATGCACAAGGGACAAGGGATACAACAAAATATGTATCCATATGGTGACTTAAACCGATATAGGGTTGGCCAAATACATGTTGCAATACAATGATTGTGTACCATACCCATGCACAAGGGACAAGGGATACAAACAATTATGTATCCATATGGTGACTTAAACCGATATAGGGTTGGCCAAATACATGTTGCAATACAATGATTGTATACCATACCCATGCACAAGGGACAAGGGATACAACAAAATATGTATCCATATGGTGACTTAAACCGATATAGGGTTGGCCAAATACATGTTGCAATACAATGATTGCATACCATACCCATGCACAAGGGACAAGGGATACAAAAAATTATGTATCCATAAAGTGACTTGAACCGATAAAGGGTTAACCAAATACATGTTGCAATACAATGATTGTGTACCATACCCATGCACAAGGGACAAGGGATACAAACAATTATGTATCCATATGGTGACTTGGACCGATAGAGGGTTAACCAAATATATGTTGCAATACAATGATTGTGTGCCATACCCATGCACAAGGGACAAGGGATACAAAAAATTATGTATCCATATGGTGACTTAAACCGATATAGGGTTGGCCAAATACATGTTGCAATACAATGATTGTATACCATACCCATGCACAAGGGACAAGGGATACAACAAAATATGTATCCATATGGTGACTTAAACCGATATAGGGTTGGCCAAATACATGTTGCAATACAATGATTGTGTACCATACCCATGCACAAGGGACAAGGGATACAAACAATTATGTATCCATATGGTGACTTAAACCGATATAGGGTTGGCCAAATACATGTTGCAATACAATGATTGTATACCATACCCATGCACAAGGGACAAGGGATACAAAAAAATATGTATCCATATGGTGACTTAAACCGATATAGGGTTGGCCAAATACATGTTGCAATGCAATTATTGTGTACCATACCCATGCACAAGGGACAAGGGATACAACAAAATATGTATCCGTATGGTGACTTAAACCGATATAGGGTTGGCCAAATACATGTTGCAATACAATGATTGTGTACCATATCCATGCACAAGGCCTAGCCTTTTATGGCATTACCTTTCATTTATTTGCGATATTTGATCATATTTTCAGCATAATGAGATTTTTTCATTTTATTTTAAATTTTATTTATATTATATCGTATTGTATTCTATTAGAAATTAAAAAAAATAACTAATGGCATGAAGATCTTTAAAAAAATGTGTGTATATTATCATTAACTAAGAGTTGCCTTTTTTAGGGATGAAGATATGCAGTCCATGGCCTCCTTGATGTCAGTAAATAATAATAGTGATGATATAGCTGCACTGGAAGATGTAGAGGATGATGACTGTTCATTGAGTGATACGGCTATGAAAAATGGTATAAACGAGGTGACCCAACATCTCCAACTCATGACGAATAGTCTCTCTGGCTCTGATTTTGCGAGTACCCCGATTAGCGGTAAGACATCAAAATTGATTTGCTTGTCAGTTTCTTAAATTAACATCAAGTTACTGATTAATAAAAATCCGACCTTGCCAACTGTGTTTTACTTTGAAGTAATACTTTCTTGGAAGAAAATCTGATGATTGTTTCTTCGAAACGAAACGTTGTACTAAGATTCTGTAAAAGCCCATTCTTCATGTGAAGTAGCGGAACAACTTCTGTAATTTCTATTTTTTCACAGTTCTGAAGTATCCATAATTTGCCGCCTTTTTGTCGCTAATTAGTTGCGAAAAAACATTGTCGCTCTTTTTTTTTAATATGCGATGTTTTGCTAACTTCATCGCTAACTTCCTCATCGCTAACTTCCTCATCGCTAACTTCCTATGAAGTTAGCGAAACAACTTCCGTTATTTCTAATTTTTCACATTTCTGAAGTAATTTGCCGCCTTTTTGTCGCTAATTAGTTGCGAAAAAAAAATTTGTCGCTCTTTTTTTTTAAAATATGCGATGTTTTGCTAACTTCATCGCCAACTTCCTATGAAGTAGCGAAGCAACTTCCGTCATTTCTATTTTTTCACATTTCTGAAGTAATTTGCCGCATTTTTATCGCTAATCAGTTGCGGTGAAAAAAAATTGTCGCTCTTTTTTTTATCTATGCCATGTTTTGCTAACTTCATATGAAGCGTTAATTTCTATCTTTTTTCAGTTGTGAAGTATCCAGAATCTGCCGCTTTTTTGTCGCTAAACAATTGCGGAGAGAAAAAACTTATTTCTTTTGCCAAAAAATAAATACGTGTTTCGATAATTTCCCTTATTTTTATCACTTTTGAGAAGAAATATGGAAATTGCTATTGTAGCATTCTTTTAATCCCCATACGACCCTCTAAAACCCTCTAAAAAGTGAGAGAAGTCAAAAATAACGGAAGTTGTCGAAACATCGTATATATTTTTATTGAGAAAAGATACAAGTTTTTTCTCTCCGCAACTGATTATCGACATAAAAGCGGCAAATTCAGGATTCTTCAGAATTGAGAAAAGAGAGAAATTATGCTTAATGTCAAGTTAGCGAAACATCGCATATTTTTCGAATAAAAGAGCGCCAATTTTTTTTCCGCAACTAATTATCGACAAAAAGGCGGCAAATTATGGATACTTCAGAACTGTGAAAAAATAGAAATATTTAGAAATATTTTCTAAAGATAAAAGAGCTACAATTTTTTTTCTCCTCTCAAGCGAAAATTAGTGGAATGCATCAGAGAGTTATATTATAAAGCTTCGTGAACGTCAGCTGCGATTCCGTTGGTGGGGGGGGGGGGGGGTGAGGGGGTGAGGGGTGGTAGCCTCCCACGCACGAAGAAAAAGAAATGTATTCAATTTTGTTTTCCTACCTGAAAACATGTTAAATTATCGCTAAAGCAATATCTTGAAGAAAGAAAAAATCAGCTGACTATAGCATGGTGTATTATACGACAGCTATTTTGTCGAACACAAAAAAAATTGTACCTTCTATGATTGAATATATTTCTTTCTTCGTGCGTAGGAAGCTACTGTGCTAATCACCCCCCCCCCCCCCCCCCCCACCAACGGAATCGCAGCTGACGTTCACGAATCTTTATAATACGACTCTCTGATGCATTCCACTAAGTATCGCTTGAGAGGAAATGACTGACCAAATTTTTACCGGACTCCTGGACTACTGGACTATAACTTTATATAGGTTTTTTTTTTATATTGAATTCATTTGAAATCGAATAAATGATAATAATGAAGTTTATTCAAAATTCAATGAAAAAGCATTACATCAATTTGTATGAAAAGGTGAATCAACGGTTTAATTATACCCGCGAAGTTCAAAACTGGTTGCGAGAAAATTTCAGGTAAGAATTACATGTAGGCGTATGTTTTGTAAACTTTTGAAATTCAACAGAATGATAATAAAAATAAACTACCTGAGTTAATTTCGATGATACTCTTGAAGCCATTTTTTCAATTGTTTTTTGAATGAGAATAATGACTTGATACCTTTTATATGATTAGGAATTAAATCGTAGTAAAATGGCAATACATTTTTCTGAAACCTTGTTTTTTAACTTTATCTTTCACTGTGACACTATTTTTATTTCTTGAATTATAAATATGATTATTGAACGTTTGTTTGAAAGTGGTTGACAATGTTTTACTTTGAGTAAGGTTATTCTGGACTTCCATTGGCTAAAAAAGAACAAAGAAAAATTCAATTCTCTGCGATTTTTAATCACGACGTTTCAACTGTTAAAATCTACAGTCGTTATCAAGTGTATAATGCGACAATCTCAAGGATACTTCTTATATATGCTATGGATAATTTTGTGTCATTAGCCTAGGGGTAATTTGCCGGTGTTCAGGTAAGCTTGTTAATTACAGTGCCGGGCCCCTCCGGTACAGCATTGTTGATTCTTATCGCAATTTCAATTGATACATGCCACTAATTACGGGTATCCACACATTACGGATTTCTATGCTAGCTTGACTGAAGACTTTGTTGTTCATAATATATGCACTCTCTTTAAACTTCCTTCTATACCAGCCCTCTTCTTTATGGATGACTTCGGCTTCAGTCCATTTTATGTTGTGTTGGGTCGTCCAGACATGATCCGCTATCCCTGACTTTGATGTTTCTCCTCGTTGAGTGTTTCTCTTGTGTTCAGCGAGTTTAACGCTGAGCGGTCTCTTAGTTTCACAAGGGAAGCGGTAGATGCAGTTTTTGGAGTCAATGTCAGCATCACGTGGTATCGTCTTTGTTAGATGGCTGCGAATGGTGTTACCTGACTTGTTACTAGACGCTAAAAAACTACGAACAATTCTTCTCAGATAGAGAAAGATCAATGCTGACCCCACCACAGCAAGCCAACGCACATTTATGGACTACAAAAATCCACAAGGCAAACGTTCCTTCGAGACCGGTAACCAGCTCTAGAGACTCAGTTACCTACAATCTAGCCAAGATCCTATTGCCGATTATCCAACCACTGCATCTCACAAAGACGAGACCACGTAACGCTGACATTGACTGCATCTACTGCGTCCCTTGTGAATGCGGTTAAGCTTATTTTGGAGAAACTAAAAGACCATTTAGCGTTAGACTGGCTGAACACAAGAGAAACACTCATCGAGGAGAACCATCAAAGTCAGGGATAGCGGATCATGTCTGGACGACCCAACACATAAAATGGACTGAAGCCGAAGTCATCCATAAAGAAGAGGGCTGGTATAGAAGGAAGTTTAAAGAGAGTGCATATATTATAAACAATAAAGTCTTCAGTCAAGCTAGCATATAAATCCGTAATGTGTGGACTCTTAATTAGCGGCATGCTTACCTGAACACCGGCAAATCACCCCTAGGCTAATGACACAAAATTATCCATAGCATGTACAAGAAGTATCCTTGAGATTGTCGCATTATACACTTGATAACGACTGTAGATTTTAACAGTTGAAACGTCGTGATTAAAAATTGCAGAGAATTGAATTTTTCTGTTCTTTTTTAGACAATGAAAGTCCAGAATAACCTTACTCATGATTATTGAAGTTTGTATTCGTTTTATGTTTATAGATATAAATCATTATATTGTATCCAAATAATTGTCTTATATCCATATTCTTTGTACAGTTTTTCACTTGGATATAAATAACTTCTACTATACATAATTTCCAAAAACCATTTCTGAAGAACCTCAAGATTTCTCAGGTGGGATTTCATGACTCATCCCCAAGCCAGAATCCCATAATTCAATTGAGCCTGTATAAATGAAAAATAAAGAATGTCAAGAGTTTTTATGTTCATGAATGTTTTGAGATACTTGAATTTTGATAATAAACTTTGCAATTTCCTCAATAGGAATACTATTTGTTTGTCCCATTTTAGATGTATGTCAAGCATAATCCCTATAAGTACTTGATACTATCTGTTTCTTCTATTCTAGTATTATTATCAATTGGATGGCGTTTAACTAAAAGGTACCAAGCGCCAACTCGTCAAATTCGATATAGGGTTACCATCCAACTCCAATAGATGGAACCTACTTTATGTAAAAAAATCCAAGTGATTTATTGAACGGGGTACCATCTATTGATGAAAGTGCCAAGCGCTATTTTGTGGAGGCCAGCGAAGCCCCCAGTAATGGATCTAATGATCAAAGCACGCTCGCACACCAGAAAATAAAAGAATTCGCGAAATCAGAAATCAAGATATTTCTAATAAAAATCAGTTTTAATTTGAAAGTACGTGAGAAAATCCAATGTGTGGCTCAGTTTGACCACATGTTGAAAATAATAAATTCCTACCAAAAGAATGTAAAAATCTTTTGTGTGCACGTGTTAGTGTAATAAATAATTGAGAGCACATATGGCCAAAGACAAAAGTTGTTATTGTCTTAGGAATTCACAGACTATAAAAATCACGAGGATATATTTATAGGTGTAATAAATATAATTGCAACACGCGTTTTTGACATTTTTTTGTCGGTAAATCTCAAATTTTAACCCGTTAAGAATGTCAGAAAACCGATTTAACACTATGATATATGTGAAAATGACTATTAGAGTGTTATTAATAGCCGTAACTAATGTCACTTTTGTGTTAGTTTATTATTCATTTTATGAAAATTTATAGCTTCATGAGTGTATAAAATGACCCGTAAGCGTATGCACTGGCAGTATCATTTCAGTATCCTTTCAGTATCAGTCCAGTATTCTTCGGTATCTAGTTAGTTCCGGGCAAAAGATATAATGTTTCGCGAATTTTAATCGTCAGTTCGCAAATCAGTTCCGGTTTTTAATTCCTAGTCGTAGGAATGAATCGAGAGTATCAACTCAGCATTTTCGCAGCATCCATTCAAGTTTTCGTTTAGTAGTGTCTAGAAGAAAACACGTTTTTGATTTCAATATGTAGTTTGAGACAGTCCGTTATGAAATGGCGTATTGTTGAGGCAAATCAGAGCCTGCAACAATCTTAAGTAAAGTAATTACGGCCATATGGATCTGTGTACCCAAGTATATAGTTTTTCAATCTGTTAGTTTCTGTGAAGAATAAACGTCGAGTTTTTATATCAAAAACAAAACAAGTGCTCTTCGTACGGTAAAGAAAGGTGAAGTTCTACGACCACAATATTAAGTACAGTATTTCTACGCCCTTCAATGAAAATTCGCAATATCTCTGGAATACCCGAAGGCGCTGTCCCACCATAAATCGTGTTGAACCAGATTTGACACGCGACGTTCCCCTTCACATCTGGTGTATTACGTTCGATGATGTTTATCTTATGTGAGTAGGTCAATGACCATATATTCCCGTGAAGAAATATTTGTCACAGCTGTTTGTACCCATTTTGGCCTATATAATGAACTGAAGTTTCCTTTTTATATTTGTCTCAGATATTTGTTTTTGTTTTACTATCGATTCTGTTTGCATATTTCTGACGTTTTAAAAATGACTTTTGCTGTAGACTCTTTTTGTAAGAAATTCGTTTTTACCATTTTCTTTTAATAATTGTTTTTGACTTGCACCGCGGGCGATACAAAACGAATTTACAGTTATTTTATCCGTCATCAGATATTTTCACTTTAAGATTAATTATGCCATCCTTTTCTCGTTATAAAACTCAGTAAGAGTGGCTAGTGTTTCATGTTTTTTGTTTGATATTATTTTTTTGTACCATTCACCCATTTTATAGTTTAACAAATATTGATTGCAGTGGGATTTGCATGTTGTTCACATGTTTATTCACACCGAGAATTTAAATCGTTGTTTTTGTTTTATCTTTAAATAAATTAATTTTAGTTATATCAATGTTTGACTTTTCTTTCTCCTCTCATATTAACAAGCATTCTATACTACGTGTTGTGACGAACCATAAATAAATCAGTGAAGCTTTCTTCAGCCGCTCGAAGGAGGTTTTCCCGGTACGACGACCTAACAGCGCTTATCTTTTGTTTTCGACACCTGATTAGTCTAGTGTCAAAATAGGAGTGCGCTGTCTCGTCAACGTATCGTTTCGTGTGAAGCACCATATACTGGGTGTTCCACAATTTCAATAATTATTGTACAATTTTCAAAGATGATTTGGATTTAGTGAATCATTACTAAATACCATAATTTGGCGTTTGGTACCTTTTAGTTGAACGCTATCCAATCATTAGTGGCCCTAAGTCTGGGACAGTTATTATAAAATGTGAATGGCATATATTTCGTTTTTCCAAAGTTCATTGTGAGTAAGTAGGTTATAATCAAACCAATTTTTAATCTTTTTAAAATCTAATGTGGTCTCAGTCTGTAATTCCCAGTTTTTTACTCCACATAACAGTATCATCTGCAAAAAATAAATTATATTCATCGTTCGCATTTGAGGATTTGTGACGATTTTTCATTTACAGTGGCCAGTATTCTCTCTGACGAGAAAACCCCTACTGCCGAAACGTTTTCACCCGCAAACGACAATACGAAACCAGTCAAGATATCTTCTGTACCTCCTCCAAAAGAAACCGACTTCGTATCTGACGAAAACGACATCTACTCTGAGAAATGTTCGGAGGCTTTGGAAAACTTGGAAAGTTCCATCACTGAGGAAGGAGATGGCGATTTCAATAAAGTAATTCCTGTTAGCTTACCGAAAAAAGAGACAGTTGAACCCGCAATGAAAAATAATGTCAATTTGAAGCTGGAAACTCCAGAACAGAAGGAGCAGATCGAGATACATAATCCGCAACAAGAACTCTCGACACCGGGTAAATGACCTTTTTTTGTTGTTTTTGGGACAGTTTTCTACATTCCAGATTTCAGGACAAGATTTGCTGGAGTGGTGCAAGGATATGACGAAACCGTATCCTGGGGTCAAAGTTACTAATTTGACTACGAGTTGGAGGAATGGCATGGCTTTCTGTGCCATAATTCATCATTTCAAACCGGATCTCATGTAAGGATGCCTCTTTTATTAGGATATATGCTGTTATAAATAGACTGAAATACCATGTAAATGAACATACAACTGAAATCAAAATAAAAACTAAAGATAAAATTAGATAAAAATGGATCACGTCAGGGCTATCCGCATCAATAAAGGAAAAAAACAAGCTCTACAAACTATTAATTGAAAATCCCAATAACTTACAACTCAAACAAATATACAATAATTACAAACGAAACTTAAATAAACGAAAGAAGCAAAAAAACAATACTTTCAAAACGAAATTAAGAAAAATAAGAGTAAATCAAAAGGGCTCTGGGAAAGTGTTAATGAGATTTGCAATAAAACACGCCCCAAAACAAGAATAACCAAAATAGAAATAAATGATAATTATACCACTGAAAACAAACAGGTTATTAGTGATGAATTCAATAAACACTATAGTGAAATAGGGCAAAAACTAGCAAATAAAATCGAAAAGCCAAATTCCTTCCGAGATATTACAACTGAAACAAACAAAAATATGTTCTTATACCCCTCAAACCATGAAGAAGTATCACAAATAATCAAACAATTGAAACTCAAAAAAAGTCCTGGGCATGACGGTTTTACTGCAGAAACGCTGAAACAAATAGCCGACTTCATAACAGTTCCTCTCACTCACATTATAAATAGCTGTTTTGAAAATGGAATATTCCCGAACATTTTAAAAACTGGTGTTATCAAACCGCTTTTCAAGAGTGGGGATAAACTGCAAATTTCAAATTATAGACCCATTTCTTTGATATCAAACATAGCAAAAATTTTTTAAAAAATAATAAAAAAAAAAATGGTACATTTCATGAAAAAACAAAATATTCTATCCGATAATCAGTATGGGTTCAGAGAGGGGAGGTCTACCGAAGATGCAATACTAAAACTGACATCGGACATTTACAAATCACTCGACATTTCTAAACCGTCGCTATGTATCTTTGTTGACCTTTCCAAAGCCTTTGATACCGTTTGTCATAAAAGGCTTCTAGAGAAACTGGAAAAAATTGGTATGCGGGGTAAGCCGTATGACCTTTTAAAATCATACCTCTCAAACCGAAAACAGGTAGTAGTTATTGATAGTGTGGTGAGCACTCCGAGGACAATCACTTACGGGATTCCTCAAGGCACGGTCTTGGGTCCCCTACTATTCACTATCTATACCGGGTGGCTACGGAAGTATTGCCTACGGAATATCTCAGTTATAGTATGAAGTAGGTTTGTGAAATTTGGAGCGTCGATATAATGACATAAGAGCTAGAATTTGAGCATATTGACATGTCGAAGTTAACTTCCGGTCTGACCGGAAGTAACATCAACTTTCTTATTTTAAATGGAAACCCTATTTTTTTTTCTTTTCGTTTTATTCAGCATTCAATTCCCTTTCTAATGACATATCACAAGTTGGTATCTAACCAGAAACTAGATCAGAAAAAAATTATTATTGAAATTCACCGAGTAGGCCGTGGAAGCAAAATGAAAGCCAAAAATTGAAAAGTTGGCTATGGAAACCATACGTCACTTGATAACAGTTGCTACTACTGCGATATTTTATTTTCATTCGTCGGCGTTATAAAAAGCCGCCAAAAAAAATATTGGAAAAATTTGGAAAAAAACAATACTCTGTACATAACTTAAATAGGAACATACAACTTTTTCTTGCCTGTACTATTCAGCATAACCATTCCTTTCTAATGATATAATAGAAAGTAATTTTTTGAAATGAAATACCAAAAAATCCAATTATTATTCTTCAAATAACGAAAAAACAGATTTATCGAAAAAAAAATTCAAATTGATAGGATTAAAGATAAAATAAATTCAAAACAAATGTTCGAAATGCATTCCCTCAGCGTCAATACATTTATTGACTCTGGTGATATTTTCATGTGAAACGTTTCTCAACATTTGGGGCGTGATATCTTGGAAAGCTCTACGAATTTTTACTTCTAGCTCATGTAGAGTTGTAGACTGTGTGGAATACACCCTATTTTTAAGATGCTTCCATAGAAAAAAGTCGCACGGAGTAAGATCAGCTGACCTTGGTGGCCACCTGACTGGACCATGGGTTGTTATAAGTCTCTCTTGAAAGCGATTTTGAAGATAATTTCTCGCTATTCTTGAATTATGCGGAGGGGCGCCATCTTGCTGGAAGTACATTCTCTCAGTTATTTCCGCTGGTAGGTTGTTAATGAATTCCGAAATTTCATTCGTTAAAAAATTAAAGTATCTCTCTCCGGTTAGTTGGCCTTGAAAAAGAATGGGGCCAACAATATGAGTTCCAACTATTCCTGCCCAAACATTCACACCAAATCTCTCCTGGAAGCCGCCTTGTCGAAACCGGTGCTCGTTTGCTATCGCCCAGTACCTGGAACAAAAGACCGTTCACACTTTTAGCACTTTACACTTCGATTATCGACAATAATCCAAATAAAGTACAGTACCTACCTTGTATTATTCCTGTTAAATAATCCATTGTTGGTAAATCTTGACTCGTCCGTAAACAAGATATAATAGTTAAATAGGTGATTCTCAGCATTTTGTCGAAGAAACCAATTACAATATTCCAGGCGCCTTTCACCGTCATTTTCATACAGATGTTGATGCAACTGATACTTGAAGGATTTCAATCGATGTTTTTTCAAAATTTTCCTAGCAGAGTCCTTACTTATAGCTAATTCGGCGCCAATCTGCCTTGAGGAAATTGTGCTATCATATTGTACTAAAGCTAATACATTAATTTCAGTTTCCTCATTAATAACAAATGCTTCTTGGTCTTCGTGAACATCAGGCTCAGTTCTTAATTTTTCTTCAAGCCACTGGAAATACCTTCTTGACGGTTGCTGCCTCCCTGGATATCGCTCTAAATACAATCGTTCAGCGGCATAAGAATTTTTTAAACATTCACCATAAATGAGAAGCATGTCAATTTGTTCGGTTCGTGAATAACGGGGCATTTTTTGAATATTCCACTAACTGATTTCGATTTTCAAACCCTTTTAAAATGGCAGAATCAAAAACACTACTTCGAACGTCAAAATAATATGGATAGCAGCGTTCGTGACAGCTCTCATTTCTTTTTTGTTTCATTCCAAAATACATCTTAATCAGCCTACTTGTTAATATTTTGGTTCGAATGATTATTGCAATGGAATGATTATTCTGAGTAGCACAAACATCGTCCATAGGTAGATATTAGAATATCTATGGACGATGGCACAGACCAAGTACGTTTATGTTCCTATTTAACCTAGAACCTACAGGATATAATTTATCATTCCACATTATTTTTAATTTTATTTTTGCGTATGGCGATAATCTATTTTGTTATTTGAAGAATAATAATTGGATTTTTCGGTATCTCAGTTCAAAAAATTATTTTCTATTATATCATTAGAAAGGAATGGTTATGCTGAATAGTACAGGCAAGAAAAAGTTGTATGTTCCTATTTAAGTTATGGACCTACAGAGTATTGTTTTTTTCCCAATTTTTCCAATATTTTTTTTGGCGGCTTTTTATAACGCCGACGAATGAAAATAAAATATCACAGTAGTAGCAACTGTTATCAAGTGACGTATGGTTTCCATAGCCAACTTTTCAATTTTTGGCTTTCATTTTGCTTCCACGGCCTACTAGGTGAATTTCAATATTAATTTTTTTCTGATCTAGTTTCTGGTTAGATACCAACTTGTGATATGTCATTAGAAAGGGAATTGAATGTTGAATAAAGCGAAAAGAAAAAATTCGGGTTTCCATTTAAAGTAAGAAAGTTGATGTTACTTCCGGTAAGACCGGAAGTTAACTTCGACATGTCAATATGCTCAAATTCTAGCTCTTATGTCATTATATCGACGCTCCAAATTTCACAAACCTACTTCATACAATAACTGAGATATTCCGTAGGCAATACTTCCGTAGCCACCCGGTATAGACAGCCTGTTGAAAATGACATCTGTGGGTACTATTCTAAGTTTTGCTGATGACACGGCAGTAATTTACAATGACAACACATGGCAACAACTGAAAGCAAAGGCGGAAAAAGACTTCAACAACATATTTAAATGGTTCCAATGCAATAAATTAACTATAAACGCGGAAAAGACCAAATACTTACATTTCACCTCCTATACTAATAATTTGCCGAATATGGGACTATTAAAAATAAATCAAAATATTTCCATCCCTGAAGCCAGCTCCATAAAATACCTTGGTATACAAATTGACAGACATATGAAATGGAATTCACATATATCGTATCTAACAAGAAAACTACGTGGATTCATATCAAGATTTAAACTGTTGAAAGAATTCCTTGATATTTCTCACTTGAAAACTATATATTATAGCCTAATTCAATCCCAACTTATATACGGTGTAACAGGATGGGGAGGCGTAAATGAAAGGCATTTAAATAGCCTGAATATTGTGCAGAAGAAAATTCTTAAAATAATCCTCGGCAAAGGAAAGACGTTCTCTACCGACAGTCTTTATAACGAATGTGGCATTTTTGATATCAGACAACTCTATTGCCAAAATATGTTACAAGGGATATACAAAAATAAAATTGAAATAACGCACTCAGATCACCCATATAATACCAGAAGACGAAACCACAGCGTCGTGGTTCCGAAATGTATCAAAACAGTGGGTCAGAGGCACTGCAGCTTTCTGGGTCCAAAAGCTTGGGAATTGTTGCCGGAAACAATAAAGACCAGCCGAAGCTACGAAATATTTTAAAAAAAAGTTAAAAATTGGATTCAAAGCAATGACAGACAAATATTACAAAAAATGGTTTCAACTTTTATTTAGCACGGATTGTTCATCAAAATCGAATGACTGTGATGTATGTGTATATGTGACTCTAAACCCCGATTATGACACTCACCTTATGTGGGGCCTACCTGTATGTGACCCTTTTACTAATTGTAATATTTTATCTTGTGTAACACTCACAGGGGATCAAGATCATATGACTGTGATGTATGTGTATATGTGACTCTAAACCCCGATTATGACACTCACCTTATGTGGGGCCTACCTGTATGTGACCCTTTTACTAATTGTAATATTTTATCTTGTGTAACACTCACACGGGATCAAGATCATATGACTGTGAGGTAAATGTATATGTGACTCTTAAACCCGATAATGCCACTAACTTTATGTGATACCTACCTGGATGTGACCCTTTTACCAACAATTGTGAAATTTTATTTTCTGTGATACATGGGAAAACTACTGATTATGACATTCCAAACAACTTAAATGTGTTCACCTAAAAATACACAGCAAGATTGCAACTTTTAACCATATATTTTATACTTATACTTTATTTTATTTTATATTTTAATCTTACGTATTTTATTAGATCTAGATTTAGAGGCTATATCACGCACAAGGAGTAATTTTCTAGAATTGCTCCTTCAGTGATGCCATTGTTTATTTCACTCAGCTCTCAAGTACTACTCACTTGAGCAGTGTTTTATCAAAATTATACTTGATGGAATTTTGTTGTACATTTATGATGAATAAACATATATTATTATATTATATTATAATGGTTTTTGATATTGCTAGAAAATGAATTTCATAAGATTCATCAAAAAGAATATCAAAATAAACACCTTAGTCAATAATACTTTGAAATGAATAAAACATTTTATTGATAAGTTAAAGTCAAGTATACTTTAATTTCAGAAGTTTTTCAACTTTTCGACAATGCTATAAATAAAAATGTTGCTAATCTATACTCACCGGCAAAAAAACCGGCCACTAAAAACTGGCCCCAATTCAAAGTTGGCTTCCTCTCGAACCGCTCCTTTGATTTGTATGTTTTTTTTTAAGTTGTAGTATAATTCCTTAGTTACGATGCCATGTCAGAAATTTTTATTCAGATTTGAATTTGAGCATATACGGGGTGCATCAATGAGACGAAGTTTCTTTTCCAAAATTTGAAACACCCTGTGGAGTGCAACAACTATTGCAGCTGTTGTCAACTGGAATCTCATTGAACTCTGATCATTTCTGAACATTTTGTTTTTTTAATCACGACATTATCTCTGTTTCTGCTGGAGATACACTGTTTTAAAGCGAACACCTCGGACGAATGAGTAGGGTTATTCTGGACTTTCGTTGTCTAAAAAAGAACAAAGAAAAATTCAATTCTCTGCAATTTTCAATCCGACGTTTCAACTGTTAAAATCTACAGTCATTATCAAGTGTAAAAATGCGACAATCTCAAGGATAACGAACAGTCGTTACCGACCGATGATGAACCCTTTACTCCCATAAACACCTACTGCGTAGGCTTATTATGGCAAGTACCTGTCAGAAAACAACTACTCCCCTGGCTAAGACCACGACGAGTATTGAATTAAATCTAACAGCTACTTGTGCAACGTTCAATACCCGTCGTGGTCTTAGCCAGGGGAGTAGTTGTTTTCTGACAGGTACTTGCCATAATAAGCCTACGCAGTAGGTGTTTATGGGAGTAAAGGTTTCATCATCGGTCGGTAACGACTGTTCGTTAGCAAACGATCTCCCAAAGATTTCTGTTTTCTTCAATCTCAAGGATGCTTCTTATACAGTGTGTCCCACTTTGAGCAGCCTCACCCTCATATTTCGTTGAGCATGAAATAATTCGGAATTTTCTTTGACTCAAGTTGTAGTACTCGGAAATACCTACCTTTATGTTTACGTAACCTTTATATAACCATTTTCCACGGCTAACTACGACCAAATGAAAAGTGAAAAATTGGGAAAAACATACTAGGCATTTTTTTATCGCAAAAATAACACCAGATTCTGTTTCAGAACATCTTAAAACCCCCAAATCTCAATGCTTGAATCATTTGAATATACAGGGTATCATTCATTCTGATCAGAGTTAGCCTTGGAAAAGTGATATTTGGCTATTTTTCAAAGTATAAATTAAATATTTTTGGGAATTCTGTGACAAGAGAAGACATTTTGGAAATTTTCCAAGCATTATTTATGGATTAGAGTTGATAATGCTACCAGCTACAGATGATACCCTGTATATTCAAATGATTCAAGCATTGAGATTTGGGGGTTTTAAGGTGTTCTGAAACAGAATCTGGTGTTATTTTTGCGATAAAAAATGCCTAGTATGTTTTTCCCAACTTTTCACTTTTCATTTGGTCGTAGTTAGCCGTGGAAAATGGATATACATAGGTTACGTAAACATAAAGGTAGGTATTTCCGAGTACTACAACTTGAGTCAAAGAAAATTTCGAATTATTTCATGCTCAACGAAATATGAGGGTGTGGCTGCTCAAAGTGGGACACACTGTATATGATATGGCTAATTTTGTATCATTAGCCTAGGGGTTCAGGTAAGCTTGTTAATTACAGTGCCGGTACAGCATTGTTAATTCTTATCGCAATTTCAATTGATCCATGCCACTAATTAAGGGTTTCCACACATTACGGATTTCTATGCTAGCTTGACTGAAGACTTTGTTGTTCATAATATATGCACTCTCTTTAAACTTCCTTCTATACCAGCCCTCTTTTTTATGGATGACTTCGGCTTCAGTCCATTTTATGTTGTTGGGTCGTCCAGACATGATCCGCTATCCCTGACTTCGATGTTTCTCCTCGTTGAGTATTTCTCTTGTGTTCAGGAGTCTAACGCTAAGTGTTCTCTTAGTTTCTTCAAGATAAGCTTCACCGCATTCCCAATGTCAACGTTACGTGGTCTCGTCTTTGTGAGATGGCTGCGAATAGTGTTACCTGACTTGAAACATGTCCGTATTTTTTATTTCGACCCACTTCGCCTTATTCTTTTCGATAGACCTCTAACATAAGGAACGCACAGGGTGGCTTGTGTCGGCTCGTCTGGTTTCTTGTTCTTATCCCCCCTGCGGGCTAGAACCTCTTCTATATGTTTTTTTGGGTACCAATAAGGTTGGTAAGAAATTCTTGTGGAATGGCATCAAATTCTTCCTGAAGTGCAATTCGCAGATTATGAAGGGTGTCTGGTAAAACAGGTCGGCGACGAATGCGCCTTTGAAGTTGGTCCCAGAGATGCTCAATTGGATTGAGATCAGGACTGCAAGCTGACCAAACTATTCGTTTGATACCCACTTCGTCCAAATATTCGTTACCTACTCGTGCCACGTGCGGTCGCGCATTATCTTGCATTAATACCAAGCCGTCTCCGACAAAATAAGAGGGAACAACAGCGTTTTGGAGAATATCTTCGATATATCGATGCGCATTCAAGGCGCCGTTTTCAACCAAGATTAAATTTGTACTGGCGTCCCTCTTAATTCCCGCCCATACCATCACAGAACTTACGCGTTCTGGAATTGCACAGTCCACAAATCTTTCATTTCGACGTCTCCAAACTCGCTCCCAACCATCAGGCGATCTCAGGCAAAATCGCGACTCATCCGTGAAAAGAACTAGTCCATTGCTCAATCCCCCAATTCAAATGTAGGCGCGCAAATTGATGACGTTCTCGACGATGTCTTGGAAGCAGCTGGGGTCCTGTGGCTGGCCTCCTTGAAGACAGGTTGTTTTCTTTAAGTCTTCGTCGGATTGTGCTCTCACTGACTTCAATTCTACGCACGGTTTGTAGATGTTGATTCTGAACAGCTGTAGTTCTACGATTTCTAAAGCATTCAAGACAATAAAGCGGTCGTCAATTGCACTAGTTTTCCGTTTTCTTCTAGAACCCACTCGCCTGTTGAAATTTCCCGTTACCATATAGCTATTCCAGGCATCCTGGACTGTTGTTCGAGGTATACCAAGGGTATCGGACACATAACGTTGACTCCGGCCATCCTCAATTAAGGCCACAATATGAGCAACTTCCGTCACAGACAAAGGCACTTTTTGATTTCAAAACCGTTGACAAGCTCTTAACATTAATGTCAGTGTCAATCTATGTCAAACTCAAATCGGTTTCCGCGTATGCCGCCTTCATTATTTACACGTATAAATTTCTGGCTGCGAACACTTTTTCCGAGCCTTTCGCTTTCAAAAAGTGTATCTCCGGTAAAAACAGAGATAAGTCGTGATTGAAAAACTAAAATGTTCAGAAATGATCAGAGTTCAATGTGATTTTAGTTGACAACAGCTGCTATAGCTGTTGCACTCCACAGGGTGTTTCAAATTTTGGAAAAGAAACTTCGTCTTATTGTTGCACCCCGTATATAATCAAATTCAAATCTGAATAAAAATTTCTGACAGCATCGTTACTGTGGAATTAATCTACAAATAAAAAAAAAACTTCAAAATCAAATGAGCGGTTCGCGAGGAAACCAACTTTGAATTTGGGGCCAGTTTTAAGTGTCCGGTTTTTTTTTGCCGATGAGTGTATTTTCTGATTATTTTGCAACAGTTTATGTCATTACAGAAAATGTATTTCCGAGAACGTTGTTTCATTCAAGACTTTCATTTTCAGAGACTTTGATTCCCTATCACCTCACGACGTTAAAGGAAACTGTAAGAAGGCTTTCGATGCTGGGGACAAACTTGGAATTCCAAAGGTGATAGAACCTTCCGATATGCACATGTTGGCAGGTGAGCAGTCAGTAATTTCGCTTAGTGTCAAAACACCTACAAATAGAATAGAATAGAAAAATATTTCAACGTTTGTTTGAAAGTGGTTGACAATGTTTCACTTAGAGTAAGGTTATTCTGGACTTTCATTGGCTAAAAAAGAAAAAAGAGAAATTCAATTCTCTGCAATTTTTATTCACGACGTTTCAACTGTTAAAATCTACAGTCGTTATCGAGTGTATAAATGCGACAATCTCAAGGATACTTCTTATATATGCTATGGATAATTTTGTGTCATTAGCCTAGGGGTAATTTGCCGGTGTTCAGGTAAGCTTGTTAATTACAGTGCCGGGCCCCTCTGGTACAGCATTGTTAATTCTTATCGCAATTTCAATTGATCCATGCCACTAATTAAGGGTTTCCACACATTACGGATTTCTATGCTAGCTTGACTGAAGACTTTGTTGTTCATAATATATGCACTCTCTTTAAACTTCCTACTATACCAGCCCTCTTCTTTATGGATGACTTCGGCTTCAGTCCATTTTATGTTGTGTTGGGTCGTCCAGACATGATCCGCTATCCCTGACTTTGATGTTTCTCCTCGTTGAGGGTTTCTTTTGTGTTTAGCGAGTCTAACGCTAAGTGGTCTCTTAGTTTCTCCAAGATAAGCTTTCACCGCATTCCCAAGGGATGCGGTACATGCAGTTTTTGGAGTCAATGTCAGCGTTACGTGGTCTCGCCTTTGTGATGGCGGTATTTTTCTTGAAAGTAGCAATTTCGCAGGCAGCATTCTAGCAGGTCCAAAAATACGGACATGTTTCAAGTCAGGTAACACTATTCGCAGCCATCTCACAAAGACGAGACCACGTAACGTTGACATTGACTCCAAAAACTGCATCTACCGCATCCCTTGTGAATGCGGTGAAGCTTATCTTGAAGAAACTAAGAGAACACTTAGCGTTAGACTTGCTGAACACAAGAGAAACACTCAACGAGGAGAAACATCAAAGTCAGGGATAGCGGATCATGTCTGGACGACCCAACACAACATAGAATGGACTGAAGCCGAAGTCATCCATAAAGAAGGCGGTTGGTATAGAAGGAAGTTTAAAGAGAGTGCATATATTATGAACAACAAAGACTTCAGTCAAGCTAGCATAGAAATCCGTAATGTGTGGAAACCCTTAATTAGTGGCATGGATCAATTGAATTTGGGATAAGAATTAACAGTGCTGTACAGGAAAAGGCCCAACACTGTAATTAACAAGCTTACCTGATCCATAGCATATATAAGAAGTATCCTTGAGATTGTCGCATTTATAAACTTGATAACGACTGTAGATTTTAACAAAGGATATGATTTTTTCTGTGCATGATTCAGATCTGGTTTCGCTGAAAATCAGTGAGATATCATCTGCATACAAAATCACCCTTTCATCTACTATTTGAGGCAGTTCGTTAAAGGTATAAAATATACAATAGAGGGCCGACTATTGAACCTTGCGGTACACTTTTTTTATTATTTTGATATCGGATTTGATAAGAATCCCGTTTTCAGTTCCAGATAAGTTGGCGGTCATAACTTATCTCCATCAACTCAGAGCCCGGTTCACAGGGCACCAATTAGAAGTGCAACAAATCGGTAAAACGGTGGAAGAAAGCAATTACGTTATAGGAAGGTTCAATACGGATAAAGATACAGACATCACCAAGCAAGTTTTCGGTCAGGAAATTATCAATCTGCGGAAAGCTAAACAAAGTAAGAAACAGGATAATCAGAAAGAAATGGAGATGAATTTGGTGAATAATCACAAGGGTGACGCTTCGAAGCTGAGATTACCGTTGAAAATATTGAACGAACCTGAACCGGTGAAGGAAAAGGAGAAGTCGCCCACCATTGTTAAGGATGTCAAGGATATCATACTGAGTAGTTCGAAAAGTATAATGAGTAAGGTAAGTCTTTTTTTTTGGTTAAATTTCTTATTACGGAAAGAACTTTTAATTTCTATACATTTTGCTATACCGGGGGATAAAGTGTATCGGACCAACCCTGCGTCTTCTGCATTCGTGAACTACTTTCTCTGAAAGTTGTCACAGTTATATAAGCAACCAATTAGGACTTCCGGTTTTTCTGGAGATGCCATCAACTTTGTTTTTTCAAATGGAACTCCATGTATATTTTTACATATTCAAGTTCTACAGGTCAAAAAATGTTTAAACATGTCAAAAATGTCAAACAATTTTGTCGAAACAATTGAAATTGAAACTGTTTTTTATGTTATCTCTTGGATAAATGCGATTTGGCCAAGGCTATCCATATAAGTCGCTCATAACAAACATAATGTTTTCTGAAAATGAACTTTTTGTCCCCTATGATGAAAAAAAAATATTTTTCTCAAATGGAATCCCTATGGGCTCTACCTGTCTCTCTAGAACATACATTCAGCAAAAAAATTACATAATTTTTGTATTTCTGTTCAGTAACGTTGTTTCCCAAAATTCTGATATTATGTAGTAGACTCAATACTTCTAAAAAACAGAGTCGATTGGTATCGGAGGAATTGTAAATAATCTTTAAAAATCCTATTTTGAAAAAAGAACTATAAGGACATACACTAATAACGTGGAGACTGACAGATTGAGTATTAACAAAGGTGTTCCCCAAGGGTCGGTTTTAGGTCCAATTTTATACTTATTATATATATATATATATATATATATATATATATATATATATATATATATATATATGGTTCCTTGTTTGGATCAGGCGGTGTCCTGCTGTCTGTCTCTGAGAGCTCTTGCAAAGTTGTTCCTTCAAAGTAAGGATCTTTGCACATATGTCTGACAGATATAATTCAATATCTGTCGAGGTATTAGCCAGAGAAGTAGTTGTTTTCTGTCGGACATATGCCATACAATCTATACAAAGGTATAGTGAGTTCCTAAAGGATTGTTTTCGACTGTTTTACAGTCACTGGAACATTTATTGCTCATTGAAACAAGTATTCAGCATATATATATATATATATATATATATATATATATATATATATATATATATGTGTTCGGATAGTTTTCCGCGGTCAGATATTTGAAAACTAGAAGTTCGGGTTGAACCGCGTCTGGAATTTGTTGAAATTCGACGTTTCGGCTCCGATTTTGGAGCCATTTTCAAGAATAAGAAGGATAGGTATAGTGAGGAAACGTGATTCTACACTGAGGTCTCAGTCTGCCTACTCCTCAGGTATTATCGCGTTAGGATTTTGTGACTTGACGTCGGGGTCTCAATCTGCCTATTCCCCAAGTCTCGTCACTGGCTCTCTCTAAGGTCTCAATCTGCCTACTCCTTCGAGAGAACTGAGGATTTGCGGGTTGTGACCGTGTGGGCTGGGTTGACACAGCTCTAGCGCCAACCCAGTTCCCGCACAAAGCTCATCACGCGCCAGCCCCGCCCACACGGTCATTAAACCTAGTATAAATATAGGTCCACAACCCGCAAATCCTCAGTTCTCTCGAAGGAGTAGGCAGATTGAGACCTTAGAGAGAACCAGTGACGAGACTTGGGGAGTAGGCTGATTGAGACCCCGACGTCAAGTCACAAAATCCTAACGCGATAATACCTGAGGAGTAGGCAGACTGAGACCTCAGTGTAGAATCACGTTTCCTCACTATACCTATCCTTCTTATTCTTGAAAATGGCTCCAAAATCGGAGCCGAAACGTCGAATTTCAACAAATTCCAGACGCGGTTCAACCCGAACTTCTAGTTTTCATATATATATTTCATTGTATATATATATATATATATATATATATATATATATATATATATATATATATATAAATATATATATATACAAAATTTATCCCAATTAAACTTATCATGTTATTACACCATATACGCGGACGATACAGTGCTTTTATATGCAAATGAAAACCCTTTAATTTTAGAAAATACGATAAATGAGGAATTACAAAAATTTGAAAAATGGATTTATTCCAATCTTCTCTCTGTTAATTCTAGAAAAACTGAATATATGATTTATCAACAAACAAATAAACAAAATATTAAATTAAATATAAGAATAAAAAATGAACAATTGAATCAAACTTCTCTGATGAAGTATCTTGGCATTTGGATTGATGATAGGTTAAAGTGGGAGAAACATATTGATAATCTTTAATAAAAAGTATCTTCCATTATTGGAGCTCTGAGAAGATTGAATCCCAAAATAGCTAATATATTTTTATATTCACATATTCTCAGCAGAATCAAATATTTAATTAATATATGGGGAACGTGTTCTAGAAATAATTTCAATAAAATATACAAGAAAGCGTTGAAAGTACTGTATCGTCTACCATTTGACACTCCAACAAATCAACTTTATTCAATGACGAACACATTTTCTTTGGAGGAGCATTATGCAATGGACACTCTCAAAGTATCTTACCTTATTCAATAAAATCAATAAATTTAATTTTGTATTAATTAGAAATTCAGAAATTCACAATTACCATACACGACAACATAACTTGTTCCATCTAGATCCTGCAAACTCTGCAATTGGCCAGAAAAGATTCACCCATGAAGGTCTTTCAAAATTCAATGAAATACGCGAAGACTTGAAAAATTGTAGAAATATTACTGAGTTTATAACCAAAATAAAAAAATATTTTCTCGAAAAAATTAATGGACTTTATTAGGATTCCTTCTTTGTTTTGATGTTTTTTGTTCCTTTCTTATATTATAATCATGTGAACGTTCAGCCATATTATTCTGATTTGTTTAAATGTACGCACAAGTTTCTAAAATATAGATTCTTGCCACAGTCAAAATATTGAATTTTTTAAAAGAATCCCTTCATGAATGAGTCTCTAGAGCTTATTTTACTCAAATAAAATATTTAAAAAAGATGGGTTTATTAAAAGAGGGTCGTAATAAGAATAATAGTAATAGTATAATCTTTATTAATGCAGTTGTTATCAATGGTTTTAAAGTTTTATTGGGTATTATCAGTAGAACAATTGTATGAAAAGGTGGCATTAAAAGTTCCCAGGAAACCATGTTTCTTTCCAATCTGAAATCGTGTGTGCTTGAGTTGGGTATTAATAAAAGCTTGAAAAAAAATTAGCGTTTTCCGAAAAAGTAAAGTTTTCGAAATATTGAAAAAATTAACTGCCGTAGGTGCCCTACCCTCAGAAAAGAGTTCAGAGAATTTCCTTGACATGTGCATTAGTCAGGAAAAGTTTCGTTGAATTATATAGATAGAAAAATTGTTATTCGAAACAGAAAGCATTGGTTTTTCAAAAAAATCATTTTTTCATCCCTGTTACCTACTAGTTGTTATTGTAGCATTGAATTATGAATAAACGTTATTATTATTATTTTTTTTTCATATATCTTACTATCAATACTATTATCTAATAATTATACAAACCACCATGTAATATGAAGAAGACAGAAATCTTTGGGAGATCGTTTGCTAACGAACAGTCGTTACCGATTTATGATGAACCCTTTACTCCCATAAACACCTAACTATGTAGGCTTATTATGGCAAGAACCTGTCAGAAAACAACTACTCCCCTGGCTAAGACCACGACGGGCATTGAATTAAATCTAACAGCTACTTGTGCAACGTTCCTCAAAACATCAGAGGACGCAATTTCAAGTGCCCTTTATGACCAACCAGCAGAATTATGTTTTGATTTGGACGGGGTGACCACCTGCAGACTAGTTTCGAGGTTGCTGCCTCTCATCAGTGCAAGGGCAGGTCAACACAGACAGCACTGAAGCCAACTGTTCCCCGTCCAAACCAACACACACTCCGTTGATTAGTCAATTCTGGTTCACGAGATGAAAGCAGTTTCTAGGCCGCTCCACCTAGCGAACAGAGGAAGACACTCCGAATCTCCGGGTTGAGAGATTTAATCGAAGAATGTAATATATTGTAACACAGGCTGAAAGACCTCGGTCGATGGCCTATTGGGTGACCCAATAAAGTACACTAATTATTATTATTATATTATTAGAAATAACTGATTTTTTAAAAGATTTTTAGTGAAAAGTCGAATTATGCCTGTAAATCCCCACCCAAGAAATGCAGTATCCGATAAGAATAATATAACTGAAACAGAAGAATCCTAACAAATACTTTATTTATTGTAGAAAGCTACAAAACAGTTTCTCTTTTTGGATAAAAATAGTTGTAGTCCACATTTAATGTAATAGATGCATGTTTTGCCTTTGCAGAGTTCCAGCTTATATCTGGAACAAAGCTCTTCACGACGACAATAAAAAAATAAATAATCACAATGGAGAAGAGAAATTATATTTAATTGTATCCCCTTTGTCATTAGGTGAATATTATCTCCAGCTTCTGATAAGAAGTGATCTATTTCTTCTTCATTCAATACTTTTGATTTTTTTGGATTGAAGCAATAAGGAAAGCAATAACTTTGGGATAGTGGCTTATATCTATATTATAATCAATATTCATCGTGAACTTAAGCATTGAGTTAATGCTCAAGCGGCTTGATGGCTCTAAGAATTCAGATCTTTTCATTAAATATGCAAGAATCACTTGTTCATTTATAGTATGCACATTTTAATCATTGCTCCATTTTTGAAATAAATTGTAGACCAATTCCCCTGTCTTGATTTTACCGGCAATAATTCATGCGCAGTCGCTTTAGCAGATTCACTAATCTCATTTTTTGAATTTGAAAAGAGAAAAACACCAATGTTACATGACAAACGTTGTTACAATAAAATACGAAGTTAATGTTATTGTCAAAGTCGCCTACATAGATACCTAAAATCGCCCCGAAAGTAAAGAAATCGTTTCGAAAGTGAAAAGAATCGTCCCTAAAACTAAAATATCTACTTACGGTACCATTTTTGTGAAGTGGTACTTTCGATTTAATAAATCATACCGAAAATTTTATTTTGGAGACTGCTGTTGAAACATTTTGTTTTTATTTCACTTTGTGGATAAAGAACCCCGCACCATTCTTATGGGAAATGGGTCCCGGTGAAATTTGATGAATTTTTAATATGACGTAGTTCAAGTCAAGCTGATCAAAAGTGTCCATGGGCCCAACCCAATGCTATGGTTAGTTTTCGAGATGCAGGGTGTCAAAGTTGAAAAGTGGCCATTTCTTTAAAGTAATATTGCTTTCAGGAAAACATCTTAAATAAAAATGTATTACGTGACGAATATTGCTTACCCGTAAAGCAATACTTTTAGACTAGTTTTTGATAAAAAAATATTGTTGGATACAGGGGGAGTCCAGCATTATTCAAAATCAAATTCTCATTCGACCCTATAAAATGAAGATGTAACAAGTAACACAGTGCAATGCTCATCGTTTGAATATGTCAAAATTGATAAATTCAGCATTTTGTACAGAGTGAATCAAGAAGTGACAGTTTTTCTGCTGACATTTTGTATATTTTTATTTTATATTTTAAGCTTTAGGAATACTTAACCACGAACATCCTTCTTGAACGAAATTGATAAACAGTTGAGACAAACACTAGGTGATGACAAAAATTGCGAAATTGAGATTTTTTATAACTCATCCTGTAATTGATTCGCAGAATTTTCGATATGTCAAGCTGATAATAGTGTTCATGGGCCCAACCTTGAAAAATTGACAGTTTTTTCTCCACACGTTGTAAAAGGTTTACAGATAAGACTCAGTTATCCACACATTCCACCGAGCTTGTAAGTAGTCATATTTTTTGTTTTCAAATCTCATTTCAGGAATTTGGTAAAGGATGTTCATTATGTACAGGGTGAATAATTTTCAATGACCAATGTTGAAATAACGACAAAAACCGGACACCATTATTGAACTGTCATCTAAAATATTATTCGGTGATAATTATTATTCCTTCACATCATGATGTTCCCTGGACATAACAGGAATTTTCCTTTTATATGGGGCTGAAAAGCAGAAATGTAAAAATAATGTATTATACTATTTGAAACGATAACCTTCAACGCCTTGTAGAGAAAAAAAACTGTCCATTTTTCGAGGTTGGGCCCATGAATACTATTGATCAGCTTAACTTGAACTTTATCATATCAAAAATTCAGCAAATCAATTACAGGATGAGTTATTTCCTTTTCTCAATTTTTGTTATCACCTATTGTCTTATTCTGTATATCAATTTAGTTCAAGAAGTATGTTGAATTGTTCGTGGTCAAGTGACCCTGGAGCTCAAAATATAAAATAAAAATATACAAACTGTTAGCAGAAGAACTGTCACTTCTTGACTCACCCTGTACAAAATGATGAATTTATCAATTTTGACATATTCAAACGATGAGCATTTCAGCGTTTTACTTGGTTTGACCACATCTTCATTTTTTAGGGTCGAATGATAATTTCATTTTGAATAATGCTGGACTCACCCTGTATCCAACAATATTTTTTATCAAAAACCAGTCTTAAAGTATTGCTTTATGGGCAAGCAATATTTGTCGCGCAAAACATTTTTATTTAAGATGAAAGCAATATTACTCTAAATAAATGGCCACTTACCAACTTTGACACCCTGTATCTCGAAAACTAGCCATAGGATTGGGTTGGGCCCATGGACACTTTTGATCAGTTTGACTTGAACTACATCATATCAAAAATTCATCGAATTTCAGCGGGACCCATTTTCCATAAGAATGGTGCGGGGTTCTTTGGCCAAGACATTTTCAAAATAAAAATTTTTAGAATGCATTTAATTGGGTCCCTGTCTTCATAGTTTACATTATCTTAGGTTATATCATCCCCAGCGCGGGATAAACAGGAACAACAGCAACAACAAAAAAAGCAAGAAGAAAAGAAAGCAGAAGTAGTTAAAAAACCAATACTCATGACTAGGAGAGAACTGACAGACCCTTTTGGTTCCGACGATGAGGAAGAGCCACCTGCTGTCAATAATCAGTTGGAAGCTAATCGGGTTCCTCAAATGAATGGCGACGTCAACATAAGTTTAGATTCGGCTGACAACAATGACAAGAAAAGTGATATATTCTCCGACTTGCCAAAGCCCAACCCGGTAAGTTTTTGCTTGTGTTCTTTTGTATACTAAAGTTGGTAGAATTCTATTCACTTGGCACTTACACATATGACTACTAATATTTTAAATCATTACAAGCCTTCAACAAACCCTAATGGAACCTTGAGTTTTTCCAGGCTTTTACCTTTCCACAACCTAAAAAAAGTGAGAAAATAATATAGAAAATCAATACGAGTGTAGAAGGATTTATAAACAATTTTTCTTCATCAAATTCTATCATTTTAAACAAATATTTTCAATTTGTCAAGGACTTGTGGCATTCTGAATCTGCCTACCAAAAAATCAAAATAAATTGAAACATTTTCTTTGTGAAGGGAATATAATTTGGCGGATGGAACAGTTCATCAATTAAATTTTAAATTTGTTTTTAAGAAACTTCCAGGTTTTCGGAGAAAATCCCTCAAAAGCAGAGCTTGTGCGAGCAAGGGAAACTCCGTTGACTAATAATTTGCCTTCTACACCTGCATAAACTTTCTTGGTTAATTCTATCGACTTTTCAGGTTGTGGAAGTTTATATAATTGATAAACTTTATAAAATTATAATAACTGCAATATAAACACAGTGAACCCATTCCATTTGACTTCTAAAATCATTTTCAAAGTAAACTAAAACTTACCTGTGAAAGTTCGAGTATGGTTTTTCCGATTTCTTCTGCACCAACACATTTCGATACCATTGTAGCTGTCACACAGTAAAGTCGAGCTGATAAATTAATTACACTATAATTACCACAAGAAACGGTATATAACACAAAAATAAAAGTAAACTATGAAGAATAGGTATTTTATTCACTAGTAATTATTATTCACTTTCAAAGTACGAACTCCAAAGGTGCGTTTCAATTTAACGTCTGACGTCCGGTAACGGACGATGTATGACGTCATAGTTGTTTCGTAGGGCGATATCTTTCGGATTGAATTTTGAAACGCTCTCCTAAATCGTGGTGTAAATAGTTGACGGTCGGACGTTCCACTCAAGAATTTTGAAACGATGGAATGAAGTTTTCGGACAGGACGTTCTAATATCGAAACGCTTCGTAAGAAAAGTTAGACGTCGGACGCACGTCGGACGTAATATTGAAACGCACCTCAAAGGTTGCATTTGTCTGTTGTCATGAAGTTGACGGTTGACAGAATGTGAAAATACCGCTAATTTTAAACTGAGCCAATCCCAAATTGTTATTTCAAAACTAACCAATGGCTATTCACTTTCCCAATATCCAATCAGACTTTGGGTCTCAAAACGAGCGCATGCGCCTTAAAAAATCATCTAAATGAAAAGGACTATTAAGAGGAGAATATGTTGAGTAATCAAATATTTTGACATTGAAATTTTGTTTGGTTCTATAGTAGGCTAAGAAGTTTTCAATATATCCTCGTATAATACAAATAAAGTCCCACAAGTATATAAATCTATAACACAAGGAAGTTACTTTTATCTTGCTCCTAGAATGTATAACATGTTGCCAGCTGAATTGAAACAAAAACCCCATTTACCATTGTTTAAAAAAAAGGAAGGACTGGATTTATAATAAAAGTAGTATGTTTATACATAGCCTGGTTGATTTGAAGAATATTTATTATTCAACATGGGAAAATTTTTACAAAATTTAATGAAATTATATTGAAGACATTTAATTTAATGTTGTTTTTATTTTATATATGATGCATTAAGGAATTTTCTACAAGCGTATAGCTGATAACTGATTAATTGCAATACAGCTGATAAGTGATTTCACTGCTTTAGCATTTTTCTACAGTTTATTTTCTACTCTTTACTTTGTATTCCAGGTAGCACATCATAACGGCTGAATCTTGGTTCCATATTGGGCCAATATAGATATATTGTAAATATAAAATCAATATTGGTCCAATATGGATGAATATTCAAAAAACAATATTATATTAATAATATTGGTGGGATATTGGTTGAACTAGTTTTGAATGTAGATTATCACACGAAATATTGGGTCAATATTGGTTGAATAATTTCTACCAATATCGATAATACAATATTGGTTATATATTGTTTTCCACATCTAGAATAAATATTGCAATCCATATCGATTATAGGGGAAAAAACTATATTGTATTTCCAAGTTTGTTAGAATATTGGTTGAATATCATTTCCACTTTATTTGACAAAATGTAATAACTCATATTGAGTCAATATTGATTGACTGATATTTACCAATATCGATAAAACAATATTGTCTTCACATCGTTTTTAACATCTAGAATAAATATCGCAATCCCAATATTCCCCTAATATCGATTCTAGGAATAAAAACTATATTGTATCTCCCAGTGTGATTACACATTGGTTGAATATCATTTCGCCAATATTCAACAAATCTTATTAATCAATATTGGGTCAATGTTGGTTCAATAATATTTATCGATATCGTTAAAACAATATTGTCTTCATATTGTTTCCTACATCTAGATTGAGATGAAATTTGAATATTGGCCGAATATTCAATAAAACATATTGAAATTATATCATGATCAAACCTAGATAAAAATCCGCTAGGGGGCTCTACATATGGAACGTCTTCTAAAACCTACGAAAGTATATTAAATACTTCTCCCAACTTGTTTCAAGACAGCTCACTCAGTGGTTATGGCGATGAAAAGGCAGACTCTGGTGTCACCTTCATCAACTAAAAGACATTTAATAATGTACCAAGGTATATTGACATCCACCAATATATCCAAATGATATTGTACCAATATCGATAAATATTTTGGGGCCATTATAGCTTCAAGAATATTTCACCAAAACTATTTCTAAAATATTCAAACAATATTCGACCAATATCGCAATATGTTCACATTTCACTTCTCGACAATATAACTTTTGAATATTGTGCCAATATTGTCAGAATATTGTATCAGCGATATTGTACCAATATCGCCGAACATTTTGAGGCCAATATCAGTTCAAGGATATTTCGCCAATATTATTCAAGTAATATTGGACCAATATCGCCGAATGTTCACATTTTTTTTCTCGCCAATATTGAATTTCAAATATTTCGCCAATATGTTCACAATATTGTATCAATATTTTACCAATATAGGTGTGCTACTTGGGATATGTTGATCTTATTGTAAAAAAATAATCAGAACATAAAAATTATTATATTATTATTATTATTATAATAGGCGTGCGAGACCTGAAGGAGACAGCATTTAGCTGTCGTACGAGGCATTTACGGTCCTATTTTTATCGGATTTTTTCCAAATTTTTTTCCAAAGTTTGGTACCCTATTTCGGAAACACCCTGTACATTTTTAAAATCCAAATTTTGATTTTCTGTATCATCACAATTTACATTCTTCATGTAGTGTAGTTTAACATTAGACATTTCTTGAGGGGCACTTGTTTGTACTAACCAATCAACTACAGCTAACAATTTGATGTAAAGGTTTGGCATGCAATTAAAAGTTTTTTGACACGTGTGCAGCAAATACTCATGAGACATTCGGAGCAGAGGGAGAGGGCGAGAGTTCTGTTGGAACAGGCGAGAAAAGACGCTTCTAATCCGACTTCGCCTACAAAGGTATGTATCGCATGGTGGATTTCAGGTATAGTTTTAGTTTTTTCTACGTGTAACTTCTCGAATATTTCTGACTCTTGGATTGGTCAAGATAACTGGCTTCTGTTATTTAATAGAAAAATCATAACTGGTTCATGGAATGGGCCCGCCCTTTTGGAATGATTAATCCACGGAAATATTCTGGAACCTAAAGATAATCATTCAAATGAAATTGGGTTTGTTTGCTACGTGAATAAAGCCTTGTACATACTTATGCGAATTCGCAAAAATTTTTGCGAATAAAATGGCTGTTGACAGTTTCGCAATAAAGTTCAAATATTTGAACTTTATTGCGATTTCGCAGAAAATAGTGATACAGAGAATGATGAACATTTGTTACATTTGCAAGGATAACCTCAAAGGCTGGTGATTTATATTATATTTTTAGTTCAAATCATGAGTGATATTTTGAATAAATTAATTCCTATGCACCAATTATATAATCTTTGGAAATATCACAAAACTTTAAGAAGGAAACAAAGAAGTTGTAGTATTTGAAAAATTTTCAAGAACCGCAAACTTCAAGGAGACTATCATAACCTCGTTCGAGAAATGCGAATGAACGATTGTTACTCATTCACCACACAAAATTAGTTATCTTAAGTGATAGTGATATGTTTTTTTCTTTTGCCTTCTTGGTTTTTGAACAAATTTTAAATTTATAATAGGTTATGTGTCTAAGGAACATCACAAAACAGTAAATGAGATCATTTCTAAATGACAGTGAGCACAGAACACAAACAAATTAGTGAGTTCTGTGACAGCGACCAATAAATTATTCCGCAGAAGTATGAACGCCTATTTCCGTCAATAATTTGCTACTTTGCGATTTGCAAATTTTTTTGCGAATTCGCATAAGTATGTACAAGGCTTTAAAATCTGAATAACTTTTTTCTGCATTGAACAATTTGAATTCTGTAAATACTGTTCGCTAGCCCAGTCCTTCAGCTATAATCTCGTACTTCTTCAAAACATGAGGTTTTCCGCATAAAATCGCTACAGGGTATTATCTGAAACTGTGCAAAATTTCTGAATTTCCACAAGGATCCCAAATGAAGAAATTTTTTTTTTCAAATTTGACAGCAGTGGCATGAAGTAGAACTCATTACCTCAAGACATTTTTCGAATTGTCTTATTATCTCTTTCGTTTACAGGGTGATCTCAAAAAATTTACTTTTTGGTTTTGCAGTCATAACTTTTTTCCTCGTCAACCGATTTTCAAAATCTCCGGCTCATTTTGAAGCTGAAACTTTAGATGAAGAGATAAGAAGATCAGAATAGACTCAAGATGAAGATTGAAGATCAAGGGTTTCCTCAAAGGTGACCTAAATCTGAAACACCCTCAAAATCCGGTTGGGAGGAGAATTAAATGAAAATCAACTTGTTTTCGGAATTATCATCCATTCTAAATACGTCCAGATCTTTCTTGCTGTCAGTAGTCAAGAATTGTGCATGAAAAAACCCAATTGAAACGGCAGGATTTTGAAAAAAAAAAAAAATTGTTCGCCTGAAGTGCATGGCCCGTAACCAAGGTAACAAGAATCACATTCAGTGACTGACAAGCCTGACCAGCTGTGGCTCATTCCACAATAGCGGTTTTTTTCTCAATCGTGAAGCATTAATCGTGTTAGTAAGCAAGAACAAGAAAACAAGTTTTATTGAGTTTTTATTGAACAACAACAAAAAGAAAATAACTTGGATAACATTAAAATTGAAAAATATTTATGATATTCAGTATTTAGTGGTCCCTCCCATTTTGGCAATTACTTCATTGACCCTGTCCGGCATGCTGTCTCTCAGACTATCAATGAACTCCTGTGGTACAGCTGCCCATTCTTGCTGTACCGCATTCACCAAGTCATCCAAATTTTCCATTCGCCCTTCCCTTTCTTTCAATTTCATACGACTCCAGACATGTTCTATCGGATTCATATCCGGAGAGAAAGGCGGCCAGTTCATTCGCTCAATACCGTGATCCCTCAAAAACTCGTTGACAATGTGAGCCCTAAGCGGGCTCGCATTGTCATCAACGAGAAGAAAGTTGTGGCCGATATTTGCGGCGTAAGGGACCACGATTTCTCTCATACATAAATCTATACTCTCACCGTTCATACTCTCTCCTCTCAGAATCACCAATTCACTCCTCTCATTCATCGATATTCCACCCCACACAGTCACACCTCCAAAAGCCACCCTCGCCTCCATATTTCCTTCCAAAAACCTTTCATTCCTCCCTCTCCAAACCAACACAGGACCATCCTTTCGAAACAAGTTGAACCTACTCTCATCCGTAAACATACACCTATTCCACTCTGCTATTCCCCAGTTTTGATGTTCTTCCCCCCATAATCGTCTTGCTGGCAGGCAGCTCGTCTCCTTGCGTGTAATCCAAGATCGTGGATCCGGCGTCGGATTTTCTGACTTGAAACCTGAATTCCCGTAGGATCGATCAATTCACGACGAATTTTGGGGGCGGTTGAAGTCCGAGTCCGCCGTACCAATCTTCCAATTAAAGGCCGATTCTCACTAGAGCGGTGCCGAGTGGCGCGGCGCGGCGCTGTGCGGCGCGGCAAAAGTTGCTTGCAATTCTTTGCATGTAATTGAGTGATCCCGTCCTCACCTGAGCAGAGCGGCGCGGAGCAGAGCGTCGCGTTCGTAGGCAGCAAAGTTCTAACGCCTCCGGGAGCATTGGCTCGCGGCACTGCCGCTTTGAAACGCTCCCTCCCGCCTGTTGACGGACAAGTGGGAATCACGTCGCGTCACAAGCAAGCTGCGACTTGTAGAAATTAACACAATTTCAGAGACACACCAAACAAATATGAACGCGGAAAAAATAGAAAGATTAATTGTATTAGTGAATGATTATCCTGAACAATATTGTCGCTTCTTTTTTCGTCTATTTTCGTATTCATGACATATTGCCGCTACAAAAACAAAATCGTCTGATGATGACGATGTAGGATCCTCTTCTGTGATTCCCAAACTCATATCACTTTTTTTACAAAACTCAAAATACCTACCTACTTATATAGATTTTACTATTTCGCACACCGCTGCTGCTACAAAATGCCGCTCAGGTGAGAATAGCCTGCACAAAAACTGCTTCGTCCAGTGCCGCGCCGCGCGGCACCGCGCCGCTCGGCACCGCCCTAGTGAGAATCGGCCTTTAGGCGGTCTTGTGCGGGAGTTGTTCTTCTTCTTGTACCCCTTCTTGGCCCCCTAGGTTGATACTGAATATCCTCAGCGTTAGCTCGGACGTGGACCCTTTGGACGGATCTAACTGTTGTTCTAAGCAGATTGGCAATTTGGAGGGTAGATAATCCTTGTTCCGTTATTCGTGGAATCAGTTCCAGCTGGTCGGGCGTTTGATGCGGCATCGATATGATAATTTTTGCAAACGAATCAAAATTGATGTCTAACCTAGCTTGTCAGTCATTCATCGTGATTCTTGTTACCTTGGTTACCGGCCATGTATTTCAGGCGAACAATGGGTTGATTTTATTTTATTTTCAATATCTTGCCGTTACAATTGGGTTTTTTCATGCACAATTTTTGACTACTGACAGCAAGAAAGATCTGGACGTATTCAGAATGGATGATCATTCCGAAAACAAGTTGATTTTCATTTAATTCTCCTCCCAACCGGATTTTGAGGGTGTTTCAGATTTAGGTCACCTTTGAGGAAACCCTTGATCTTCAATCTTCATCTTGAGTATATTCTGATCTTCATATCTCTTCATCTAAAGTTTCAGCTTCAAAATGAGCCGGAAATTTTGAAAATCGGTTGACGAGGAAAAAAGTTATGACTGCAAAACCAAAAAGTAAATTTTTTGAGATCACCCTGTAAACAAAAGAGATAATAAGACAATTCGAAAAATGTCTTGAGGTAATGAGTTCATCTTCATGCCACTGCTGTCAAATTTGAAAAAAAAAAATTCTTCATTTGGGATCCTTTTGAAAATTCAGAAATTTTGCACAGTTTCAGACAATACCCTGTAGCGATTTTATGCGGAAAACCTCATGTTTTGAAGAAGTACGAGATTATAGCTGAAGGACTGGGCTAGCGAACAGTGTTTACAGAATTCAAATTGTTCAATGCAGAAAAAAGTTATTCATATTTTAATATGGTCAAAATACATGATCTTGTGAAGAGCAATGAAAATTTGATTGTGGGTTAGATAAAATCGATATAGCTTTGTCTAAAGAAGATCTTAGAGCTCGAAACATTCTATAAAAGACAATAAAACGAATTGGGAATCGTTTTGAGACTGGTTAGCTATGGAAAGATGAACAAATCAATCTCGTAAAAAGTAAAAATAATGCTATGAAAAGACTTGTGTGCCAAAATAATGGGTTGTTCAAAATCCTTACTGACAGCTTCTTACTTTTTGTATTATCTAAAATAGCTTCTATTAATTTCAACTATATGAATGAAAATGCAAATTTTCACTTTCAGATTCTTTGTCTCAATTTATTTAGGGCCTTTACACAATATCTATCAGATGTTGTTCAATGTCCAGCGTGGCTTTTGCCCGGGAAGTAGTTGTTTTCTGTTAGATATTACAAAATGGTAACTTCAATTTTATCGTAGGGTTTTTCAGCTGACTTCCACAACTGACTTTATGAACATCCTGTTATTATTTTCAATAAAATCAACATCATTTATCAGTTTCTCATCTTCAAGTATGGAATCAGCATTTTCCAAAGCGTCGTCCATGTAGTATTCTTCTATGATTGACTTGGTAGCTTCAGGGTAGTCCTAAGACTCACTCCATAACATTTAGAGGCAGCATAAAATACTATTCCCAATTTAGTCGGTTTATTATAATACCAAAATGAGGGAGATACCAAGTTTTGGGACTGGGTTGGTTAGGTACTTCCACAGAAAGCTTTCTTATATAATCTTTATTCTGAAGATCCAACATTTTGTCACAATATGCCTTGCCATATTGAAAATTCCTATCAATTTTTCTATAGTGTATTCACATTTCAAATACGTACGATGTGAACAATGATCAATGCCTGCTTGCCGCGTGTCCACCTCGTGATCACAAATTCTCGCAACGCTATTGGTTGTTAGAACATCAATCTGACCGAACAGTCCAGACTTTGAGTTGTATTCAGGTTGGTTGCATTACAATTATTAAAACTGCGTTTTGTAGTTGCCGCGGTGATTTCTTTTTTAAATACATTATAGATCAATTAGGTCAAATATTTGTAAGTGTAAAGTTTTGTGTTGGTTTCGGTTGATGTTAAACATTCGTTTTATTTCATCGTAGGGTGTGTCGAAAGGCAGGCGGGTGCTTGTTTGTCTGCTCACTGAAAGCCTCATTACGGCAGAATCAAACCCATCACCGGAAGGTAATCCCTTACCTTACCCTGTGATTGTTTTTGCTATCCTGTCATGCGGGAGATTGGGGGTTCAAATCCTGAGCATATATTTATTTTTTAATTCAAATCTGTGAGAAATACTCACTGTTCGATTTTTATTATATTTTCCATATTTGTATTTTCAATGACGGCATGAAAGTTTATGATAGAAACTGTTATGAAATAAAAAATAGATTTCTTATGATATTATTAAAATAGGCGTAGAAAAACTATAGTGTACCATGAACATGAAATTACACACATTTCTCACAAGTAGGTATATGAAACTTTGTAGTATTATTTTCGCAACCTATTCTAAAGTTGTAAAGGTGTCCTATGCTTGTTATATCTTGAATGCACTTGTATGAAACATCGATCTACTTATTACAGATTTTGAGAAACATTGGATATGGTTTATATTAAATGGCATCAGAAATCGAAAATGTCGATTTTATTCGAATTTAATGGGTACTCTTCGACAAACATTTTTCGAGCTTTTTTCTCTTGCACTGCGACTGACTTATTGTTTCATTTGTAAAGAAATATTCTTAAACAGGAGATTTCCATTCGTTGGGTACAGCAGCGGGACTCTGTGTCATATTGAATTCCACTTATCGACTGAATTCCATATGACTGGCACTCTGTGTACACGAATTATCGTCTAAACTCGACTATCCCGGTAGCCAGAAAGCAAGACCATGTCGTTTTCTATGTTTAACCCAACTTTTTTCTTACGATTCAATTCTGTCAGTGTTGTCAAATATATTTATTTTAATTTCGAAAGTAAATTGTAAAAACTAATAAATGATGAGGGTGTGGAGTGAATAGAGGGCAAAGCACAAGGTCACGCTCTGTGGCAAAATGTGAGCTACAAGCTTAACAGCTTAGGTTTTGAAGAAAAATCTGTCGAAGAACGGAGGATAAGTATTCATAAAAGTACAGTAACAGTGCTGAGCCTCAATCTTTTAGCCCTAGTGTTTATTTATACTAACTTCTTTATTTAAAATTTAGGTACCTATTATATTGGAAACCTTAGTCAAAAACTAAGACAAAAGCTGCAAAATTGCAGAAAGATCAGCTAAAGACAGGAGGTGGAAAGCTTACCCACTGTTCTGACAAAGTATTTACAATAGCAATGGTAACCTCGATACACATTGCTGAGCTATAAAAAGAGCATGACCTATTACTCTTTGATATGTTCCTGTTGCACTAAAACTTAGGACACTGAAAAATTAAATTTTTGGGGGTATAGCCATAGGGTTATTCAACTGATTCATCTGAGGCAGGATACTGAAAAAATATATTGAGCAATATCCTTATTTACTCTAAAGAGTTCTTTGAGAGGCCATGCGCGTGTTCATATTTGGGGCACTTTTTAGGGTAAAAGAGTCAATTGATAACTAGAAAACGGTTCGTCGTATCGATTTTAAACAAGGACAGGATTCTAAAGGACGTTCGATTCTAGGTACGCGCTGTAATGGAAACTGAAATTTCCATTTACTTTGAAGCAATTTTTTTGGGTAGACGAACAGATAATTTCGAAAAACCATTAAAACAAATACATAGATCAACGTTTTACCTTTCATTTGATACCAAATTCATTTCGATTGGATGAAGATTGCTTTAAATTTTGATATAAAAGAAATACCATTGCAGGTACCTCGATTATCTGTGAAGAGACTCGTGAGGTGCTTCCGCAGACGTATATAAATAGTCCTCTAAAAGCCTGACATTGTTTGAAGTCAATACCATGAACCGTTTTTGAGTTATCGACTCTTTTACCAAAAGAACCGTCCCAAATATGATCCTGCTCATGTCCTCTTAAACCTCGTATCTTCTATTAAAAATGGATGCTTCTCTCATGAGTCTTCTCACAATATTTTCACAATTTTTCCATCAAAGCTAATAAATTCAATCCGTTCATAGGCAACAATAATATCACAATTTATTCAAAATGAATTGAAAAGCAGCCGTTAAAAATAAAAATGCGTGACAATGACAGTAATTTTGAACACAAGAATATGAACTGTCACTAGAATATCACCAAATTTTGGCAAATGCTTTTAGATCGGATAGTATGTTGCCGAACAAACCCGATGTGTAGGCGACTGTAGCCAAATAATGTGATCGTCGCTTGTGAAAGTAGTAATCGACTGTAGAAAACGAGGGGTAGAATTCTGGATGACACAGGGTCCCACTGCAGGACTTCTCTAAAGTTGTCCAGCCTATCCTAAACACAATAAGTACTTAAAGAAACGTTGCAAAAATATCTGTCAGGTGTAGTTCATTGTCCGTCGTGGTATTAGCCAGGGGATTAGTTTTTTGTCAGATGTTGTCGTCATATTTTCCACTTGGAGGAAATATTTGGAGATAAAACGTACTTCGACATTGTAGATTTTATTCATATCATTTGATACTCCGGCATTATTTTTTCGAACTTCACTCGATTGTTCATATTGCTTATTCGTTTTATTTTCTTCAGTCAGAAGAAGAGAGACAAGCTCTACTTCGTGAACGGGCAAGAAAAATGCTTGCTGATGCTCGGAGAGGCTCTGGACCAAACACAGAGATCATTAGGGTTAGTCCAGAATCTGTGAAAGCCTATATTGAAGCCGAAGACAAACTCAGATTCCTAGATAATGAAATTCAAATTTTGGAACGACAACATACTGCTGGTAATTTGATAGTGTGAGTAATATGTATCCGTGAGAATTGAAAAATTTTACAAATTTTCAGATGCTGAGAAAAATGGAAATGTATACTCGTCCAATAGCTTGCATTCTTCCGAAGAGCTCTCCGTTAGATCCAGTGCTCTGGAAACTCTTCGAGAAAAAATTACTCCTGATCGATTGCCAGACGATTTGGGATTACGAGAGGTATGCTTAGTTTTTTTAGTGTTTAAATTATGTTTTTGTTTTCAAGAGTTATCTCAATTAGTTGATGATTATGGATATCTTGGAAGAACATTGTCATTTATGATATAATGATCATTTCTAGTTTTTTGTGGAAAAATATGATGTCTGAATATTATTATCTGACGCTCATATTGAGTAGATATGGCTGATTGTCGATGAAAATTGATGTAAATATTTATAATGAAACTTTAACCACTGTGATGATGTTCACAAATCATTTTAGAATTCTTGCATATTGACTAATTTTATTATTTAATCTATATAAAAGATGAATTTTCGTGGCTATTTCTTTCTGAATATAACTACAGTGAGCAGATTTAGTTCTTGATCTAGTACCACTCCTAAATGACTGTCTCTGCTGCGTGGTTCTTTTATATTCACCGTTCATTTTGTGGAACGCTCTTGAAATTTCGCGTAAGCCTCGATTCGTCCAGATTCTTCGCGGTGCATAGCACCTCGAAGTCATATGCGGTCTGCGTGACAATGACAGTTGTTTATCTTGTAGTTGTCTAATACCAAGTTTGCTTCCTATTAACATAAATTTTGTTTTGTTACCATTTAGCACGAGGTTGTCACTTAAGCATTTATTTACATCTTATAGACCTTCATTCTATGATTTCATTAGGTGTACAAGAACAATAAAACATAGTGTCGTCAGCAAACAGATTAATCTTACAACTTTTAACATGCATAACAATGTCATTAATGTACAGCACGAACAGCAATGGACCCAACACTGACCCTTGAGGGACTCCTGAAATTACTTCTAGTGTTTGAAGGAAGGTGATTAAACATTAAAACAAATATTGAATTTTTGATCAGAATACTTTGAGGGATTGGCAATTTCAATTCATTATTTTGTCTTGTAATATTTTTTTAGGATATACGTATATTGTACATAAGAAAAAATTCTTGTTAACAAACACAGATAAAATTATAAATGACATGTAATACACATACTCTTAAAATGAAAAATATAGCCAAATAATAACGATGCAGGCATGATTAAGATATGTTGAGGTTAAATATGAAATACATATATACAGTGACCGCCAAAAAGTATGTACCAAATGGGAAAAATTTTTATTATTGGAGTATTGGAAAAAATATTCTGGGGAAAAGTTTGTGCATGTCCGATAACCTAAAAATCGATTTTGACACATGTCACGTGATCGCTAGAATGGCGGCAAAATGAAAAAAATTGCAATGCAAAGGCAAAAAAAGGGGTAAGATGGCAAGATATCAAAAAAAGTTATTTGAAAAAGTCACTTAGAATTCAATTTTATACACATAAACGAAGTTTCAAGAAATAATTCAAAAAAATTGAAAATAGCAATTTAAAAAAAATATTTTCCCATCTATTTAAAAATATTATTTTTTTTCTTATGAATATCTTGACTATACTGAAACATTTGCATTTTAATGATAATGACAAAACTTTCTCATTTTCTCCACACCAGAGGGCACTAAATTAAAAAAATTGGTTTTTGCCAGAACCCTCGCTGTTACATTGGTTCTTATCTAACAGTTATATCAGAATTCCAAGACTATTGTGTTGATATGGCAATCTAGAAACACCATGTTTCCTGATTTTAATCAAGTTTCAATAATAATGCTGTATGAGCGTTTTACTTTGCACATAAACTTTAAGAATCTTTAATTTGACGCACTATTTTCAAGTTTATGTGCGAAGTGAAACGCTCATGCACGATTATCATCGGAACTTGATTATATTCTGGAAATTACCATGTTTTTGGAGTGTCATGTCATCACAATGGTCGTGGAATTCGGATATAACTGTTAGATACGAACCGATGTAACAGCAAGGGTTCTGACAAATTCCCATTTTTTTCAATTTAGTGCCCTCTGGTGTGGAGAAAATGAGAAAGTTTTGTCATTATCATTAAAATGCAAATGTTTCAGTATAGTCAAGCTATTCATAAGAAAAAAAAAAATTTTTAAATAGATGGGAAAATATTTTTAAAAAATTGCTATTTTCATTTTTTTTTAATTATCTCTTGAAACTTCGTTTATGTGTATAAAATTGAATTCTAAGTGACTTTTTCAAACAACTTTTTTTGATATCTTGCCATCTTACCCCTTTTTTGCCTTTGCATTGCAATTTTTTTCATTTTGCCGCCATTCTAGCGATCACGTGACATGTGTCAAAATCGATTTTTAGGTTATCGGACATGCACAAACTTTTCCCCAGAATATTTTTTCCAATACTCCAATAATAAAAATTTTTCCCATATGGTACATACTTTTTGGCGGTCACTGTATGCCTTATCACTAAGTAGATATTTTGTCATTTTTCTAAAAATATTCTACCATTTTTCCGTAATTTCACAAGGTAATCTATTATACTTTTTCACCCCATTATGGATAAGAGTCTTTTATTAGAATTGTCATGGGAATGGGAAGCTTTAATCTATTTTCGTTTTGACGAATATAATGGGGGACATCATTTATTTAGTAATCTAATCTATTTTTGTGGATTAATGAAACCGTTTCTAATAAAGAAAAATTGAAAGAAGGGTCAGGTCCCATGTTCAATAAAGAGTGGTTTACATGAGTCCCTAAATTTTATTTTACACAGGGATCTAATTGCTCACTTCTTTAGTGTAAACACCAGCTAAAACAATTGGTTGTTACAGACTTCTCCAAATGATATGTCAGTACGTAAACGGGACTCCATAAATTCCAGATTTGTATCCAAGTAAATTCCCAAAAATTTTTATCCATATTAATATAATACAAAGAATAAAATTGAAAAACTCAAAGTGAATTGAAACATTTCTAAAAAGAATATTTTGTTGCAATGCTCCAAATTTGAATTAAATACTGAAGCTTTGGATATATCAAACTGAAGTGAATATTTTCAAGATGTTTCAGTGGCATAAAAGACCTCAGTCTGTATAAAATGCCAATAATGAGGGATATTTTTTTTCTGAATTCAAGAACATGCGTGGAGAGTTTAGTCATTGGTTAAACATAGAAATTGCAAGTTTTTTCAATCTGGTTTTCTGGTAAAGATATTTAAGTACCTTAAGCTAGATTTTTCAACTTATTTTCTTTTAAATAAGAAAAGGAAGAAAAAATATAACTTTTGTCCAGTTTCCACTAACACTTTACTACTTTATTACGACCGGTTTCGGTTTTTACACCATTTTCAAGTAACTACAGATTTCATCAAGTTCGTGAATATTTATACATAAGGAAGTAATTAAAGAAAGGTTGGGTTTAAATTACCTAACTGATGTTTCAAAACAAGTTGGGAAATCTAATTTAACTAATAGGGGTTCATACAATCGGTGGGTCCAACTTTGTTATCAAAAGTCATAAATTCAGAAGTGGAGAGCTACATAATTCTAACTGGTCATTGAGGGTATCAAAATTGGGGTTTTTATTCAATTTGTTTATTTCCAAGGCTTCCAACAAGTTCATTTCTCTTCCTTTATTGCACGTATGAAGGATTTTCATGTTATTTTTATTTATTGTATGATTCTTTTCTTGCAAATGTTTATATATAGCTGATTTTTTATCTGATAACACAAGTTCACGGTACCTTATTTCAAAATTTCTTCCTGTTTGTCCTGAATAAGCTGCTATACAGAAGAAATTTTGAAATAAGGTGTTATCAGATAAAAAATATATGTATATTGTTATGAGGTGAATGGTTGTCGTGATAGAAATGTAAAGTATTTGCGGATATCTATGGAACTTATCTTAGCTACCTCAGACCGATAGCCACTTTAACATCGTCAATTTCATCATGGGAGAACTTTTCAACTGCAGATTGTTTCGACACTATTAACCAACAGGACAAACAATTATCCACACATAATACCCCTAAAATTTAACAACAGCACATATTAAAACATAACAATGACTGACAGACAACAAAACAAATCCAAAACCGATTTTTAAAATAAAATACCACTAAAGTTATTACTACAAGACTACACTAATTTTAGAACACACTGTATGACAAGTTTTGAAAAGGAGACGGAAAAAAAACACTAACGATGACAGATTGAGACAGGAAGATATACAAACTAAAGAGAAAGAATCAAAGAATTAAATGAAACAAAAAGCCTTATCAATCATAAAAAAACCAAAATAAAACTTATTAGGAGAAGGGAATAGCTTGTAAGGAAATCATAGATGTTAGAATTTAAGAAAATTAAAAGTTAGGTAGTGATCTTTGAAAAGTAGTGAAATCGGGAGTGAAAAAGAATTCGGTTGTCAGAACGACAGATAATAACGACGAGAGAAAAAGACGGACAAAATTTGGGAAGAGAACTTAAAAAAGATACAAAACAAGAGGAAAGTAGACGGACATGAAAGGTGAAGTAGAGGAATGCAGATGAAGCAGAGGATGCAGGTGAAGCAGCATCAATAACAACCATCAGATGAGACAGCAGCAGCAATCAAATAGAAGGTAATCAAAACCCACATAAAAAACTTCCTGTGAATTTTAAACTTTTCAATAAACAATCAGTGCTTTCCCTATATCAAAATCCTTCAAGACTTTTCATTCGAACAATTTTATTAATAACAAAACCACAAACTTTCATTTTATGCCCGGAAAAATAATCAATTCACTTGAACTCCATAATTAATTGATTTTAGTATTAAAAACCTCATTGTTCGTTAGTAATAAGTTGGGTTTCTCCTAGAGTAGGAATCCCTAATCTTAAGAAGTTTCGAATTTATGATTGATATTCAGTAATTTAATAATTTTGAAGAAATTTGACATTTTATAAAAAAAAGGTAAAAATGTTTAAAAATAAAAGAATTTGGGACTAGAAATTTGAATACAATTTTATTTGATATTTTCTTTCGTTGACAACAAAAATTTTACATAAAAAAAAACAGCATAAAACTTCACTGGAACCACCCTGCAGAGGAGGAGTAGCTCATGTTCATTGGCGACCCGATCTGAGTTAGAAAAGGATAGAGAAAGAGAAATACAGGTGAGAGGTGAAACTATTTGGGCATATACAATTTAAAAATTTCCATTGACAACAAAAACATTTTATATTTGCATTTGTGTAGAGACAGCAGTTTACTATATTATAACAATATATATATATATAAGTGAAAATAGAGTATATTTCGTTTTAATTCCGAGAGCTCTAACCTTTGACAGCTGTTTCGTGCTAACGCACTCATCAGAAAGGATTTATGGAGCTCTCGAAATCAAAACGAATCCACTCAAGAATTAATACCGTGAGGCAAAACAGAATATAACAGGAAGTTATTCATGACATCTACAGTCACTAGTTGAAACTTAATTTGACACGAACCAAGGAATCCAAAAGTAGAGGTTTGTCCACAAATTGACAGGCAGCCAACAATTCGTTGTTCTGACCAACCCAAGGTTCAATCAAGTTTCTAATACGTTATGAGGAACGCAAGCAGAATCTAAGTGAAAATAGAGTATATTTCGTTTTAATTCCGAGAGCTCTAACCTTTGACAGCTGTTTCGTGCTAACGCACTCATCAGAAAGGATTTATGTAGATGTCATGAATAACTTCCTGTTATATTCTGTTTTGCCTCACGGTATTAATTCTTGAGTGGATTCGTTTTGATTTCGAGAGCTCCATAAATCCTTTCTGATGAGTGCGTTAGCACGAAACAGCTGTCAAAGGTTAGAGCTCTCGGAATTAAAACGAAATATACTCTATTTTCACTTAGATTCTGCTTGCGTTCCTCATAACGTATTAGAAACTTGAATGAACCTTGGGTTGGTCAGAACAACGAATTGTTGGCTGCCTGTCAATTTGTGGACAAACCTCTACTTTTGGATTCCTTGGTTCGTGTCATAAATTCAGAAGTGGAGAGATACATAATTCTAACTGGTCATTGAGGGTATCAGAATTGGGGTTTTTATTCAATTTGTTTATTTCCAAGGCTTCCAACAAGTTCATTTCTCTTCCTTTATTGCACGTATGAAGGATTTTCATGTTATTTTTATTTATTGTATGATTCGTTTCTTGCAAATGTCTATATATATATATCTATATATGTACATTACTAAGTTCATGGGTTGAACCGCGTTGAGAGTTTATAACTCGACGTTTCGGCTCCTGCTTTGGAGCCATTTTCAAGAGTGTGACTGCGAGGCATCTATCTGCCTACTCCTCGAGTCGTGGTCTTGAGAGATATCAAGGTCTCAACCTGCCTACTCCTTGATCTCAAAAGACGATCCGATGTTGGTTGCACTGTAGTATTTATAGGTGGTTGGCTACCTGGAGGTGGGCGGGTCTTACGGGTTTTCTCGTTTGTCTTGTCTGCTGGTGCCTGCTGTGTAGTTGGAGTTAATGGGATAATAATTGATTGCGGATAAGTTTCACGTGGCCTGGTAATTACGGTTGGAAGAAGGGGCTTCCAAATGGGGTTCAATTTACGGCTATCATCTTTAATGTTCAGGCAATCAAGCCGTTTTTCGATTTCGATGGCTTCTCTGATAAAACGAGAAGTTCTTGAACGTACTGGGGCGATGGCGACGGGTCACCCCATAGATTTCGAGAAAACGAAAACCATCGCCCCAGTACGTTCAAGAACTTCTCGTTTTATCAGAGAAGCCATCGAAATCGAAAAACGTCCTGATTGCCTGAACATTAAAGATGATAGCCGTAAATTGAACCCCATTTGGAAGCCCCTTCTTCCAACCGTAATTACCAGGCCACGTGAAACTTATCCGCAATCAATTATTATCCCATTAACTCCAACTACACAGCAGGCACCAGCAGACAAGACAAACGAGAAAACCCGTAAGACCCGCCCACCTCCAGGTAGCCAACCACCTATAAATACTACAGTGCAACCAACCAACCAACATCGGATCGTCTTTTGAGATCAAGGAGTAGGCAGGTTGAGACCTTGATATCTCTCAAGACCACGACTCGAGGAGTAGGCATATAGAGGCCTCGCAGTCACACTCTTGAAAATGGCTCCAAAGCAGGAGCCGAAACGTCGAGTTATAAACTCTCAACGCGGTTCAACCCATGAACTTAGTAATGTACATATATGTATATATATATATATATATATAAATATATATATATATATATAGACATTTGCAAGAAACGAATCATACAATAAATAAAAATAACATGAAAATCCTTCATACGTGCAATAAAGGAAGAGAAATGAACTTGTTGGAAGCCTTGGAAATAAACAAATTGAATAAAAACCCCAATTCTGATACCCTCAATGACCAGTTAGAATTATGTATCTCTCCACTTCTGAATTTATGACTTTTGATAACAAAGTTGGACCCACCGATTGTATGAACCCCTATTAGATAAATTAGATTGACTCATCAGGTAGATTCCAGGTATTTTCCCAACTTGTTTTGAAACATCAGTTAGGTAATTTAACCCAACCTTTCTTTAATTACTTTCTTATGTATGAATATTAACGAACTTGACGAAATCTGTAGTTACTTGAAAATGGTGTAAAAGCCGAAACCGGTCGTAATAAAGTAGTAAAGTGTTAGTGGAAACTGGACAAAAGTTATATTTTTTCTTCCTTTTCTTATTTCATCATGAACTTCCACAAAATAAATAGATCATCAATCAAACAAGTTATTTTATTTTAACCATTACGAAACCACTTTCCATTTGATCCTTTATTTCTTGAGGACTTTTTGGCCATAACAGGTAAGGTAGTATAACCCGCACATAATTTCGAATGACCTTTCAAATTCAGGCAAGATATCGACCTAATATAAATGAGGAACATAACAGGCCCAAGGATAGACCCTTGGGTTACCCCATAAGAAACGTCTCTCCTCTAGGAGATTGAGCACCTATATAAATACATTGCTGGGGTAATTTTAAAATAAAGCATAAACATTACCTCTGGTACCAATTTGTTTTAGCTTGATTAATAAAATATTGTGAATCACAGTGTCAGTTGCTTTACCTAAAAGTTACAAGATCCCGCACAAAAAAAACCGAAATAATTGTAGGTTTGTAAATCCATAATTTGTGAAAGTCAAAGTTTTATTATAAATCTGAAGTTGATCCAGATTTCAAAATATTTAATGTTTTCTCCGCCTATTCAGGGTGATTCAAAATTCAATGTAAATATTTCAAGGGCGTATTGTTGGGATCAAAATAAGACTTTTTATTCGAATCAACATGTGTCCTAAAATGCACCCCCTCCGAGCTACAGCCCCTGTAAGTTAGGAAAAAAAACAAGATTATCTAAAACGAATCGAATCTTCTGAAAATTGGCCTATTCCTATTTTTTTGGGCACTCTATTGTTTTTTTTGCTTCAAAAATTATGTAAACCCAGTTTTGGGGGAGTTGGAGGGGGGTCCACAATTTTATTGGCCCAATTTTTATGTACAAAAAGAGAAACTCCGAAATCGAATAGCATAATCTTATTGGTCATAAAAAAACTAAGAATTCGGTGTCTTGCATTTTTGTCGTACAACCAACCGTTTGCCGGAAAATTGTAATCAACGAAAGGGGGGTATTTTCACAATATCAAACTAACAAAACATGTATTAGCTAATTTATTCAAAACTCGATATGAATATTTCAAAAACGTATTGTTGAGATCAAAATAAGACTTTTTCTTCAAATCAACATGTGTCCTAAAATGCACCCCCTCCGAGCTACAGCCCCTGTCATTTAGGAAAAAAAACGAGATTATCTAAACTGTGACTATAATAACGAATCTAATCTTCTGAAAATTGGCATACCCCTATTTTTTAGGCACTCTATTCTTTTTTTGCTTCAAAAATTATATAAACTCAGTTTTGGGAGAGTTGGAGGGGGGTCCACACTTTTATTGGCCCAAATTTCATGCATCATGGTGCTCCCCCTCATTTCCGTTTAACAGTACGGCATCATTTGAATCTTATTTTTCCAAATCGTTGGATTGGTACAGCTGGTCCAATAGCTTGGCCGCCACGTTCCCCGGATTGCACCCCATTAGACTTTTTTTATGGGGATATGTGAAAAGTGCTGTTTATGATGCTGGGCCCGTGCATTCGGTTGAGGTCCTCCGTCAACGCATCATTGATGCTTTCCAAAACATAAGAACCACTCCTGGGATTTTAGAAAGTGTTCGACATTCTATGCAAAGAAGAAGGGAAAGTTATATCGCAGCAAGGGGAGGAAATTTTCAACATTTGTTATGAGATTGTTAATTATTTAATTACCCAATAAATGTTTTATTAGTTTGATATTGTGAAATCGTTGATTACGATTTTCTGGCAAAAATATGCAAGAGACCGAATTTTTGAATTTTTTTGTGGCCCATAAGATTATGCTATTCGAATTAAGAGTTTCTCTTTTTGAACATAAAAATTGGGTCAATAAAGGTGAGGACCCCCCTCCAACTCCCCCAAAAAAAATAGAGTGCCTAAAAAAACAGGGGTATGCCAACTTTCAGAAGATTCGATTCGTTATTATAGTGTCACATTATTGGGGAAAATCAATAAAACTCATATTTACTTTCATTTGGGAAAAACACATTCAAATTCACTTTAAATAAAATTATTTATTTCTCTCGAATCCGAGGCATATCAGGAAGTATCCAATTCACATCGTGTTGAGTAGTATTGACAAGAATTGCTGAGACTGCTATTTCGGCATAATTGTGATTATTGACCTTTTACGATGGGAATGGGAATACGCTGATGAAGGATTTATCACCTTTGATTTGGAGAGAGAGTTTTTTTTCGAAGGGAGAGTTGCTAGCTGGTCTCCTCAAGGTGTGACACGCCACCGATTCTGAAATGACTGAATTATTTTTGTAAGTACAATTTCTAGTGTTTCTATTGAAAGGATTTAATTAGATGTGTTGAATTTATCCAACTGTTTTAATTATTCACCACCTTACCTAAATGAACTGGGCTTATAATAATTTTGAGTGAAACCCCAATATAGGGAAGTTGGTAATTGGTTACCAAAACCCTAATTCTAGAGCCCCATGGCCTGGGGCGTGACAATAGTCACAGTTTTAGATAATCTCGTTTTTTTTTCCTAAATTACAGGGGCTGTAGCTCGGAGGGGGTGCATTTTAGGACACATGTTGGTTTGAAGAAAAAGTCTTATTTTGATCCCAACAATACGCTCTTCAAATATTTACATCGAATTTTGAATCACCCTGTATAATGAATAATGAAAACTCTAACATTTCTTACCTATTTCACGAAGAGACCATTTGAGCTTCATTTGTAGCGAAAAACTGTGATTACTGATTAGTGTTAATTAATAATAATAATAATGCTCCCTCATAAACACTCGAAGACTGTACCCAAAGGTTTAGCCTGTGCGAGTAGATGATGGCTATTATTAGTATTTGCCGTGGCGCTCTACACTGCGATTTTTTTAGATGGGAATTGACGTCCAAGACGTACATTCATGGATAGACAAAGAGAACGAAGATCTCGAAAGGGAGCAGCGAGCCATTGACGAACAAGCAGCGATTCTCGAGAAACAGCTCAGAGCTGTGATGGAATCGAGGGACAGTAACGGAGAAGAAGAAGAAGCTCTTATGACGAAATGGTTCACGTTTGTTAATAAGAAGAACGCTTTGCTCAGGCGGCAGATGCAACTTAATATTCTGTGAGTTTAGTCTGGTATTAAATGAATTTGAGTGTGTGTTAGTTTTGAACGACTTGAATAAGTAAAAGATGATAAAATGGAACCTATTTTTTCCATAGATGGCTACCATTTTTACTCTTAATAACTTTATCATTCCCAAAAATCATATGCTGCTGATATTATGGAAATATAACAAAAAAAGTAATAAAATGATAAATTGTCAAGTCAGATTTATTTTATGAAATATTGTTTCAATTTAGGATACTTGAATTTTAAAGAACATTTCATATTTTTCAGTGTGCTTGGTAGTTTATACTATCATGCATTATACCTTTTCTTAAAATTTCAGTCCTGATTCTATCAGTCTGCAGTTCTTGAACATTTTTTGTTCCATGATAATGAATTGGAATGTTGTCATGACATTTAAACTGGTATATTGCCACATAATTCTGCTGAGATGAATAAATGAATATACGCCCAATTTATAAAGTGAATCGAAATTCAATAAATTTTTTGGTCTATTTAAATTTTCATTAGGTTTTAGAAGAGATTATGTATATAAACATATTTTGATTGATTTGTTCTGAAATTTTTTAAGTGGTTTTAATACAGAAGCTTTGGCAGATCCCCATACAGGTAGTTTCATAATAAATGCGCTGGACTTCAGGATGTGATAGCTCTTCCAAAAATATGAAAAAAAGTTTCTATTAACTTACCCTCTAAAATGCACCATTTTCGAGATACAGGGTGTTGAAATTAAAAAAAAAACAATCGTTTTTTGCGAATATCTCTGGAACAGTTTATCGCACAGAAAACAGATTTCGTAGGCATTTTCTACTAATAATAAGCTGTTTTGTGCGGATTTTTAATTTTTTAAAATTCACAATTGGTGAAGGTTTTGAAGGGGTAGTGGCTGTTTTTTTCTCCAACTTCTACGCCACTGGAAAAAGTATGATTTTGAGCCGCCTACTTGAACCGCCAATGCTTTCTACACAAAAAAGGTACTCTTGGTCATAAGCTCTAAAGTTGACCGTTTTCAAGAAAAATCAACTTTCATGTTGAAAAACATAGTAATTTTTTTTAAAATATTTTTTTTCCCAATCAATACAAAATTTATTTAAACGTTAGAACAAGTAGCAAAACCAAACGTTGACTTCTTAATTGCAAAATAATAAAAAAAAAACAATAACAATCATACTCAGTTGAATTGTTGGAAATGTCCGCCATTAGCTTCAATGCACGCAGCAATTTTTCGAGGAAAAAACATTATTTAAACAACATGAAAGTTGATTTTTCTTGAAAACAGTCAACTTTAGAGCTTATGACCAAGAGTACCTTTTTTGTGTAAACAACATTGGCGGTTCATATAGGAAGCTCAAAACTGTACTTTTTCCAGTGGCGTAGAATCCCCCCCCCCCTTCAAAATCTTCAACAATTATGAATTTTAAAAAATAAAAAATCTGCACAAACCCCCTGTATCTCGAAAATGGTGCATTTTAGAGGGTAAGTTAATAGAAACTTTTTTTCATATTTTTGGACGAGCTATCACATCCTGAAGTCCAGCGCATTTATTATGAAACACCCGGTATAGAATCTGAATATTGTAATCTGCAATACACGAAACTGAATTGAAAGGTATGTCAAGAGACCCAAGAGTGTTATATAATTTTGTATATTATACGATTATTTTCAAATTCTATAGGTGGAAAGGTATTTCTCATTATTTTTGTCGATGTGAATATGTATGAGGATTTAGAACAATTTAATGTTAATTTAAGACGTAACAATGGAAATATGATATTTGATATCACTTTCAATGAATTTTGAAAATATTAATAAAGATATTTTGTATTTATATCCACGCCGCAGGCCATAATCGCCTACTGTACGCCCGTGATACATAAATAACTATTACATTGTTTATTTTTCATTAATACAGTCTCAATTGAATTATGGGATTATGGCTTTGGGAGGAGTCATGAAATCCCTCCTCAGAAATATTGAGGTTCTTCAGAAATGTTTTTTAAAAATTATATATAGTGGGAGTTATTTATATTCAAGTGAAAAATTGTACAAAGACTTAAAGAAAATGGAAATAAAACAATTAATTGGATACAACATGATGATTTATATCTATGCATAAACATAAAACGAATATAAACTCAAGGGCGGTCCCAGGGGGGGTCAAGGGGGTCATGACCCCCCTCCCCAAAATCGTGAATATACAGGGCGTCCGGTAAACCTTGTACACTATTGAAACTGGTGATAGACCAGATCATGACTGTTCAGAATATCGGAATTTCACCTAAGTAAAAATCTCACTGTTTTCGAGATAATGAGCATTTTTTTAATATCTGGAAAATCACTACGTCACCTTGGATTTTTTAATGCCATGTATACAAATTGGGACGAATTTAAATTTCTTTGCTGCTGAAGATTACTGATGAGTGATGCTTTCAGACGTACGAAACAGTTTTTTAGAAAACGATACAATTTTTCAAGAAATGAGGGTAAAATGACAGATTTGAGTTACACCAATTTTTTTAACAACAGTTTGACATTATTGTTTGAAAAAACATAACCAAGTGGAACTCGATATTCATTACAAAAAAATGCCCATTTTGTCTAGGCTTTACTATGGTATAAAACATACGATCATTATTTTTGGAAGGAGTAGAATTTCGATATTATTAGAGTTTGATGTTATTCTGAGCTAAAATCAACTCCATTAGACTTTGTCAGTAATGTCTTTTAATTTTATCCTATCAAGATGAAATGATTAAATAATTATGAGTAATAACGAATCAACTGCTTAGAAGCATTCAATGAGATGTAATGAAGTATTAGTATTTACCAAGCAGTCTATTCTTTATTTTTAAGAATTATTTCCACATTTTATCTTGATAAAATCTAAATAAAACAATTTTTGGGCGCAAGTATAAAAGTTGATCAACTAAATGAATATTTTGGAACCTTTGGTGTGAATACAATTCAAGAAAAAAATAAAATGCCCAAACACCAAAAATACGTCACAATCTTAAAATCTTAGCTCCTGAAGATGCTAACTTTGTTGGCGAAACGAGTGTCGAGTGTGATTGTGACGTAGTTTTGGTGTTGGGTGGTTTCCTTTTTCTCTTGAATAAAAGTTGATAGAAGCCTAGATTAAAACCACGCCTAATTCAATGGAAACCACTTCTTCCAAAAATAATTATGGTTTGTTTTATACCATGGTAGTCTGGACAAAATGAGCATTATCTTGAAATGAATGTCCACTTCCAATTGGTAATGTTTCTTTCAGATATTAATGTCAAACTTTTTTTAAAAAAATTGATGAAACTCAAATCTGTCATTTTACCCTCATTTCTTGAAAAATGTTTTCACTTTCTGAAAAACTGTTCTGTACGTCTAGAAGCCTCACTCATCAGTAATCTTTAGTAGCAAAGATATTTGGATTTGTCCCAATTTGTATACATGGCACTCAAAAATCCAAGGTTAGGTAGCGATTTTCCAGAAATTCTTAAAATGCCCATTATCTCGAAAACGGTGATATTTTTGCTAAGGTGAAATTCCGATATTCTGAACAGTCATGACCTGGTCTATCACCAGTTTCAATATTGTACAAGGTTTACCGGACACCCTGTATATGGATTATAATTCATCGTCATTCATTGGACTTGTAATTGGTTCCATCAGAAAACTTAAAGCTCATAACGACGACCCCCCCCCATAATTTTAGGCTAGGACCGCCGTTGTATAAACTTCAATAATTGTATTGATAATACAAGGAATAAAAATAGTCGCAGTGAAAAATAAAGTTAAGAAAACAAGGTCTCAGAAAAATTTCAACTATTTATTGCCATTCTACCATGATTTTATTCTAAATCTCGTCGAAATTTATTTCATGACATCTTTCACTTCAATTAACTCAGGTAGTTTATCAATTTTTTTATTCAATTTTAAAAATTTACAGAACATCCATTTTTTTATTTTTACCTGAAATTTTCAAGTTTAAGCTTTGCGGGTATAATTAAACCGTTTTTTCACCTTTTTAAACAATTTGAAGTAATGCTTTTTTATTGAATTTTAAATAAACTCCATTATTACATGCTCAAAGTTAGTAACAATTGTACAGGGAGAAGGAAGCTGATCTAGAAACTAGATACAAAACGCTCAACGAGGAGCTCCAGAAAATTGCCTCAATTGAAGACTGGCGGAAAACAGAGGAACAGCGCAATAGAGAACAAGTTCTCTTGGACGAACTTGTTCAGATTGTTAACAAGAGAGATGAACTAGTACATCACTTAGATAACCAGGAAAAAGCGTGAGTATACATAGTATTATTGTATAAAAGTATACAGGGTGTAAACTAAATGATGTCATTGATTTCAGGTGGTGATTCCTTGTCATATTTTATAAAAAAAAATCATATAAACGTATGTCCTAACTTGCTTTTTCTTCAAGTGACTGAGTGTCAAAGTTTTAATAAAAATTCGGTTATTTATTAATTACTCAAAAGTCTTTTCGCCGATTTTCATGAACCCTGATGTGTTTATTAGCAGTTACGAGGGGCTTGTTTTCAAGCGGTTAGATTTTAAATTATAAGTAGCGAAGGGTCACCTGATTGATAATTATGTTGAAATTCATTGTACGCCACTGTTTTTCTCTAAGTTTCATATTTTTATGTGATTAAACATTTAAAAATACAACTCTCATATAATGCCGTGAATTTGAAATGGCAACACTTTATCAATCCATAGATTTTCTTAATTTCTACATGAACTCCTTTATTGATTTCGTTGTTGATGTACTGGTTGTTTGTTGTGTTCCTGGGCCTGTTATTGTCAACTGTTTCAATCAAAACTTAACAAAACATGTGTGCATAAGATTATATATAATGTCAAGAAAATATGGAGAATCTGAAAAAAAGATCGTTCACATGACTTTTGATGGTGCGTAATTACCATTCCTACGCCACTGACTTTGATTTGACAAGGTTTAGCTATTTCAAATTCACGGCATTATAAGAAAGTTGTATTTTTAATTATTTTTTCTTATAAAGTATGAAACTTAGAGAAAAACAGTGAGTACAATGATTTTTACTATAAATATCAATCAAGTAACCACATATGACAAGGAATCACCTGTTACGGTTCAGAGGAAAGACTGAGAAAAACGAACATAAAAATCATAATTTTTTAATCATCCTGTGTATGTAATCACTATGGGTACAGGTTCAATAAATGATGTGTCAAAAAGTGACATTTTGGACAAAATAAATTAGATCTGAAATCTCCCTTTTCGTCACGAATATTCAGCTAGATATATTAACTGAGGTCCATTTGTTGGCTCAAATCGCACCGTGCGGATATTTTCTAGCTGAAATTCAGAAAACTTGAAGAAAACATAGACCTTGTTTGGTATGCACAATTGTGGATCTTTGTTCACTTCAAGTTACTCCACGTTAAGGCCATCCATCATCCAAGGTAGGTCCTGAGGTCTTATTTATTATCATTATCAACCCGATAAATCTTTGAACCAAGTTACCTTAAGTCTGACACACAACCCCATTTCAGGCCTTCTTTCTTTTGGATAGTTTCATTCTTTTACCGTCTACCCTACACCCTACGGGTTAACGAAGTCAGGATAAGAGAGCTTAATCAACTTCTTAAATTCACACCCCGCACGAAGAGCAGGAAGCCCATTCAACCTTAAGTGACTTTACCACCCAAGGAAAGAATCAGTCGAAAGAACACCAAAGAGACGATTATCGACAGTGAACTCAGATAAGCCCTAGCTTAGTCTTTCACCAATTTTGTCTAGGCCGTATATTCTTTCACAAGTCAAACCAATTGAATATATTGCGATCCAAATAGATCAATTGTGCATGCGGAGCTCACCTGCTAGGGAGTTTATTAGTTTATTCCTTTTATGTAAACTCTAGTATGATCATACCAGGGGGCCACGGTTAACCTTTTTTGTATAACCCTACAGTGAATCATAGATGGTCTAGTATTACTGGTTTGTAAATATCACAATCCGTAATAGTTTATTAGTCTTTATTAATTGATTCATTTTATCTGTCGCCGTCTGACAGTTGCATTTGACATATTACGAACTTCAATATTTCAAAATTATCCGCTAAAGGCGACTTCACAGTGCAACGACCAGTTGACTGTTACCAGCCGTTGCTCATCGATCACTAATAAACCCTATTTCTAATTTTTATGTGTTTAATTAACCCACCCCAATTAGCCGTGCAAATATAAGTCAATATAAACCCCTGTTACCTCTTTCTAGGAATTTTTCCAAGAGCGAGGTAGCACACCACCTGAAATTAATGACATCATTTAGTTTACACCCTGTATTGAAAACCGACCACCACTACCAATTTCACACATTCTTACTCCAACCATCAATAAACTCATGAATTTTCGTCCTTTCACTCACTTTTTCACCGTCTGTTTACGATACCTCTCAGTGATTGAAACTTTCAACAGAACTCAATATAATTAAACAAATTGCCTATAATAATGATTTTTCAATCCACCTAATCAATAGAACAATACCTTATTACAAAATCAATATTTCTCTTCATCCTGTTTTGGTCCACTATCATTAAAACTGAAAAATATGTTGCTCAAGCTAACAATGTTTCAAATTTCTCATTTTCATTTAAAACTTCCAACAATCTTAAACATCTGTAAGTCAATTGTTAAGATAAACTACCCATGTTGGATAAGTCTGGAGTTTATAAATTGAACTGTTTTAACCTTGATTGTAAAGTTTGTTATATTGGCCAAAAAGGCCGCAAGTTTAGAACTTGACAAGCTGAACACGTTATAGTTACAGATTCCAACTCTGAAATATAACAAATTAGTTCAAATTCATATAGGAATGTAGGCTTTCACGGCTGGCGTCAATGTTTTGGTTGGTTTTCGGGTTTTGCCGTGGTCTTCTTTGGGCAAAATCTCCAAACGTTTCAACTGCACTGCGGCAGTCATCTTCAGTGGCGTGGTCGAAGTACTCTTCTTGACGTATCAACTGAAGTTATCGTCTCTGGCATGTCGTTTATAGTACTGATTTCGCGCGCACTTTCTGCGGGTTCGCGCGTACTTTCCGTGTGACTCGCGCGTTCTTTCCGCGTGATTCGCGCGTACTTTTCGCGCGATTCGGGTGACATTGCTCCGTTTTAGCGCCTTTCAATGCTGTGTGCCACATCTTTGGTAGATGTGTTCTCTCTTCCTTTCTGTGGAAGTTCTTTTGGTGTTTGTGTATTTCTACTGCTTCTAAATACATTCTTGTTGAATAACGATTCGACTTTGCTAGTCTCTGGGTGTTTTCGAAAAGGATCTTGTGTTCTCCGTCGGACAATGCATGTTCAGCGACTGCGGACTTATCGGTCTGTCCCATCGACAACTCCGCTTGTGGTCAACTAGGCGGGTACCAATGCTCCTTTTGGTGAGGTAAAGTTCAAATCGGTCATTTATAGTGCTGATTTTGCGCGCACTTTCTGTGATGGTGGGTTCGCGCGTACTTTCCGCGTGACTCGCGCGTTCTTTCCGCGTGATTCGCGCGTACTTTCCGAGCGATTCGGGTGACATTGCTCCGTTTTAGCGCCTTTCAATGCTGTGTGCCACATCTTTGGTAGATGTGTTCTCTCTTCCTTTCTGTGGAAGTTCTTTTGGTGTTTGTGTATTTCTACTGCTTCTAAATACATTCTTGTTGAATAACGATTCGACTTTGCTAGTCTCTGGGTGTTTTCGAAAAGGATCTTGTGTTCTCCGTCTGACAATGCCTGTTCAGCGACTGCGGACTTATCGGTCTGTCCCATCGACAACTCCGCTTGTGGTCAACTAGGCGGGTACCAATGCTCCTTTTGGTGAGGTAAAGTTCAAATCGGTCATTTATAGTGCTGATTTTGCGCGCACTTTCTGTGATGGTGGGTTCGCGCGTACTTTCCGCGTGACTCGCGCGTTCTTTCCGCGTGATTCGCGCGTACTTTCCGCGCGATTCTGGTGACATTGCTTCGTTTTGGCGCCTTTCAATGCTGTGTGCCACATCTTTGGTAGATGTGTTCTCTCTTCCTTTCTGTGGAAGTTCTTGTGTGTTTGTGTATTTCTACTGCTTCTAAATACATTCTTGTTGAATAACGATTCGACTTTGCTAGTCTCTGGGTGTTTTCGAAAAGGATCTTGTGTTCTCCGTCTGACAATGCATCTTCAGCGACTGCGGACTTATCGGTCTGTCCCAATTGTCAACTCCGCTTGTGCTCAACTAGGCGGGTACCAATGCTACTTTTCGTCTGACCGATATAAACTTTACCACAGCTACATGGAATCCTGTAAACTCCTCGTTGGTTGGTGGTATTCACAATTCCTAGTGTTTTGAAAACTACCTATGAAGGCTTGGAAAATGAAATACCTACAAAGACAACAAATTTTCTTTAAAATCACTTCCCAATTTGGATTTGATATTTTATGTTGCATCTGACACAAATTTCAAATAAAATGTATAATTGAATTTTTTAGAATTTGATATAAAACTTTACTAAAACATAACTTTTTCCAGGATTGAAGATGACGAAATCATCGAACAAGACGTTTCCCACATAGAGCTGCCAGCAAAGGATAGCAACTGTGTCATATCCTAATATTTGGCTTTCTTCAATGGAAATAAGCCATGGAAAATGACGTTTGTATGATTTGTTCAAATTCGGTAGTCTAGATACCTTAAATTTAAAATGTTGATGGTGCTTTTTGTGATATTTTCCTTTGAACTTTACCAATAGCAGATAGGTTTGCTCGTAAAGATATTGTCTAATGTTATATTTATTATGTCGACTATGTTTACAAATCGTAAAATTCGCATACAAACAGCGGTTGCATAACTTTTCTTGGTGTTCGATTGATAGGGATTTCGAATATTTTTCTGGTTTCAAAAGACATAGCTTTAATTTATTTCACTTTATATTTAACTATACCGGGTGGCTACAGAATTATTGCCTACGGTATATCTAGTTATTGTAGGAGGTAGGCTTGTGAAATTTGAAGCATCGATATAATGACATAAGAGCTAGAATTGAAATGGAAACTCATTTTTTTTCTTTTGACGTTGTTCTGCATTCAATTCCCTTTCTAATGACAGCACAAGTTGGTATCTAACCAGAAACTAGATCTTAAAAAAATAATTATTAAAATGCACTGAGTAGGCCGTGGAAACAAATTGAAAACCAAAAATGCAAAAGTTGGCCATGGAAACCATACGTCACTTGATAACAGTTGCTTCTACTCTAATGTTTTACTTTCATTCGTCAGCGCTGTAAGAAGCCTCAAAAAGAGAGTGGAAAAATTGGGAAAAAATCGATACTCTGTAGATCCATAACACTAGTGTTTTTCTTGCCTGTTCTATTCAGCATAACCACCCCTTTCCAATGATATACCTAATAGAAAGTAATTTTTAGAAATTATGAACCTCATCTGTCAAAAGCATGGCCGCCTATATCACGGCCACCTACTGCAACAAACCATGTTAATATTATATTTTTTACATTAGAAGTGTTGTGGATTACTTTAACAAAAAATACATTTCTACCACCTTTAGTAACCTAAAATTATGAAAGGGCGATAGACTGATCTAATGCCCATCTGAGTTTTAGCATTTGGGGTAACTAAAGTTGGTAATATTTTTTATTTATCGAAACATGGCGGACTTGACAAGCAGTGAAATTAATTGAAAATGTCAGATTGGATTAATATTTTTTTTTCAAATTATGGTGTGAAATTTTCTTACCGAATACCACGCAAGCTTAAATTATTCCAGGAAATAATTTAAGCTCTTGTGTTATTATAAGTGACAATTTCCCTCATATTATACAGGGTGTTATTTAAGTACGTGGCCAAACTTAAAGGGGTGATTCTTTGAGTGATTCTAAGACGAAAAGTTCATATAAACATAGGTCCGGTAATGCTTCGTTTTCAAGATACAGGGTGTCAAATTTTTTAAAAGAAATCGTTTTTGTCGTAAATATCTTAATAACCCTTCAACCGATTTTATTGAAATTTGGCAGTGTTATTGAAGGTCGTAAAGGGCGAATTTAACCCTAACTATATCAAAATTATCATGTCCAGTGGCGTCCCGGAAGGCACTGTAACCAATATTTTTGACAGAAAACATGTGCGCCACTGATTTTTTTGCAATTTTTGTATTTGTTTCACATTGAGCAACTGCAATTACAACTTTTTTATATCTAGAATTTTTTTCGTATCTTGCTTTGTTTTTGAGAAAAAACATAAAAATCACTTCATTGCACGTCCCTGGCACAACACAATAAAAAATTGTTTTTATATGGTTTGTAATGATTACAGGTGAAAATACAAAAATTGCAAAAAAATCAGTGGCGCACATGTTTTCTGTCAAAAATATTGGTTACAGTGCCTTCCGGGACGCTACTGGACATGATAATTTTGATATAGTTAGGGTTAAATTCGCCCTTTACGTCCTTCAATAACACTGCCAAATTTCAATAAAATCGGTTGAAGGGTTATTAAGATATTTACGACAAAAACGATTTCTTTAAAAAAAATTGACACCCTGTATCTTGAAAACGAAGCATTACCGGACCTATGTTTATATGAACTTTTCGTCTTAGAATCACTCAAAGAATCACCCCTTTAAGTTTGGCCACGTACTTAAATAACACCCTGTATAAACCAACCAAATGCCATTATTTTTTTAAATCAAACCAATGAGTACTTTTCGAAATCACTGTCTCCAGCCCGTGGTATTTTCAAATCGGTGTTTCGCCTCTTCCTTATTTATACGTTTTCATAGTTACAACAATCACTGTAAATTTAGAAACGTCAGTTTGACAGTTCAACTCATCAACTGACATTAATGACACAAGATGAACCGTTCCTGCAATTCGCATTTAGTCCATAATAATATAATGTATTTGTGAAATTGTCTGATCGAATATCTACGACGGCGTATTGGTGCCATCCTACCGGTATAATTTTTTATTGAAATTTGAAAATTCTGAGATTTTTTCTTAAAATTTCGATATTTTTTCTCAAAATTTCGTTTTTTTTTCTCAAAATTCTGACTTTTTTTCTCAGAATTTTGACTTTTTATCTCAAAATTCTGACTTTTTTTCTCAGAATAATTTTGAGAATTAATCTCAAAATTCTGAGAAAAATAGTCAGAATTTTGAGAAAAAAAGTCGAAATTTTGAGAAAAAAAGTCGAAATTTTGAGAAAAAAGTCGAAATTTCCAGAAAAAAACTCAGAATTTTAAGATAAAAAGTCAAAATTCTGAGAAAAAGTCAGAATTTTGAGAAAAAAAGTCGAAATTTTGAGAAACAAAGTCGAAATTTTGAGAAAAAATCTCAAAATTTTCAAATTTCAATAAAAAACTATACTGGTATACGCCGTCGTAATTATCTCTACAAAATGAAGAATTTTCAAAATACTTTCACCTTGCCTGTCGCTCAAACTGTGTTGCTGGACAAAACACCACTCGAGCAAGCTCTCGTGGTGGTTCTAAGCAACACAGTTTTTGTGTCAACAAGGTGAAAGTATTTTTTGAAAATTCAGCATTTTGTAGGTTTTAGGGCATACTGGATATTCCACATTTTTTATTTTATTTTTGCGATTGGTGATAAATCTGTTTTGTTGTTATTTCAAGAATAATAATTGGATTTTTAGGTATTCCATTTCAAAAAATTACTTTCTATTAGGTATATCGTTAGAAAGGAATGGTTATTCTGGATAGTACAGGCAAGAAAAAGTTGTGTTACTACTTTTTTTATTGATTTTTTCCCAATTTTTCCAATCTATTTTTTGGCGGATTTCCATAACGCTGATGAATGAAAATAAAATATTACAGTAGAAGCAACTGTTATCAAGTGACTATGGTTTCCATGGACAACTTTTCAACAGCCACAGCCTACTCAGTGAATTTCAGTAATTATTTCTTCTGATCTAGTTTCTGGTTAGATACCAACTTATGCTATGTCAGTAGAAAGGGAATTGAGTGCAGAATATCGTAAAAAATAGGGTTGCCATTAAAAAAAAAAAGATGTTACTTCCGGCCAAACTGAAAGTAAATTAAAAAACATTCAAAAATAAAAAACATGCTTGAATTCTAGCTCTTATGTTACTATATGGATGCACCAAATTCCACAAGCCTACTTCCTACAATAACCGAGATATTCGGCAGGCAGTACTTCCTTAGCCCCCCGGTATATGTATACGCGGACAGAACAAACTAAATGAGTTGTGAGATAAGGATTTTTTGTTTTTTTTTTAATTTCTTTTAAGAATCGAGAGCATTTCATTGATTGAAATTGTAAATAGTATATATTAATGCCTGTAATTATTATGATGTAATTATTTATTATCGATTGATTGCCATGCTGCTTTGTACATAATACTATAAACCGAATTAATTACACTTTGGCTGTAACCTCTAAAGCCATCTGCTCTAATAGTGCAATATATTTCGTTTTGCTAACATGGAACATTTTTCGTTGGAAGGTGTCTTCAGAATTTTGAGAATAAATTTTGGATATAACAAGATTCATAACAATGAGTAAGGTTATTCTGGACTTTCATTGTCTAAAAAAGAACAAAGAAAAATTCAATTCTCTGCAATTTTTAATCACGACGTTTCAACTGTTGAAATCTACAGTCGTTATCAAGTGTATAATGCGACAATCTCAAGGATACTTCTTATATATGCTGTGGATAATTTTTGGTCATTAGCCTAGGGGTAATTTGGCGGTATTCAGGTAAGCTTGTTAATTACAGTGCCGGGCCCCTCCGGTACAGCATTGTTAATTCTTATCGCAATTTCAATTGATCCATGCTACTAATTAAGGGTTTCCACACATTACGGATTTCTATGCTGGCCTGACTAAAGACTTTGTTGTTCATAATATATGCACTCTCTTTAAACTTCCTTCTATACCAGCCCTCTTCTTTACGGATGACTTCGGCTTCAGTCCATTTTATGTTGTGTTGGGTCGTCCAGATATGATCCGCTATTCCTGACTTTGATGTTTCTCCTCGTTAGTGTTTCTCTTGTGTTCAGCGAGTCTCACGCTAAGTGGTCTCTTAGTTTCTCCAAGATAAGCTTCGCCGCATTCACAAGGGATGCGGTAGATGCAGTTTTTGGAGTCAATGTCAGCGTTACGTGGTCTGGTCTTTGTGAGATGGCTGCGAATAGTGTTTGTTACCTGCCTTGAAACATGTCCGTATTTTGTATTTCGACCCAATTCGCTTTATTCTTTCCGATAGACCTCTAACATACGGAACGCACAGGGTGGTTTGTGTCGGCTCATCTGGTTTCTTGTTCTTATCCCCCCTGCGAGCTAGAACCTCTTCTATATGTTTTTTGGGGTACACATTTCGTCGCAGATCATTCTTGATATTGTCCAATTCGATGGTAAGACTTTTATCTGTGTTACATAGGTTGTAGGCACGGTCCACCAGCGATCGAACAACCCCTCTCTTTGTAGCACCATGATGGTTCGATTCGAAGTTCAGGTATTGTCCGGTATGAGTCGGCTTTCTGTATACTGATGTTTGGCACTTATCATTGTTCCTTTGAACTTTCACGTCTAGAAAAGGTAAACCGTCTTGCGTCTCCTTTTCCATCGTGAAGTTTATGGACTTTCTGATGTTATTCAGATGTTCCAAAAAGACGTCAAGGTCCTCGTCTCCGTGGTTCCATATGACAAACGTGTCGTCAACATATCTCAACCACATCTGAGGTTTCTTATGGGCTGTCTCTGTAGCAAAAGTTTCAAACCATTCCATATAGATGTTTACTACCAAGGGTGATAATGGGGATCCCATCGGTAGTCCGTCTTCCTGGGAGAAAAAGCGGTCTTTTTCTTGAAAATAACAATTTCGCAGGCAACATTCTAGCAGGTCCATAATGCCACGTACTGGTAGGTTCGTCCTGTTCTTCAGCTCTGTGTCTTCTTGCAGATTTTTCCGAATAATTTGCAAGGCCTCTTCTACCGGGACGTTGGTGTAGAGACTTTCCACATCAAAACTGACGAATTGGTCTCCTGGTGCTACTCTGACCTCTTCCAGGATCTCTACAAAGTGCCTGGAGTTCTTCACGAACGTCGAGGTATTGCCTTGCAGTGGTTGGATAATCGGCAGTAGGAACTTGGCTAGATTGTAGGTAGCTGAGTCTCTGGAGCTGGTTATCGGTCTCAAAGGAACTTCTGCCTTGTGGATTTTTGGTAGTCCATAAAGGTGCGGTGGCTTGCTGTGGTGTGGTGTCAACATTGATCTTTCTCTATCTGAGAAAAATTGTTCGTACTTTTTTAGCGTATGGTACACCTTTCTTTCTATCGTTGCAGTGGGATCTTTAGCCAATCGTTTGTATTCACCTTTACCGAGTACCTCCTCGATTTTTCTCTCATAGAGGTCGCTGTCCATGACGACCGTTGCGTTTCCTTTGTCCGCAGGCAGAATCTTTATTGTGTTGTCTTTCTTCAGATTGTTCAGTGCTCTCTGTTCTTCCCGGCTGATATTGTTTTTCAGATGTGGCACTTATTTTCCAGTAGGCCTCTCACCTTCCACCTGAATTCTTCTGCTTCAATCTGGTCGATGCGCCCACTGGTGGATTCTATGGCAGCGATAATTTCAAGAGTTGGTATTTCCTTCAGTGTCATAGCAAAGTTTAAGCCCTTCGCTAATAGGGATTCTTCGGTGTTTGATAGCGGTCGGGAGCTCATGTTGATGACAGTATCCTTTCGTTCGATTTGTTTTACGGATTCCTGTTGGCGTTGTTTCTGTACCAGTTGCTCCCACTTACGCTCGTGTGTCTTTTCGGCATTCTGACGGATCCATCAAAGTCAGGAATAGCGGATCATGTCTGGACGACCCAACACAACATAAAATGGACTGAAGCCGAAGTCATCCATAAAGAAGAGGGCTGGTATAGAAGGAAGTTTAAAGAGAGTGCATATATTATGAACAACAAAGTCTTTAGTCAGGCCAGCATAGAAATCCGTAATGTGTGGAAACCCTTAATTAGTGGCATGGATCAATTGAAATTGCGATAAGAATTAACAATGCTGTACCGGAGGGACCTGGCACAGTAATTAACAAGCTTACCTGAATACCGCCAAATTACCCCTAGGCTAATGACACAAAATTATCCACAGCATATATAAGAAGTATCCTTGAGATTGTCGCATTATACACTTGATAACGACTGTAGATTTCAACAGTTGAAACGTCGTGATTAAAAATTGCAGAGAATTGAATTTTTCTTTGTTCTTTTTTAGACAATGAAAGTCCAGAATAACCTTACTCAAAGTGAAACATTGTCAACCACTTTCAAACAAATTCATAACAATATTGGACTAGTCCAGTCAAGTTGAGTCACAATATCCTTTATTGTTGAAAGAATAATCATTTCTATTGACAAAGTGCAAAAGGTTTACACTTGTATACAGATTCGGACATTTTTAAACAACATAGGGAATTCAAAACACATGGGCAAGAAACAGAAGGTAATGAGAGGAACAAAGAGAGTAAATATAGCCACGTCCTCTCCCTATTTAGCGCGAGCTGTACTAGCTTTTCTACTAGCAAATCTTAATCATTTGGATTGAACACTTCATTATTTGAATATCAGATTAGAATGACTGTTAATGTCCCCTCCCTTTATTTCTTTATACACATTGCGCTGGTTGGCCGTTAGCGTGTGAATTCTTTAAGCTAGAGAAATAATATGTTTGGTTCTATTATGTTCAAAATACTCTCATTTAACAAACAACTTCGCAGAATAACACTTTTGTGGAGATTAATTCAGCTATAAAACCCTCATATGTGATCTCAATCATAACATGAATTTTACTCACCTAAATACCCCCGTCGCCGGCTTATTGCTCTGGGTTGGTAACACTTTGACTTATCGAACATGCACCATTAACACGTTGACTGCCATGTCGGTCTATGAGACCGAGGAAAAATTATTCTGGTGAGCCACCTCGGTCTCATAGACCGAGGTTGAGGTTGATACACCAGGCCAACTCGGTCTATGGGACCGAGCCAATTGAACTGTTCTTGAAGCCATCGATCTAAATTATTGTCGATAATATCGCGAAAACAGACAGAGACGGCTTCAGTAACAAGTTTGCGTTGCAAATTGTTCTCATTCGACGCACAGACCGAGTCGGCGTGGCAGACAAATCAGTAAAAATAACGAATTTTTGGAAGATGAATACTGAACTCAGAGTCTCAATTTCCGAAAAATTCAACGATATACTATCTTCTGTAGGCTGTACCTACATAGAGCCCATAATGGTTTCTGGGACAAAATTTTCGATTTTGCTTCGGCTCTGATACCAAAAATGAAAAAATGAGCACGGCAGTCAACGTGTTAATTAGCCCGCTCAGAGCTGATTGGTTTCACTAATTCAGTAATTTTGGCTTGGTTCAATTATTGACTTAACTAACAAAGGAAACTCGAGAAATAGTCTGTTTTTCATTTATTAAGGCAAAAATTGAGAGAAATAAATATAATACTGTATAAATATACGACTAGAATGTTAATATTTACCAGAAAAAAAAGGATATAGAGAATTTACTTTCATAATTAACGTCAAAATACTGAAATTTAAATGATTATACAAGAACAGACTGAAATCAATATTTTTATAACTCAAAACAAAGACCTATCTAATTTACAATATATCATCTAGCATGTTAGCTTACCAAGACCATCTTTAAATACGCAAAACTGATTAGAGACTTTGATAAATGATAAAATACTTGAGAAACCCTTCAACTCTGAGAAAATAGATCGGACATGTCCCAGGTCAAGGTGAGGCCTTGACCTGAGTATTATTCACTCGACTTACTGTTTCAGACACAACATTTCAACTGCCTCTTGTTTTGAGATCTCAAACGGTTCAACTCTATAATTCGTTAAAAGATAGGGGGGATGATCCCCTCAGAATCTTACTTGTAAGATCTTACGGTAGGAGTCGTTACTTGAATGGTCTTGGCATTCTAAACCCTATTCTGGTATTCTACAGTCCTAATTTACATATAAGTTTTCCTATTACGTGACATCATATGGGTGATCGCCCCGTACAAAGGACTCCCGTCGAATGTGGTTTTCACTTTACATTAATAGAAAACGGTCGACAAAACCTTCTTACTTTTAAAATAACCATAATTTGCATACATTTACAACGAGTGACCTATTTCCCTATACCGGGTGACACAGCAGACATGTAGCAGCCTGTAGTTTTTTTATTTGAAGAGATGAAGATTTGAAATTTGCAGAAGTTACGTAATCAATGATAGCGCTTCATTTGAACCTAACGACAACTTTTTTCAACTACCTGTTTGATCGGCAGTAACTCCAACTTTTTTTTTTTGAATGACACCCTGTATATTTATCCAGCCTATCTTATTTGTCTTGAAATTCTCTATTCAACCGTGTATCACAAAGTGGCATTCGTTTCTCGATTCGCAGATGAATTGCATTTTAATAAAAAACATGAAGTTGGCTGTTACCCGAATTCGATAATCTTTCGATGCTTGGTAGGCTTGGAAATCCAAAGAGTATCAGTTAAACGATATAATTTCAGTTTTTTCCTTACCTGATCACTTCCTACAGAGTGTCAATAATTTCCTCAATAGAAAGAAAAAACATTTGAAAATAACTCACGATATTGTGAAAACTGAGATAGGAACATGTTTTTTTCAATTTGGCTACTTGTGGAGGAACCATCTGTCTTTCTGTTTGGCCATGTAGCCACATCATGATCTTTCCATTTGGAAACATAAGATTAAAATTGTTCCCCTGATCCACCAATTTACAAGTCTATTAGTCTAGATATTCGTTATAATATTTTGCCTAGTAGGCGGTGTACACAGAATGTTTTGTGTTTGACAGGTAAACATCATTTGATTGTAATGATTATCTCTGTCAGTTTTATGCTGATTAAAATTGCATCGTTTAATTAGATACTAAATATGTATTCAAAGAATGAAAAGGTCGATATGTTGTTGATATTCGGAGAGTGCAAGAGAAATTGTAGACAGGCTGAATTTCCGGAAAGACGCCATCCGCCTAATAATTATTTCGCAGTTCAAAAAAGAACCGGAAAATCAAAACAATCTCCAATACATTGTCGACGAGGAAATGGAAGTAAACGTTTTGGCCATAGTAAATGCAGATCCGACGATATCACTGAGACAAATTGAGGACGAAATCGGCGTGAATCGAGAGACCGCTAGAAGAGTTTTGAAAAGAACTGCTCTGAACTGCTCTTTAGTATAGCAAAATAATTATCAGGTGGGTGGCGTCTTTCCGGAAATCTTTCGACATACAATTGCCTGTCTACAATTTCTCTTGCACTCTCCGAATATCAACAACATATCGACCTTTTCGTTGAATACATATTTAGTATCTAATTAAACGATGCAGTTTCAATCAGCATAAAACTGACGGAGATAATCATTGCAATCAAATGATTTTTACCTGTCAAACACAAAACATTTTGTGTACACCGCCCACTAGGCAAAATATTATTGCAAATATCTAAACTAATAGACTTGTGAATTGGTGGATCAGGGGAACAATTTTAATCTTATGTTTCCAAATGGAAAGATCATGATGTGGCTACATGGCCAAACAGAAAGACAGATAGTTTCTTCACAAGTAGCCAAATTGAAAAAAATATGTTCCTATCTCAGTTTTTGCAATATCGTGAGTTATTTTCAGATGGTTTTTCTTTATATTAAACAAATTATTGACAATCTGTAGGAAGTGATCAGGTATGGATAAAACTGAAATTATATCGTTTAACTGATATTCTTTGGATTTCCAAGCCTACCAAGCATCGAAAGATTATCGAATTCGGGTAACAGCCAACTTGATGTTTTTCAATAAAATACAATTCATCGGCGAATTGAGAAACGAATGCCACTTTGTGATACTTGGTTGAATAGAGAATTTCAAGACATATTAGATAGGCTATATAAATATACAGGATGTCATTAAAAAAAAAGAAGTTGGAGTTACTGCCGATCAAACAGGTAGTTGAAAAATGTTGTCGATAGATTCGAATGAAGCGCTATCATTGATTACGTAACTTCTGCAAATTTCAAATTTTTAGCTATTCAAATAAAAAAACTACAGGTTGCTACATGTCTGCTGTGTCACCCGGTATGTATTATTTAAGACAAAAATTAATTTATTAAACGGTCAGAAAGATATTTCTGACCGTTCGTTCTAGGAATATCTATGGCATACAAACGAGTTGTACCCAGATGGTAAACAATTGACCCTTGAGCTATTCAGTCTGTAATTCCCAGATTTTGCAATATCTTCAAAGTTGAATGGATTTTCTGATTCTCAGGAAAAATCTATTGTTTGTAATACGCCCCTCATAAATTTTGAGTGTTTTTTATTTCTGTAACTAAACTTTGGTGTTATCGCCCAGTGGAACATGTGGGATGCAACTTTCTTATTGAAATGGATTTTGTCCCACGACCAGTGGCGTCTCAATATTCTATTACAGAGCTTAGGTCTAGTTCCATATCAATCTTATTTCGTTTCGTTTCTTTTCCCACTTCCCAAAGTTCATGATAAGTTTTGAAATGTCCGAATCTGTATAACATAATTATATATATATATATATATATATATATATATATATATATATATATATATATATATATATATATATATATTATATTACATACGCTCGTATAGACCGTCAGATAATGACAGATTTTGCTGCATGATTTTCTCTTTTCTGGGATTTTAACCACTGAAAATTATGTTTTTTTTTTTAATCTCTCATTTTTGAATTTTTAACACAACATATTATACAGTGTCCGGCATAAAGTTCGCAGCATATGGAAAACTTTTTTTATTATTGATTTCTCAAAAAAAAAAAAAATTCTTGATGAAAACCTCTGCTTCATCCCAAACCTAAATTGCAAATACCAAAATTGAATTTTATACTACCATATACGAGCGATATTGAAAAACAAGCCTTGTTTTCAAAAAAAATTGATACCATTACTTTATTTTTCACGGTAGAGTTAAAAGTATGGGGTAAATATTGTTCAGAATCGAATGTTGATTCAGAAATTCAAATCACAGCCACCTATGATCAATTTAATTTTTCCACTTTTTTTCCAATTTTCTCCTCATTGCTATGTACGATATGAGGAAAACTATGCTAGATGCATGGTATATTGTTAGATATGATCATATCACTCTCTGGATGTTCCCTCCTTTCTCACTTCCATCGAAAAATCACGTTAATTGAAATATGTGACGGTATTTCACAAAATCTTGCTGCAAATAGTAAATAAGACTGAATTGTTTTTCAATATCGCTCGTATATGGTAGTATAAAATTCAATTTTGGTATTTGCAATTCAAGTTTGGGATGAAGCAGAGGTTTTCATCAAGAATAATTTTTTTTGAGAAATCAATAATAAAAAAGTTTTCCATATGCTGCGAACTTTATGCCGGACACTGTAACAATCTAATAGTGAAAAACCAAAGCCATAAGGTTTGGATGTACTGAAAGGGTTGAAATAAGCGCGCGATCTTGTAAAAAAATAGTCGGTTGCTGATGCATTATTTTACCTCAAAACTGACATAATTTTCAGTGGTTAAAATCCCAGAAAAGAAAATCAGTCTACTACTTCCAAATTTAATAATTTAATTTTGTTGAATTATGAAAATTTGTAATTTCCTCAGCTTACCAGAAGTCATATATTAAAAATTGAGGTAAACACAATTCTTGAATTTGGGGAATACACCCTACCCATTCGTATTTATTATTAACCCTGATTTTATACTATCAAACGTTCAAGTGAAAATTCGGAGCCAACAATGAATCAAAAAGTAGAAATTTTTTCAGCAAATTTCTAGAAATTTAGTGTCCAGTAATTTTGTGGAAATATCGTCCACATAAATCTTTTTGCCACACTTACTTCACTATTTCAGGTCATTAATAGTGATATACTAGTGTAGCGCGGTCCTAGTGATGAATGTTCGAAATATATTTTCAATTATTTGGGATACAGTTTTTTTCAAAATAATACACTGAGAAAAAATCAAATATTTTTCGACATTAATTTTAACTGATTCCCAAATAATCTGTAAATATATTTTGAATATCCCAAACCATAATAGTTGTGCTAGAACCTATTTTTTGTAACTTGGCTGTAAGACTCGTAGTTCGTCCCTAGTGATTAGAGATTCTTTCAAAATATTTTGATGATTGTGAGCTTATGTGGTTGTAATTGTACAATTTTGTTCATTAAACAAATGTAAATAAACACTGACTAATAAAAGAATGTTGTGTTCGGAAATAATCTTTTTTTTTCTCCCTAGCTTATTGAAAGACGATCTTCAGCTCCAGCCGCTATTTCGATAAGACAATTATCACAAGGGCAGAAAAACGATGCATTTGACGTCAATTCAATTATTAATTAGTGTTTGTGTTTTGGTAAAGTTAAAAAAAAAAGTTATAGGAAACATAAACAAACAGTATACTGTTGAAAGTATTATTTGATTCCGATATATATATATATATATATATATATATATATATATATATATATATATAATATATATATATATATATATATATATATATATATATATATATATATATATCAAACTTTATTAGCTTAATGCTCTTCAAAACATTACAATATACATAAAGTATAATATGTCAATAAATGAAGCAAAGAACTCACACCATTATTTTGAGATAACAAAAACAAATAGATTGCTATTACTAGGTAATGTACAATTTTCTCATTCCTCGTTTAATAATTTTCTTTCACGAATAATTTTTAAAACTATCTAGTGACACACTTCTTTTCATTTCACAAGGCAAATTGTTGAACAAGACTAGACCTTTTGTAAATAAAGTATCACATGAAACATTTTCAGATTTTATATAATAGTTATTTTCGTGCAATCGCACGCGAAGTCAGTATTTCGCGTTCTCAGCACAGTCCGCGAAATTTAATTTCGCGGCCGTTACCCATAGCAACGGCCGCGAAACCAAACGTCACTTTCAAAAATGTTTTCAGACATCGTCTTAACATTCTGTTTGTCACACCAATCTTTAAACTCGCCGTAACATTTTTCGTACTGCCGTTTAGATTTTTCGGGTATTAAAACGGAAAGCGCCGAATTTACAACGCTTTTGAGTTCAGGAGGAGTGGAAGGTACTGAAATATCGCTATCAGTATCAGACATTTTGCGTTTTGACAAGAACTGTCAAAATATTTTGTATATATTGAAACATATCATTTCCATAGCACACGGTGATATTGTTAAATAAATTGAACTGCTGTTGATTTTAGAGCAATAATATATTTATTTACAACTATCTATTTTAATTATTTTAACGATTGCACGAAAAATAGTGTGTATGCCATGGCCGCGAAACTTCTTAACGACCTCAAGATTATCTTGCCTCGGCCGCAAGCGGCCTCGGCGATAACTGTTCTTTCGGTACGTTAAAAAGGTATTTCGCGGCCTTAGCATACAAATAACTATTTCGTGCAATCGCACGCGAAGTCAGTATTTCGCGTTCTCAGCACAGTCCGCGAAATTTAATTTCGCGGCCGTTACCCATAGCAACGGCCGCGAAACCAAACGTCACTTTCAAAAATGTTTTCAGACATCGTCTTAACATTCTGTTTGTCACACCAATCTTTAAACTCGCCGTAACATTTTTCGTACTGCCGTTTAGATTTTTCGGGTATTAAAACGGAAAGCGCCGAATTTACAACGCTTTTGAGTTCAGGAGGAGTGGAAGGTACTGAAATATCGCTATCAGTATCAGACATTTTGCGTTTTGACAAGAACTGTCAAAATATTTTGTATATATTGAAACATATCATTTCCATAGCACACTGTGATATTGTTAAATAAATTGAACTGCTGTTGATTTTAGAGCAATAATATATTTATTTACAACTATCTATTTTAATAATTTTAACGACTGCACGAAAAATAGTGTGTATGCCATGGCCGCGAAACTTTTTAATGACCTCAAGATTATCTTGCCTCGGCCGCAAGCGGCCTCGGCGATAACTGTTCTTTCGGTACGTTAAAAAGGTATTTCGCGGCCTTAGCATACAAATAACTATTTCGTGCAATCGCACGCGAAGTCAGTATTTCGCGTTCTCAGCACAGTCCGCGAAATTTAATTTCGCGGCCGTTACCCATAGCAACGGCCGCGAAACTAAACGTCACTTTCAAAAATGTTTTCAGACATCGTCTTAACATTCTGTTTGTCACACCAATCTTTAAACTCGCCGTAACATTTTTCGTACTGCCTGCCGTTTAGATTTTTCGGGTATTAAAACGGAAAGCGCCGAATTTACAACGCTTTTGAGTTCAGGAGGAGTGGAAGGTACTGAAATATCGCTATCAGTATCAGACATTTTGCGTTTTGACAAAAACTGTCAAAATATTTTGTATATATTGAAACATATCATTTCCATAGCACACGGTGATATTGTTAAATAAATTGAACTGCTGTTGATTTTAGAGCAATAATATATTTATTTACAACTATCTATTATAATAATTTTAACGACTGCACGAAAAATAGTGTGAATGCCATGGCCGCGAAACTTTTTAACGACCTCAAGATTATCTTGCCTCGGCCTAGCATACAAATAACTATTGTATGCTAAGGCCGCGAAATACCTTTTTAACGTACCGAAAGCACAGTTATCGCCGAGGCCGCTTGCGGCCGAGGCAAGATAATCTTGAGGTCGTTAAAAAGTTTCGCGGCCATGGCATACACACTATTTTTCGTGCAATCGTTAAAATTATTAAAATAGATAGTTGTAAATAAATATATTATTGCTCTAAAATCAACAGCAGTTCAATTTATTTAACAATATCACCGTGTGCTATGGAAATGATATGTTTCAATATATACAAAATATTTTGACAGTTTTTGTCAAAACTCAAAATGTCTGATACTGATAGCGATATTTCAGTACCTTCCACTCCTCCTGAACTCAAAAGCGTTGTAAATTCGGCGCTTTCCGTTTTAGTACCCGAAAAATCTAAACGGCAGTACGAAAAATGTTACGGCGAGTTTAAAGATTGGTGTGACAAACAGAATGTTAAGACGATGTCTGAAAACATTTTTGAAAGTGACGTTTGGTTTCGCGGCCGTTGCTATGGGTAACGGCCGCGAAATTAAATTTCGCGGACTGCTGAGAACGCGAAATACTGACTTCGCGTGCGATTGCACGAAAAAATCATTTGCTGCTTGCCTTCTAATATTGTGACAATGTACATCTTGAATATAATTTAGCTCACATGATGAATAGGAAGGTAACATGTTATTTTTCAATTTATATACAAAAACCAGTGTGTTATATAAAACTCTTTGTTTAACGTGGATTTAGAACAAGTGTAATGAATATAGTCCCCGGTTTTTACTAATTTATTTTTACACATAAAATCTAACTTCTAATTCATATCACACTACTACTTCAAATCAGGTTAGGTTAGGTTTGAACGTGAGTGGGCCCGTATCAGGCCCTCCACTGCGGCCAATGGCCTATTGGGGCTCACCCTATGGTTATATTTCTCCCAGTATATCCAGTCTCTTGACGAAAGTGAGGAATGCATTGGGAGAACAATTTACCAGGTTTTCTGGCCTTACTGTCGTATCGTCAAATATTGAGAATCTGGTTCTGGCCGCTGCATGGCATGTACACAGAATGTGTTTAGCCGCTTCATCATCCTCCATGCATAGCCGGCACTCTCATCTTGTGCAGATCCGATTTTAAGCATGTGATGTTTGAGTTTGCAGTGACCAGTAAGCAAACCTACTATCACTCTGAGATGCGCTCTACCTGAGTTCTAGCAGTTTGTCAGAGTCCTGGTTTTTCCTTGTACAAGCAATACATGCTTTGGAATGGTCTAGGCCCGGTAGACTACGCCAATACTCTAGTCTTTTATTGTCTGCCCAAGCTGTTATGACATTCTTGGCAGTGATATATGCTAAACTGATTACCGGTTCTGGTCCAGTGAACGTTGTTTCGGCCCCTCCGTTTGCTAGGGCGTCCTCTATTTCGTTTCCTTCTAGGCCTGTGTGACCTGGTATCCAGACTAGGGTAACGTTGCGTTGCGCCAGTCGGTTTAAGGTGTCTCTGCAGTTCCATACTGCCCTAGATTTAAAGCAGTTGGATTCAAGCACTTTAAGTGCTGCTTGACTATCTGAAAATATTTTTATTGTTTTTCGTGTGTGGTGTTGATTTTCCAGATCCCTGGCACACATTTCAATGGCATATATCTCGGCCTGAAATATCGTAGCTAGTTTACCCATACTGAACGAACGTTTCACTACTGGGTTTATCCCATATATCCCGGCCCGACACCTTCCTGAGTTTTGGAACTATCGGTGAACCAACGTTCATTTGCCCTACATAGGTTGGTTTCATTCCGGATCCAGTCTTATCTTTCGGGAAAGACCACAGTGTAGGGCGTGTGAAGGTTGACAGTTTTAGGTATGATGTCTGAGGGCATTCCTAGAATGTTGTGAGCTATTATGCCCTCCAGCATACTGCTGCCTCTCATGACACATGCCTGCGGTAGACTAATGGCCGCTTGGTGGAGTCTGTATGTTGTCCATCTTGCCTCTCTATCTAGAACTATGTGGAAAGGAAGTAATCAAAGGAGAGCTTCCATTGCTATCGTTGTCGTGGAGCGAATGCTTCCAGTAATCGCCAGGCACGCTTGTCTCTGTAGTCCGTTAAGTTTAGCCATGGCCATTTTTATGACCCTTGCTCCAGACCAGACTATAGAGCCATACGTTATCATTGGACGTATGACGGTCACGTACAACCAATATACGTGTTTTGGTGACATGCTCCATGTTTTGCCACATATTCTGTGGCATGTCCATAATGATAGGCTAGCCTTCCGGATAGTCTTTTCCAAGTGCGAGTTCCAATTAAGTTTTTTATCCAGGGTTATTCCCAGATATTTTACTTCACTCGCAAAAGGAATTGTTACACCATTGATGGAAGGAGGTATTGAATGTTACAGCTTCCTTTTCCTGGTGAATGGTACTATGGCCATTTTGTGGGGGTTAATGGACATTTCCTCCCTCTCACACCATTAATATATGGTATCCAATATATCCTGAAGGACTTAGGAGATCGTCTCTTCGGATTCATCGTTTATTACTAGGACCAGATTGTCAGCATATGCTTGCAGATCAACCCCCCAAAGCGAGAAAATGGCCAGCAGATCATCCAGCAGCATTAACCATAACAGTGGGGAAAGCTCCCCCCCCCCATGGGAACAGCCCCTGGCTGGCTTGAAGCTGACACTTTCTTCATGTAGAGAGGTCGTTATAGTTCTGTTGTGAAGCATAGTTCTTATCCAGTTACATAGTATCGGTTCAATCCCTCTATAGGGAGTGAGGTAGTGCATTGTTAAATGCTCTTCCTATGTCCAAGAATTCAGCGACTGCTACCTCCTGGCGTTCCAGGGCGTCGCCTATTCCTGAGACAATGTTATTGAGGGCAAGTTCTGTTGATTTGCCAGCCTGGTAGGCATACTGGTGAATATTGAGGGGGTGCTTTGTTAGTGCCCCACACCTTATGTGCCCATCCAGCATTTTCTCCATGCTTTTCAACAGAAAGGATGTCAGACTAATGGGTCTGAGCGATTTTGGGTGTGGGTCATTCCGACCCACCTTAGGAATATAGACCACCCTAGTCGCGGTCCAGTTAGATGGAATATGGTTCCATGCTAAACTGGCTCTAAAGAGTCTTATAAGGACAGATATGGTATGTTCCAGTCCGATTTGTAAGAGAACTGGAGCTATGCCATCCTCTCCTGGCGATTTGTATGGGTGGAATGAGTTAACCGCCCATCTTATCGCCTGTGGTGTAATTATTTTGTTGGCAGCCACCCATTCATCTCTGTGAGGTCGTTTTATCCCAAGGAGATTAAAATTTAACAAGGAGTGTTGGATTCCCATAAGACAATTAGAACACTAGTAGAAAGAGATGAAAGAACATTTGTGACGAAATGTGACGTAGTAGGACGTGTCATGGCCGCCGTTCTCTATAGACAGTGACGACTAGCTCTTGGTATATGAGAGTTGCTGCTGACAGTTTTGTTGCTTGGTTCGAGTTCGACTCTGTACTCATATCCAAGTACGTCACTATGACGCGTTGATGCTAAAAGTTTCTGGTGTGATTATTTTGTTGGCAACCACCCAGTCATCTCTGTGAGGTCGTTTTATCCCAAGGAGACTAAAATTTAACAAGGAGTGTTTGATTCCCATAAGACAATTAGGACACTAGTAGAAAGAGATGAAAGAACATTTGCGACGAAATGTGACGTAGTAGGACGTGTCATGGCCGCCGTTCTCTATAGACAGTGACGGACTAGCTCTTGGTATATGAGAGTTACTGCTGACAGTTTTGTTGCTTGGTTCGAGTTCGACTCTGTACTCATGTCCAAGTACGTCACTATGACGCGTTGATGCTAAAAGTTTCTGATTGGCTAGAGCTTATTAAACCCTCCTTGTTAAATATTAGTCTCCTTGGTTTCATCCGGCCCATATTTGTGACTAGAGGTTGATTGTCCAGAATCAGGCTGCCTCGGAAGTGGTTACTAGCTAATAGCTCTAGTGTTTCTTTCCTGGAGGCCGTAAAGGAGCCGTCTGGACGCTTTAACGACCCCAGCTCCTGTGTCGTCTCTCTGGATAGAATTTCCGCTTGATGTGTTGGACACATTTTCGCAGAATCGTTCCCATGATTCTCGTTTTGCTTTCCGGATATCTTTGTTGTACGTGGTTAGGTTCTACTCAGAACTACCTGTATTTTGCAGATAGCTAGCCCCGTAGAGCAATAATATAATGATAACGTACCAAAAAAACTACCAACTAACAATTAAGGCTCCGGGATACGACAAAATCGATTCGATGTTACTCATGAACTGGTCGCAAATGGTCCCGTTTTCAGAAGATTTACATCATCATTCCAATCATCGCTACCCAGACTGCCTTAATTAAGACGGCGCCGGCGGGGGTACAACCAATTATTTCGAAAGTAGGTAAAACAAGATCGGTCATCGAGATCTACCCCATTTCGTCATTGAGTCGGGTAGCCAAGGTGGTCGACAAAATCCTCATGTAGCTTGGGAGAAAGATAAAACTCATTCCAGATGAGCAGGTTGGCTTACAAAAGGGTCACACTTCGACCTCGGGTGTCCCGAATTTTTCAGAAGGAGAGGAATCCTTTTATCGCTGTTTGAACACTGTTATGGTCATGCTCGATTCTCAGCAAGCCTTCGACAAGCTAGGGACAGAGGGATTCGTTCCAAAATGAAGAGAGCTCACATGCCATTATATTACACATGGTGAAGCTCTGATTGATAGCTATCTTTTTCGTGAGAGGGTAAGTAAAGCGGTTTCAACGACCCAGTGAGATCAGATAATTCCCAGGGTTCTTCTTTATCGCCGCACCTTTGTTCTTCATTGAAATTTTTAAAATTGTTTTTCCGTTAACCAGCTGTCGTCCTCTTACGAACGGCAGCCCTCAGAAGTGGAAACTTGTGCGAGCTAAGGGTTAACGAGGTCTTATATTTTTAATGTGCGATTCCTAGCACTTTCTTGGGCCATCAGAAAAATGTCTGCAGTCGCTGGGGTTTGAACCTATAACGGGTGACAACGAAATCATTGACCAGATCGTCATTCAGTTGTTTTTCGAGTTATACTTTTGACATTTTGATCAAAAATATAGTTCCTTAGAACCCATATTTTCCATTAAAACACAATTGGATATCACTTCCGGTTATACCGGAAATAGACCTAGGTCGAGAATTTTCCATGGAACCCTGTAGATATTTTTACACCATTCGATAGAGCAAAAAATTCCCTTTCCAATGACATATCACAAGTATACATTTGTTCTTAAAATGACGGCACAGAAGATTTTTTTCTAAAATCAATGTGGTAGCACTGTGACGTCACCGATCGAATTTTCGTCAAGCAACATAATAAAATAGTAAATAAACGAAGCACTTCAGTTAGTTTTTGATGAAACATGCAAACATTTTGAGTCTCATCGCCAATCAGGATTCCTTTTAGTAATTCTTTCTCTTGAGTTTTTTCGAAAATTTTAGATAGGATTAGGTTCACTCTTAAAATAAACATAAAATTACGAGTCAGTGTCTAAGTACATATGAATGCTGGATACACTACGACTCTTGTTTTTATTTTAAATTAAAAAATCATTGAAGGTTATTGTCTCTTTCATTAATAAACCCACGTCTACATAATGAACTATTTGAAAACCTGATCCAAAACTAACCCAGAATTATTCGCGGAGGTGTAAAATAAAACTCACCAAAGTTTTATCACAATTTGATGATTGGCAAAAAAACGCAAGAAAATATTCCTATAAAGGTAGATAAGAAGGCTTCGAAAACAATTGGTATCTGGTTACTATTAGAAACGTCAAAATTGTTTGTTATACTTGTTCCCGAAAAGTTTAATTTTGTATTCCGGTTTTCGCGTGTGAAAAGTTTCCATTCGTCGTGTTTTGGTGTTTAATTTTATTGTTGGTTTTCCATTATAACCTGTGGTGTATGGAGAGCAAGAAATTGACATGAAGCTTGTATCAAAATGCCAGACCAGCGCAGACAATATTTGGAGAACGATTCCCAGTTCTTGACGCTACTTTAACAAAGTATGGTAAGTTCATCAATTAAAACTTGAAAATAATGCAGATGAAAATGCCAATGGCTTTATGGAAAGCGAAGAATTTGTGACAAATATTACAGCTTATGTACAATATGATCAAAATGCTTCCGTTGAAGAGTTGGGCAACCAGTGTCACACACCTTTCGTGAGGAAATATTTGAATGAAGCACGGTTTTGTCTTTTTCAAATTCACCATGACTTGTACGAAAATTTCTTCGACAGGCGTCTATTGTAATAGGTTTTGGAAAAATTGCAATGTCAATAGAGTAGGTATTCCATCATCAAATATTATTCTTAGCTTTTTATTTCCCCAATGGCCATATCAAGCTTTTAACGCATTTGTCCCAACCTTTATGTGCTCACTGTATAATGTGAAAAAGGAAATTGTCAATGAATCTATAAACTTTTTTCACCAATCTCATCATGTTTAACAGACAAAACAGTCGCTAATGGGCTAGAAAAAAATCAACGATTGGTAAAAGAATAAGGTGCTTCTCAAAAGCGTTTTGAAGTGAAACTTTGGTTAACTTCATCGGTTCAACTTTATTTTTGCAGACCATTAAAGGGTATTTTTCATGCATACGAAATGCGATGATCCGATATCCGAAATTGTGTTAAATTTCGTTCGAAATATTTTCATGGATGTTACTTTTCGTCCCAAAATTACTTTTGTTTTTTTTTGTGTACTTTTAATTTTCATTTCAGAAATACTTTTAGGACAAACTTAGAAGATTACTATATGTAAATATACAATCGATTTATTTCGTTGGTATTCATTTTGATTTTGAATAATGATCATAAAACAGAAAAAGTGAGGTTAAAATCCATATGAATTTCGGAGAAAGTTAAAAATATTTCAACTCGTACGACAGTCGGATGAAAGTTAATATGTATTGGATGAAAATTGGCGTGAAAACAATTGCATTGACCAGAGCGTCATTCGGTTGTTTTTCAAGTTATAATTTTGACATTGGATCTAAGATATAGTTCCTCAGAACCCATATTTTCCATCAAAACACAATTGGATATGTCTTCCCGTCATACCGGAAATTAACCTAGGCCGAGAATTTTATATGGAACCCTGTAGATATTTTGACGCCATTCGATAGAGCGAAAAATTCCCTTTCCAATGACATATCACAAGTAGACATTTGTTTTTGAAATGGCGGTGCACAAGAACTTTTTTCTAATATCAATGTGGTAGCACTGTGACGTCATCGATCGAAATTTCGTCAAGAAACATAATAAAATAGTAAATAAACGAAGCAGTTCGATTGGTTTTTGATGAAACGTGCACAAATTCGAGTCATCGCCAATCACAGTTCATTTTAGTAATTCTTTCTCTTGATTTTTCTCTCTTAAAATAAACATAATATTATGAGAGTCTCTTGCTTTTATTTTCAATAAATCAATCATTGAAGGTTGTCTTTTTCATGACAAAAATGAATAACTAGGAACCTACGTCTACATAATGAATAATTGTTGGAATAACCTAACCTAATCCAAAACTAACCCAGAATCATTCGCGGATGAATGGCAAAAAAACGCACAAAAATATATATATGTACACCTAGAGTATAGGTAGATGAGTAGGCTTTGGAAACAAATTATACTGTCAATTGGTAACTGGTTACTATTGATACGTCAAAATTGTTTGTTAAACTTGTTCTCGAAAAGTTTCATTTTGTATTCCGGTTTTCTTGTGTGAAAAGTTTCCATTCTTTGTGTTTTGGTGTTCAATTTTATTGTTGGTTTTCCATTATAACCTGTGGTGTATAGAGAGCATGAAATTGACAATAAGTGCAGACATTATTTGGAGAACGATTCCCAGTTCTTGACGCTACTTCAATAAATTAATTTCCATGGTAAGTTCATTCATTGAAACTTGAAAATAATGCAGATGAAAATGCCAATGGCTTTATGGTAATCGAAGAAGTCGATTCAAATAGTTTAGCTTATGTAGAATATGATCGAAGTGCTTCCGTTGAAGAGTTGGGCAACCAGTGTCACACACCTCTCGTGAGGGTGCTGGGAATATTTGAATGAAGTACGGTTTTGTCTTTTAAATTTCAAATTCACCAATACTTGCACGAAACTAACTTTGAGAGGCGCCTAAAAACTGTGATTGGTTTTCGGAAAATTGTAATGTTAATATAAACTATAGATATTCCATCATCAAATACTATTCTCAGATGAAATCCCAGACAAAACACTCACTATTGGGCAAGAAAATATCAACGATTGGTAAGAGAAGGAGCTTTTTGAAGTGAATATGCTTGGCTGGGTGTGCTAGGACTCAATTTCATCCGTCCAATTTTTTTACAGACCATTAAATGGCAGTTTTCCGAATAAATGATGTTAAATTCCGACGAAATATTTTCCAATTTTTATGATTGTTACCTACTTTTAGTCCCAAAATTACTGTTTACTTTTGATTTTCATTAAAGAAATACCTATAAGACAAAATTACAAAGATTACTGAGCAGTTTTCCAAATATACAATCGATTTATTTCGTATTTTGAATAATAATCAGAACCCGGGAAAGTGAGGTTAAAATCCATACGAATTTCGGGGAAAGTTCAAAATATTTCAATTTGTATGAACGTGTGGGATGAAAGTTGAGATGTTTTGGATGAAAATTGGTGAAAACAATTTAACCAATCAGAACATTTTCGTTCCATCGGATCGTGGGATATCGTATGCATGAAAATCCGCTCTAAAGGGTGAAATATGTATAATAGACTAGTGCCAAAACGGATCCTAAACGCTTAAAATAAGATAAAAAGAAGGACCATGTGAAGAATGTTAAGGGGGTTCTAAGTAATTCTGAGGAAAAAATTAAACACGAAAACACTCCAAATGGTGGAAAAGGGATATAAGTAGTTAGGGGTTGAAAACGATTTTTTGGGATTTGTGGCAAAACGTGACCTATTAGCGAAAAATGTTCAAGAGCAAAGTTGTAGATAATAAAGTAATCAAAAACTTTTCCATTGAACATTTTTCGTCATAACCTCAAATTATCCGTCAAAATGGCAAAAAACTGATTTTTTAGTATTTAATTTTTTTCTCTCGAGTAATTGATTTAATCAACATGAAAATTTGTAGGAATATGTATTTTTTGATGTATAATTAGCCTGATTTTTTCGCAATTCAGAAGACGACTAGTTTTCGAGTTATGTATATTTTTTGAAAAAAAAATACCCTTATCTTTCACGAACAATTATTGTTGTGATGTTTTTTGTATGATAATTTTAATTGTTGAAATGTCTATGTAACTTTTTAATCGTTAAATCGCTTGAAATTTAGAAAAACCGACATGTCTATCTAAATCATGCTTTTCTCAATATTTTCAATGATTTTCAATAGTTGTAGAAAAAAAGTAACAGGCAAGGACCAGGCGGGGAATGTTGTTGAGGTTTCAACGTTAGAAAAAAAATGTTTTAATACGAAAACACTCAAACTGATGAAATGAGGATGCAGTTTAGGGGTTAATAACGTTTTTATGCGATTTGCGGAGGAACGTAATATCTTAGCGAAATATATTCAAGGAAAAAGTTGTAGATAATAAAAATATCTAAAATTTTTGTTTTACACTTTCTGACATAACCTCAAATTAACCGACAAAATGGACAAAAAACGATTTTTCAGTATTTATTTTTTCTCTCGCGTATAAATGATTTAGTTCAGATGAAAATTAGTAGATATATGTTTTTTTTTTGTATCAACCAAGCATGATTTTTTCGCAAATGGGATACTTCTAATTTTCGAGTTATTTACATTTTTCGCATTTGAATGATAATTTTAATTATTGAAATGTCTCATTTGAAATGGTCTATGTAACTAGTTGGTTTATTGATTAATAAACCGCTTAAAATTGAGAAAAAAGTGTCTCTGAATCATGATTTTCTGAATATTTTCAATTATTTTCGAATTTCTTCATTATTTTTATAACAAACAATAAAATTTTGGAATACCTACATAATTACTCTACAAAATTAATTTATTAATATCATTTTTAGTCTTTTCTACAACTATTGAAAATATTGAGAAAATCGTGATTCAGAGGGACTTTTTCTCAATTTTTAGCAATAAATCACCAAGTTACATAGACCATTTGAAAGTAGACATTTCAATAATTAAAATGATCACTTATAGACCTTTGAAATACAAAAAATCACCAGGACAATTGTTCTTGGAAGATAAGGTCATTTTTTTCGAAAAATCACCTAACTCAAAAACTGGCCTTCTGAATTTCGAAAAAATCATGCTCATTTGACACCAAAAAAGATATACGGTCACAAATTTTCATGTAAATTAAATGATTTATAAGCGAGAAATAAAATGAAATACTGAAAAATTGGTATTTCATCATTTTAACGGTTAATTTGAGGTTATGTCGAAAAGAGTTGACTACAAAAGTTTCTGATTTTTTCATTGTCGACAACTTCTTCCTCAAAAATTTTTCTCTAAAATGTCACGTTTCGCCGCAACTCGTAAAAACCGTTTTCAACTCCTAAACTGCAGCCCCTTTTCACCATTTTGTGTTTATATATATTTTTTCCTTGTTGGATCCTCAACAAAATATCCTATCTGGTCCTTGCCTGTCACTTTTTTTTCTTAAAAATTATAGGCACCAGTCTATAAAGAATTTCTTCAAAACCAAATTGAACATTTTTTGGGAAACTTGCATTTATATGTAAATGATGGAATCATCTTCTAATGAGATGGCCCATAATCTAAGAGATGTAACGAACTACTTCACTGAACGATTTGGGGAGAATGGACCTTTACATTTATGAAAAATAAATTGCAAAACTCTTTTATATCGATAGATTCTAGTTTGAAACGTCCATTCAACAAAGAGTTACACTATATTTTTTTCATTTTGAAAGAATATCTCATCTGAAAGTGTGCCGCTGACGTCACGTTCATCGGAAACAACCCCCACCATAATCCATGTTCCGAAACATTCAATTCCATTCTCTTCAAAAATATAGATTCTAGCTTGGTATAAGCCATTCAGAAATAGTTGAAACTTCGTCACTTGATCAACTCATAGAAAAAATCCACATATTAGCTACTTTTATTGTGATGGATGAAGCCGTTACCACGTGGTAGGAAATCATCACGAAAAATGAGAAATAAAAATTTCCATGTTTTTATACCACTTCTATTTGTAACCAACGTAACTGCAGTTTCGTTCTATATAGACATTATCAAACATTACAATAATCTGAAATAATAAATAACACTCCTTAAATACCCTTAATTCTACCCGAGGCCTGTCTTAAATGACTAACTGTCATTAATGACTTTTACCTGGACCTTGTTTATTTGCGACAATGTGACTGCGCTGCCTTAAAAACCGGTGAATAGACCAAATCCAGTTGATCATTCAGTAGGTTACATCCACAATATTTGTGTTTATGAATTTCTAGGGATTCTAAATAATTCAGTTTCCAACCCTTGCTGCATAGTGCAAAATTTCCGTATCGTTCAGACTCGGAAACTTGTGGTTGCATTCCAAGGAGTGGTTTGAAAATGTCGAATCATTTTTTCCTAGTCTGAAGGACCTTTCATGTTCAGCGTATCTTTTTGAAAAATTACGTCCACATTGTCCCACATAAACACCGTTACACTCTAGACAGTTAAGGCTATTCCACATAAAGGCAGTAGCAGTGGCACTAGTGGCAGTGACTCCGCCCCTTTTGACGCTGTTATCTGAATGAATTACATTGGAATAGAAATTTTGAACTAATTGTTTGTTAAAAGCAGTTGAAAGGAATCATAATATCTATCTCAATTCCAAGATATTGTTAAGGTTAGAAATGCGAACACTGCTAGATTTTACTGCAAAAAGTTAAAATGAATCAAACTTTCAGCAGCGTGACCTTGAATTTTCAGCTTCGTCTAAACATGTTTGCCATTGGTTATCTTATCAATAGAGGGGGGTGACGCCACTGCTACTGCCATTATGTGAAGCAGCCTTGAAGCTTATAAACTCCAGATTTTTCCGTTTTTGCTATTCTATCTTTGGCATTGAAAAGAAAATTAGACAACCTGGCATGCGGCCTGTATGCTACTTCTATATTATTCTTTCTAAAGAATCCCGCAATATCCTCTGTTCTTCTCCCAAAGTACGGGTTACAAATTTCTTATGGCCGATTTCACCAACTGATTCCTAAAGTTAGGAAATACCTAAATCGACTTTAGGATCGCCCAAATGCAATTTGCGTTTCACCAAGCGTTAAAATAATGATTAAAAGTGATAGAAAATACCAAACGTAGGTATTTCCTAAGCATTACTTAACGTGTGGTGAAACGCAAATTGCACTTGGGCGTTCCTAAATTCGATATAGGTATTTCCTAACTTTAGGACTCAGTTGGTGAAATCGGCCATTAGTTTCTGATTGTTTGACCTGGGGGTATATTAATTTGTGCGAAAATTTAAGACGATGTTTTCTGACTAACTTTTGAATTGTGGCCGCTTGGAAACCATTATTTTGTCCTATCTGTATGATCGTTTTAATTTCTGTATCTTGATTATTAGCAGACAAAGGTAACGAGAACGCTTTATGTAACATTGAATTATATGCTGCTAATTTTTGACTATCGGGATGGAAATAATCACTTGGGATTGTAATGTCCGTGTTCTCGGTTTTCTGAATACATTGAACTCAAATTTATTATTATTATGAATCATAATAAATTCCACGGTGCACAATTTTTACAACGTTGCCAAGTCTAGTTTTGATGAACGTGACGTCACGAAACCACTTTTCTTCTGATTATAGAGAAACTAGAGGTCAGAAAAAATAAATAAAAATTTCCGAGTGATACTTATTAGCGTATACACTTTCCAATTACAGTGTTCTCTCATATATCGTGGAAAGGTCCATTGGAAGGGTACTAATGGAACAATCCGAATACCAGCCAGCCTCCAATTGAATTTTCCATATAGGGTTTTCTCAACGAAAAAGTGCACCAACTTTAGAGATACTAGAAAATCGAATAAAAAAAGCTATTGACTGATTTCGGAACAACATTTAAGGAACTTGGTAAAAATATCAGAAGAATATTCTATTTAAGAAGGCGGTCAGCGGATAGAACATTTCATCGAATGAGCTTGAAATGTTGATCCGTTGTTGTGTTCCATCCAGTTTTATAATATTAGGTAATGTTTCAAAAATTTTATTTAATTTTATAAATGTTGAATTAAATCGACAAAGTCGAAGTATTCTTTCTCGCCAAATATTTTCACCAAGTGGAAAATATGAGACAAATATCTGACAGAAAACAACTACTTTCCTGGCTAATTCCACGACGGATATTGAACTGTCCTAAGTAGAACAAAGTAATAAACTTCAGAATTTGCGTTGTTTTACAACCAAAAATCTAATGTGCGTGTTATAACATTGTGGGGTTGCTAAGATGCCGTAACGTGGATTTTACCCGCAAACAATTGAGAATTCGCGGAAAAATGTTGCCCTTTGTTGTGTGGCTTCTATGTAAATAAATTGTTAGTATGAGTTATTCAATAATTATGGAAAGCAGTCGTATAACGACAATAAATAATTACTGTTTTGATGGATAGATTTTTTAAACGTTTCAACGACTACATATTGTACTCATGCTGTGTAGTTTTCTCAAAAAATCATATTGGTCATATTGACTTCAATGTATGTACAATTCCGGATTTTTCACTATTTTCACAAACAGGATACCTTTTTGATTGCTTTCTGAAAACCTACAAAAAATGTAAATACATTTCTTCCGTAATAAGTATCAATGGTTCAGGAAATATTGCAATAAAACATGCAATTTTTGTACCACTGCCAAAAAAATTTATATTTCTTTTTTTTTTTTTTTTTTTTTTTTTTTTTTTTTTTTTGTGATGAGGTGGAGGAAATCTTTTATAGAGAGGAAAGGAGCCTCCGGCTCAAGACTCCAGACCTACTGTGAGACTCCACTGGTCACATGGTTACTCACTAAAACCTCCACCTCTAGGCCCGTCAGGTTGTTGTCTCCGGTGACACTTAGGCTTATTGGCCCATTGTATCTTGCCTGTGTTTTGTACTTTCACAGTACCCAATCCAGTAATTTCGTGCTTTGTACGAGTTTGTACAAGTCCTTTACTGGGTGCGATCTGTATAGTTCTGGATCGCCAGATGGCTGCCCGAAGATTGCCTGTCTTTTGCGATCTAGTGCCTCGCAACAGCACAGTATGTGTGTCACTGTTTCTGGATCCTTACCACATAGTCTGCAGGTCAGGTCTTTATTATACAGTCCCATTTTGTTGAGGTGCTCCATCACTGGTGCTTGACCAGTCAGGAGTCCCGTAACGATTCTAAGCTGGCTCCTGTTCATCGCCAACAGGTCTGCTGTTCTGTATGCTTTCCCAGTAGTTTTTGTGACTGTCCCCAATCCACTCTCTTACAGACGCTCTTACCGTGAACTTCTGTACCCCTAGTGTCTGCCCTTGGTTTGGAGGATTTTCCGAACCTTTTCTCGCTAGTTCGTCTGCTTTTTCATTGCCTACAATTCCCCGGTGTCCTGGGACCCATATCAGTTTGACTTGATTCTGGTCTGCCAGCACTCCTAGTTCTTCTTTGCAGTCCCATACCAATTTGGACGTCACTTCCTTGTTGCACAAGGCCTTAAGTGCCGCTTGGCTGTCTGACAGGATGTTGATATGCGCGTTTTCAACGTTTCTCCTGTTGTTCTCCCTCGCGCATTGGAGAATGGCATACACCTCTGCCTGAAAGACAGAGGTGTGTTTGCCCAGTGAGTAGCTGATGCCAGTACTCGGATTCCTGGAGAACACTCCTGAGCCCACCCCATTCCCAGTCTTGGATCCATCTGTGTACCAGATTTTACCCTGTAGAGTGTCCTTGAGCTGCGAGCCGTCCCACTCAGTTCTGTCTGGAATCAGCACTCTGAATTGGTTGTTGAAGCAGTATCGTTTCGGAATGTGGTCCGTTCTCGTTTCCAGCACGTCCCCGATCACGATTCTGACGATGCTCATGTGTCTCGTTCCAACGTTCAAGTTGGGTGTATTCTGCAGTCTGGAGACACCAAGCCTTGCCTCCCCTTGCACCACTAAATGGAGAGGAGGCAGTCCCATAAGTGTCTCCATGGCTGCAGTTGGTGTTGATTTAATTGCCCCTGTGATTCCAAGACAGGCAAGCCTTTGCACCTTGCTTAGTCTTGTTATGGCTCCTCTTTGTTGTGTCTTGGGCCACCATACCAAAGAGGCATATGTGATGGAAGGCATGACCACCGTGCTATACAACCAGTGCAGCATATGTGGTTTCAGCCCCCATTTTTTTCCAAATGATCGTCTGGCCATCACTAGTGAGGTCACCGCTTTTTTTGTTGTTTTTTCTAGATGCTGGTTCCATGTCAACTTGGAGTCGAGAATCACTCCAAGATATTTGACTTCTCCCTTTATCTGTAAGTTCTCTCCTCGAAGTCGTATAGGTTCTAGGCCCTCTGTTTTTCGTCTTCGGGTGAATGATACTATGGTTGCCTTGTTAGGGTTGACGTTCAACCCCTCCAAGTCCGTCCATGTTAAGAGCCTCCTGCATGCGATCCGTTGTGTTAAATTTCCCTTGTGCTAAGACTACTATGTCGTCAGCATATCCAAGGGCTCTATGTCCTGCGTCGTTTAGTGTTTCCAACAGCGAGTCTGCGATCAGATTCCACAGAAGCGGAGATAGTACTCCACCTTGCGGGCATCCTCTGGTCGCCCTTGCTACTATGGTCTCCTCCAATACTGTAATGTGTATCAACCGATTCCTTAGCATTGAATCTATCCAGGCAACACATGGTTCCTCGACATCTCTGTGTCTAAGAGCTCTGGTGATTGAGGTTATAGAGGTATTATCGAAAGCCCCTTCTATGTCTAGAAAGGCCGCTAGCAGTACCTCTTTATTTTCCAGCGTATTTTCCACCCTCGTTACTACTTGGTGAAGTGCTGTTTAGAAATGTGGAACGCTTCACGATTTTGCGTGTCATCCTTGCGCAGGGGCCATGCTAATCTTCTCTGTATCGTTCCAATTTTAGTATATGTATCTTGAAAAAAATCTTTTTTTCACTGCCAAAATAATTCACAACATAATCATGAAATATTACTTTTTGAAGGATTTATTTTTTCAGAGTCAATTATTAATTGATTATTCATCATAAAACAATTTCATTTATTGGAATAATAATTGATAGTAAAGTTTGAGCAATTACTTCCAACATAAATTCCCGAAGATGTTCCATGTTGCTGCTGATCAGAAACGTTAGATATTTCTAGAAGAATTCCACAATTTTATCAGATAGTGTAATTTGTTTGCAAGAAGAAGGACAATTCAATTTTTGTTAGAAATCTCAATTTTGTTATTCAAACTATCTTCTACCTGCGCTCTCGGCCAAAAATTAACTCTCATGTTCCATTGAAGAAACACTTATTTTGCGCACTGAATACAAAAATAACTATTTATGGGAACATATTTGTTTGGATTTTGGTGTTTTTATATCAAGTCAGGTTTAGTACGGTTAGATTTGGTGTTAATTTTATTATAGAGAATAATTTTGAACAAAACAGTTCATATCTCCGGGGTTAACCCTTGAAATTGGAATTTTTTTCCATATCTTCCTGCTAGTGGCGTTTTCTGAAACTGAAGATCGAAGATTGGAATTGATTTTCTTAGTTGTTCGAGAACTATATTTGGAGATTTGAGATCGGTGGTATAGTAGTTCAATAGTTAACATTTGATAATTAATAGAAGCACTGATGTGACAGTGTCGAACGGTGTTGCCAAGTTCAGTTAAGACAATAAAGGCAGTTGTACAGTGCGTATCACTGATTTAGAACCCGAAAACGCAAAAACATCAATATAAAAAAGGTCGTTGAGATAGATAGTAAATAGATAAGTGGCCTCAAAACTGTTCCCTGTGGCACACCAAATTGAAATATTTTTTGTTCAATTCTAACTTCATCAATTTTAACCGAGGGGGAAACATCTCCTTTAAATCACGTACAACTTGAAATTTTGAGTCATTTGAGTAAATTTTCAGTCATTATACAACGACCTCTTAGGAAGTTGTATTATCTACGATTGCCCCCCAGCGGACCCCAACTTTTTTATTTGACGTTTTAGACCCATGGTTACTTCTAGGAAAATAAATTTTTTTGAAAATTCTGTCTGTCGGTCTGTCTGTCTCTGTCGGTCTGGCTGTCTGTAGCTTTTTTTGGTGCAAAATTTCAAAACGCTCGCATTTTAAAGCCCTTTGAGATATCGCTCTGAAATTTGAACCATTTTAATAACTCTAGGACTTGATTTATCATACTTATTTTTTTCGTGATCGGAAAATCTGGAAAAATGTTATAGTGGTTTTTCCAGTTTTTTTTTTGACGTTTGTACTTCCCTCGATACAGGTTCGGGAAGTGATTTTTTTATTTCAATATTTCTTCAAGATATACTTCAATATCCCCTACAGAAGTGTATAGTTTTTGAGCAGGATCGGAAAATGCTAACCGGGTTTTCCGGAGTTTTTCCCGAAAAGTGTCAATATTTGAATACCCGATTTTCAGCGAACCAACAGAAGAAACTGAATTTTTTTGGATAGCAGTCGATAGAGCACTAAAAACTGAACAAATCCTAAAGGAACCATTTTTCGAAAATCCTATCGGAAAATGGTGAAAATTCCAAAAATAAAAAAAAAAAAATAATTCAATTTGGAAAACATGAATTATCTCAGAAACGGTTGATTATTTTTAAATTCATCAAGTTACCTTTTTTTATGGAATTTCAAAATTCTACAAAAAATGTTATCTGATTTTTATCCTAAAATCAATAGTACGGGAAATATTTGAAAAAAATGGAAAATCGTTATATTGACCGTACTAATGAAACAAATGAAAACCTTAAAAATGCTTTGGATACATCTTCACGAGCCACATCGATATTTCTGAACCAGTTTTTTCAAACTAGTTAGGAAAGTGGAAAATTATTGAAAAAACTAAAAAAAAATTGAAAATTTGTACTTTTTTTATAAAATCGTCAAAATCTCGAAAACCAAACAAGATATCGGAAAGTTGTATATCAATAATTTTGTGGCTCTTGAAAAGTTCTATAAGAAGTTTCGAATAAGTTTTCCCATATCTTGAATAACGATAGAGATATGGACTTGGAAATATTTTCCGGTTTTTTGTCTAAAAATACCAAAAACTCGAAGAATAAACGAGATACCGAAAAAATGTATATAAAAAAAATTTATAGTTCGCATAAAGTTCTACAAAAAGTTTTCATGAAATTTTTCCGTATCTTGAAAAAAAAAATTGCGATTTTGAAAAATTTGGGACTTGGAAAAAATTTCACATTTTTTATTAAAAACACAAAAAACTCGAAAACTAAACGAAATATCGAAAAAATGTATTCGAACATTTTCATTGAACTCAAATATGACTACAAAAAGTTTTTATGAAATTTTTGCATATTTTTGAAAATAAACAAAATATTCGATTTTTGAAAATTCACTTCCCCCCACCTCCTTCGAATTTTCCCGGGCGCGAAGCGCACGGATTTTTGAATATTTACTTCCCCCCCTCCTTCGAATTTTCTTCTAAATTTGAAAAATAAGACAGTCATGTATTGAAAACACGTAATTTTGTGGGAAATTATTCAAGACAGTCATGTATTGAAAACGCGTATTTTTATGGGAAATTATTCAAGACAGTCTTGTATTGAAAACGCGTATTTTTATGGGAAATTATTCAAGACAGTCATGTATTGAAAACGCGAATTTTTATGGGAAATTATTCAAGACAGTCATGTTTTGAAAACGCGTTTTTTGTGGGAAATTAGTCAAGACAGTCATGTATTGAAAACGCGTTTTTTTGTGGGAAATTATTTAAGACAGTCATGTTTTGAAAACGCTTTTTTTTTTGGTGGGAAATTATTCAAGACAGTCATGTATTGAAAACGCGTATTTTTGTGGTAAATTATTCAAGACAGTCATGTTTTGAAAACGCGTTTTTTTGTGGGAAATTAGTCAAGACAGTCATGTATTGAAAACGCGTAGTTTTATGGGAAATTGGTCAAGACAGTCATGTATTGAAAACGCGTTTTTTTGTGGGAAATTATTTAAGAGTCATGTTTTGAAAACGCGTTTTTTTTTGGTAGGAAATTATTCAAGAGAGTAATGTATTGAAAATGTGTATTTTTGTGGGAAATTATTTAAGACAGTTATGTTTTGAAAACGCTTTTTTTGATGGGAAATTATTCAAGACAGTCATGTATTGAAAACGCGTATTTTTGTGGGAAATTATTCAAGACAGTCATGTTTTGAAAAGGCGTTTTTTTGTGGGAAATTAGTCAAGACAGTCATGTATTGAAAACGCGTAGTTTTATGGGAAATTGGTCAAGACAGTCATATATTAAAACGCGTTTTTTTGTGGGAAATTATTTAAGACAGTCATGTTTTGAAAACGCGTTTTTTTTGGTAGGAAATTATTCAAGACAGTAATGTATTGAAAACGCGTATTTTTGTGGGAAATTATTTAAGACAGTCATGTTTTGAAAACGTGTTTTTTTTGTGGGAAATTATTCAAGACAGTCATGTATTGAAAACGCGTATTTTTGTGGGAAATTATTTGAGACAGTCATGTATTGAAAACATGTATTTTTGTGGGAAATTATTCAAGACAGTCAGGTATTGAAAACGCTTATTTTTATGGCAAATAAGTCAAGACAGTCAAGTATTGAAAACACGTATTTTTGTGGAAAATCAATCAAGACAGTCATGTATTGAAAAATATAATTGGATTTTTTTCCAAGTATCGCATTAGTCGTTGTATTCAAATTATTGGTGTCCAATTATAGTTTCAAATTACAGTAGTTGTATTCATATTATTGGTATCCAATTATATTTGTGAACGCATTAAAGTCATTGTATTCATATTATTGGTGTCCAATTATAGTTTTAAAGGCATTAAGGTAGTTGTATTCATATTATTGGTATCCAATTATAGTTTTAAAGGCATTAAGGTCGTTGTATTCATATTATTGGTGTCCAATTATAGGTAAAAAAAAGACTACACATTGAGGTCGTTGTATTAAAAAAATTCTACAACTTCTAGGCATTTCAACTTCCGAGCTTTCGAAAAGTGCTCGCGCGAAGCGCGAGGTCGAGCGCTTGCGCGAGAGTTAACCGCCGGAGGCCAAGTCTGAGCGTTAGGTGGATCCTAGCGTTGGCGGATCCCACGCCCAGGGGTGGGATTATGAACACTCGATAAGAGAGCTGTCACGATACGTAGGCTAGAACGATGGTTGTTCCCGATTCGAAACGAAGTCGAAAATATGAAATTTCTTTGAATAGAGATAGAATGGAATTATATCTATCATATATACCATTGATATCGACTCAAGTTGCAATATATTTTGAATAGTATTCGATTTCATAATTGATAAAATCTGACATATGTCAAACTAACTACGGATCGAGTGTTCGTAATCGCACCCCAGACTTGTTAAATCTTCGCTTCAGTCATCGGTTTGAGTCTTTCCGTCATCAGCTTGAGTCTTTCAGTCACCAGTTTGAGTCTTGCAGTCAATTCAATATTTTAAATCTCTTACACATTTAAGCGAGATGTTTCCCCCTCAATTTTAACATATTGAATTCCACTTTCCAAATAATTTTTGAGAGATAAATAAAGAGGAAATGAAATCTTCCAATTTACACAAAAAACATATACTTGTAACGTGCTTACAATTGTTTCGACACACGGTGTCATCATCTGAGCGAGTTATCAACTCGCTCAGATGATGACACCGTGTGTCGAAACAATTGTAAGCACGTTACAAGTATATATTTTTTGTGTAAATTGGAAGATTTTATTTCCTCTTTATTTATCATTCATGATGAATTTACACATATTAAATGCCACCACGATAGAACAAATTTTTGAGAGGATCGTAAAAATGAAAAGCACATAATATTCAATATAAAAATATTTATTGATTCATTTCGTATAAAAATATAATACTTCATTTTCTACTACTACATATATTATAAATATGGCATGCACTCAATACAAATATACCCTATTTACACTAGACCAGCAATCGTTATCCTTTTACAATTTCCAATTATTGTTCGTCATCGTCTCACAAAAAGTCGTATTAAACTATATAATACAAATATTAAAGCTATTCAGGCCCATATGAGCGTATATAAAGAATACTTGGTAATTCAAGTGAACAAAAAAAAATTCTGAAGAGTAAATACTATGTACGAATTAAAATAATGTGTCAGTCAGTTACTTATTGAGAGAAGAAGAAATTAGACGAAAGCCAAACGTCAGAAAACTCCTTGACCAGAAAAAGTGTGGAAGATTAATTTTCAGAAAATTGAAAGTGAAAAATATTTACATAAGTTGGCAAAAGCAGCAAAAGAAAGTTGAAGTAAGCAACTGAAATCAACATGCTACAGACAAAGAGAAGATTACTTGAGAAAATTATCTTCTATAAATATACGTATTCAAACTTTTTAAGGGAAGTATTTTACTGAAAAAAAAAGGATCTGAGGAAACTTGAGTTTTAGGTTACTATTTTATGGTTACTTAAGAAAAACCAATAGAATTTCTTGCATTTCTAACAGTTTTTACATATAATTTTCACCAAGTTTTTCTTTATCTTAAGAGTATACTTATCATTAGCAGAATTCACAAAAATCACCAAGCATCAAATGAGAAGTTAAAATCGATTGAAATCTCTAATACTGATATCCTCCGTTGCCGTTCGATGGGCCACCCGAAGGATAACCTCCTGGTCCTCCTGAAGGATACCCGCCTACTTGTTCGTAGGTCACTTTCGGTTTGTAGCCCTCTGAATCTGCGGTGTATTCAACTGTTTGTACTCGACCATCAGGAAGAAGCACGAAGTATTTGCCTTGGGCTACATCACCCTGTCTTTGCTCTTCGTGGCCAAAGTCGTTGCCGGATGCTGGGTCTTCTACGTGGTATTCGAACTGGTAGTTGGCTGGTTCCTGGATAAAAATAATCAAAATTCGTTAAAATTCATTGAAAGTCATTAAAATTTATTAAAATTCATTAAAATTCATTAAAATTCATTGAAATTTATTAAAATTCATCAAAATTCATTAAAATTCATTAAAATTCATTAAAATTCATTAAAATTCGTTAAAATTCGTTAAAATTCATTAAAATTCATAAAAATTCATTAAAATTCATTAAAATTCATTAAAATTCATTAAAATTCATTAAAATTAATTAAAATTCATTAAAATTCATTAAAATTCATCAAAAAGTTATAAAAAATCATTAAAATTCACTAAAATTCATCAAAATTTACAACTAAATTATCACAAACGGACATAGAAATTCTGAATTGAGTTCATTTTTGATGTTGCGCAGCAGAAATATTGAGCTGCATAATTTAGGACATAACTGCTCCATATAAGTTGACCATGATAGTATATAAATTCATCAAAATTCATTAAAATTCGTTAAAATTCATTGAAACTCATTAAAATTAATCAAAATTGACGAAAATTCATTTAAATTAACCAAAATTCATTAAAATTTATTGAAATAAACAACTAAAAAATCACGAACAAACATACAAAACTTCCCCATCGACACAAAAACATGAATAATCAAGCTAAAGTCAAGACACATGATTCAGCATTTTGATTTTTGGGCAAGGAGTTGTAGAGTCCAACAATCAATGAATTCATCTGAGATTTGTTGAGCGGGGAAGGCCTAAGTCGTTACAACTCCACGCGTGATAATCGTGAAGATCGAAGTTGGCATAAAAAATGCTTTTGTTTCTGTCAATCTCTGGAAGAGTATTATGAATGGATAGGGAAGGTGTTTAGCTTAGACTAAAGGAACGAGATATAGAATAGGACTATATACAAATTAGCGTGTGCGAATCCTGCCAAATATTTCGAATTGAAACCAAGAAAAGAATAGAATAGAATTTATTCGATCAAGTTACGATTGGCAAGTCAATCAGGTACAAAATGTTGATCAAAATTAATTGAAAATCATCAAAATTCGTTAAAATTCATTGAAATTCATCAAAATTCATTAGAATTCATAAAAATTCATTGAAATTTATTGAAATTCGTCAAAATAAATTCCTAAAATATCACAAACCAACATGAACAGTCGGATTAGAGTCAAGACACATTATTGAGAGTGGGGTCTTCGTCGATGGAGTAAAAACAGTAGAACAGTGTGTGTCGTTTAAGTTTTGATTTGAATCAATTGTAATCGAGCATTTCGAATTCTTGAGGCAAGAAGATTTGTTGAGCCTATATCGTGAAGGCCTTAAGTCGTTCGCTCCACGAGTTTGAAAATCGGAGTTGGCACGAAAAATACTATTATTTCTGTGAATATCTTAGAGAGTATTATAAGTAAATGAATAAGGAAGAAACAGGCATGATAGAGAGAGCTTTGAAGATTGTTTGACAATAATCCCTGTAAACAGCACCAGCAATAAATCTTATCGCTCTTTTCTGCATTTTAAACACTTTAACATGAGTTTCCTCATTATATGTAAAGAAAGAAATAACTCGACATAACTGCTCTATTTGAGATGACCATGATATAAGTCCTATCATCGATAACTATTCCTAGAAGCTTAGATTGAAGAAACGGGAGATAAAACAGTACAAATCAACGTGTTAGAAGCCTGTCAAGTATTTCGAGTTGACAAAAAGAATCGAGTAGAATTTATTTGACCAAATTACAATAAAGTTAAATGGTAATTAAAATTTATTAACACGTTGAGTGCCAGATGAGACCAACGTGGTCTCATGCATATCTGGGCATTAATTGCTTCGTGAGACCAATGTGGACTCAAATGCATCGCCGATACATTTCGTTACATGAAGCAGCATTGGTATCATTGTATGCATTTGAATCAATGGGATCTTAAAAAGCATGGCCTGACGGTCCAATTGCTATATTTGGCCTGGATATGCGAGACCGATGTGGCACCCTACAGCAATTTGATTTCTTTTTTTTGTTTTAAACTAGAAACAATTTTTAATACTTTTTTTAGTACTAATTTATTGATTTATATCTGATTCGAGTTCAAATTCATCTGACGTTCCGTCGGGTTCAAAATCGTTCATTTCCTCTTCATCGGAAAAACATTCCTGCAATAACTTTTGTAATTTTTGCTGTTCTTCCTCATAACGAGACATGTTTACGCGCCAAAAGTGCAACAACTACTGAATTGATATTGTAAACAAAGTGCGAGCGACCACAGCCGCCTCTACTTACATGTCGAGACCAGTGAATACATGAAATCGGCATGGTGACACATTGGTCTCATATGGCCCGAGAGCAAAAATTGCAACTCAGTGGCCGCATGAGACCAACGTGTCACCATTTTTGTTTTTTCTATTTAAATTTCCAAATTTTTTTCTTTTTGCTTCTAGTAGCAAAATAAGTTATTTATGGTTATTTTCCTTTGGAGAAAAGCGAAAAAAAAATTAGGCAACGGACCAATTTTATTTGTCCATTCCAATTAAATTCATTAAAATTCATTCAAATTCCTTAAAATTCATTAAAATTCATAAAAATTCATTGAAATTCTCCAAAATTCATTATAATTTGTTGAAATTCATTACAATAAACACCTAGAATATCACAAACAAACACAAAATGTTCACATCAATACCAGAACATGAGTTGTCGAATTGGAGTCAAGAACATAATAGAGAAGTGTCAAATATTTGTCGATGGAGTAAAAACAGTGGAAGAGTGTGTGTCGTTTGACTTTCACTTTGGAACAATTGTAATCGAGCATTTTGAATCTTTGAAGCAAGAAATTGTAGAGTCCAACATTCATCAAAAACCTTTGAGATTTGCTGAGTGAAAATCGGAGTTGGCACAAAACATACTTTTATTTCTGTGGATATCTAAAAGAGTTTTATAAATCAATAGGGAAAGTACAGACATAAAAGAGAGATCCTTGAACTACTAGATATGTGACACTCTTTTCACTGCCCGCAATTTCAAGTTTTTTTGGGTTTTACTGTTGTTCAATTTCAAACCAGTTCTGTGCTCTATTCAAAGAATCAGCCATGATGATTGAAAGACTATCTGCATGAGTAGAAGTGTTTATTGATGTCGAGTCGTATTTATTAGAAGCATAGAGTGAAAGAGATCATTGATATAGATGAAACGGAGTGACGGGCCAAGAACGGATCACTGAGATACCCCATGTGAAATATTTTGGGAGTCAGAACATGCCTCATTAATAAAAACTGCTTGATTTCTATTGCTTTGGTAGGACTGTACCAAATCGATAGCTACTTCTTTGACGTTATAAAAATGCAGTTTATCCAATAGAACGGAGTGAGAGACACAGTTTTTTCCTCCGTTGGAATTCTTTTGGAATGGTGTTGATTTGTGAACGAAACAAGTGCCAGACATTCATTTCACCCAGCTTTCATTGTAATTTTTTTTGTCCCAATGTTGCAATACACTATGCTAACATCAGTTAATTATGTGGTGAAAGATATTAATTGAAATTCATCTTTACAGTACAATATGAATGAACACCTTGGATAATTTATGTTTCCACTGAGCGCGTTTGGTTCTCTCACAAATTATAACAGTTTCATCATCGAATTTAAGATCTACATTCTTCATGATGAAAAGTGAAAACAGCGACTTCTATTGCAATCCTGCTGATTTGTTCCGCGCTACAAGTTATTTTTTATTTGCTCTCACGTGAAAGGGCTTCACAGATTGACCAATATCCCAATAGAAAACTGACGACTAAGATTCCAAAATATAAGAAACTGCAGATAAGACATCAACCTCTGCAGTTCCTCTGTATCATATATGATACAAATGTTTAGCAACTTTATTTATTGGTCAAATTATTTAAATTAAATTTGTTTACAGAATGTAACACTTGTTTCACCTCTCTTCCAGCGCTATCTATCAGGAAATTATGAAACAAACCTTTATTTGACATTTAAATGATATTTCAAGAGTTGGTGTGACATGCAAAAATCACACATTCACATAATGTTCATTCTAAAAGTTGTCATCAAGTTCTGCATCAATAAGAAACTGTTTGAAATTATTTCATTCCAATCAATAATAATAATGACAATGAAAACTCTCTGCGGGTAGAGGACGGTTATTATTATTATTTGTCCTGCGACTGATTTTTGGTGGCATATTCACTTTTCAGCTGTAGGAAAACCCGGAAATCCTACAGCACAACTCCGGATCATCGGTATGCACTTCAAGAAAGCAATTGAATTAAGATTATTTGGTGGCCAAATGTATCATATATGATACAAATGGTTAGAAATTTTATTTATTGGTCAAATTATTTAAATTGAATTTGCAGACCGAATGTATCTCTTGCTTCACCTCTCTTCCAGCGCCATCTATCAGGAAATTACCAAACTTCAGCTTTATTTGACATTCAAAGGATATTTTAAGTGTGGGTGTAAAACGAAATAATCTCACATTCACAAAATGTTCATAATAAAAGGTTTTTTTGAGTTTTGCATCAATAAGAAAATGTTTGAAGTTATTTCTTCCAATTCATATAATAATGACAATGAAAAGCAGGTAGAGGACGGATATTATTATTATTTGTCGTTCGACTTATTTAATTTTGGGGGCGTATTAATTTTTCATCTGTAGGAAAACTCGGAAATACTCAGAACAACTTCGGATGTTCGGTACGCACTTCAAGAAAGCAATTAAATTAAGATTATTTACTTACCAAATGTATCATATATGATACAAATGGTTAGAAATTTTATTTATTGGTGAAATTATTCAAATTGAATTTGCAGACCGAATTTATCTCTTGCTTTACCTCTCTTTCAGCGCCATCTATCAGGAAATTACCAAACTTGAGCTTTATTTGATATTGAAAGGATATTTTGAGTGTCGTTGTGAAATGAAAAAATCTCACATTCAGAAAATGTTTATACTGAAAGATTTTTTTGAGTTTTGCATCCATAAAAAACTGCTTGAAATAATTTCATTCCAATTAATAATGATAGTAAAATGTCTTTGCGGGTAGAGGACTGTTATTATCATTATTTGTCGTGCGCCTCACTAAATTTTGGAGCCGTATTCACTTTTCAGCTGTAGGAAAACCCGGAAATCCTACAGCACAACTCCGGATCATCGGTACGCTCTCCAAGGAAGCAGTTATTTGACGACCAAATGTATCATATATGATACACAATATTTTTTAGTGAAAGGTAATGAGTAAAAATAACATGTTGTAAAGAGAAACATTCTCAAGTTACTTTTTTGCTAATTTAATTACAAACGCCTGAGAAACCAGTCATGTAACAATTGAAGTTTATAATAACTGCACCGTCCAAGGCAACAAATAACACCACAACATTCAAAGGTTATTCTTCTTGTTTGTTCAATATCTGAAAATTCCATCCCTCTTGCCTGACGTTCATTTGATAGTTGATGATACCAATGTTACCAATCTCGAAAAAAATTTAAAATGTGTATCGAAATAGAAGCCATTTCGATACGCTATTGGGTTTCATAAGACTTCATTTTAGACTCCAAATAGAAAAAATAAATCATCTCACCGATTCTTCGTCTTTTCCACCAGCATAACCGGGTCGTCCATACTGAGTGCTAGGTGGTCCATATTGGTTACTGGGTGGTCCGTATGTGTCACTAGGAGGTCCATATGCATTCGATGGTCTGAGTACAGCTTGTGTTTGTGCTGGAGCGCCGTATGAACTTGATGGAGGGGAGAATGGCTTTGGAGCTCCATATTGGTTCGATGGGGGGATATATTGGTTGGAGGGTAAATACTGGCTACTTGGTACTGGGGGCTCTGCCAAAACCATGGCCATGGTGGCTAATGCTAATACGGCAACCTTGAAATAAAACAGAAAAGTTGTACGTTGGTTTACAATGAAAATTACTTTGATCATATCTCAGATACGTGGATTGCTATTTGAGCTTTGAGATTTGGCAAACACTGATTGGAATATGTCAAATCTGACATTGTTATCGTAAAGTTTGACATTTTTAATGAACGTAGAGTGCTTTTTGTGTTGTTTGCCAGAGCCGTAATAAAGTGGACGAGCATGTCGGTTTGCACCTCCCAGCAATAAAAGATATCGAGAAGGCTTTTCTATCTCTTTCTTGAAAGCAACAAACCGGACGTTGTTTACAAACATCACTGCCCGAGTCATGTTAAAAAAGGGCATTGTCGGGTATTTCCGTTTGTACTCGTTGATCATGTTGGAATTCGGTATGATATTCACTCTTAACTTGGCGATCATGTTTGTTTACGTCTTCAGCTTCAGCTCAGTGACACTCGACCGGGGATCGAACCCGGACCGTTTGGGTGGAAGCTGAACGCTCTTACACCACGACCACTCCGCTTTTCGGTTCATCAGAAGTTTTTGATGTTCCCAATTGAATAAAATTTTGAAAACATGGAATATCACATATGTTAACAAAAAAAATCGATCTGGAATGTTTTCAGTGTCGGAGCTCTTCCGGTTAAACCGGACGTGGACACAAACTTCTTCATCGTAAATGAAAAACTGTAAATCATCGCAAGTTTAAAATCTTATCAATGGCTGAGTAATATTTTTAATGTTCTCAGAGAGCCCATACTCCCAATTCCAGGAGATTCCTCAATGAATTCCTTTAACCCGTAAATGAAAAGTGATGGACTCCAAAATTGTAACTTACCTTATCAAAGAAGGCTATGATTCCCTATATAAAACTATCTTTCAAATACGTATATGAATAACTTCTTCAAAGAATATTTTGTGTATTGTACTTCAAAATTTATCATGTCCTTCTTAGAAAAATGGAAATAAGCACAGTTTGGATAGTGAATTTCGAGTTTGGGAAGATGCAGGATTTTTTTTTTTGAAGAATAACATTTTCTTAGGAATTCCAAATAGGTATAGGCTTTCCTATCTGTATAAAAAAATTGCTGGTTACCATATAGGATTTATAGCCTCAAAGAGAATTGCAAGCCATAGATATGTTTTCCGAGCTATTCTATTGATAACATTGTGCCTAGTTATTCATAAAGATTGTGAAGTCGTGTTGGAATGTCTTTCGAGTACTTAATACATAGTTCAGTGATATTTTTCTAGTTTGAATTTGTCGCTCATAGAGTTTACTTCACTGTTCTGCAACTATAACAGTATAACAACTTGGCTCCACCCTGTGAGCAAATCAAGACTACATCGAAATAGAGCTGTTGTTTGGTATGTCTGCAGAGTTGTCTTCAGTGATACATGTCGGTCCCTATTCAACTCATAAACTATAGTGACTCTCACCTCAATATTTATACTAGAGACTGTTTCATGTTTAAGAAACAGAAGTGAAATAATAAATACACGAGAACTTCTCGTTTTCCTAACAGACAGACTTGTAATATCGATCGCTCCCTGAGCCTAACTCTTCACAAGTTAAGACATTACTTTTTGAAAATTCTAAAAAAACTTTTCAATTATCTGCCTCAGGACACCAATAATCTAAATTCAGAAAAAAGGCTTTTACTACACTTTGGATGATTATTTCAATGATACTCTTTCAACATAAATTTGAATGTAATTTCTTATGTGTATTGAAGGTTATGTGTAAATTCTTATGTGTATTTTTCTGATGTGATTCAACAATTTGAATATTCCGACTATTTTACTTCAGCACTTTCATTTATTTTTTCAGTTTTTATGACCTTATTCTATGCTTTGTCAGCAAGAATCTAATTCTCGCACAATAAAATATTTTTGATTGACATCTTGACAACACACGTGCTTTCCAACCAGGCATGTTGTCATCTATAGATAAAAATATAACATGAAAAAACTTATTAGCACGCCGCCACTGGTTCTAAGCTTACATCCGAATATCATAACAAAAACAAATCTCCCTCTCCGAACTCGGAGTTTATCCCTCACCCACAAACCATTTTTGGTGACAATTTAATTCATGCACTAAGGCTGAGTCAAGTCTCTTGTCTGACCAATATGGTTAGACCAGCGCGGTTATCTGGTTGACTTGACGACCTTGAAACTATTTGAAATGACAGTATAAAAGGGTTATGCTTACTATGTTCACTGGTTGCTAATTACAATAACAATTATTGTCAAAGGATATTAACGCTATACCACAGAACTCTTCGTGTTATTTGTGTTATTCGTGTCTAGCTGTAGTGTGCTTTATGATATTATTTCAATTATTGGAGTTTTTGGTCATTGTAGTTTCAGTTATTCAAGATTTGAGTACCTGTATCTAATGGCAGTTCCTAATCTTGGTGGCAATCTAATGTCAATAATACTATTGTATGCACTAGAAGATGATCATTTCGTTATTAATACGACATTGAAGGGATTACAATCGATTCCTGTTCTATACAACTTTTTGTATGAAGTTAGTAATTTTGATAGTTCTACAGAAATAACCAAAAAACACGAGATTATCAATAATTATCGTTCCAGTTGAGAAATCGGTAAAGGTTATTTCCATACTGCTTGAAGTTACTGTACTGATTCTGGATAATGGATACCTATACTTTTAGTTCATACTGTTAGGTTTGTTAGGTTTGAACGTGAGTGGGCCCGTATCAGGCCCTCCACTGCGGCCAATGGCCTATTGTGGCTCATACTGTTAACAACCCTTTCTTAGCTGTTTCAATTTCATAATTACGATGAGTAAACGACAAATGAATTGCCACTATTGTGCCTTTTAGTTTCACTTTGTTCAAATTGTATCGAAATTATCGTCTGCCATTATATATTTCTTCTTCTTCCAGTGTTATGGCACTAGCTACTAGGCTACTTCGCCAGTATCGGAGGCCTATAAAGGAGGGGGCCACGTGGACTCTAACCACCCTCTTTTACCTCCCTTCGATAGGCAAACTGAAAGTCTCACTCAGAGTGATATCATGAATGCCCGAAATTCTTCACAAGTAATAAAAGTTCACACCAACTAAAGTTTTTGCGATGCTGAGGCACGTATAACGGCAATGTACTGTATTCTCACTAATACCCCCTTTTTCCGACAAATCCGTTGTCATCCGGCCTGGGTACCGGCGTAGAGATTCAGGGTGGTCGACAGCTTCACTCTCAAATGTTAAACGTTACACACAGACATATATTTCACATGAAATAATTAAATAATATTGCAATGCACATTTAAAAATGGCAAACATTCACACCTCACATGACATGACTTCCGACCTGTACCATGGTCGGAAGGCGAATCCGCCATTATATATTTCAAATTTTTAGATTATAATTTTGAGGAACTATCATTCCTTCCTACTTTACCTGACCGTAACCACTCCGTAAACGTCGAGGCCAATATTTTAAATCATCTGATCGGTCCGACTCATACGTCATACTTCATACTGAACGCGCGTGCCTTGTCCGACCGGTGACTCGACACAGCCTAAAAATGCCATATGTCGCAGTGTTTTGTCATTATGACCTAACTTTTCCAGCTTTCTAAACAAAATTTTCATGACGTTATGTCAATTTTTCTTAAACTTGCGTTGTCAGAATAGTATATTGTGAATCTAGTAGTGAAAGCAATACATTCCCGGACGACAATGTAAATTGTTGGCCGAGGCGTTAAGCCGATGCCAACAAGCATTGAAGTCTGGGAATGTGCTTTTACTACGAGGTACACATACTATTTTTTCTGAAATCGCAATCAGCATTATCAAAAACTGAGGAATTCTACATATTGTTTGCGTGAATTCAATAACTGTCTAAAATGTAAACAAGCCGGCAAATATATTCCCGTATCGTTTTCGATACGGGAAAGTACTTTCCCGTACCGTTTAGGTCCGAAAACGGTCCGGGAAAGTTCGTTGCTTAGCAACGGACTAAAATACTAGATTAGCCTATTTTGAGGCCTGAAGTTGCTCCGAGAAAGTGGGCATTCTTAAACGATTTCAGAAAAAAGTATCTTATTTGTGGAAATGTCGCGATTTGGACAGTCTTCGAGTGGATAAATTGAAGAAGCCATCAATAATAATGTGCCTCGCAATACTGTGAATTCAACTACGTCAATTTGGCGATAATTTGCGACGTTTTGTTTGGACAAAAAATATGAACTCATTGCAGAAACTTTCACTGAAGAGTAAGCTTCTATTCTATGTGACATGAAGAAGAACAATAGAGAAGACTATAAAGAGAGTGCAGTCAAAACGATTTGGAACACTTCAGCAAAAATGTTACAAGAGAAGTTCTTCAAAGAATATAAAAGAATTTTTAATCCGTTCACGGACATACAGTTTAAGAAAGAGAGAAATGCACGCTACACAAAACGCAAAATTTTGCAAGCAATCCCAGAAAAAAGAAAGGTGAGTTCTAAGGCTCTCACAAAACAAGAAATTTTTGAAATGGCACTGTTCTGGAGTGAAGAAGAACCTGTAGTCCTTGAAAGAAAATTTCATCATATTGCTGCCTATGAATTGGTTTGGAGAGGTGGAGAAGCAGCAAATTCTATTTTAAAATCGAGACAGACAACCGTGTAAGAGAGACCGGAAGAGTTGAATATAACCCAGTGTTTTCGAAGACAGCACAAGGTGGAAATCAGAAGTTGGCCGACAGTAAATGGTTGGTAGCAAACACTGAAGAAGATTGTGCATGTCCAGTAAAATTGTTTAAACAAACTATGGGAAGACGAGGAAACCATATCACATGTGAAATTTTTTATTGAATTCCAAATCCTTTCTGGCAAAAAACAAAATCGAAAGGATGGTATAAGAATTCCCCTATTGGGACAAATGAAATATCTGTATGGACCAAATCCTCGGCGAACAATATTGGATGTCAAGCGGGTGAAAATTACGAACCATTTTAATCGAGCTGCCGCCGTAACTGAATTGTCCAGAAGTGGTATAGGTGAACAAAAACTTGTGAAAATTACGGGACATAGCAACCCATCGTCATTGAAACCGTACCTTCAGTTAGATGAAGAACATCATAAAAAAATCATTGCTTCCTTCGTACTACCGCCCAGGAAACAGTTACTACCACCGCTCAAAATTCTAGCATGCAGCAAGCTATTAACAAAAGACAAAAAAGTTCCGAAAATCAAACTATTTTTTAACAATTGTGTTTTTAACAATTGTACTTTTCTGTTAAATTAAATAAACTAATTTACATCTTATTTTTTAATTTATTGATTCATAAATTCATTAAATTGTCTTACCGAATTACACTCTAGCTTTTTTTTGTCGAAGTGACATTTATAATTCGAATTTTGTTGCCATTAGGCAATTCAACTCAAAAAACTGCCAGAACAAATTACTCGTCTTACGGACTCGTAATTTTTTCAGGGGCAGTTTTTTTCGTTAAATTGCCAGGCAACAAAATTCTCATTAATATATGTCAAGTTTACTTCGACAGAAAAGCTCTCGTGTAATTATAAGTGAAAAAATTGCCAGAAAACAACAATCGTTTCAAACTTGAATATTACTTTACTTTCATAGCATAGAGCAGTATTTATATGGAAATGGTTCTTAATTTTTAGTTGAATTTTTATTTGTACTTCATGACATATCTCATATATCATGTAATGTGATCTCATAGGATGAATAAACTAGTCTATTAAATTCTATTCCATTTCCTAAATAGTGTAGATCGGTATATCTCTTTACACAGCCAGGTGAAAATTATCCTAGTCAATGAAAGAAAGTTACTGGATTTATTTCAGACTGATTAATGCCATCTTCACCAAATTAAGAACATGTAATACCCATTTAGTAATTGAATTACTTGAATTCCATACCGGATTATGTAAATTGGCAATTCACCTCCATCTCCATAGCAACTTGAGTTGCGAAAGTAGTCCATCTTCTAAATCATTGTTAAATTACTTCCATCATTAAAACTATTTATGTATATTTAAACACGTTTTACTTTAGATACCTGTTATTATAAATAAAAGCTTACAGATACTTAGAAGAATCCATCAATGATTGGAAATGTGTTGAGATGTTTTCAATTATTTATGATTAGATTATGTAACAAAATACTGAGAAAGGATAACATCTTCAGATGATCCAAATATAGCAGTGTACTTACTACCTAATGGGGCATTTTGTAAAAACTTTGTGCCGTTTACAGCATGCAATTTATCTTCAATTCGATAATCTGTACAAGGATAGGATTTTCGTAATAATAATAATAATAATAATAAATGTCTTTACTTCCACATTCCAAGTAAATTAAAGGGCATTTGTGAAATATAAAAATACGAACTGCCCCCAAGTACTTCTTGGATTTTTTCCTATCCACATAGTACTGGAGTGAGAGGCAAGATGGGCAACATACAGACTATGCCAAGCGGCCATTAGTCTACCGCAGGCATGTGTCATGGGAAGCACCAGCATGCTGAAGGGCTCACAACATTCTGGGAATGCCCTCAGACATCATGCCTAAAACTATCAACCTTCACACGTTCATACTGGGTTCGGAATGAAACTGACCTATACAAGAATGTATATCTAGTTAGCCTAGACCCGTTCCCTGCATAAACAAAATATTGCGATACCATAGCAACGAACAATAACTTATTAGAAAAAATATGACCACCGATATTGTGAAAATCGAAAAATTGGAGTATCGAGCCATCATCAAGTACCTGTATTTAAAAGGGTAAGCAGATTTACGAAGATATGCTTATTACCCTTGGTGATCAATGTCCTTCGTATGCGACCGTGAAAAATTGGACTGCAAGCTTCAGAAGAGGTAAATTTTCCATAGAAGATGATGACCGATCGGGAAGGCCAGTTTCTGTGTCAGTCCCCGAAAATATCGATGCAGTTCATGACATGATTTTAACAGACCGTCGAATTGGGCTAAAACGGATATCTGAAGCACTGAATATTTCATACGAACGCGTTCATCATATAGTTCACGTCAATTTGGACATGAGAAAAATTGCTGCAAAATGGATACCCAAATGTTTGAATGTTGACCAAAAGCGTGCAAGGGTAGTAGCATCGCGTTCGATCTGTGCTCGATTTGAAAACGATGTAGACTTCTTAAACCGAATTGTTACTATGGATGAGACTTGGGTACATTTCTACGATCCAGAAACAAAGCAACAATCGATGGAATGGCGACACTCCGGTTCTCCAAGACCTAAGAAGTTTCGTGTCCAAAAATCTGCTGGAAAAGTTCTTGCTTCAAGATTTTTGGGATTGCCATGGAGTAATCATGATTCATATTTTGGATAAGGGTAGAACAATAACTGCAGATTACTATTCTACATTACTGACCACTCTACGGGAAAAAATTAAATAAAAAAGACGCGGAAAGCTATCCAAAGGTGCTTTGAAGCTATACCTAAAAGTTTAGCAACTTTTTTTAAATTGCCTGATCCCCCCGTATATACTGCACACTGCTTGCGCAGGTCTTTGGCGTCATTACTGGCTGATTTTGGTGCCGACATTTGTAGAGGGATTTGTAGAAAATTCTCTTGAAAATAAACGGAGAATAGCCGAAAAATTACTAGGTGAAAATGAAGTGATCATTATAGAACTCCTTCAAGACATACGGGGATGTATTGATATCTAGTTAGCCTAGACCAGTTCCCTGCATAAACAAAATATTGCGTTACCATAGCAACGAACAATAACTTATTAGAAGTGTCAATGAAAAGTTTGACGTCAAAAAAGTAAGCCTGAGTTATGTAATAAATTAAAAGAAAAAATATGACCACCGAAATTGTGAAAATCGAAAAATTGGAGTATCGAGCCATCATCAAGTACCTGTATTTAAAAGAGTTAAGAGGTAAGCAGATTCACGAAGATATGCTTAATATCCTTGGTATGCGACCGTGCAAAATTGGACTGCAAGCTTCAAAAGAGGTAAATTTTCCATTGAAGATGATGACCGATCGGGAAGGCCAGTTTCTGTGTCAGTCCCCGAAAATATCGATGCAGTTCATGACATGATGTTAACCTACCGTCGAATTGGATTAAAACGTATATCTGAAGCACTGAATATTTCATACGAACGCGTTCATCATTTAGTTCACGTCAATTTGGACATGAGAAAAATTGCTGCAAAATGGATCCCCAAATGTTTGAATGTTTACTAAAAGCGTGCAAGGGTAGTAGCATCGCGTTCGATCTGTACTCGATTTGAAAACGATGTAGACTTCTTAAAACAAATTGTTACTATGGATGAGACTTGGGTACATTTCTATGATCCAGAAACAAAGCAACAATCGATGGAATGGCGACACTCCGGTTCTCCAAGACCTAAGAAGTTTCGTGTCCAAAAATCTGCTGGAAAAGTTCTTGCTTCAATATTTTTGGGATTGCCATGGAGTAATCATGATTGATTTTTTGGATAAGGGTAGAACAATAACTGGAGATTACTATTCTACATTACTGTCCACTCTACGGGAAAAAATTGAATAGAAAAGACGCGGAAAGCTATCCAAAGGTGCTTTGTTTTTGCAGGACTACGCCCCTGCACACAAATCTCATGTTGCCATGCAAAAAATTCGTGATTTAGGGTTTGAATTACTACAACAACCCCCTTATTACCAGATTTGGCTCCATCCGACTATCATCTCTTTCCTCAACCAGAATGTAATCTTTGGTGGTGATTCCATTATGTTGTGGGGTGGCATCAGTTGGGACAGTCGCACCGAGCTCATAGAGGTGAATTTAAGAATGAATGCTGACTGGTACATACGCAACATCCTTGAAGAGCATGTTTTACCTTACGGCGGCTTCATTGGTTTCGACAATTGTGCTGATGCATTATAATGCTCGTGCACGTAATGCAAAAACAGTCACCCAGTATCTTGAAGTTGTTGGGCTTGAGGCAGTGGAGTGGCAACCAAAATCACATATTTGGGACATCCTGAAAAGACATATACGAGCACGAAATCCAGCTCCTAACTCAATTGCAGAATTAAGAATTGCTGCACAGGAAGAATGGAATCGAATTCCACAAGAGTATGCCCAGGAGGATGCAGGCTATCGTTGGAACTAGGGGAGGAAACACCTGAACTGTCATTATGTTGCCTCAAAGAACTTTCATTTTGTCGTCATTGTTGCTTGTTTTGATTAAATATTATTACCAAAATTAGTCTATTCTATTACTTCTTCTACAAGTTTGTTGAAATGTTTCAATATATGGATTGGTTGGCAATCAATATACATTAAATACTTCAGCATGAACCATTTAGTAATGAGAACTGCATAACAAATAGAAATGAACATGAAATCAAGGCTTAAAATAAAATAAAGAATACTTTTGTCTGTGAGTGTATATCAAAAACTAACATCCTCACTTTTAAATGTGATCTTAAGAACTTCATCTAAGGAATCAAGTGATTAGTTATAAGTCAGAAACAAAATTTCTGGGTTTATGTATTGATGATGAATTGAAATCGAAGATCACATTGAAAAGCCCAGAAGAAAATTACCATCAGGATGTTTTGCAGTTAGAACCATTTAAACTAAAAATAGTATGATTTATAATGGTAAAAAATTAAATAATCACCTACCCAACGGGATTAAAATCATAGATAATAAAAAACAATTCGAAAATTCCGTAAAAAATCTTCTTCTGGAGAATGCTTTCAACTCATTAGATGAATTCTACTGTGCAAACGTTTAGTGTAGTGAAATTCAACTTTGTCTTAGTTATTTAAGATCCAAATAAAATATGTTTTATTGAATCACCAGCACTATACAAGCATACAAAGTAATTCTCTAAAGTGGTCATTTTAATACTTGGTTTTTAACTGGTATTTTCTATATTTTCATTTTTTATATTTGTACATGTATGTTGTTGACCAACACGGTGGAAAATTCATTCCAATTTTATTTTATTTACTTGTGTTCCAATTCATTTTATTAATTATTTTATTTATATTTATTTATACCTGTTTTTCATCATCTTTATAGGTACCTTATAATTATTGTTTTCTTCCAGAAGTACTTTTTAATAGAAATTATATTCTTGAGACATTAAAGAATATTTGATTTGATTTAATATGACATATAAAAAAGATAATACCTAACTAAAACGAATACTATAACTTCCCTTGCTGTTAATTTAATTTTATTGTTGATTATCCTTGGAGAAATTTGCCAAGCATTTGCAAATATATCAATTGAGTAAACTTAATTTATGACCACAAAGAAAACCAAGCAACTTCCTTGAAGTGTTCGAATGAAGAAAGCAGATAAAAATGTTAATCTTGTATGGAGTACGTAAAGCTGGTAATGATATTCAATAATCTGTGATTATGGCATTGGTTTCGATGCACGTAAAAATAATTTTCAGATAATATTTACATAACAGCGTATATCTTTCCTGGTGCATCTTATGCATTTTCTTGACCTAAGAGATTATAAAACACAGAATTCTTTGTGAGAGGTCACATATATTTGGACAAAAGTCAACAGCGAATGCGTTTTTGTTACTGATTAGTTTCATCGGAAAATTAGTAACAATTGGATAAACATTTTCAAGGAGATCTTTTTTGGAGCTCAGTAAAGAATGTAAGGAGCAGAAAAATTTGAATTCTTCGTGATATTCTACAGTAATCGAATTTTTCAATTTTTAATTAATTACAAAGTTCATATATCAGGAATTGATTTAAAAACTCCGTTTGTTTTTTAGGATGATCTCAGCAATGTAATGATAGGCAAAGCCATTGACAACTGTCAATAATAATTCCTGTGAATTTCCTAGAATTCATTCAAGATCAAATTTTGTGAGAAAACGCAAAGTTTTCGTTGCAAGGCACTTTTTTGCAAAATACCTGTACTGATTCCCATTCAAATGGCGTGTAAAAACTAATCGATCTCTGCCAAAGAATTGGTATCACAAAGATCGTGAAAATCTGCTTTAATTGGCTATGAAATGAGGGATCTTCGCAATTCCGCGATTACACAGTGAGGTTAATTGACTAGGTGAAATATGAGATGGCTATGAATTGTTTTTCCGTAAAACTGAATGGCGTATTTATTTGCTAGTTTGACAATCGGTTATGGGTCTTTTCAATCAGTGAATTTGTTAAGAGTAGTGTTCTAAGAGTAATTTTTCGAAGTGAAACTACCCTCTAGCATATGCTGACGATCTGGTCCTAGTAATAAACGATGAATCCGAAGAGACGATCTCCTACGTCCTTCAGGATATATTGGATATCATATATCAATGATGTGAGAGAGAAAATGTCCTTTAACCCCAACAAAATGGTCATAGTACCGTTCACTAGGGAAAGGAAGCTGGAACATTTAATACCTCCTTCCATCAATGGTATAACAATTCCTGTTGCGAGTGGAGCAAAATATCTGGGAATAACCCTAGATAAAAAGCTAAACTGGAACTCGCACTTGGACAAGACTATCCGAAAGGCTAGCCTATCATTATGGACATGCCGCAGAATCTGTGGCAAAACATGAGGCATGTCACCAGAACACGTATTTTGGCTGTACGTGACCATCATACGACCAATGATCACGTATTGCTCTGTAGTTTCGTGGAGCAAGGGCCATCAAAAAATGGCCCTTGCTGAACTTAAAACGGACTACAGAGACAAGCGTGCCTGGCGATTACTGGAAGCATTCGCTCCATGCCAACGGCAGCAATGGAAGCCCTCCTTGGATTACTTCCTCTCCACATAGTTCTGGAGAGAGAGGCAAGATGGGCAACGTACAGACTCTACCAAGCAGCCATTAGTCTACCGCAGGCATGTGTCATGAGAAGCACCAGCATGCTGGAGGGCATAATAGCTCACAACATTCTGGGAATGCCCTTAGATATCATGCCTAAATCCATCAACCTTCACACGTCCTACACTGTGGTCTTTCCCGAAAGAGAAGACTGAGTCCGGAATCAAACCGACCTATGTTGGGAAAATGAACGTTGGTTTACCAATGGTTCCAAAACTTTGGAAGGCGTCGGAGTCGGAATATATGGGATGAACCTAGTTATGAAACGGTCATTCAGTATGGGTACACTAGCTACGATATTTCAGGAATGCCATTGAATTTCATGCAAGGGAACTGGAAAATCGAAATCACACACGAAAAACAATAAAATATTTTCAGATAGTCAAACCACACTGAAAGCGCTTGAATCCAACTGCTTTAAATCTAGAGCAGTGTATGGAACTGCAGAGACACCTTAAACCGACTAGCGCAACGCAACAACGTTACCCCAATCTGGATACCAGGTCACACAGGCCTAGAAGGAAACGAAATAGCGGACGCCCTAGCAAAAGGAAGGAAACCTTTAAAGTAATCAAATATCTGTCAATTCTGTGATTTGTTTAAAAAATTGCGATCTTAGTATTTTTTTAGTTGTTAATTATTTTGAATGATATAAAGTTGAAAAATGTCTGATTCCGAGTTTTCTCTGACTCCACCGGAGTTAATAGAAGCAGCGAAAGAAGCGGCATACAAATTATTGACAGCTAAATCGCAGAAAATTCACGAAACCGCACATTCAAGATTTATGGAATGGAAAATGAAAAAGACGCAGTTCTCTCTCGGAGACGGTGATATTGGTTTATTTTTCGGAACTGGCACAACAACAAAAGCCATCAACAGTGTGGTCGCATTAGTCCAAGATTGAAAGTATGTTACAATCCAATAATGATGTTGATATTTTAGAATACTTTAAACTAATTATTACATGTCTGAAACAAAATAGAAAAAGTTACACGCCCAAGAAAGCTGCGATTTTCACGAGTACACAAATGAGTGGTTTTTTGATAATGCTCCCGATGGTGTTTATTTGATGGCCAAGGTTGTTGTTTTGGGATTGCAGGAACTTGACGAATTTGAGGAATCAGCCAGGTGACATTAGATGATATTGAAGATTTGGCAACGCCATTAATAGGGAGCACGCATGATTTTAGTTTTTGGGTTTTCTGCATAGATATGGGTCTCATAAATTACATGTAGTAAAAATAATTCCATAAATCCCATTTGTTTCCGAAATATTAAGATTTGAAATTGCTCTTCGATTCAAACAAAATTTTACCTTGATTCGACCTTGTTTTGATATGACTACACTAGCGCTTCTTGTGGTTGTTTCTGGAACATTGAGTGATTTTGACAGTTTTACACATCCTTTAAGAGCCCTCTAACAGTGAAAGTTTGAACTGTGTGCAGTAACGATGCATTTGTCGGTCAGAGTCGCTAGGGGTGCGTTTTCACATGGGATGAAAGAAGTAGCATTTTCAATTACGAATTAGAGAAAAAGAAACAATAAATATCAATTTTTGAGTATGTCCCTTAGTTTCTCCGGTGTAAATGTTTGTGTGCAAATAATAATATTTCAGAACGGGGACACATGCCTGTTCCCTATTATGAAACTTAAGCAAACAAAGAATGATGTGAGTAGGAGAATTGTAGTTACTGAAGAATGTTATTGAATTTCACCGAATGTACATAGCCCTTCATCCAGCAGCAGCAAAGATCGCCGTCTCTTTTATGCATATCTCAATGGAAAATGTATCAATCAGGTTGTGGGAAAATCAGTTTTACATAAAGTACCTGAAACGGTAGCTATTTTTTTAAATTGAAAATTCTAACTTAAATACAGGTCATTCATTTCGAAGATCGTCTGCTACACTTTCAGTTGAATCTGAGGAAGACTTGATGACACTAAAGAAACATGGCGGTTGGAAGTCATCAACGGTCGCTGAAGGGTATGTTGATGTATCGGTGGCACACAAGACAGAAATAGCTGATAACGTGTTTAAAAAGTGTGGAAGTGCTGAAATAACACCCGATTTGCGACAAGGTAACTACATCAACGGTAGTTGTGTATATGGCAGAGAAAAATATAATTTCAACAAAAGAAAATTTGACTGTTGTACCGAATAGTTCAAGGAACATGTCATTCCCAAGTAGCTCACCTATATTGATAAAATATTGATACAATATTGTGAACATATTGGCGAAATATTTGAAATGCAATATTGGCGAGAAAAAAAATGTGAACATTCGGCGATATTGGTCCAATATTACTTGAATAATATTGGCGAAATAACTGATATTGGCCTCAAAATGTTCGGCGATATTGGTACAATATCGCTGATACAATATTCTGACAATATTGGCACAATATTCAAAAGTTATATTGCCGAGAGGTAAAATGTGAACATATTGCGATATTGGTCGAATATTGTTTGAATATTTTAGAAATAGTTTTGGTGAAATATTCTTGAAGCTATAATGGCCTCAAAATATTTATCGATATTGGTACAATATCATTTGGATATATTGGTGGATGTCAATATACCTTGGTAAATTATTAAATGTCTTTTAGTTGATGAAGGTGACACCAGAGTCTGCCTTTTCATCGCCATAACCACTGAGTGATCTGTCTTGAAACAAGTTGTGAGAAGTATTTAATATACTTTCGTAGTTTTTAGAAGACGTTCCATATGTAGAGCCACCTAGCGGATTTTTATCTAGGTTTGATCATGATATAATTTCAATATGTTTTATTGAATATTCGGCCAATATTCAAATTTCATCTCAATCTGGATGTAGGAAACAATATGAAGACAATATTGTTTTAACGATATCGATAAATATTATTGAACCAATATTGAACCAATATTGACCCAATATTGATTAATAATATTTGTTGAATATTGGCGAAATGATATTCAACAAATGTGTTATCACACTGGGAGATACAATCAAGTTTTTATTCCTAGAATCGATATTAGGGGAATATTGGGATTGCGATATTTATTCTAGATGTTTAAAACGATTTGAAGACAATATTGTTTTATCGATATTGGTAAATATCAGTCAACCAATATTGACTCAATATGAGTTATTGCATTTTGTCAAATAAAGTGGAAATGATATTCAACCAATATTCTAACAAACTTGGAAATACAATATAGTTTTTTTCCCCTATAATCGATATGACTGGAATATTTGGATTGCAATATTTATTCTAGATGTGGAAAACAATATATAACCAATATTGTATTATCGATATTGGTAGAAATTATTCAACCAATATTGACCCAATATTTCGTGTGATAATCTACATTCAAAACTAGTTCAACCAATATCCCACCAATATTATTAATATAATATTGTTTTTTGAATATTCATCCATATTGGACCAATATTGATTTTAAATTTACAATATATCTATATTGGCCCAATATGGAACCAAGATTCAGCCGATATGATGTGCTACCTGGGTTCATGCAATGCACATATACAGTTCAATTATTTTATTTTTACCCGTGCGTCATCATTGTAATGCATATGAAATAAGTCGAGAAATTTTAGTCAAAACAAAGTCTAAATGTAAAACGACGTGGCTGATATCCCGATAAAAATTACAACGTGTAGATAATGAGATAAGATAATGAATTATTAAATTAACTAAATTAACCAGGCATAGTCTAAAAAAGAGTTAAAATATATTGTGAATGTTTTTGGTCTTTATTTATAGAATTAAGTAAGGTTTTTTTCTCAATAGGGTTTCCACCCTCTGAATTACTGTTGTGTGAATATCCCGGTAATACGGAATTACAGTCACATATATCAATTGTGGGGTTAGAAATTTCAAAGATTATTTGTGATAAAAACACATTGTATTGTACTTACTTTGAAATTAATGATTGAAAGAGACGTTTAGTTTTGAAAAAAACTGTATTTATAATGTGTCTGACTGCAAAACGAAGTAAAAGTGGTGACAAACAATCCCCAATGACAGAAAATAATGACGTGATTATATAATTCTTTGCTTAGAAATATCAACAAATTTTGATTCGCTCATAGCGGTTGATAGACAGAGATGTTACATAGAGGGTGTGTTATTTCTTAGATCATAAATTGATGATGCATGGGTAAAGGTAAAATAATTCAACTGTAATAATTTTACTTTTGATGCAAAGGAAATGTAACTTTTGTATGAAAAAATATTCTAAAACTGAATATTTACGTTTACTTTTGTGTATATATGGGTCAAAATTTTGTAATTATGTTATTTCTATCATGAAAACTGAAAAATTTGGATTACCGTGGCGGCTGAATTTTATATCAGTTTTAATTGTTTTTTTATTGAGTTATAGGAATCACATACATTCTGAATTGATTTTCAACTTTTCGAGTTTTAGACGTGGTTTTGTAAAAAGTGCAAAAACTTTTATTCTTGAAAAAAATATTGTTGGAATGTATAAAAATGCCAACTGAATTCACCAATGTCAAAGAAACTATCGCTTCAATAGTATCTATCAGCAGTAAAATAATTGGATATAATCAATGGCTTCTACTGCGAATGTATTTAAACTAAAGACCAATAAGCCAAAAATAGAGCAAAATGGTAAAAACAGTCGCAACATGATCTGTTAAACTGTCTTTCTGTGCTTCAAACAATTCCCAATATTCACTACTTGCCTTCTGTAACAGCCACAACTGAAAAGACCGTCATCCAATGTAGAATTAGCAAATTTTGAAATTTTGGCAGAGGAATGACGATAAAAGCAAGGGACATTGATTCTCACTTAATTTACTAAAAATATAAAAAAGAAAGAGAAAAATATTTTCCAAAGTTTGCATGCTTTATATTCAAGTGTTTTATTAGTTATTGACTTCTATGAAAGTTACTAGTTTCTGGACAGTAATCGCTAAATTTTACTATAGCTTTAGTACAGTGACAGTCCAGAGGAATGATTTTTGATCACTTTGCTTGAACAAATAAAATATAAATAGTCGAAATTTGTCGAAAGTTTCTGAATGGGTGTATCGGGAAAGTATGTCTGAGTAGTACACCCCAATTATTACTCTTGTCTAAAAGTTTCCAATTTTTTTAATACGCCGGAATTTTGGAATTTTGACCCATATGTCCAGGAAAGAAATACTTTCCGGGGAAAAAGTAATTTTATTAAAAGTTATATTTTGTTACTAGTCAACATAGATAAAATGTCATGTTGCACTCTATTCAAAAATAGATTACTTTTGACATTCAAAAGTCATCAAAAATTATAAATTTTTTACTTTAGTATTGGAGAAATAGTTATTTATTATACAAGGGAAAAAAGTATTAGATTTTAGCTCGAGGTTGTGTTGTCTCCCGACGCGTCTGAATTTTTAAACTAGTAAGCTGTTGTACGTATAGCGACAATTAGACCAGCGTTGCTAAGGAAAACTTCAAAGTAATCAAACATCTGTCAGTTTAATTCTGTGATTTGATTTGAAAATTGCGAACTCAGTAACTGTTTAGTAGTTATTTTGAATAACATAAAGTTGAAAAATGTCTGATTCCGAGTTTTCTCTGATTCCACCGGAGTAGGTATAGAAGCAGCGAAAGTATAATAGCGTCACGAAAATTATTGCCAGCGGAAAATTAACGAAACCGCGTATTCAAGATTTATAGAATGTAAGATGAGAAAGACATGCAGTTCTTTCTCGGAGACGGTGTTATTGGCTTATTTTTCGGAACTGGCACAACAACAAAAGCCATCAACAGTGTGGTCGAATTATTCAATGATTAAAAGCATGTTACGATCCAATAATAATGTAGACATTTCAAAATATTTCAAGCTGATTACATTTCTGAAACAAAATGGTAAAGGTTACACGCCCAAGAAAGCTGCGATTTTTACGATTACACAAATTAGTGATTTTTTAAATAATGCACCCGATGAAGTTTATTTAATGGCCAAGGTTGTTGTTGTATGTGGGATTGCAGGAGCGTGTAGAATTTGTGAAATCAGCCAGGTACCATTAGATGATATCGAAGATTCGGGAAAGTTTTTAGTTGTGAAACTGAAGCAAACAAAGAACGATGTAAACAGAAGATTTGTTGTAACATTAAATTTTACCGAATGTACATAGCCCTTCGTCCAGCAGCAGCAAAGGATCGCCGCCTGCTTTATGCATATCGCAATGGAAAGTGTATCAATCAGGTTGTGGGTAAAAATCAGTTTTATAAGGTACCTGAAACAGTAGCTAATTTTTTTCAACTTGAAAATGCTAGCTCATATACAGGTCATTCATTTCGAAGATCGTCTGCTACACTTTTAGTTGAATCTGGGGGAGATTTGATGACACTAAAGAAACATGGCGGTTGGAAGTCATCAACGGTCGCTGAGGGCTATGTTGATGAATCGGTGGCACACAGGACAGAAATTGCTAATAAAGTGTTCAGAACGTGTGGCAGTGCTGAAATAACACCCGATTTGCGACCAGGTACATCAACGGCAGTTGTGTCCATGTCAGAAAAAAATATTATTTCAACACATGAAAATCCGACTGTTGTTCCGAATAGTTCAAGGAACATGTCATTCATGCAATGCAGATTCAATAATTGTACTTTTAATATAAAGGAAATGTAACTTATGTTCAAGAAAATATTCTAAACTTAAGTATCTTCCTTTATCTATGTGTGAATACGTCCGGTAAAAAAGTACTCACTGTTTTCCCGGGGAAAAAAGTAATTTCATGAAAAGTTATATTTTGTTACCTGGCAACAGAGATAAAATGTCAAATTTTTTTCCCGTCACGGAAAAAAGGATTTTTTTATACTTGAGCCATATTTTTTTAATAAAATCTAAACTAGGTACAACAAAATATCGACTAATAATCGTTTTCCGTTACTAAGGGCACTAAAAATCTCACAGTTCTCGAACTATTCCTACCTTCATTTTGCACTTTTGTTATAAAACAGGCACTACTGGTACTAATGAAAAAAGAGTGATACTCTCTAAACAAACCGGGATGATCTGATGATGGTGAAGCATCACACAGAAGCTTATATACTCAAAATGTGCAGATAGTGGGTGTACATCTACAAAATATTTCACTTTCATCCCAAAACCTTGCTATACCATCACTCTTGAAAAATCGGTTCACCCTACTCGACAGTGTGTTCCCCTCTCTTTTCTTCTTTATCGCCAACAGTAGAGTGTAACTCACACTTTCTGCGTGCATTGAAATAGTTCATCTTGATGGACTAGCTATTTGTCTTCGATATCGTTCAAATTAACATTTATGTCTCTTCCGCGCATTGGAATCGTTGCTAATAATAATAGTGTTACGTGAAATTACTATCATCAATTGTGGTCTTCAATTTGGTTATTACGCCGATTTTAAAAAGGAACTCCCATTGACTATAGAATTAAGTGAACAAACAAAGTCTCTTCTTCGAAAAGTTGGCATCATTCATACCTAAATGATTATTTCATTCATGATGAAACAGACCAATCAGACACCACCATTTTTCGAATATACTTTGTTTAAATAAGTGATTATTTCACAAGAGCTGTTTAATAGCGATTAAATTTTCTTCCTTCATATTGGTTTTCGTTGTGTTGTTTTTCAGGGATTCTTACAATTCTTGGCAACAGTTAATAAAAAACCAATAGTTTCTCAATCGTTTGAATGACCTAATATTGATATTCATCAGTGGAAACTCCATTTTCGATAGGATTTCTAGACAAATATTTTGACAGATGGCAACGAAAATACGTCAGAATTTCAAATGTTTACATGCAAAATTCAATTTATTTTCTAAGCAAAATCATGCTGAAAATATTTTGATAGTTTAATCGATTGAATTTATAGGTCTTGGGATATGACAAACGATTAATTTTGAAATTAGACTAGGGCATTGAGTTGGTCATTGAAAAACATGAAAAATCATCTACTCGAATGTGGTCACGTGACTTTCCATACCTGTCAAAAGCACAAACTATTTTTACACATTCTAGAGTATTACGCATATTTTTTAATTCAGTGTTAAATCAGATTATTGGGAGCTTGTTCTCAGTATGCACCTCTTTCAGCGGAAATGATGTTTCGATACCACTTTTGAGCGTGAAAGTTATAAACTCAGCTGAGCGGTTTATCTCCGTATTTATATCACTATGTTTTTTTTTAAAATTATTTACGGGTTTCCAATCAATATTTTCTAAGATATTTCTTAGGTTTTTCATGCCAGCATGGGTATTCACTCTTTTCTGCAGGGTTTTCTGTTGATATTAATAAATTGACCTTTGTGGTCTGACAAACATGGATCAACTATTCCACAGTTATACGATATATCCTCTAGATTGGTAGAATATTATCAAGACAGCTAGAGCTAGGTCTACTTCCAGGAATAATTCTTGTAATATCTGAGATTATTTCTTTCGTCTATTAAATATCAGTCATCAACCAATCATATGTTTGTTTCCTGTTTGACAGGACCAATCAACACGCTCTATTAGCGACTATTTACATGATGCACAATAGTCACCGACTATTCAGCATGATACTCATATCAAGGAGCCTGAGCATCTGACAGTACTCTAAATAAATACATATTAAACGTCAAATAAAATCAATCGTGTTGAAGCTGTATAAGAGAATGAATGTGGACCTTCTACGGTTAATACTGCAAGTTCTTCAAAAGCTGAACAAATGTCACAAATTATCCATGGTGGAAATGTCACATACAATAATTGTGTTTTTAATTTCAATTGATAAATTATAAAGATGGTGCTGTTTTTGTTTAGATTTTGTGCTTTGTTCTTGATATTTTGAATAAATTATTCCAAATTGTTTAATTTTCATTCATTCTTATGACTGATATAAAGAAGTAGTTTCAAGAAATAATCTTCACAAATATAACACGACCTTGATTAATTGTCGACTATTTTATTGCTGCTAAATTTCTCTTGTATTTATTAATTTTACTCGACATTATTTTGGCATTAATAATCAGAGATGAAAGCACTCGAGCTTCGCTCTCGGGCTCTCATCAGATTATTGATGCCAAAATAATGTCTCGTTAAATTATTATAAAATACAGTCGAAATTTAGATGCAATAAAAATAGTCGACTATTTATCAAGGTCTTGTTATATTACCCTTGATTATTATATTCAAGCCGAATGATGAGATAATATGGGTGAGTTCATTTACATCAGATGTGTTTGATTCAAAATGAACATTAAAGTCTCCTAATAATGTAACAGTATTATATTCTGATGCTATGAAAATGAGTAGTTTTTCCAGTCTTTGAAGGAAAATTTGAAAATTGCCGAAGGAGGACCTGTACACGGTAATTATAATAACTCCGGTGCCGGGCAACTCAATACCACAGAATTCCGCAGTTACTTCTTCGCAAAATGACTTCCACAGTTTTACCTTGAATTCCTGTTCTCACATATATGGGCACACCGTCATGAGTTGTGTGTTTTCTACAGAAATGAGATGACAGTATGAGATGACAGTTACTCTAAATGTTTCAAAGTGCACCCGACGTCGTCCGAACCAACTCGAGTTAACTTCGGTGCGATTTTCGACGCACTGGAAGCACTTAAATCGGCACATCTTGCAATCATGAGCAAAAATATGTTTTTCTCTAGACAATGAGATTTACTGCTAGAAAGGACCCCGCACATTTCTTATGGGAAATGGCTTTCCGTGAATTTGGCTGAATTTTTGGTATGTTGTAGTTCTTGATGAGCTGATCAAAAGTGTTCATAGCCACAAACCTCAAAAATGGACAGTTTTCGAGATACGGAGCTTTCAAAATGGATTTTTTAATTTTTTTGTAGTATTTGCCCATCAATCGGGAAGCTTTCATTTGTTGTTGGGATGGAATTTAAATGTTCGGCGCCCAGAACCCGACTGAGGAATGGTATTTCTCAATTACATTTGGCACCACCATCAATAATTTTTCATACACTGCTCCACACTAGACATGAAATGAGTTACTAATTCCAAGATCTTCTATCCAACTTTTCATGCTACAAGATAACGCCAGAATGATTCATATTTTCAAAAAACAACATGTGTTGGGTATTCTCTGGAATAACTGATTCTAGATATATCTTATGTCCAGTAATATCAAATATGCTTTCCAAAATTTTCATAACGAGTCTCAGAGAGCTTTAATGGGAGAAAATGGAAAAATCATAATCATGTATCGTCAGAGATAATAATTCTGATCACTATTAATGTCATTTACATATAATGTGTCATTTATTCCTCACAAATCTCGATAATCAGACAATGGTGTGCCAAGACATTTTTCTCAGGCTGGCTCTAAATGGATGATAGCATCTCACATCCAAACGAATCCGTGAAAGTGTCTGCATCTTTGATACCTTGTAGTACTTTCCAGGTAGAATAAGGAAGTTTAGATGATGGAAGCAAACTATGAATGGAACTTCCGATATTTGCCCCCGAACTCTTGAAACTACTATAATTTTTTATAAATCAAAGTTTACACAAATAAATGAATTCTATCTGTTCATATGATTTTTGGTAAAATGAATGAGTAGATCATTCAAAAACATTATAATAGTAAAAGTAGCATTCATAATAATACTAATAATAATAATGATATTATATAAAAAATAAATAAACTATCTTAGCAACCTCAAGAAATCATTTAAAATATTATGAGCCAGATCATGGGTAAAGTGATTTACTGGTAACATATAAATAACTATAATTATATCAACGAACCTAAGTCATAAATCATTTCAAGAATATAAAGAAAAAATAAATCCGCTTCGCTTATGATATTTCAAATGATTTTTTGAGATTGCCAAGATAGATTATTATTGTTTTTTATTCAATATCATTATTATTATGACTTTTACTCCTACTATTACATTGTTTTTGATTGATCTATTCATTCATTTTGCAAACGATCAAGAGTAGATACTCAATTATAAGTGTAAACTCTAACATGCAACATTTATAAAAAAATTGTATTTTCAATAATTCGGTGGTAAATATCGAAAGCTCCATTCATAGTTTGCTACCAATACCTGAACTTCCCTATTCTAACTGGAAAGTACTACAAAGTAAAGATGCAGACATTTTCACGGATTTGTTTGGCTGTGAGATGCTATCATCCATTACGAGCCACCCTGAGGAAAATGTCTTGGCACACCATTGTCAGATTATCGAGATTTGCAAGAAATAAACCACGTAATCTCATGTAAATGACATCGATAGTGATCACATTTGTAGTCTCTGTGAACACAGTATTATGATTTGTCCATTTTTTCCATCGAAGCTCGCTGAGCCTCGTTATGAACATTTTGGAAAACATGCACGATATTATTGGACATTAGATATATTCAGTATCAGTTATTATGGTCTCTCTTCAAAAAATACCCAACATATGTCGTTTTTTGACAATTAAAATTATACTGGCGCTATCTTGTAGCATAAAAAGATGTATGGAAGATCTTGGAAATAGTACCTGATTTCATAACCAGTGTGGAGCAGTGTATGAAAATTGTTTGATGGCGGTACATAACATAACTGAGAAAGACTATTTCTCAGTCGGATTGGGGGCGCCAAACACTCAAATGCCATCCCATCAAGAAATAAGAGCTATCGGATTGATGACCAAATACTACAAAAAATGGAAAAAATCCATTTTCAAATCTCCATATCTCGAAAACTGTACATTTTTGAGCTTTGTGGCTATAGACACTTTTGATCAGCTCATCAAGAACTACAATATACAAAAAATTCAGCCAAATTCACGGAAAGCCATTTCCCATAAGAAATGTGCGGGGTCCAAAGGACAAGACATTTTCCTCAGGGTGGCTCGTAATGGATGATAGCATCTCACAGCCAAAGAAATCCGTGAAAATGTCTGCATCTTTGATACTTTGTAGTGCTTTCCAGTTAGAATAGGGAAGTTCAGGTATTGGTAGCAAATTATGAATGGAACTTTCGATATTTACCACCGAATTCTTGAAAATACAATTTTTTTACAAATGTTGCATATTAGAGTTTACACTTATAATTGAGTATCTACTCATGATCGTTTGCAAAATGAATGGATAGATCAATCATAAACAATGTAATAGTAGGAGCAAAAGTCATAATAATAATGATATTAAATAAATAACAATGATAATCTATCTTGGCAATCTCAAAAAATAATTTGAAATATTATAAGCGAAGCGGATTTATTTTTTCTTTATATTCTTGAAATGATTTATTACTGTGTTAGGTTCGTTGATATAATTATAGTTATATGTTACCAGTAAATCACTTTACCCATGATCTGACTCATAATATTTTAAATGATTTCTTGAGGTTGCTAAGATAGTTTATTTACCTTTTATATAATATTATTATTATTAGTATTATTATGAATGCTACTTTTACTATTATAATGTTTTTGAATGATCTACTCATTCATTTTACCAAAAATCATATTAACAGATAGAATTCATTTATTTGTGTAAACTTTGATTTATAAAAAGTTATAGTAGTTTCAAGAGTTCGGGGGCAAATATCGGAAGTTCCATTCATAGTTTGCTTCAATTATCTAAACTTCCTTATTCTACCTGGAAAGTACTACAAGGTCAGTGGCGGATTTATAGATTTGCCGCCCGTAGGCTATTCAATTTTTGCCGCCTCTAAATTTTGATATCTTAGTCCACAATCATATCAATTTTCTATCAATAAAATTCCAACTTTATAATTTGTGCTCCATCATCCTCGTTACATCAACTTTTCCCATATAGTTATTATTATTGAGAACTATGGTACCGTGTTAGATCCTTGATTATTTTTACAGCAAAGAATTATCAAAAAACATTATTTTAAGGAAAAAATATCTCAATCGTATACCACTTTTAAAGTAAGGTAAGGTATGTCTTAAAACTATACAATACTTACAAAATATGAATTAAGCTTACGTAAAAAACATACATTTGGCGAACGTTGATTAACATTTATTATTACACTCACAGTTTAAAAACAATACAATAAATATATCTTTTCTTTATTATTTGTTAGCATTATGATTTAAGTTAAATTATAAAAGCATTACAATACTTTTTTGAGACTTTGAATTCACAAAATCATTTATTATATCGTCGTACGAAATCTTGTTCATTAGCTCTGACTCTTCTCTACTCTTCTCTGCTCTGACACTTAAATTTTTTTTTAATATACTTGTTTAACTGGAGAGAAGCCGTTGAATAAAAAATTGCAGCTGAGTATTGTTTTATCTTATTATAATTAATTCATTCCGATTGGCATTTTCTGAAAAAGTTGGCTTTGCGAAAAAGTTATCAAATATACTGATGTAAACATTTAATTTAAATAATTCGTGTACGACATGAGCGCTTAAGGCCTGCTCATTTGGATTTTCCAAACTTTTTCTTACTGCAAATAAAATAATTAACTGATAAAATGTATCAATTTTCTAATGAGCAAATTGTCTCACTTCATATTTTGTGGAGGGAATTTTTTTATTGTCAAGTCACAGTCGTTTAACTATCAGTTATTTGATTAATATGATCTCTATAAGATATTGAACTAGTTTTTTATTTAATAAAAATTAGTCAATTTTAGTCAGTATTTTTATTAGACCATCGATATTATATCGATTGAATTGGGTAAGCAGATCTCATAATTATTAGGTACAAGGAGAAAAAATTATAGCAGTTATCAGTGAAGAATATTTGTAAAAATTACTAAATTTCGATTATAATATCGAATCGCGATATTCTAAAAGTTTATAATCATTAATGTATAATTAGTAAAGCGTTTAGGAATTGTTCATGCAGAGATGTTGAAATATTTATTAATTAGCACTGTATATGAGAATATTTCGATTTTTGTTAAATATTTCAATTTCTCTCCAATTTTCGAAATTCGTATTATGTGTGTGTATAATAATTTTTTTTTTTAATTTGTAAACCGAAATAATAAATTTATGAACTGAATTTGCCGTCCCTTAAAATTTGCCGCCCTAGGCTCCAGCCTACTCAGCCTGCTGGTAAATCCGTCACTGTACAAGGTATCAAAGATGCAGACATTTTCACGGATTCGTTTGGATGTGAGATGCCATTTAGAGCCAGCCTGAGAAAAATGTCTTGGCACACCATTGTCAGATTATCGAGATTTGTGTGGAATAAATGACATGTTATATGTAAATGACATTAATAGTTATCAGAATTATTATCTCTGATGATACATGATTATGATTTTTCCGTTTTTCCCCATTAAAGCTCTCTGAGACTTGTTATGAAAATTTTGGAAAGCATATTTGATATTACTGGACATTAGATATATCTAGAATCAGTTATTCCAGAGAATACCCAACACATGTTGTTTTTTGAAAATATGAATCATTCTGGCGTTATCTTGTAGCATGAGAAGTTGGATAGAAGATCTTGGAATTAGTACCTTATTTCATGTCCAGTGTGGAGCAGTATATGAAAAATTATTGATGACGGTGGCAAATGTAACTGAAAAATACCATTCCTCAGTCGGGTTCTGGGCGCCGAACATTTAAATTCCATCCCAACAACAAATGAAAGCTTACCCATTGATGGGCAAATACTACAAAAAAATTAAAAAATCCATTTTGAAAGCTCCATATCTCGAAAACTGTCCATTTTTGAGGTTTGTGGCTATGAACACTTTTGATCAGCAAATCAAGAACTACAACATACCAAAAATTCAGCCAAATTCACGTAAAGCCATTTCCCATAAGAAATGTGCGGGGTCCTTTTGCATGGAGCATCTTCAGAGGCCAGAAAACCTAATTCTCGAAGGGAAGACTTTTTGGCAAACTCTTCACTCCTTCCCACCCCTTTGAATTCCCTCTTTCTTTTCTGTTCATTCCTGGTAATCTCTTTCGTAGGTCGGAAAGGGTTAAATGTTGGCCAAAAAATCTTCCCTTTGGAAAACAGGTTTTCTGGCTCCTGCAAAATTTGGAAGCCTAAGATTGAACCCAATTGAATTTTTCGAATTTTCAACCGCTCCTGCGATTTTTTTAATTTGTTCATTTAGTCAACCCCGAAGCAGGGCTCTGCTGAAAGTCTTCCAAAGCCATCTGAAGGAAATGGCGGAGTCGCCACAATAAAAAATATTTTGAATTCCACTCAGATTCCAGTTTTGGGAAATTGAAAGAAAATTTTGTCAGGTGTCAGGTGATCCAGGACTCGATGTGTTCTGGATGTTCCACAATCAATGTAATGAGTAATACCAGCATATGCCCAAAGAAATTACCAGTTTCTATATTTTATTGAGATCGTAGATTTTTTTACTGATCGTATCAGTATTTCTGGTCTATTCGTGAAGTACGAAAACAGTGATATATCCATTATAAGGACAATAGGTCATGAACATGTATGAAAATGGACATTCTGAAAAGATAGCATCAACGCTACATTTGTCGGTCCCAGGCCAAAACCGCGAATGTGCAAATTTCAGGGTTCTGACTTCAATACGTAAAATACCATTATTTTTCACTGCTTTATAATACTTTGGCAACGGTTGCTATTAACAGACCCATAACGCCCAGGGCGTTATGGAGGGCATTATGAATCGTAACGCCCGCTAAATGTTTTTTTCTGTGGTTCAATAAATTAATTATTCAGAAAAGTTTCATTTATAACTGTACATAAAAAGGGACTAATCATTTTCCCTCAAATAGAAATTACAATTTTCAAATGTTTCTGAAAAATTAGTACCAAATTTGAAGTTCTGTGAGTTCACCGATGATGAACTCCTCAATATGCATTCGGTTTCGTTCGGAACGTTAACATTTTCTTTTTCGGAAACGGAATGGGCTATCATTGTAGCAATTTTGTTTTTCGGCGAGATACTTTCTTCAATATAGCTCTCCGCTACCGTACTACTCTTCCATTTTCCATGTAATTTCAGTGTTTCAAATGAAGCACCACCTTGAACAAGAAGCGTTGACGACGTTCGGCGTAGATAATGTCTGGTGTACCTTTCGGGTTTTTCAAATCAAGGTATCTCGCTTGATAGAAGGAACACTTCCTATAGTATTTTTACCTACGGGTAACTCAATGCATTTATTATTTCTGTAGGTTAAAAAAACCCCACGTTGTTTACATCCTTTTGGTCGTAGTGCAATGTACTTTTTTCTCCAAATGACATTAAAAACGGACTTTTAATGACACTTAGAAGTTGTACTTTTAAGGCCTGGGCAGAAAAAGTCCACTTTTACTGCCTAGGCAGAAAAAGTTCGTTCAATTTCTTTGAAAGATCGGAAAAATAGACATTCAGCACATTTTCAGAGAAAGATCCTATATTTTTCTTCTGTCTACATTCCATGAATCTGCTGTATGTGAGTTCATATACAGTTCTTGATTTTTCCTGTAAAAGGTTAAATTCCACATCTCGCGCCTGGTCTCTTATCTCCGGTGGTGTTAATTGCATCAATTCATCCTCACTTTGCAGTAAATCCATTTCTAACATGACAACTTTTCAAAATTGACAATGACAAAGTAAACAGTAAACAAACATATTGAACAAACATTATCAGCGGTAAACATAGTAACGCAGGGCCCAGTTACCTTTGATAAAATAATTTAGTTATTTGGATGTTGATAATGAAACGCAATTTAAATATGAAAAAGTCGATTTTGCGTGGAATTGGAACAAATTTGATGAAAAATTATATGTTTCACACGGCAGAAAAGCAGATTCAATGCCTTGGCTGGTTTCATAGCCTCGCTAAGCTCGGCTATGAAACGCCAGCCGCGGCATTAAATCTTGTGCTTTTATGCCTAGTAAAACAAATAACTATTCAACTAAGTTCAAGGCTCCTATTTCGCTTTCTTCAACAACGGTGAAAGTTTTTGAGGTGCATGTCTTGGTTTCTGGTACCTTTATCAGTAAAACGGCTCCTCTGTCTTCAATGTCATCAATTGTCATCTTGACCACTTCATCACGTCTCAAGCCTCCAAATACGCCCATTACCAGAACAACTTTGTGTAGCAGAAATGTATCATCTGGAGTTTTTCTTATGAAAACTAATACTTGTCCACCTTCCAACACCTTTGATTTTTTAGGAATGTATCCTTTTGATTCAACTTTCAGAAAGGCTATCAGTTGACTGAATGTTGATTGATATACAGGCCGTTTCTTTTATCATGTGGTAACATTGATATATTCTAAACCGTAACAGATATGAAGACGATTAAATGGGAGAAAAGGTAACTATTGTGGAGAACAGTACAATGGTCAAAGAAAATTTACAGGGAGTCTCGCCCTTCCCGAGTTATACAGGGAAAACTAAAAATGCTGTTATTTGTTTTTTACGAATAGAATTGTTATTTCTGAAAATATAAAAAAATGCAAAAAAAAAGTTTTAATGTATTCTAAATGTACTATAAAAATGTAACAATGAATCTTTGATTAAACGTTTCGTGTCAACACGGCCACCATCAACATTTCTTTTCAAATACGGACCTGTCTGTTTTAGTACAAATATTGATAAAGCGATAAAATCACAATTCAGTGGTACATCACACTTGATATTTTTATAACGTTTCATTTAAAATAACTAACATCATCAGTGACAACAATTTTTAATTACGGTCCTGTCGTTAGGTCGTTTATGGATTCCACAAAACCTAACTCTCCGATATAAAAATTATCAGTGACGCTTTGAATAAATGTATCTATTAAAATTATGTTTACACTATAATAAAAGATATCTGTAGTTTCAGAGACGAACGATAGCAATTTACCTCGGAAATAAACTTACTTAAGAGTAGAAGAAATCAAACAAACAGAAAACAATTTATTTCATATTGAATTTTTGAGTGAAAATAACACCAATACAGAAAATGAATTCTTCATGATAACCTACATTAAATGCTCGAATTGCCGACCTCTTTGTTGAATGCACATAAGTTGTCTGTCCATACAATTTCTGTGGCAATTTTCTAGCATGATGGGTGTAATGCTATTACATGTATCTCTTATTTTTTGTTTGAGATGGTCGATATCTGTACTGTTGTCGAAAAAACTTCATCCTTTATGTATCCCCAGACAAAAAAATCTAAAGGAGTCAGGTCTGGGGATCGAGCTGGCCAGGCAATTGGTCCATTGTTTCCAATCCATTTTCTTGGGAATATTGCATCTAAATGTTCCCTTACTATTGCTGCATTATGGGGAGGGGCACCGTCTTGTTGAAAATATTGTATTTCACGGCGGATGTTCAGTGGCAATTCATCTAAGTAGCCATCAAACTCATTGGATAAAAAATGTAAATACATTCCACCATTCAAATGCTCGTCGTAAAAGGAAGGACCTGGTATGTTCCCAAAATTCCCAACCAAACATTTATTCCGAACCTTTCCTGGAAATTGGTTTCTCTATGTAAATATTCATTTGTATTATTCCACCTATAATGGATGTTTCTGTTAAACCAACCATTGTTGGTGAATTTTGATTCATCCGTCCATATTACTTTATTACAAATATTTCCAACTTCCCTATTTCTACGTCTCAACCACATCGCAAATCGTACTCTCCTTCCGTAATCCCTTTCATTGAGGTGATGAACTTTGCGTATCCTGTAGAATTTGTATTTGTTCTTTTTCAAAATATTTCTGGTAGATTTTACAGAAATACCTAGTTCGTGGGCAATTTCTCGTAAAGAACAATCTTGATTAGAAATATTTTTGTAACTGACCAATCCAAAATTGAAACAAAATATTTTCGTCACTTTGTTAATCTTTATGAAGTAATATTTGCTTACCTAAAACATTTATTTGGTTCCGCATACTTCCAGTAACAACACATTTTCTAGTTTTATTTCTATCAAATGCACCACAGTCTCTCAAATTTCTTTCTAATCGTCTAAACATTTGAATGTTTCGAATACGACGATTTGGTTATAGCTCACCATACATATTTTTTGCCAAAAGAGGATTTCTATTTGATTTTGCATAAACAAATAGCATATCAGTCCTTTCGTCATTTGAATACATCTTTGATATGACTGAGTGTATAAACGACTGACAGTTCTTAACACGTATCAACAACTCATTTATTTGTCCTGCCATAGAAACCAAGCAAAGCCTACTTGTTTAAAAATGGTAAATGAAGTGAGATGCTATTTAATTGTACCATATCACACAATAGTCGTATTTTGACCAAAAACTAATATTTTCGTTACTTCCAGGATTGAGAATTATAGAAATATTCAGTATGATAATTGATTCAGAAGAAATCAGCCTTGAAACAAGGATTTCTGTAATACAAAAATGCCCAAGAAGGAAAAATACGAATGTTCGTTGTGTTCGGGTATCTTCCTATCGAAATTATTGGGTGAAGTCTGAAGTATGCCAATAGTTGAATAGGTTTTGAAGAAATCAAAATAATTTACAAAAGAACTAACGACAGGACCGTAATTAAAAATTGTTGTCACTGAGGATGCTAGTCATTTTAAATGAAACGTTATAAAAATATCAAGTGTGATATACCACTGAATTGTGATTTTATCGCTTTATCAATATTTGTACTAAAATAGACAGGTCCGTATTTGAAAAAGAAGTGTTGATGGTGGCCGTGTTGACACGATACGTTTAATCAAAGATTCATTGTTACATTTTTATAGTACATTTAGAATACATTAAAACTTTCCTTATAAATTTTTTTATATTTTCAGAAATAACAGTTCTATTCGTAAAAAACAAATAACAGCATTTTTGGTTTTCCCTGTATAACTCGGAAAGGGCGAGACTCCCTGTAAATTTTCTTTGACCATTGTACTGTTCTCTACAATAGTTACCTTTTCTTCCATTTAATCGTCTTCGTATCTGTTACGGTTTAGAATATAGCAATGTTACCACATGATAAAAGAAACGGCCTGTATTAATGTTTTCTTTAACAATCAATGCTGATTTCAGCTGTGAGTATTTGATCCACAGACTATTTGCACTATATTTCTCAAACTGAAATATTGTAAAATAAATAAAAAATATTAATATTTTTCATGAGATAAACTCACCAGTTCCTGGAAGTATGCCATTAAGACAGTTTCATTTACGGTATTCACTCTGTTTTCATCTTTTCATTTCAAAAAATGGTCATACTCCTTCTCGTATAAGTATTTGGATTTGACAGGCATTAAATTTCTTAACGCGTTTCAGCTTTGAGCGCCACATTCTGTGGGATCTCCATAATTATTATGAACACAACCGTTTTTAGTTTCCTCCACTAACAAGCTTGTCAATTCTTACAAAAATGCAGCGTCATTTTATTAAATAAACAACCCTTAGCAACCTCTTCAATGTTTCCATGGCAATTGCATAGAAGCTCACTTGTGCTCAGTTGCCGAACAGAACGCAGTAAATACTATGAGAAGAAATGTATGAAGTAAACAACGTCGTTTGAGATAATTTTTTCGTGAAAAATAAAATCTTTTATGCACCACGAGCGTTACTAGATCCTAACGCCCATCGGGCAACATTCATCTCTCGTGCCAAAGGCCCTTTGCTGAATGATACCATCCGGGCGTTAGGATCTATATAACACGCTTGGTACATAAATAGCTATTTTCTACCAAAATTTTCAATGCCAAACTCACGAATGTGCTATTATGTTGTCTACACTGGGAGATTTTTTTCCGCTCCCACTATTTAATTACCGCCCGTTTTAACGGGAATTTATCTTCGAGTGGAATTTTGCATACCAAGTGTTATTTCACCTTGGATATTTACTCTGAATAACGCTGTGCACTTCTTCGATGTAACTTTACGTTGTGACATAATTTTACGATAGAACTTTACATTGTTATATTACTTCAAAACAAAAATTTGCATTAGAGTTTTACATTGTAATATTACGGTTTGATTCTCTAACGTAAATAATTTGCAGTATAATTTTACATTGTAATATTACGGTTTGATTTTCTAACTATAGAAAAATACACCCCGATGTGATTTTGCTATGGAATTTCATAATGTGGAATTTCATTATCATGAATTTATACAGTAAGGTCCTAAATTAACGGATACATTCATTTTCTACCATATTAGAAATATTCTTGAAGAACCCTGAAATACATCGATTTATGTTTTCGAAAAGACACTCTGTGACATAAAAAATACCCATCTTTCACCCTCCTCAAAGTGACAGCCACCCCACCAATTTTTTATAATGAAATAGGGGGTCAAGTGGTCAAGGGTATTCAATTGTCTATACACCCATGTCTATTCTTTTGAATTTTTGCGTCATAACAATATTAAATTTTAAAATGTTAAAAATGTTCACGAATACTATTGAATTCACTGTATATTCAATGCACTCTAATTTTTTTTGGTTCATTTACCAACTGTTATTTGTTATACGTGATACACGACTGTATAGACAATTGAATACCCTTCGAAATGACGTATCACTTGACCGACTATTTCATTTAAAAAAATTGGGAGGGATTTTTTTTATGTCACAGAATATCTTTTTGAAAAAATGAATTGATGTGTTCCAGGAGTTTTCTTGAAAATGTATAATAACGTAGAAAATGAATTTATCCGTTACTTTAGGACCTCCCTTTATATTTTTTCACTGTATGGGTAGGTACATTTTGACTTTCATCCAACACACAATAGATGTATACATCAATTTGAGAAATTTGTCTCCTGGGTCACCAAGTCACTTTTATATATTATACCCAATTTACGTTTCTCTAATAAAACTAGCATCATCAAGACTGATACTAGTCTCCAGATGAGTATTTATAGCAATAAAGTGTTTTGGCGAAGTAGAGATGTATTGCTCAAATTTTTGAAGAAACCAACTTTTCCAAAATCCTCAACATTTTTCGATCCGCTTCTATACCTTCATTAACCACTCTGGCTGGGTGACAGACATTTTGAATCCGTATTATCTGGGTAAGAATCGTCTAGCATACTTCTTGTAGGTACTAGAAAACAAAAATTGAATCTGTGGCGTTCAGTAGTAAAACACAAATTCTATGGTTTATAAGTATAAACAGATTCTGTCCTTATTTTTATTATCTTACGATATCACGGTCAATTATGTACAGTTGTCTTTAATAATTGGAAGTAAAAATAAATTTCAAACATAAACTGAATATTTAATTCCAATATAACAAAAAACTGAAAACATTTTCGAATACATTGCATATTATAAACTAACATTAATCATTAATATATTATAAAGATTTATGGGCTGGTCTTCCTATTCAGTGCGGTTCTCCTAAAAACAAAAAAAGTGGTATGATACAACAAGCCAAAGACTTTCCATCGTCTTGTTAATTCTTGAAACAGTTAGGACAGAGACCAATAAAATTCAATTTAAATTATCATAGAATATGAACTATTATTCGACAGCTAGATGCTTTCTAGTCGGGAAAATGTCATTTTACAATGATGAAACAAGTACTTGTGGAGTTTTTGGTGTACGTTGTTTTTTTTTGAGAATTCGAATTTTTGGGAACAAGTGTCACAAATAAAGACAGCCAATATTTTCTAAAAAAAGTAAGTATATATGTTAAAAAAAACTACCGAGGAATTTATTGGTTTCTCCATAATTTGGGATTCATTATTCGAAAGTTACACGTTTCAAAACATATAATAACCTTTCGAAATCAAAAGTTTTGATGCGATTAAGTAATTTTTCATATGTAGGTACTCAATTCAACATATGATATCGGTGTTTCCCACAAAACACATCGTGATTTTGAGGATATATTTCTTAATTTCATTAGATATTTAGATATTATGAAGAAGAAACCTGAATGCAATCTCGTAAATATCATGTAATGATTTTAATAAAGTTCACTTACCTTGTATTGGTGACGCAATGCACAAAATACACTCATTATTTATTACTTATTACTTGCAATACCTCAATACCTCAGTTGGTCTCAAAAAAGAACAGGAACGTGTAGGAGCTGACTTTACCCTGTGGATGCGTAATTTTACAAGCAACGCGAAAATTTACGCCAAGACGGATGTACATTCCAGTTGCAGGTGGATGTTCTCATAGTCGAGGGATATTCACACAATTATGTTCAGTATATCAAAGGAATTTTACGCGCTGAATGAAATATCATTTCAAGTGAGTATAGATACATCTTGCAGTTAAAAATTGAATGATGGAAGTAAGATTCCCATGAATCTGTAATAGTGTTCCACTTTCAGCATTGAAAATACATTGCAAATTTAAAACAATTTTCTCAGTGTACTGTGAGCGAGAGTGAATTTGCGAATGTGAAAATTTACCAAGGTTTAAAGCAAGACGCATGAATATTCTTGAAACTCTTCTCATTCGAAATGACAAATTGCACATTCGTGGTTTTCCAACGAACTATCACACTTGTCTAAAACGATTGATTCAAGAAATACAGGTACTTCAATATCCTTTATCCCACGACGTCTGGAGCTAGCAATTGCCAAATTATTTAGGTTTAGGGTCACCCTGTATGTAGAAAATAGTATATTGCGTTATTAGTGTGGAAAGTGACCCATTTCACATGAGTGGGAGAATGTTGTCACGAGGCACCAGCCGAGTGCGACAATCCCACGAGTGTGAAATGGCACTTTCCACACAAGTAATGTACACTATTTTTCCTACGACCACTTTACTTTGAAAATTTGGGAATTTTACTTACAAAAGATTTTTGCTTAGAATTGTAGAAATTAAAAGTAATATTATTATTACAATTAGTAAATTGTAATGGACTTTGCAATGAGGAGTTAGACAGATTTCTCTCTGTTATTTGTACACTATGTGCAGTAGTAGACTCGATGTCAGTTTCTCGAATAGGCGGAGTGACGGCTTTCGAAGTACTGCTGATGGCACCCATAATTTTATTTGCAATATTTAACCTGTTAGTAGCAGAATCGTCGGTATATTCTTCTGCGACTTTGGACGATTTCCAACCCCCATGTCTATTCAGAGAAGTAAGATCTCCTCCTGCATCCACTAATATAGTAGCAGAAGAACGGCGAAATGAGTGCCCCGTGTATTTTTCAGGGTCCTTTAGATTTAAAAATTTAGGCACAACTCTGGGTATTTTTCTAATTTTGTTAATGCTTACTACTTGTTTTGTGCATTTTTCTCTATAGTTGTGAAAAAAGCGGTCTTAAATTGGCATATTTTTATACAGGGTGTATCTAAATAACACCGAAAAAATTAAAGGGGTGATTCTGTGATGAAAATTAATGTGAGTGTTGGTATACAATTTTTTTAAAAAACCCTCCCCGGAAAAGTTACACCCCTTCGAAAATAAAAAAAAAATGGTTTTTATTTTTTATTTTCCCTGTATATCAAGCTAAAGACACGAAACTTGGTAAACATTATCTGTCAATAAGAGTACACTTTTTGAAATTTTTTCAACCCTGAAGTATGCTTAGAAGGGGTTGATTATTTCAACCCCTAAGATATATTTTCCTGCAACTTTTTTTTAGATGAAAATTTTTTCTTTAAAAAAGTATGACTGAAAAGCCCAATTCATTGACTAACTTTTTTAACTCTACAAGTTTTTTTCGAAAACTTAAGCATTTATGAGAAAAAAATAAATAAGCTCATGTAAAATAGTATTTTATTAAACAATAGCCAACCAAATTATGATTATGAGACTTCTACAACTAAAAACAAAAGTGAACAAACAATGAACAAAAACCTGTCGAATATGGACAATACAATTATAATAAATGTTGAAAATGACCGCCTTCAGCTTCAATACAAGCATCTACCCTTTTCCTCATAGAATTGCGTATACGATGAAATATTCCTGGAGAATTTCTTATAGTTTCACACCCTGGTACAATGCGGTTTCGCAGATCATCGATATTTTCAACTGGGTTTGTGTAAATCAAAGATTTCAGATATCCCCATATGCAAAAATCCAAAGGATTAAGGTCAGGGGAGCGGGCTGGCCAGTTTACAGGTCCTCCTCGACCTATCCATTGATTGGCATACACCTCATCCAGGTGAGTTCTTGCACGTATACTAAAATGAGCTGGTGCACCATCGTGCATAAACCATGAATGTTGCCTAATTTGAATGGGAACCTCTTCAAGAAGAACAGGTAATTCTTCAAGGAGATGACAATATGCTTCACCATTTAATCGTAGCGGAAGAAAATGGGGACCAATTAAATGATTATCAATAATTCCGAGACACACGTTTAATGAAAATTGATACTGATGATTTCCTTCAAAAAAGCCATGAGGATTTTCGTCAGCCCAAAGGTGATTGTTGTAAAAATTTCTAATACAGTCTCTTGAGAAACTCGCCTCGTCAGTAAATAAAATATTACCTAAGAACTGTGGTGCTTGGCCAATCATATTAATAAGCCACTGACAAAAAATCACACGGGGTAAAAAATCTCGAATCATTAACGCCTGCACCCGTTGAAGATGATACAACATTTGTTCTTTTAAAATTCTAAAAACAACGGAATGGCTTACATGTAGGACACGAGCTATTCTCCTGGTATTAGTTTCTGGGAATTCTTCAATTGAATTAAGTACGGCTTCTTCTACAGCTGCAGTTCTAACTTCTCTAGTACGACCAGAATCATAACTTCTTTTTTCAAAATTACCACGTTCCCGCAAGCGTCGGTGAATAGTTGTGAACGTAGTATGATGGGGTAGTCTACGCTGTGGGTACTGTTCAGCATAAAGTCTTTGCGCTTCCAATGAATCACCGTTAGCACGACCGTATGTAAAATGCATATCTGCCATTTCCAAATTCGAATATGCATTCATATTTTCAATCAACTAATATTTCCTACAACACACAATCATAAAACTTGTGAAACAATAAGATGGGTGACAGAAAATGACACTACACAATCCTAGTGTCAGTATTAATGTTTATATGCAAAGCACAGGCCACTAGACTTGACGCAAAATACACTCGCGTTAGCTCATCTTTTTGAAAATGCATTGCACTAGATTTTTTTCTCGTAAATGCTCAAGTTTTAGAAAAAACTTGTAGAGTTAAAAAAGTTAGTCAATGAATTGGGCTTTTCAGTCATACTTTTTTAAAGAAAAAATTTTCATCTAAAAACAAGTTGTAAGAAAAAATATCTTAGGGGTTGAAATAATCAACCCTTTCTAAGCATACTTCAGGGTTGAAAAAATTTCCAAATTCAACAAGTGAATATCCTCAATTTATTCATTGCATTGAACTGTTTTCTCAGTGTAGACTAGATATATAGTCTATACACCTAACAAAGTTTTTGTACAACTAATACTTCAGATTTGCTTACGTTGACAATATACACCAATAGAATATTAATTTTTCGTTTAGTAATAAATCTGCTTAATTCGAACTTTCCTTTGGTATCATCGCATTAATTTAAGTTTCCTCACATTCACGAGCAGTGATTTCTTCCACAACAACAATTTACCTCCGATAACAATCTTCCAATTTATGTTTATTACAAGCATAAATGTACCCCAAAAAGTAATTTAAATGTTAAAACACATATGGATATGGAAACAACTAGATGCAATCCGTTGGCATTTCTGACGAACCGCATTGTTCAGTGCAAAAAAGATTATTACGTTGATTTGCATGAGATGACCGGCGTTGTATAATATTGTGGTCTACATTCACGGAAAAGCAACAAAAAAATCTTGATCTGGATGCATCCAAGCTTGAAGAATATACCTTCTTTCTCTATTGTCTCTTAGTTCAACAATGCTGTATATGGAAATTGGGAATTGTCGCACGAGACTTTTTCAACTGATTTTCTTACCTAATAATTCTTTTGTGTCTACACCCTTTTCAATTGTAATTCAGAAAGTATAACATGTATTTCAGAAAGTATAATTTGTAATTCAGAATAGTAAATTGTAATTCAGAAACCGTAACATGTAATTCAGATTAGTAAGTTGTATTTCAGATTGTGTAACTTGTAATTCAGATTAGTGGATTGTTAATCAGAAAGAGTGACATGTAATTCAGAAAGCGTGAGTTGTAATTCAGAAAGTGTCAACTGTAATTCAGAAACCAAGAACAACCCGTATTAGACGGAGAGCTGACTACGTTGAAATACAGGTGACTCGGTGCCCACCATGCACCCCCTAAGGTTGAGGCCCGGAAGGATGAACTCCCCAGCACTCGTACGTACTCGAAAGCTCACCCCCCCTATCCACCACCCCCGCTCGTTAAAGCGGTTCCTCATCCTGATGACTGGCGATCAGCAGAATAAAATCTGACCGTTTGATATGGAGTGCCCAGCCAATTCTCGGCTTGAAGCTCCCTTATATCTGACATGAGTTGACTTTTAAACAATGACTTTACTTTACTGTGCATGGTGCCCCCCTGAAACTGGCTGAAGGCCTGAAAAAATTCTCGGCTGAGGGCCGAGTGCTGTGTGCTGAGTTAACTGAAATTGAAATTACTACTTGGTCGGTTCTTCTTGGTATCTGAAACATAAAGGCATGATTAATCGTGATTTGGTGCCTGTTGAAGTAGACGTTGGCGTCGCCGAAGGTCTCGCCTCCGCACTCGGTGCAAAGTGAATTTTAGCATTTATAGGTTCGGGTGTCACCAACGTAGCGTGAGACGGGCCGCCAGAAGGCACCCCGGAAGAATAACGCGAGGGTAGAGGGTTAAATATGCATTTTTTTACGTAAATAAGTCATAAGGTGCAAGGCTGGAAATTAGCAGAATAATCGGATGTTATACAAATAACGGGAGAAAAAATTGCCAGAAGACTAGGTGGAAGATAAAGGCTCGCCAAAAGGCGCTAATGTCGTGAAATTTTTTTTTTTTTTTGAAATATAAAAAAAATTCAGGTGTAGTTTTTTGTAGTACTGAGTTTGTACAATGAAATTGTTCGTACAAACTTTTCGATATCTCGTTTAGTTTTAGATTTTTATGCTTTTATAAAAAAAGTTTCCAAGTGCCATTTATTTTTCGATTTTATTTTTTCCTCGCTCTGTTAACGAATTCTATAAACTGTAATTTGAATAGTAGGCAGATTTTGTCAAAAGGTATTTGCTGCAAAAAAACAATTTGGATTTTTTCAATAGTTTGGGAGATCTATCGATTCCCCGGTTTTTTTGGATTATTTCACGGTACATTGATTTTATGGAAAAAATTCATTCAAATTTTTTGTAGATTTTCTGATGGCAATCAAAAAAGATTTTATGATAAATTTGGAAAATTTTGAGCGTTTCCGAGATATTTGGAATTTTAAAAAATTTCAAGTTTTTTATTCATATTTTTCAAGTTTCCTCAGTTTTCCAATCATTTTTTCGGAAATTTTCAAGTGACATGATTTGTTTGCATTTTCCAGCTCTATCCATTGCACTATTAAAAATTTCATTTCAGTCATCGGTACGGTTTTTATTCGTGTTTTTTTCTTTTCGGAAAATTGCCCGGGAAATCGTTATGCAATTTCCGATCCTTCTCAAAATCTATACAGACCCTCATTGCATATTGACGCATATCTCAAAAACTCAATCAAGTCAAACAAACAAAACCCTGAACCTTTCTCATTGAATTTATGAAAAACTAACGAAGACCACTGGTGTGAAAGCAGCAACGGTTTTTCCAGCAACGTTTTTTTTTCTTTTTTTTTCGCTTCAAGTATAACCGTTGCTCCAGGTTTTTCGACGGAAATGAACTATTGTGAACCTGCTGAATATGTTCCATGGGGTTAAATAATTTGTGAATCAAAAACTACCCCTCAACAACCCTTTGAAGTTGAAATATCCTGAAACAGTTTATAAACTCGTTGCTCGATGTTTTTTGGCGGAAATGCATTATTCTACAGCTACTGTACACGTTCTATGGGGTAAAATAATTGGTGAATCAAAAACCACCCTCAACAACCATCCGAAGTGGAAAATTCCTCAAACAGTTTAAAAATCCGTTGCTAGATTTTTTTTTGACAAAAATGAATTATTCTACAGCTACTGAACACGCTCTATCGGGTGAAATAATTTGTGCATCGGAAACTACCCTCAACAACCCTCAGAAGTGGAAAAATCCTCAAACGGGAAGTAAAGTAGAGGTGATTTGCAACATTTTGACAAAATCTGTTAGTGCACCGACGACGACTTCACTCATAAGTCGAATTTTTAAGATAAGTGCTAAATGCACCACCTGGCTCCCCCGATAGTAGGGTTGAAGAATCCACCACGGGATGCCAACGGAGGTCAACAATTCTCTAACGGAATGGTCCTTTTACAACAAAACATGGACATTCAAAATCTTTGTATGCTAGAACCAATTTGAAATGAATATTCAAAATTTTAGGGTTGAAAGTTTCAACACCGGATCCCATTATTCAGTACTTTACGAAAATTGCATATTCAAAATATCCAACCCTAGTCCAAAAGCGAAATTATTTTATTACAATACCTTAATTTGCCGGAAGTCATTTTACGCTACAACCGCATTATTCACCCACCCACTTTCAACCCTGTCGTCAGTAAAGTTATGCAAAAGGTCCACATACTCTATTTTGTAGATATTTGTTATTATTTATCATAATAGCCCCCTTTTGGTGTCTCCGGGGTGTCTCCGGAGATTTCGGCAGCTATCTTTGGCCGCTCTTTTCACACCGGTCAGATCTTTGATGGTTTCTAAATTACAGGTGTTGGTTTCTGAATTACAATTGACGCTTTCTGAATAACAATTCACTAATCTGAAATTCAAGTTACACTTTCTGAATTACAACTTGCTAATCTGAATTACATGTTACGGTTTCTGAAATACAATTTACTAATCTGAATTACATGTTACGGTTTCTGAAATAAAATTAACAATTCTGAATTACAAGTTACGTTTTCTGAATTACATTTTACTAATCTGAATTACAAGTTATACTTTCTGAATTACATATGAAAAAGATGTAGTCTAAAAAACAAACATTTTTGGTTGAGAAAAATTATTTTGTATCATTTTGGTGTCCGGATTTGAAATTATTAAATGAGTCTGTTTCACATGTGCCACTTTGTCAAAAAGATAACCTATAGACCACCGAAAAATCATGGTTTTTGTCTCACTTGATTCAAAATGGTATCTAGAAAAAATGTTGAACTGGAGTATTGGGAACGGAAAACATTTCAAAAGTTATAAACAACTAAGTAAGTGAAAAAAAGAATTGTTTGGATTATTGCAAATTCTGGAAAACACATTTGAGTTATTCAAAGTTAGAAAAAGATGCTCAAAAAGCAGGAAATGTCCTTAATAAAGTCCTAACTCTCGGAACTGTACAGACAATATTTAATTTTTTTATTTATAGGTGAAAATTGGGATAAAAACAGGTAGTGGCATTAGAATTAGAAACTAATTTTGGGTATCAGCGGTGCTTGTCGCCGTGAAGAATTATTACATATAACTATTGAAGCTATTGAAGTTGCTGGATCCATATTGATTGTTAAACAACCGATACGAAAACCTATTGCGCAAGAACGTTTACTGTTTCAAATTCTGATTACGAGGATGTATTGATATTTAGTAAGCCTAGATCAGTTCCCTTCATAAACAAAATATTGCGTTACCATAGCAACGAACAATAACTTATTAGAAGTGTCAAAGGTGCTTTGAAGCTATACCTAAAAGTATAGCAACTTTTTTTAAATTGCCTGATCCCCTCGTATATACTGCACACTGTTTGCGCAGGTCTTTGGCGTCATTACTGGCTGATTTTGGTGCCGACATTTGTAGAGGGATTTGTAGAAAATTCTCTTGAAAATAAACGGAGAATAGCCGAAAAATTACTAGGTGAAAATGAAGTGATCATTATAGAACCCCTTCAAGACATACGAGGATGTATTGATATCTAGTTAGCCTAGACCAGTTCCCTGCATAAACAAAATATTGCGTTACCATAGCAACGAACAATAACTTATTAGAAGTGTCAAAGGTGCTTTGAAGCTATACCTAAAAGTATAGCAACTTTTTTTAAATTGCCTGATCCCCCCGTATATACTGCACACTGTTTGCGCAGGTCTTTGGCGTCATTACTGGCTGATTTTGGTGCCGACATTTGTAGAGGGATTTGTAGAAAATTCTCTTGAAAATAAACGGAGAATAGCCGAAAAATTACTAGGTGAAAATGAAGTGATCATTATAGAACTCCTTCAAGACATACGAGGATGTATTGATATCTAGTTAGCCTAGACCAGTTCCCTTCATAAACAAAATATTGCGTTACCATAGCAACGAACAATAACTTATTAGAAGTGTCAAAGGTGCTTTGAAGCTATAACTAAAAGTATAGCAACTTTTTTTAAATTGCCTGATCCCCCCGTATATACTGCACACTGTTTGCGCAGGTCTTTGGCGTCATTACTTGCTGGTGAAAATGAAGTGATCATTATAGAACTCCTTCAAGACATACGAGGATGTATTGATATCTAGTTAGCCTAGACCAGTTCCCTGCATAAACAAAATATTGCGTTACCATAGCAACGAACAATAACTTATTAGAAGTGTCAATGAAAAGTTTGACGTCAAAAAAGTAAGCCTGAGTTATGTAATAAATTAAAAGAAAAAATATGTCCACCGAAATTGTGAAAATCGAAAAATTGGAGTATCGAGCCATCATCAAGTACCTGTATTTAAAAGGGTTACGAGGTAAGCAGATTCACGAAGATATGCTTAATATCCTTGGTATGCGACCGTGCAAAATTGGACTGCAAGCTTCAAAAGAGGTAAATTTTCCATTGAAGATGATGACCGATCGGGAAGGCCAGTTTCTGTGTCAGTCCCCGAAAATATCGATGCAGTTCATGACATGATTTTAACATACCGTCGAATTGAGCTAAAACGGATATCTGAAGCATTGAATATTTCATACGAACGCGTTTATCATATAGTTCACGTCAATTTGGATATGAGAAAAATTGCTGCAAAATGGATCCCCAAATGTTTGAATGTTGACCAAAAGCGTGCAAGGGTAGCATCGCGTTCGATCTGTGCTCGATTTGAAACCGAATTGTTACTATGGATGAGACTTGGGTACATTTCTACGATCCAGAAACAAAGCAACAATCGATGGAATGGCGACACTTCGGTTCTCCAAGACCTTAGAAGTTTCGAGTCCAAAAATCTGCTGGAAAAGTTCTTGCTTCAGTTTTTTGGGATTGCCATGGAGTAATCATGATTGATTTTTTGGATAAGGGTAGAACAGTAACTGGAGATTACCATTCGACATTACTGACCACTCTACTGGAAAAAATTAGAGAGAAAAGACGCGGAAAGCTATCCAAAGTTGTTTTGTTTTTGCAGGACAATGCCCCTGCACACAAATCTCATGTTGCCATGCAAAAAATTCGTGATTTAGGGTTTGAATTACTAGAACACCCCCCTTATTCACCAGATTTTGGTACGTCCGACTATCATATCTTTCCTCAACTGAAAAAAGTTTAAAAGGTCGTAAATTTTCTTTCAACGAGGAGGTAATAAAATCTGTGGAGGTCTGGTTTGCAGAACAAGAAGAAACTTTTTTTTTGAAAGGTCTAGAAAGGTCCAGTTAGGAAGAGAATATGTGGAGTAATAAAATATTTTGACATTTAAATTTTGTTTGGTTCTATAGCAGGCTAAGAATTTTTCAATATATCCTCGTATATTGAGATATACTGCAGGTATAAAGTACTACGTCAGCCTCATACAAAAAGTAACTGAAATATTCGAGAGGAAAATGTATTAACCAACATGTGGGGATGAATAAAATAGGAGAAAGCTTGATTGCAAAAGGGCTTGAAAAAGACATGTGTAAGAGCTACACAGGTCACTGTTTCAGGAGAAGCTCTGTAACTCTTCTGGCCAATGCAGGGGGCAACATTACATCCAGAAAACGTCACGGTGACTGGAAATCTGCCTCAGTAGCAGAAGCATATACAGGGTGGCCCAGCGATAACGAAACAAGGCCGATATTTCATATTTATCGTTCGCAAAAAAAAAAAACGCTCGGATTTGTATTGCGAGGGGGACATCTTTCGCGCATATTCTCAACTTTGTCACTTCCAGCCCCTCGGAGGGGTTAGCTCCAACCCTTAAATCTTTAATGGGAGTAGGGTTCATGTGATACCGCAGTTTGAAGGTAATCAAATTCTCTTTCCAACGTTTGTTAGTTTTTTTAATTTGATGCAGTAGTTCTCGAGAAAACAAGTTTAGAACAATCATCGGCTGAGAATCTAAAATTACGCTTGTTTCACGTTCAGCAGTATTTCTAATCGTGTAGTTGACAACAATGACTTCTTTTTGTTTAGTAAAATCCTATCCTGTCCAACTATAATGAGGAATAATTTAAGGTCAGTTTTTTAATACATCAGAAACACGCTTCTAATATTCTCATTTGCATTTTTAAACGACAGGTAGTATACCATTTTAGGCTTGCAAATCATAAAATCATGAAAGTATTTTCAGTATCTTTTTTACAAATTTATTAGTAAAACCTTATGGACTAAGAGACATGACATGAGGTGTGGCCAGGTTTTTTAAACTACGAATGAGAATGCCAAGCAAAACATGTGAAAAAAAATTAGGTTTTCTCTGGAAATACAAAAGTTGGTACCAACCCTGTACAGCTTTAGGTATGGTCCAGGTTTAACCAGTCAGTACACAAAAAAAATTCAAAATGTACAGAACTCATGTCTGAGACTCATTTATGGGATCCGAAGACATCAGAGAATTTCTTATAAACTTCATGAGGCTGGCTGGTTGAATATGGTTAATGGAAGGCATCTACATAGCGCAAATCTATTCCACAGAGTAATACTAAGTAAAACTCCACCTTATCTACATAGAAAAATAACTTTTCGGTCTGATGTACACAATCTGAACGTGAGGTTCAAAGGTGTTTTGACACCGCCTGCCTTCAGAACTGAAACTTTCAAACGTTCTTTCTCATATCAAATTTCAAAAATCTACAACGAAATTCCCCGTACTATGAAAAATGAATCTATCTCACGTTTTAAAACACAATTCAAATCTTACCTTCTTCGAAATCTTCAGTAATACTATCAAAATTTCAATTTATTAATGTTACTAGTTCACCTGTTTTCCTTTTGTGATTGACACGATCTACCATTTAAATAATTTTTTGTTTACTCATATTTATAGAAAATTGGGCGCACTTCTTTATATGTTTTCTTTTTTGAAACCTCTTGTTCATTTGAGTTCCTTATATCTAATTTACGACGCTACAGGACCGTTGAGGTTGAGTGGAAGAACAAGTTTTGTGGGTTTTCTATACACAAAAATTGAACTCCGCCTTTTGTTTCCAATCGAAAATATTGTAATGCTGTATGAGATGAAAATTGTAATTAACGATTGGAAGTAATAAAGACGTTTATTATTATTATTATTATTATATGATTTTTACATTACATAAAAAATTCTTCATCTGGTAACTCGATAGGCCAGCTTTTTGTAGCGTGCTCCTGAACTATTAGTAGTTTTTGCTGCTATGGAATTCGGTACTTCTGACAGAAATACTATCAGTTGTAATACCACGAGAGAGTGAGAATAAAGTGAAAATAATTCGACAGATTTTGTGGAGAATTCTTTTCTACTTTATCGAACTCTCGTGTGGTATTCGATAGATTATTTTTTGATGCCCCAATCATAGACACATTCTTTATATAACATTTTTATTCATTATGGTTATCTAAATTCATTTTTCAATTTGCATGCAAACTGATGACAGACGTCAAATCAAAAGTATCAGTTGTCGTCACACAATAAAAACAAAATACCATGAATATTCCCGAGGCAATAATCTAAGTAGAAAATTCCCACTATAATAATGTAGTGATTGGTTTGAAAGTACATCATAGCTTTAAATTGATGGTTTTTGTTGGTTGCAAGATATGTCGAAAAATAATCGCGATAATCTCCCGTTGTTAAAAGCAACGTAAACAAAAAGGAGCCTTTCAATTGGTTGAAAATAAATGTATGAATTTTTCAGTGATATTTTATCTGAATTTTGGAACTAATGCTAAAATTCCAGTAATTGTTGTTAAACAAAAAAAAAATGTTAAATTGTTTGACAAAATTAGACATGACTTTGCTGAAAGTGAGTGGCATCGGTAGCCAAAATTGTGATGAAATGATGGTTAGATAAGAGGTACGATCTCATCCAATTATCAAGATCTTTCATGGAAGGATGTATTTTCGAAAAAGTATTCTTAGATGTGACAGAAGATAGTACCTACGGATGAGTTAAATATGTCAATTAACAGATCAAATGTGTCAGTTGACCGAATAAATAAGTCAATTGAGAGATTAAATATGTCAATTGACAGATTGAATATGTCAATTGGCAGATTAAATTTGTCAATTGACATAATAAATTTGTCAATTGAAATATATTTTAATTTTTGCAGTGGCACTAGTACACCGTCGTAAACTGAAATCCATTGAATTCAAATCGACATCTTTCAAGTCGTAGTAACCGAATCAGTAGTTGTTTTTTTCATTGAACCTATATTTCGTTGTGAGTAACCTTGTATTAGAAGAGGTGTGTGAATAATTGATCTCTTACCGCTTTGTTGAAAGACTCTTTTGGTGGTCGTCGGTAAATAACTCTCGCGGGAGCTTTGAAATTGTATTAAGTTAGTTGATTGAATTGAAATGATAATTATACCTTGTCGTTGTGAAATATTGATTCAGAACTACTGAGATGAATACTGAAGGTCAGCAACGAAGATTTATGGCCATTTTTTTCTCAAAAACCTTACGCAGTGTAATAATAGCAAGATTTACTTACTAGTGTACGATGCCTTCAGGACGCAGACATATAAAGTCTTAATAAAGGCAAAGCGGAGAACTATTTTTCATCCACAACTGTAAATTTCTTCAATACACCAGTTTTACTTTCCGGTACGTTTACTACCATAACGGAATCCAGGTCCTCTATATCTGATATTCTCATTCAAATTATCTTAAACGACGTCGTTTACTTCATAAATTTCTTCTCATAGTATTTACTGCGTTCTGGTCGGCTTCTATGCAGTTGCCATGGAAACATTGAAGAGGTTGCTAAAGGTTGTTTATTTAATAAAGTGATGCTGCATTTTTTTTGTAAGAATTGACAAGCTTGTTAGTGGATGAAACTAAAAACGGTTGTGTTCATAATAATTATGGAGATCCCACAGAATGTGACGCTCACAGCTGAAAAAGCGTTAGGAAATTTACTGCCTGTGAAATCCAAATACTTATACGAGGAAGGAAAGATGAAAACAGAGTGAATAACGTAAATAAAACTGTCTCAATGGCATACTTCCAGGAACTGGTGAGTTTATCTCATGAAAAATATTAATATTTTTTATTTATTTTACATATTTCAGTCTGAAAAATATAATGCAAATAGCCTATGGACCAAATACTCACAGCTGAAATCAACATTGATTGCTAAAGAAAACATTAATATATCAGCATTCAGTCAACTGATGTCCTTTCTGAAAGTTAAATTAAAAGGATACATTCCTAAAAAATCAAAGGTGTTGGAAGGTGGACAAGTATTACTTTTCATAAGAAATGCTCCAGATGATACATTTCTGCTACACAAAGTTGTTCTGGTAATGGGCGTATGTGGAGGCTTAAGACGTGATGAAATGGTCAAGATGACACTTGATGACATTGAAGACAGAGGAGCCGTTTTACTGGTCAAGGTACCAGAAACCAAGACCGGCACCTCAAAAAGTTTCACCATTGTTGAAGAAAGCGAAATAGGAGCCTTGAACTTAGTGAAAAAGTACATTGCACTACGGCCAAAAGGATGTAACCAACGTGGGTTTTTTTTAACCTACAGAAATAATGAATGCATTGAGTTACCTGTAGGTAAAAATACTATAGGAAGTGTTCCTTCTATCATAGCGAAATACCTTAATTTGGAAAACCCGAAAGGTTACATCGGACATTGTCTACGCCGAACGTCGTCAACGCTTCTTGTTCAAAGTAGTGCTTCCTTTGAAACACTAAAATTACATGGAAAATGGAAGAGTAGTACGGTAGCGGAGAGCTATATTGAAGAAAGTATCTCGCCGAAAAACAAAATTGCTACAATGATAGCCCATTCCGTTTCCGAAAAAGAAAATGTTAACGTTCCGAACGAAACCGAATGCACATTGAGGAGTTCATCATCGGTGAACTCACAGAACTTCAAATTTGGTAATAGTTTTTCAGGAACATTTGAAAATTGTTATTTCTATTTGAGAGAAAACAGTTAGTCCCTTTTTTATGTACAGCTATAAATCAAACTTTTCTGAGTAATTAATTTATTGAACTACAGAAAAAAACATTTAGCGGGCGTTATGATTTATAACGCCCCGGGCGTTATGGGTCTGTTGATAGCAACCGTTGCCAAGGTATCATAAAGCAGTAATGGACAAGTGAAAAAATAAATAACTATCAAATCTTACACCAATGACATGTGATATTTTTATATTTTATTGTATTTTATTATATTTTATTGTATTCTATTGTATTTGATAGTATTTTATGGCTTTTTATGGCATTGGTGGCATTGAATATTATTATTGTATTTTACTGCATTTTCATTGCGTTTTATTGTATTTTATAGTATTTTATTGCATTTCATGTATATACTATATTTGCATTATCCACTTATTTATAATCGAAACAAGTGCATTGCACTTATCGATTACTAACTTTGTTTATGCTTATTTTAAATGTATTCTCAACAATTATTCTTACTTCATGAAAAGAGTTTATTATTATTATTATTTGTATTTGTATTTGATTGTATATGACGTCACATATATTATATTATTTAAAAAGACTTGTTTTTTCAACTGTTTAAATTGGAAAGCCACGAAAATTGTAGTTTTCTTTATTCTCAGATCATTGTGAACGTAATCTTCCAAAGTAGTGATTGGGTATTTCTGCAGATGCAATCATCTATTCTACAGGGTGTTTCTCGTAGCTCGTCCAAAAATATGAAAAAAAGTTTTCATTAACTTACCCTCTAAAATGCACCATTTTCGAGATACAGGGTGTTGAAATTTTAAAAAAATAATCGTTTTTTGCGAATATCTCTGGAACCGTTTATCGCACAGAAAACAGATTTCGTAGGCATTTTCTACTCATAATAAGCTATGTTTTGTGCGGTTTTTTCAAATTCATAATTGGTGAAAATTTTTAAGGGGTAGTGGGTGTTTTTTCTCCAACTTCTACGCCACTGGAAAAAGTACATCTTGAGCATTCTTTATGAACCACCAATGTTTTCTACACAAAAAGGTATTCTTGCTCTAAAGGTGACCGTTTTCAAGAAAAATCAACTTTCATGTTGTTTAAATAATGTTTTTTCCTCGAAAAATTGCTGAGTGCATTGAAGCTAACGGCAGACATTTCCAACAATTCAACTGAGTATGATTGTTATTGTTTTTTTTTTATTTTGCAGTTAAGAAGTCAACGTTTGGTTTTGTAACTTGTTTTAACGTTTAAATAAAATTTGTATAATTAAGAAAAAAAATTATTTAAAAAAATTTACCATGTTTTTCAACATGAAAGTTGATTTTTTTTAAAAACGGTCGACTTTAGAGCTTATGACCAGGAGTACCTTTTTTGTGTAGAAAACATTGGCGGTTCAAGTAGGCGGCTCAAAATCATTTTTTTTCCAGTGGCATAGAAGTTGGAGAAAAAAACACCCACCACCTCTTCAAAATCTTCACCAATTACGAATTAAAAAAAAAAATCTGCACAAAACATAGCTTATTATGAGTAGACAATCCTTTTAAAATTTCTTTTTTGTGCGATAAACGGTTCCAGAGATATTTGCAAAAAACTATAATTTTTTTTTAATATCAACACCCTGGAAATGTTGAATTTTAGAGGGTAAGTTAATAAAAACGTTTCTTCATATTTTTGAACGAGCTATCACATCTGGAAGTCCTGCGCATATATTATGAAACACCCTGTATATACAATCATGAATTCCTTCAATGGATGAATCGTTTGATCTCCATACAAAAGACCATTATTATGACAAAAAAGGATAACTGTAACAGTCGGATGACCAGGCGTTGTTTTTTTCAATACAAAGGCTTTTGTTGCTAAAATGGAATGGAAGAGGATTTCCTAATTGAGATAATTGAGATATCGTTTTTATAGTGATTAGTCATAAAACGAGGTAATTTCAAAATCTCCGATACAATGAGATAAATTTTAGAGAATCGAAAACATATTTTAGAGAAACAAACTTGCAACAAACATTTTTATGCAAAATATCTCAGTGTTAAATTTTCTGAATTTTTCGTAGATGCTATAAACTTCCCCAGCAAAAGTATCCATGGGCACAAATGAATCTGTTGAGTAGTTTTTGTGATACAGGGCGTTCAAGTGGAAAAGTTATGATTTTTCTAATAATTTTTAATACTTACGGGACAGCCAAACAGATGATCTTTATTGAAAATATCATGCCAGAGTCTTAGGACCCTTGCTGATATTCTTGGCAGTATCACAGACTTCTCAAGCTGTGAACAATATCAAATTTCGAATGATTTTACTGATTTTTTTTCAACATATAGGGATTCAAAAAAAAATTCCCCAAACTAAAACTCTTACTTATTACTCTGCCTGTATTCACAATCAAACTAAGTATACAGTGTTTCAATTTGAAAACGTACCACCCCGAATATTTCAGCCCCCGCAGAAAATCTAAAAATATGCAAAAACACGTCAAATTTATTTTTATGGGGGACATTTTGTAGGATAGTTTTCATTCAAATTACGTCAACCCCTGAAATCTTAGATGGAAAGGGGGGTCGAGTGATACCTCATTTTCAAGACCGTTCAATTTCCTTTTCAAAAATACTACATACTTGATATTTCTTTCGAGTACCTTTGGAGATAGCAGGTGTAAACTCTAAAAATGTTTAGGTAACACGTATTCGCAATCAAACTAAATAAAATAACAAAAAGAATTTTATTTCATAAAATTTTTGAAATTTCGTCCGTTACTTTGTGAACAGTAATAAAGTAAACTCTTCTTTAACGCTATGAAAAACTTCTACCTGAATTTCTCTATTCACAGCTTCTTTTCTTCTCTCTCTTCAAATCTTCCAAATTTCGAGGTTATATTTTGCTTACAACCGATTTTAGATGCACCTATCGGAAGAAATCTAGAGGCTTTAAGTCGGGTGATTGTGGTGGCCAACAACAGTAATCATAGCGTGTTAGAGGAAGCTTTCGAATTTTTTCCACACCCTGCCCTGGTTAAGTTTGAAGTCATTATTTATGAAGATTGGCAGTGAAAATAGTGAACTATTTGAGCACTGGCTACCAAGAGTCACACTATGTGATTTCATTAATCTCTTTTGAGCGATGGGCACTCATTCGCAGCTTTGAGACCATATTTAGTTCTAAGAAGACAGAAATCTTTGGGAGATCGTTTGCTAACGAACAGTCGTTACCGACCGATGATGAACCCTTTACTCCCATAAACACCTAACTATGTAGGCTTATTATGGCAAGAACCTGTCAGAAAACAACTACTCCCCTGGCTAAGACCACGACGGGTATTGAATTAAATCTAACAGCTACTTGTGCAACGTTCCTCAAAACATCACAGGTCGCAATTCTGCTGGTTGGTCATAGAGCGCACTTGCAAAATATCTGAATATTTCATACGAAAGATGATAAACAATAAAGACGCTATTACGATTATTATTATTTTTCAATTGTGTTTTACGTCATGTTTTATTTCCAAAACTGATATTTTAAATCGCAAAACATAATACTTATTATACTAATATACTTCTTCAATTGTGTCCAAGGACTCCAAGGCTTTAGGCGGACCACCAACATTCAACTGATGAACTGACAAACCCCTATCAAAGTAACTGTACAGTAAATATGATAGTGACAATAATTCTGTGCAATACCTTGTGGACAGTAGCAGAACTATTTTCGTCTTTTTGTTCATGTGCTACAGAGGGTTCACTTACTGTAGCGATTTACCGTTTTTTGTCCGAGGTTTTGAAAATCATTATTAAAAATATAAATAGTTTGATTTTATGTTCCTCAATGTTCAGTCTTCTAAATTTCATATAAATATCACTTGCAAAAGCGATTCTTCTCAACTGTCTTTAATTTTATAACAAGATTTTCAGAATATTTTTAAATTGTGAGGGAACGTTGAAGTTGAAAATTCTGAAAAAAATCGTGATTATCTTTTACTTTGACATTGATATGTCATATTTCAAATGGAATATGATGAGTAGTTTTTGGGAAAACTTAAAAAACCTCTAAAAATTAGGTTTTTATTTTTTTCCTCGAAAACTGTTCGTCAGATTTTCTTCTACATCGCTCTAATTATTCAATTTGAATGCCAAAATACCTCGAATTTTTTTTAGAATTTTTAAACTTGCCGTTAATTTTTTCATGAGTTTATATGAACCTCAAAGACGTAATAATATTTTTCTACGACCATTAAGAAAAATGAACATTTCAATTGCGTCTTTGATTAAGAAACTATCACGTTGTAACACCGATATTCATTTCCCACGGGCTAGCTGTATCGAAATATTTCATTTCCTACGACTGTCATTATAGGTAGGTATTAACGAATTTTATGAACATCAATAATATCGAATCAAGTTTATTTCAAGCAATTGAAACGTTGTGAAAAATTGGAAAGAGATAGAAATCTTTCAACCATTAAGATGAAGGACGTCCGAAATATAAGTAATCAAGTTACTACATCGCACAGTGGGGCCGGAATACAAAATTTCTGGCAAAAATTCCAAAACTCACAAAATTGAAAATAAATGGATAGTTATCACAAGAAAAATAATAAAAAAATTATTATTGATAAATTGGGGTGTTTTTCAGGGGGTGAGCATGGAAAATATTGAGTAAAATCCAAAAAAATTGGATTCGTGTAGATTCCCTTCTATGAAATAGGGTGTTTATCGGGGGGTGAAATTCGAAATATTCAAATTATATTCGAACATCTTGCCTTCGTATAGCAATGGACGTAAAAATACAAAAAATATGATTCATGAATTAGGGTGACAAAGCACGAAAATTTGGAAAATTCGGGTTCAACTCGTATTTTAGTCTCTTCATGAACAGATGCATTATTTGAATAATTTGGGAAACTTATCGAAACGTCTAACCATTGTTTGTTCTTTGTCAAAAATCTGTTATGTTTCCTATTAGATTCTTGCCATCTTTTCTTGAAATCCAGAAAAAACAATGAAATTTTCTTATACAGCTCAGGAGTACGGTCTTCTGTACACTTGGTACTTAATTTTACAAACTCTTTTATAACGTTTAGTTTATCTTGCATTTTGATGCAATCAGAATCTTTCATTTTATCGAACAAGAATCTTCTCCTCAAAAAATATCCGTGGAACCCGATGATAAAAGTAAAATAAAAAGATATGACTAAAAATGACAACTATTATGCAAATTTTCGAATGATATTCCCATCAAATGGCGCAGATATGCGCAACTTTTTTTTCCTGCTGCTGCGAAAGCATGTTACGAAGGTTATTTGAGAATGAAAAATGAAAACATGATATGCCCTAATGTCAACTAAATTCGAAATTATATTTCCAAGTTGAAATGTACAATTCCCTTCTAATATTTCTGAAGATTACATCTTCCATTGCACAGAAGTTTTAGACCGGGGTATGGTGACAGATTTTGAGACACTATTTTACTCAGTATGCCATTTGGAGGACAGTATTGTCTGTATTTCCTCATGAAAATAAGGCAGGAATAAAAGAGTCGTCCTGGGTTCTTCCTAAAAAAAAATTATTAATCATTTGTTCGAAAAATATGTGTTTCGCTACGATTTTAATCAGGCTGCTATGTGTTTTGTAATGAAATAACGAAAATAAAATACTCAGAAAACCATTGGCATACCGTTAGGGCGGGTCCGAAGGGTTGGTATGGTCACGTGAATTTGTATGAGAATAAGGAAATTTTCCGTGTTTTTAAACAGGCTGCAACTGATAAGTATACAAGTTATTGTTCTGAAACTGCTTAAAAAAAAGTTGGCATACTGAATGCGTATGCCTAAGTACGGTTAACTCTGCAAAAATTTTGAACAGATATGGAATAACATTCCGTGATTTTAATCAGCACAAAATTTGTTGTAATATAAAGTTTGTCTCCTGAATTGTTGATATGTAACATGGCATACGAGTTGTGCGGGTTCGTCGTACTAAAAAATTGAAATGAAGTTGCAAAATAGATTAAAAAAATTCCATGTTTTTAAGCAGTATGCCTTTCTGTTTTCATTATAGCCATGGTATATGGAGATGAAATAAGAAATGGCATACAAGTTGTGCGAGTTTTCTATATAAAAAATTGTAAAAAAGTTGCAAAATTATGAAAAAAAACATGTGTTTTTAATCAGTATGCCTCTTGGTTTATAAAAAAAGTTAGTGATTCACTTCGTTAAAATAAAAATGACATACAAGTAGCCCGGGTTTATCACATTAAAAAATGCAATAAAACTTTCTTACTTTTTCGATTTTCCGACATTGCCATGTTGGTCCCCTATCGCAGGACCGTTATATGTGGCTTATTTTTCATTTGTATATTTTTGTACAGTATAGTTTGTGTACGACTTAGTTTTTGAATTAAATTGAATGTAATCTGTTTTTTTTCTTAACAGCTTTTATCATAAACTCATATGCCGCCACGAGTTTGAACGTTGCGAGTGCTCTAAAGGCACTTCTTCACCACGTGCATCATACGCTATTTTTATTATGCCTCAATCGTGACTTCAGAAATAATGCTGGAACTGAATTTTCCTACGACTACATGAGAAAGTAAAGCATATCGCACTGTACAGTCTCACAGAAAGTATTTTCTCCATGATCATCACAGAATTTGCCATTTCTGAAATCAAATTTGATTACAGAATGCTGGAATTCTCTCTCTAGAGATTGAAGAAATATTCTGCACACCTCTGCCCCCATGCAATTTAAATGTATTTACATTCTCTCTCTTGTGATAGAATAATATTCTCACACTGGTTAGCAATAATAACATTAGCCTTGACTCAGTTGATTGTCATCGTAGTGGCAAAATTTGAGTAAGTGTCAAAATTATTGCTGTCACATTTCCTATCTTTGATCGTGGAGAAAGTATAGTCTGCTACTCGGTTAGAATTAAAATTCGTGATGCTCGTGGTTCCTCACGCTCGCCTTAGGCTCGCGCTCGGAATTTTCCACTCGCATCGAATTTTCATTCTAACCTTGTTACAGAATATACTATTCCGCACTTCTGCGAAAATACATAATTTGTTTAGATGTACCGCGGTAAAGCTGACAAATATATAACTCCTATTCAGATTTACCAAAGGAACATATATATTTGAGGAAAAACTATTTGAAATGTTATTTTTTTTTCTAAAAAAGTTGATCTCACTTGTAATCATCGATCCCACGTACCTACTACGGACACAATAAATAAAAATAATTGAAATTTTTTTCCTATAAATTCATAATTCTGAAAACGATATTTTATTGAAGAAACAAACTTCTGCTCTAGTCTCAGCTTCTCCCGGTAATGGATAGGAAGGAATGAGAGGGAAGGACTGCAGGTTTCATCTTTCGAGACCTGCACAATGCTTAGATAGTGCCAAGGGTCCCCGTGAGAGCAACTCCGCCGTGGATCGAAAACGTCGTACTTCAATAGAATAACAGCGGTAACGGAATTAGGTCCGCCTCCTGCATTGCCTATGCATGTGTTGTCATCTCATTCAGTACAAACAACTGGAACCTCATAATTTGTGAAGCACGATGTTCCGGTGCTGTCCCAGAAAAGTCACTTTTATATCACTTTATATTTTTGACAAGCTTGGACCTTATCGATAGGTATGCCTTTTGTTATTCCAACTACATGCACCATGTACATCATATAAACAGAAAGGCATACTGCTTAAAATGGCGGAAATTTTTGTTAACATTTTGCAATTTTTTTTGCGTATGCCTGTAATTTTTACTCTCTCAAACCATATGCCCATTTCATATACATCTTACATTACCATAAACTTAATGAAAATGGAATGGCATACTGACTAAAATCACGGAATGTTATTACATACCTGTTCAAAATTTTTGAAGAGTTAACAGTACTTAGGCAAACGCATTCAATATGCCATCTTTTTTTAAGCAGTTTCAGAACAATAACTTGTATACTTATCAGTGGCAGCCAGTTTAAAAACACGGAAAATTTCCTTATTCTCATACAGATTCACGAGACCATACCAACCCGTCGGACCCGCCCTAACGGTATGCCAATGGTTTTCTGAGTATTTTATTTTTGTTATTTAATTACAAAACACATAGCAGCCTGATTAAAATCGTAGCGAAACACATATTTTTCGAACAAATGATTAATAATTTTTTTTTAGGAAGAACCCAGGATGACTCTTTTATTCCTGCCTTATTATCATGAGGAAATACAGACAGTACTGTCCTCCAAAAGGCATACTGAGTAAAATCGTGTCTCAAAATCTGTCACCATCCCCCGGTCTATTTGTCCAGCATCAGATTTATAAAAATTATAAATTTTTGAAAAATTGTCTCTTTTTCGAGGTTTTCTCGGATTTTCTCAGAGGAAAAGCACCGATCCGGTCATATGAAAATCCGTTTTGTAGGTTTGATAAATCTCTACAACAGTTTTTGAAACGATTCATTGAATAATCTTTGAGATATTTCCAAAAAACCAAAACTGTTATAATTTTTTTTACTATTTCTTGTTAAAAAAATTCCACAAAATGATTTTGCTGTGTCGAAAACCACTATCTAATAAAACTATCTAATAAAAGTTAGTATAGTATAGGTCTTTTATTTTGTGGGGAAAAAACCTTGGTCTATAGCCACTCGAGCCCTTCCAGCTCGCGTGTCTATTGCCTGACAACTAGTTTTAAAAAAATCTGTCAAATTATTTTCACTTTATTCTCAATCTCTTGTGATATTACAAATGAAAATTATAGTGTTACCATAACAATTTATTGGATAGTTATGATGATTCATAATAATCTATTCTTCTGAAAACCTATACAATACATCACAGATTATGGATATTCGCCAGCTATTTTACTTCAGTGCAGATAAAGCACCTCATCCTTGCCATCAGTATAAAACCAGAGGGCGCCAACTACGTATGCAACCATTGGTAAAGAAATCGCTATCACAGAGAACTTACTACTATATCGGCACTAAAATATACAACTCTATTCCCGGAAACATAAAATCTCTTAGCAACAAAAAAACATTCAAAACACAACTGAAAACATTTTACTCCAGACTCCTAGATTGTATTTTACTACCTTGATAGAGTCAAAATGACTGAATAAAAAAATTGCTGATCTCAACCATAATTAAAAAGTATATTTTACCGCTTTTTCATTGAGTTTGTATTTCCATATTGTCTGTATTGTATTTTATTGTGTTTCATTGTATCTCATTGTATTTCATTATATTTTATTGTATTTTATTGTATTTTATTATATTTTATTGTATTTTATTGTATTTTATAGTATTTTATGGCTTTTTATGGCATTGGTGGCATTGAATATTATTATTGTATTTAACTGCATTTTCATTGCGTTTTCTTTTTGTTTATTGTATTGTATTTTTATATGGTCTTCATTGTATTTTATTGTATTTTATAGTATTTTATTGCATTTCATGTATATACTATATTTGCATTATCCACTTACTTATAATCGAAACAAGTGCATTGCACTTATCGATTGCCAACTTTATTTATGCTTATTTTAAATGTATTCTCAACAATTATTCTTACTTCATGAATAAAGTTTATTATTATATTAATATTATTATTATTATTCATTTTTAATTTGTGGCGTCTACAAATGATTCATATACCAAGTGACCCAACAGTTTCTCCAATGAATTCAAACGTAGTTACACCAATCTCCTTGTTTTGCATGAATAAACTCATTTTCGTGTTGAGACACTCAATTATACACTTTGCTGTACACAATAGGACACATTTTTCTAGCAATGAAATGTGCAACCGAATTATGATAATGACATCCATGGTACTTTTCGGGCAATCCTTTTATAGAAATGCCAGCCACACGATTCGAGCGCAGTTTCTTGACTAGTAGGCGGTATCGCTGTCTGGAAAATTATCACGAAGCAATTAACAATACCGCGTTATAACCAGAGTAAGTTTGTTCGGAAATGTGCTATCCTGATTTTTCGTCGAAGTAAACTTGACATGTATTAATGAGAATTTTGTTGCCTGGCAATTTAACCGAAAAAACTGCCCCTGAAAAAATTACTAGTCTGTAGGACGAGTAATTTTTTCTGTCAGTTTTTTGAGATGAATTGCCTAATGGCAACAAAATTCGAATTATAAATGTCAAGTTTACTTCGACAAAAAAAGCAAGAGTGTAATGTGAATATGTGAATCAATAAATTGAAAAATAAGATGTAAATTAGTTTATTTAATTTTACGAAAAAATACAATTGTTAAAAACACAATTATTAAAAAAAGCTTGATTTTCAGAACTTTCTTGTCTTTTGAACCCTTTATCGGCCGATTCTTATCAAACCAAGCACTATTTCATGGACCATGTAACCATATGGTATCATCACATCCAAAAGCATTTGTTCTTAGTTCCGCGTAGTCATTCGATTCACAGGCAACGAAACCATACGATAACAAACAAGCTTGGGAGGGGGGACAAAGGCACACATCGATTTTGCGTTATCTCTTATTGCCAGTTAAACTTTTTATTATTTGTGCTCGTAAATTTTTTTGCTAAGGTTGCGTGTACATGTAAATATTGATATTATGAATACGTTGTGAAATTATGCTGATTTTTTAGGCCATTTTGGTGACTTGCCCGATACAGAGAATTATGTAGCCATATGGTGACAAGAACCGATAAAGGGTTAATATTTTGCTAGTAGTATTTTGAGCGGTGGTAGTAACTGTTTCCTGGACGTTAGTACGAATGGAACTAATGATTTTTTTATGATGTTCTTCATCTAACTGAAGGTACGGTTTTAATGACGATGGGTTGTTATGTCCCGCAATTTTAACAAGTTTTTTTTCACCTCCCCCATTCTTGGACAATTCAGTTACGGCGGCAGCTCGATTAGAATGGTTCGTTATTTTCACCCGCTTGATATCAAGTCCAATATTTTTCGCCGAGGATTTGGTCCATTTAGATATTTCATTTATTCCAATAGCAGAATTCTTATACCATCCTTTCGAATTTGTTTTTTGTCAGAAAGGATTTGGAGTTAAAAAATAATTCACATGTGATATGGTATCCCCGTCTTCCCATAATTTGTTTAAACAATTTTACTGGACATACACTGTCTTCTTCAGTGTTTGCTACCAACCATTTACTATCGGCCAACTTTTGATTTCCACCTTGTGCTGTCTTCGAAAACACTGGGTTATATTCAACTCTTCCGATCTCTTTTCCACGGTTGTCTGTCTCGATTTTAAAATAGAATACCTTACAATTTGCTGCTTCTCCACCTCTCCAAGCCAAATCATAGGCAGCAATATGATAAAATTTTCTTTGAAGGCCTACTACAGGTTCTTCTTCACTCCAGAACAGTGCCATTTCAAAAATTTTTTGTTTTGTGAGAGCCTTAGAACTCATTTTTTCTGGGATTGCTTCTTTTATATTCTTTGAAGTACTTCTCTTGTAACATTTTTGCTGAACTGTTCCATCGTTTTGACTGCACTCTCTTATAGTCTTCTCCATTGCTCTTCTTCATGTTGAATGCCCAGTTACATAAAATAGAAGCATACTATTCTGTGGAAGTTTCTGCAATGAGTTCATATTTTTTTCCATACAAAACATCGCAGATTGTCGCCAAATTTACGTGGTTGAATCCACAGTATTGCGAGACACATTATTATTGATGGCTTCTTGAATTTCTCCACTCGAAGACTGTCGAAATGGCGACATTTCCAGAAATAAGATACTTTGTTGTTTGAGAAAAAGAACCCCGCACCATTGTTATGGAAAATGGGTCCCGGTGAAATTCGATGAAATTTTGATATGATATAGTTCAAGTCAAGCTGATCAAAAGTGTCCATGGACCCAACTCAATCCTATGGCTAGTTTTAGAGATACAGGGCGTCAAAGTTGGTAAGTGGCCATTTCTTTAAAGTAGTATTGCTTTCAGGAAAATATCTAAAATAAAAATGTATTTCGCGACAGATATTGCCTACCCATACAGCAATACTTCTAGACTGGCTTTTTATAAAAAATATTGTTGGATACAGGGTGAGTCCAGCATTATTCAAAATGAAATTCTCAATCAACCCTACGAAGTGAAGATGTGACCAAACCAAGTATCTGACTGATATGCTCATCATTTGAGTATGTCAAAATTGATAAATTCAACATTTTGTACAGGGTGAGTCAAGATGTGACAGTTTTTATGGTGACATTTTGTACATTTTTATTTTATATTTTGAGCTTTAGGGATACTTGACCACCAACCATTCAACATATTTCTTGAACAAATTTGATATAAAGTATGAGACAAACACTAGGTGATGACAAAAATTGCGAAAAGGAGATTTGTTTATAACTCATCCTGTAATTGATTTGCTGAATTTTTGATATGATGAAGTTCAAGTCAAGCTGATCAATAGTGTTCATCAACAATACACTGGGTTTCCAACGAGGCATGTGGTAGTCTATCGATAGTTTCGTTGCGATAACATGATTCAATTTTCAATTGAGAATATTTCTCTTTAAAACATGAATCCATTCCAAGAGAGGTTATCTTGTACGATGGAAAACAGCGACTAAATTCCAACTTTCAGTCGCAGATGATTCCACAACTGACTTTATGAACATCCTGTTTATATTTTCAATGAAATCAACATGAAAAATACACTTTTCCCACCACTTTGTTGGAAGTCTGAAGACCCACAGTACCACCCCACCCTCTCACCCACCTCTCTCTCTCTTTCTCTTCTCTTTTCCTCTCGCTCTCTCTTATATTTTATTTGTTTTTGAACTAAACAACCCAGCATTCGAATTCTTTACCGAGATATTTGTTCCCTGAGAATTGAAATGTTCAAAAATTAAAAATCAATAGGATTTTTTTTGCTTCACACGATGTTCCCTGGACCTAACAGGAATTTTCCTTTTGTGAGAAGCTGGAAATGAAAAATGTAGAAATATTTTAATATAAATGAAACGAATCGACAAATATAGATCAAAGTGTTTGAAACGGTACCGTTCAACACCTTGTAGAGAAAAAACTGTTTATTTTTCAAGGTTGGGCCCATGAACACTATTGATCAGCTTGACTTGAACTTCATCATATCAAAAATTCAGCAAATCAATTACAGGATGAGTTATAAAAAAATCTCCTTTTCGCAATTTTTGTCATCACCTAGTGTTTGTCTCATACTGTATATCAATTTTGTTCAAGAAATATGTTGAATGGTTGATGGTCAAGTATCCCTAAAGCTCAAAATATAAAATAAAAATATACAAAATGTCACCATAAAAACTGTCACATTTTGACTCACCTTGTACAAAATGTTGAATTTATCAATTTTGGCATATTCAAAAGATGAGCGTATCAGTGTGATACTTGGTTTGGTCACATCTTCACTTCGTAGGGTTGATTGAGAATTTCATTTTGAATGATGCTGGACTCACCCTGTACCCAACAATATTTTTTTATCAAAAACCAGTCTTGAAGTATTGCTGTATGGGTAAGCAATATCTGTCGTGAAATACATTTTTATATCAGATGTTTTCCTAAAAGCAATACTACTTTAAACAAATGGCCACTTACCAACTTTCACGCCCTGTATCTCGAAAACTAGCCATAGCATTGAGTTGAGCCCATGGACACTTTTGATCAGCTTGACTTGAGCTACATCATATCAAAAATTCATCGAATTTCACCGGGACCCATTTTCCATAAGAATGGTGCGGGGTTCTTTACATAACGTCATCAAAAATTTGTTTACAATGCTGGTTGTCATGCTTTCAAGAGTTAGGTTCCGTTTTGTCGCTAGAAAAGTTAGGGCAAACTTTTTTCGCTGTCATAATGACAAAACACCGCGACATATGGCATCTTTAGTGCATGAATTAAATTGTCTCTAATTGAGAAAAATCACCACTTGTAAACACTCTATTGTTGAGATATTATATTACCTATATGGACCCACAATTCAGGTTTACGCATCAGGACTGTTTTTATTAGTTATCTAGTATTGAATGTGAGCGGGAACGGTAGTAGACGTTTATACAAAATGTGGCGACCGTGGCAAGATATAAGTGATAATAACGAGGAACCAATTAATAAATGATATTATGTCGGGGCGTGGCGCAGTGGTTAGAGCGACCGACTTTGGGTAGAAAGGTTCGGAGTTCTAGCCCCAGTTGCGGCTGGGATTTTTTTATTTAATTTGACCGATTATATTATTCAAATCTCGTGGCTGGACTGGGGTGAGTCCTGCACGATTCACTGTTGCGTTCCAATTAACAGTGCTACTCCTAAGGTGGCGCATGGAGTTAGTAACAAGGCCTATCCAGAACACGTGGCTAATGACCATAGCAGTCGATGCCAAGACACCAAAGAAAAAAAAATGGTATTGAACGAATCTGTTGATGATGCTATGGTATTGAATACTCCATCAGCATATGTACAATTAATTAATTTTTCTGTAATCACCGAAAGAACTACTGTACCATGAAGGAATAATTAGCTACTTGACTGAAACAACATAAACGTTCATGATAAATGAATGGGGAGTTTGTGTCTGTGATATAAATATAATAGATGTTTGCGGCATTCAGACAGATTTTAAAATTCCAGGAAAAAGATTCTCCTCGAGCAGGATTCGAACCCACGAACTCCAGATTGCCGGTTTGGTGCTCTACCAACTGAGCTACCGAGAAGACATGCGTTCCATCTGCAAATCGGGATACCGCTTTTTCCTAGAATTTTGGTGTTAGTAATGTCACCTACAAACTACGGCGTTTGTAGGTGTTGGGAAAGTTAGTTATTAGTGGGGAACTCATTCGCTTCCAATGATCATCAAGATCCTATTTAGGTGTGAAAGGTAGTGGCGAAGTGTTCAAAAAAGTTGCGCAACCAAACATAAGTTGCGTTGCCGACCTCAACACAACGTAGTCACAACCCTGTTTTGCACCAATTTCGTCAATTAATTTTGGGTTTTTGAAACGTTTCAGCCCCAACTGTAGGTATAGCTGATGGTCGTTTTCTAAACGTTGCCGGGTTTACTTGAAAACAACTACATACCAGCGCCCTCTAGCGCAGCGATGACAGTTTACTTTTCATGGTGTTTAAAACATAGTTAATTCGTCAACCAAATAATAACTGATGGCCAAAATGGACGCTTAAAGAAAACTTTCTGTTTACTCCTACCTTTATATTTTTATGCTAAAGATACCTGAAAAATAACGATTCAGAAACAGAAATTGGCAACGCATTTCATTTTACTGTCAAATACAGGGTCTTTCACGACGAGCGTTCGTTAGGAATATATGGAGAAAGATTCAAAATAAAAACTTGATGTTTTGTGGTAGTGGGTTTTACAAAATGGCCATTTCAACTAAAATATTTTCAACTTCTGGTCTCTTTCCGTTATACCGGAAGATGAGAGCAACTTCCTTATTTCAAATGGAATACGCTGTATTTTATTACATTTTTGAATTTCTCAGCCCATTTTAAGCCCACTTTGTATAACAATGCCTATACCCAAATTTGTTAGTTTTCGAGATATTGATTTTTTTCTGAAAAATTTGACAGTTACAGCACCAATCCGAAACATGAAATTTCGAGCACCCTGTAAATTATTTTCGATAATTCGATAGACCTGTTCATGACTTCATGCTCAAGGTGTGATTCTGTGAAATTTCACATTTTCAACTGTTACTGTCTATGAGTTATGATTTTTTCGGAGTGGTGCTGTAACTGTCAAATTTTTCAGAAAAAAATCAATATCTCGAAAACTAACAAATTTGGGTATGTTATACAAAGTGGGCCTAAAATGTGCTAAGAAATTAAAAAATGTAATAAAATACAGGGTGTTTCATTTGAAATAAGGAAGTTGCCCTCAACTTCCGGTATAACGGAAAGAGACCGGAAGTTGAGAATATTTCAGTTGAGACGGCCATTTTGTAAAACCCACTACCTCAAAATTTCAAGTTTTTTATTTTGAATCGTTCTCTATATATTCCTAACGAACGCACGTCGTGAAAGACCCTGTATACTATTGCTTCATGCCAAAAAACACGGCCTTTTAAGGTGCATTTAGTCAACATTATTTTAAAATTGTGCTTAAATATATGTCAAAAGCAAAAGTTAAATCTTTTATATCAAATGGCGCCATTTATACAACATTTTTAAGTTTATGCTAAAAACCTTTGATGTTACTGCTATGTTTATGGTGATGCTTATGCTAAAGTTGACTAAATCCACCCTTAATCTGTTGCAAACTTTTCGAAACTCAAGAATAAAAAAAATCATTTCGATGAACAATATTTAATCAAGATATTAATCAAATCTCGAACTAAATGAAATACACATGAATTATTTCTGGAAAACTAAAATAAGGCTTCATAATCCTTTGTTTTCGCTTGTTTACGTCCAAAATTTGAATGACCAGCCATGTTTCCAATTAGAATCACACTTCCAACATGGCGTATGAGTACAAAAGTCGTCAAAGCGACTTTGGATATCAGATAACTGAAAATATACTAACTTTCAACGTTAGTCTGTCAGGCAACTAACTTTAAACCCGGAGCGCGACTGAAGTTGCTTATCCGACCAAAAACAGAACCAAGTAAAACTAATGAAAAATTTAAACTTGAGCTTCAAACTTCAGCTCTCCAAACTGTCTGCCTTCACGAGGGCTTGTGCCTGTGAAGTTTCTTCACCACGTAATCATTTTTTTTTGCCTGTAATCGGAAGCAGTGTATTAGAATGCTCTTTTCGTTTCCGATTCAGAAGTTAGGTTAGGATCATTCCAATTCCTCTTCTTTTCCTATATACTTTGTAGTAAATATTTGGAAAAAGATTAGTTGTAAAGATGACTCCATACGAAGACGTTTTCAGCTTTACTGAAAAATTGCCCACTGCTCAGTTGAATCTTACAAGATCGACCCTCCGTCGGGACAACGTTTAACATATTGCATTGCATAGCAGGTAATTTGATAATTTATTTTTAAAGCTACTACCTGCTTTGCACAGGCTTTTTTTCTACCACAAATCCCTACAAGTCGAGAAGTAAGGATATCTTATATCCACACAGACCATACCTCGGATTTGCTTGTGGGTGGTTAATTTCAACTGGACCAAACGTGACAGCTCACTACAAGATTTCTGTGACAGAGAAGTCATGGAAATCATCTACTATTCATATTGAGCAATATCTATCTCTGCTTTCTTCAATGTGATCTTTCAATAATTGATGTGACCCAGTTGGGAATTATCAAGTACCTTATGAAAATGATATTAGATTGATGATCAGCCTTGGCTTTAAAAGGTATTGCGTATGCCGGTGTTCATCTAGATCACTCTGTGTTATTCAATGAAGCGTTAATTTAATTATGATGAATGCATGACTTGCACCATGAAACTTCAGTGGGTTTTAGTTTTAGTCACTCAACTTTGCATTCAATTAGAATATGCACATGAAATCAGACAATGAGAAAATCAGTTGTTGAATTTATATTTCTGACAGACTACCTGTTAGAAAAACTTGAACATTATGGATCCGAGGGGTATTGCGATCAACATTATATCATCTTATCTGTCAGATCGTGAGGAAACAGTGTTTCACAATGATGAATATAGTAGTCAGCTGTCAATGAATAATGGAGTCCCGCAAGGGAGTGTTTTAGGTCTCTTGCTTTTCTTAATCTGCACTGCATTGCAATGGCGTATTGCTCTTTTTTGCATCACAAAAACAGAATTAATGCAAAGTAGGATGCTTTAACTATAGAAAATCCAACTTACTTTCTGATTAGTCGTACAGCAAAAAACAACGGCTAAACAATTTTTTTTCAAGAATATTAACTATATGACCATTGAATTTCAATTTATCATCTAGAGTTATACGCAAGAACTTAGTATTTGACTTATTAAGGGTGGATTTAGTCAACTTTACAAACGGTAACATCAAAGGTTTTTAGCATACTAAACTTAACATTGTTGTATAAATGGTGCCATTTGAAATAACAGGTTCAACTTTTGCTTTTAACATATATTTGAGCACAATTTTAAAATGATGTTGACTAAATGCACCTTAAGAATTGCTCGTTCCTCTGAATACAAACTGTCAGAGTTGAATTTGACTGTCAGAATATTTAGTTTTATTTGCATTAAAACATAGAAAATTGTCATTGCACCAATTTTTAAGCTTTTCTAAATCGATCAATATTATGTATTTCAGCGCATCTGTAATTTCCGTGCCACATTAAGGTTGTATCGACAGCAAACATGTGAACTCTCCTGTGATATCGATACTTGCCAATTCATTTGAATACAATAAAAAAAGAATAGGGCCGAGTCTGACCCTTGAGACACCACAACACATCTTTTATTCCTCCGATGCCATATTTTGCATTCTGACCATTTGCCTCCTGTGTGAGAGATTCCATGTTTATCTAATTGTGGAGCTAGATTCTTGCTAATCGCACTCTAATGAACCGTTTGAAATAATAAAATCTTTGACATTTGTTTACGGATATGTATGTTTTTGTCGCCCTGCTGCCTGGCCTATTTTTAAAGCATGGGAAACTTGTAAAATTTCTGTGATTCTTAGAACTATCTCTATATGATGCCAAATTTTTTAGCACTTCATTAGCACATTGGATTTCCCTGGATTTGAATATGAAAACGAGTAGTGATTTTTTAAGTGTTCTGGAACAGATTGTTCAGAAGCACGTTCTCATTTCTCATTGATGTTTCAACTCGGTGAAAACTAAAAGTGAATTCACTGAAAAGACAATAGATTACCTATTGCCATATACCATAATTATAAGGTTGAAACATTCCATTGATATAAGGTTCGAACCTTAGATTCTTATCTATGTAAATGCAAAGACGTTCTTTCACTCTTCTAAACATGGGGAGCAGCTTATTAAGTTAACCTTCGATATCATAGGAAATGTCACGGCGATTCTTAGGACAAAAAATTATAATTCACCAACTATTATTTTTAGAAAGTGCTCTGGAGCAGATTTCAATCATTATTGCCCTATTTGATTATAATACATGCGGCGAGCTTTGTACGGTTCTTTTCATGAACATATGGTAGGCTCTTCTCGAGAGATGTACTGAGTATGAAAATATACAGGGTGTTCCTTGAAGACATGCTAATATTTGAGGGGGTGATTCTATGACTTATTTTAAGGAAAAAACTTTTTATAAACGTATGTCCTAAAAGTCCTAACTTCTGAGAAACAGGGTGATAAAGTTTTGAAAAAAAATCAATTTTTTAATAATAACTGAGATAATATTGTAGACGTTTTTTTAAAATTTGGTACATGTCTTCTATGCACCAAGGTGCATTTTGTAATGCACAAACAATTCCATTTTCTCAACCAGTGGCGTCCGTACGGGTTTTGCATTGAATATTTTTAGAGAAAAAAATACTACGCCACTGCTTTCTCCTTAAAAAAGAAATACTTTTGCGATGCTCATTCATTTTTGAGCAAATTTGATCTCTTGAGTTTTCTTTGTCCAAATAAAATTCGTTTTTGTGCAAGATGAAATCCATATTTTTTGGATTCTCATTCATTTTGGGACAAATTTGATCCCTTAATCTGCTTTAAGTCGATGCACAATCATTTCCACACCACATCAGATTTTTGAGGAATTGATACTGAAGTAAAACGATTTTTATTTTTTTAAGCGAAAACCATGCGTCGGACAAAGAAAACCCAGGAAATCAAATTTGCTCAAAAATCAATGGAAATTTCAAAAGTATTTTTCATTTTGAGGAAAAGCAGTGGCGTAGTATTTTTTCTTCAAAAATATTCAATGCAATACCCGCGCGGACGCCACTGGCAGAGAAAACGAAAATTTTTGTACATCACAAAATGCACCTTGATGCACAGAAGACATGTACCTAATTTTATGAAGATGCGTACAAGATTATCCCAGTTATTATTAGAAAACTGTTTTTTTTTTCAAAACTTTATCACCCTGTATCTCAATAGTTAGGACTTTTAGGACATACGTTTATAGAAAGTTTTTCCTTAAAATAATTCAAAGAATCACCCCCTTAAATATTAGCATGTCTTTAAGGAACACCCTGTATAAGGACTATTCGATATATCGAAGCTGAACTTGGTTTTCCAGAAGATATTCCAACTTGGTTGAAATCATATATGGAAAACAGTTTTATGACTGTCGAATATAATACTGAAACATCGAATGAACAAAGTGTTAAAATGGGTGTTCCACATGGGTCCGTTTTGGGTCCATTATTATTTGTGCTATTTGCTAATGACTTGCTTGGATACTGCTACTTAAAAAATGTTTGCTGATGATACCATAATCACAGTTACAAGTTCTAATATCGACAATTTACTTGTTGAGTTTGCCAAAATCATTGATTTATTTGCATATTGGTGTGACCATAACAAACTCATTCCGAACCCTCAGAAGTCAGTGTCTAAGAAGTTTTTTTATAGTAAAGATAATATACCAAAAAAAATATTCTTCAGTGAGAAAATAGTTATGTAGCAAGAAGTAAAGTTATTGGAAAGTCTGTTAGGAAAAGTTGGGTCGAAAATCCATCAGAAAACATTTCCTGGCTAATGCCACGACGAACATTGAATTACATCTGATGAAATTTCCTTGCAGAGTTCCTACAAGGTTATCTCTGCAATTGCTTGTTGCATGGAAATGTTCATCGAAACATTCGGACCACCTATATATCGATTTCGGGGTGGTGCCCCTCATCAGTATAGGGTAGGTCTAGCAGTCAATAACTAATGACTGCAACGAATGAATCGATAACCAAATCCATTTCAAGACCGAAACTGAGGTCGCGCCCGCACAGTGGATAACTCCAAACTGCGAGCGCCATCCCAGCGCCGGAAACCCAACTAAGCAATACCCTCAAGTCATAAGCTCATTGTTCGTGAACTACAGTTTTCTTCTTCGTTTTATACGGTCTTGACGATCGTGGTTCATGGGTATTGCTTAGTTGGGTTTCCGGCGCTGGGATGACGCTCGCAGTTTGGAGTTATCCACTGTGCGGGCGCGATCTCAGTTTCGGTCTTGAAATGGATTTGGTTATCGATTCATTCGTTGCAGTCATTAGTTATTGACTGCTAGACCTACCCTATACTGATGAGGGGCAACACTCCGAAATCGATATATAGGTGGTCCGAATGTTTCGATGAACACTCCTATGCAACCAAGCAATTGCAGAGATAACCTTGTAGGATCTCTGCACGGAAATTTCATCAGATGTAATTCAATGTTCGTCGTGGCATTAGCCAGGAAAGTAGTTGTTCTCTGATGGATTTTCGACCCAACTTTTCCTATTGTATAGGATATTAGCAATGAGCAGTCCTACGGACATCTTATGCCTCATGCCTAAAATCTCCTCATTTCTGAAAGGAATGTATAACTATTCATAACAATATAACTAACAAAGAGATTTCACACTATGCAATGAGTACAAATTCAAATATTTCAAAAATTATTGGCATTTATGAGGGATCTTTTCACAAAAATTTCCCGATATTTGAAACAAGTTACATAGCAACTTCGAACAAATCAATCAAAAATGAGTTTCCGAATCACATCCGCACGCACTTATTCAACTTCGAATATCTTGAAAACCGTTGACAATTTTGATAACGAAACCTAACCTTTTTTTGTATAGAAAATATCAAGAATTAGGAAAAACAAGATTAGTCCAGTGGCGTGAAAGTTGGGGAGGGGCAATTAGGGGTACCCGTCTGCCGTACGCCCCTGTTTAAAGTTACAAATATGTGATTTGCATTGAAATTTGGAACTGAATGCTGTCATGTAGCACACCAAATTTCATTAGGAAGAGTTGAGCTATAGTTATTCTTGAAAACATCTTTGTTTTTGTCACATTCAACACCCTGTATCTCAGTTAATATTCACTTTAGAGTATATGTTTATTGGAAAATTTAGCCTTGAAATTAAGTGAGGATTTCACCGCCGGAGTTTGTCCCCTTTATTCTGGGACACCCTGTATACAATGTGATAAAACTACCACTAATACTGTTCTTTGATCTTCATCTACAGAATCGTCAGCGTACTTCAGGGAGAGATCGAGCTTGATAATATAGAAGATATCGAGGATTCAAAGTCCATGAAGCTTGCAGAGCAAGGTGAGTACAATTTATTTTTCATTATTGGATAATAATTATGATGAAAAATTAGCGGATCCATATGGCGAGTCCAAATTTTTTTCGTCAGGAAATTATTAGTTCATTAATTTTGTTCTCAAAGAACTCTGCGCCATTCTTAATAAAAATGGTTTGTGGTTAAATTTCCTAAATTTTCGGAATGTTGCAGATTTTAACTTCCCCAGCAAAAGTGTTCATAGACACAAAATCATGTCATGAACTTCATCGATATTTTCGGGGACTGACACAGAAACTAGCCCTCCCGATTGGTCATCATCTTCAATGGAAAATTCAACTCTTTTTTGAAGCTTGCAGTCCAATTTTTCACGGTTGCATACGAAGGCCATTGATCACCAAGGGTATTGAGCATATCTTCGTAAATATGCTTACCTCTTAACCCTTTTGGATACAGGTACTTGATGATGGCTCGATAGTTCAATTTTTCAATTTTCACAATTTCGGTGGACATATTTTTAAAAAAATTTATTGCGTAACTCTGGTTTACTTTTTTGACGTCAAACTTCACACTGACAGTTCTAATAAGTTATTGTTCGTTGCTATGGTAAGGCAATATTTTGTTTATGCAGAGAACTGGTCTAGGCTAACTAGATATCAATACGTCCTCGTAGATATTGTGCCGGGTAGCACAACCTAGCGAATGAAAAAAAAAAAAACAGTTATTTGCTGTTTTTATAAACGTTCTACATCAAAATTTGCATCCTCGAACAAATTTACATAATAACCATAACTATAGCAGTTTTTTTATTGTTTCAGTTACCGAGTGTGATTGTAGTATGCAAGCGGGTAAGTATATTTTGGATGGACGGGGTCATATGATTTATTTCTCAAGCGAGTAAAGACTTCCAGCTCTTGGATCTTCTTCGATTGAGATCTCTGGGCTGGTTGGACAAGCAAGTGGTCGGGTGCTGGCCAAAGGTACCGCTCCGACTTATCGTGACTTCGAAAACGTGTATACAAGTGGTCAAAAACAACCGGAAAATCGTTCATATAATCGAATTAGCAAATTCAAAACATTAAACTTTGTTTGATTCAATAATAATTTAAGCTTGTGATGATATTATCCATAACTTTTTTATAAAAAATTGCAGTGTCGGAAACTTTTTCAATCAAATGTTATAGCAATTTGTTCTAGTCTAGACTTGAGTAGCTTCCAATAAGTCACGCTGAGTAGGTTCCGGTCCAATGGGTTGTACTGGAAATATTTCATATGATTGTATGCTTGTGTGTGTGATTGGTGCTTTCCACTGCAGTGCCCTAGCGCGTGGAAAGCGTGGATTTCAAGCGGAGGCCATCCATGGAGAAGGAGAATGTGGAGGAAGAACCAGCTGAGCATGAACGGTGAGTTTTAGAAATTTTCTTTGTTTTTGCTTTGTTTTTTAAGGTACTTTCAATACTATAGAGGTTTTATCTACCAGAAAATAAAAGACGCAAATGGGCTATACTAATTTTTATAAGATAGTTCGTTAATTGAAAACCCAGTTTTCGCCCCAGCAAATTCGCTTTGTTGAATTTTTTAAATAAGTAATAATAATAATAATATAATATAACGTCTTTATTATTTTCAAAAATTAATTCAATAGGATTTTTACAGTAAATAAAAATAGAAAATAATTGGCGGAGTTCAAAGGACCCCGCACATTTCTTATGAGAAATGGCTTTCCGTGAATTTGGCTAAATTTTTGGTATGTTGTAGTTCTTGATGAGCTGATCAAAAGTGTTCATAGCCACAAACCTCAAAAATGGACAGTTTTCGAGATATGGAGCTTTCAAAATGGATTTTTTAAATTTTTTGTAGTATTTGCCCATCAATCGAGAAGCTTTCATTTGTTGTTGGGATGGAATTTAAATGTTCGGCGCCCAGAACCAGACTGAGGAATGGTATTTCTCAGTTACATTTGGCACCGCCATCAATAATTTTTCATTCACTGCTCCACAAGATCTTCTATCAAACTTTTCATGCTACAAGATAACGCCAGAATGATTCATATTTTCAAAAAACAACATGAATAGAATATTTTATTTAACTACGTTACATGTTATGAAATGTGTGTAGCAAGTCATGTTTGGTTTATGTATGAAAAATATATAAAAATGTAAAAATTTAAAATTGTAAAACAGAATTAAAATTAAAATTTACAAGTAAACAGCGTTACAACACAACTTTACAAACACAAGAACTCTGTAATTATATTTCTTCTTAAATTAAAGAGAAGCAGTGACATGTGTGTTACCACAAAAATGTGTTCTGAATTCATTGACAGAATAGAAGCAATACCTCAACAAATAATTTTTCAATTTCCTCTTGAAAGTTTTCAAACTGAGCTCCTTGAAATCTTGAGGCAGGATATTGTACAGAGAATAATCTAGTGAATTTTTTTGCGATACGTGCAGACGAAATCGATTTATTCTAATGTGATGGGAGTTTCGTGTATTGTGTCCGTGAATATGAGATTGTTTCGTCAAGGATGATTTCTTCTTATGTATCTCGATCAAAACGAAATATAAGAATAAAGTTGGCAGTGGCATAATTCTAAGTTTTTTGAAAGTTTCTTGACAGTGATCTCTGTATCCAATATTAGCCAGTACTCTCAATGCCTTCTTTTGCATCCTAAATATTTGAATGGAGTGACATGAATTTCCCCAAAGTTGTACACCGTAACTAATATGGGAATGGAATAGTGAAAAATATGAAGTTTTTAATATATTTGTGTTAGTGATGTACCTCAATTGGCGAAGGACAAATAGAGAACCTGAGAGTTTTTTCTTCAGTAGGGAGATATGTGCAGACCAGTTGAGTCTATTATCTAATGTAATGCCAAGTAATTTAACTTCATTAGTTTCACAATTAGACAAAATCTGATTATTAGCAGATATCTGGATGTATTGTGTTTTCTCACCATTTAGTTTCAACTTATTAGATAAAAACCACTCATTAGCGCTATTAGTTACCTCGTTGAGTTGAAACTGTAACATATCATTACTTTTATCCGATAGAATAAAAGTGGTGTCGTCCGCAAAGAGCACTGATTTGAACGGCATCATATTATTGCACAAGTCATTTACATAAATAACAAATAAGAGCGGGCCCAAAACGGACCCCTGCGGAACACCATGCTGTATGGTTTGAAAGTTTGATAAGTTACCGTTTATCATTACTGCTTGTTGACGATTAGTAAGATACGTTTTTATTAATTGAAGCGGAATACCCCTAACCCCGTAAAAGTTCAATTTTTCCAAGAGAATTTCGTGTGAGACGCAGTCGAACGCTTTAGACAGGTCACAAAGCATCAACGCAGTCTGATTGCCCTTCTCAAGTTCTTCAACCACACCAGACACGACGTCAAACACTGCATGTATTGTTGAACGCGACTTTCTGAACCCATATTGTGAGTTACTGAAAAAATTATTATCCTCAAAGTAGGCATAAAGCTGAATTTTAATTATTATTTCAACCACTTTACTGAATACTGAAATAATACTTATTGGTCTGTAATTATCAATGACTGCTGCATCTCCTTTTTTAAAAAGGGGCAATACTTTAGAGAATTTGAAGATGTCTGGGAATATACCAGTACATAAAATCAAATTAATCAGTATAGTGAGAGGTTGTATTATTATAGATGAAGTTTCCTTTAGTATTTGGCTATTGAGTTCATGGGTATCCGAACATTTGGAGTCCTTCAACGAATTAATCGCTTCCAAAACTTCTACCTCGTGAACTGGTCGAAAGAAAAAAGACTTACAAGGAGCAGGAAATTTTTTAAAAGTTAAAAGGTCTTCGTTTGTAACATTCGGGAGCGAATTTATGATGTTATCCGCTATGTTGCTGAAAAAGTTATTAATCTCATCACATGATAATTCGATTGTAGGGTTTAAATTGATTTTATTTCTCTCGAAATTTACTACTTTCCAACAAGCTTTAGATTTATTTTTGGACGTAGAAATGTACTCATCATACGCCATTTTTTTTGCAGATCTCAATTTGTTACCATACTCTTTCTTGAGCTGTTTGTACGCAATGAAACCATTTGGATCCTTGGTTGCGTCTGCTACTTGTTTGATGCTGTGCAAATTATTTCTCAACAGTCTCAAATCATCTGAGAACCATTGAACCAGTGGTTTGTTTACTTTTGATTTGCATTTTTTTATAGGAAAGAGTTTTAATGTGAGAGTGTTATAATTGTTAACTAGAAAGTTTGCTAAATAATTTGGGTCAACTTTATCGTTAGAAAATATTTGCCAATTGATGTCACATAAATATGATTTAAGCTTAGTTATACCGTTAGGTGATATGTGCCTTTTATATTCAGGATAATTTACATGGAATTCATTCACAATATTAATTTTGGCAAATTGGCCTTTATGATCAGATAAACAGGGTTCATATACACCTGTGGTAAGCAGTTCATCAGAAATGTTTGTAATTATATTGTCAATGCACTTAGAGGAAGTAGCCGTTACTCTGGTATCTTCTTTAATAGTGACAGATAACCCAAATGAGGTTAACAAGCAAGTAAAGTTCGATAGAACTTCGGATTCAACTTTGAAGTTTATATTAAAGTCTCCTAGAATAATTATTTTTCTATATTTATGTATGAGTTGATGTAAAACAATTTCAAAATTCGTGAAAAATACATCGATATCTCCCAAACCCGATCTATAAACAAGTACCACAGCCATTTTCAAAGGAGCTAAGTAGATTGCAGTAAATTCACACTCTTGTTCAATACTGAATTCTTTCAAGTCAATAAGAGAATACTTTAGGTTCGAGTCGTTACTGTTTTTCAAGTAAATGGATAAGCCACCATGTATTTTGTTAGATCTGCAGAAACAGCTAATCAGTTTATAACCGTGAATATTAATTTGTTTGAGACATTCTTCACTCTGCCAATGTTCGGAAAAACATAAAACGTCGTAGTAATTATCAATTAAAAAAGCATTGATTTTTTCGACTTTGTTAGATATACCTTGTATATTAATGTGGAACATACTCACTAGCTTCTTTTCATTTACATTATTCATGGTAATCAAACATTTTGATGAAGAACATTTTTCGTCATTGATTTGTTTTGAAGATGATGATTTATTCACAGTACATCCGCTGTTTACTGTCATGCATCCAATATGCTCTGTGACAATCGAGGGTATAAAAAATTTGTTTCTTCTGGAGATTCGAGCTGATGATCACCACTGAAGACACCCGTTTCTATGAATACTTGGTTTGGTTTTACAGAATTATTTTGGGGATATTTTGGGGTTAGTTGAACATCAGGTCCTACGTGAGCTTTCTTCTGGCTAGTTTCCCCATTGCATTCGGTGATTGTTTGATAGGTCTCCGTTGGGATTCGTTTTCTTGCAAAGTCGATGATTGATTTACTCAAAAAGAATTTTCCTAGATAATTTAGTCTGTTGCCATTATTATAGTTGGATCTCCTCAAGTAATTATTGCACTCGAAAATGTATATATTTTCCATTCTGCAGTTATGAATTTTTTCGGCAAATGACATGTTACTTCTATAAATACTTCGGTTGATATTCTCAATATCAAATCGGTAAGGTTCCGTGATTACAATGGTATTTGTATGTTTCAATCCTGACGAGATTTCTGCTATCAGATGGGTATCCATCGTGTTTGGCCAAAAGATAACAATATCATTTTTGGTGAAATCTTTTGAATTATGTGTTGCTGTTTTTAGCAAAATATTATTATTTGCACTAGGTTTTAGTACCACCTCAATTGTGTGGTCATCATCCTTGAACTTTGTGAGAAACCTCATCATATTCTTTCCGAAGTGGCCAGCAACCATCAATAATCTTCTTTGTTTTGGGGCACAGTTTTGTTCCAATCGTACCTTACTTTGTTTTGCTACATCAGTGGGAAAATTTGTCATCGGTAGTTCGATAAAATTTGTCTGTACTTCCTTGTTAAGTGTGTTTTTATTTTTACATTCATCACCTTTACCTACGGCAATGAACTCGTCTTCATGTGTTGAGATTCCTATTGCTTTTTGTTCCACTGGTTTTGTCTGAGTCCCAATACAGCGTTTGTTGTTTTTACTATCAGCTATTTTATTTTGTAGATCGTCAATTAGTTTTTTTTTGTGTTGTGTATTCTCTGGAATAACTGATTCTAGATATATCTTATGTCCAGTAATATCAAATATGCTTTCCAAAATTTTCATAACGAGTCTCAGAGAGCTTTAATGGGGGAAAACGGAAAAATCATAATCACGTATTGTCAGAGATAATAATTCTGATCACTATTAATGTCATTTACATATAATATGTCATTTATTCCTCACAAATCTCGATAATCAGACAATGGTGTGCCAAGACATTTTTTTCAGGCTGGCTCTAAATGGATGATAGCATCTCACATCCAAACGAATACGTGAAAGTGTCTGCATCTTTGATACCTTGTAGTACTTTCCAGGTAGAATAAGGAAGTTTAGATGATGGAAGCAAACTATGAATGGAACTTCCGATATTTGCCCCCGAACTCTTGAAACTACCATAATTTTTTATAAATGTTGCATCAAAGTTTACACAAATAAATGAATTCTATCTGTTCATGTGATTTTTGGTAAAATGAATGATTAGATCATTCAAAAACATTATAATAGTAAAAGTTTCGTTCATTATAATACTAATAATAGTAATGATATTATATAAAAAACTAAATAAACTATCTTAGCAATCTAAAGAAAATATTATCAGTCAGATCAAGGGTAAAGTGATTTACTGGTAACATAACTATAATTATATCAACGAACCTAACACAGTCATAAATCATTTCAAGAATATAAAGGAAAAATAAATCCGCTTCGCTCATATTTCAAATGATTTTTTGAGATTGCCAAGATAGATTATTATTGTTTTTTCATTTAATATAATTATTACTATGATTTTTACTCCTACTATTACATTGTTTTTGATTGATATACCCATTCATTTTGCAAACGATCATATGAGTAGATAGAAGTGTAAACTATAATGCAACATTTATAAAAATAGTATTTTCAAGAATTCGGTGGTAAATATCGAAAGTTCCATTCATAGTTTGCTTCCAACACCTGAACTTCCCTATTCTACCTGGAAAGTACTACAAAGTGTCAAAGATGTAGACATTTTCACTGATTTGTTTGGCTGTGAGATGCTATCATCCATTACGAGCCAACCTGAGGAAAATGTCTTGGCACACCATTGTCAGATTATCAAGATTTGCGAGAAATAAATCACGTAATCTCGTGTAAATGACATCGATAGTGATCACATCTGTTGTCTCTGTGAACACAGTATTATGATTTGTCCATTTTTTCCATCGAAGCTCGCTGAGCCTCGTTATGAACATTTTGGAAAACATGCACGATATTATTGGACATTAGATATATTCAGTATCAGTTATTATGGTCTCTCTTCAAAAAATACCCAACATATGTCGTTTTTTGACAATTAAAATTATACTGGCGCTATCTTGTAGCATAAAAAGATGTATGGAAGATCTTGGAAATAGTACCTGTTTTCATAACCAGTGTGGAGCAGTGTATGAAAATTGTTTGATGGCGTTGCCTAACATAACTGAAAAAGACCATTTTTCAGTCGGATTGGGGGCGCCGAACATTCAAATGCCATCTCATCAAGAAATAAGAGCTATCGGATTGATGACCAAATACTACAAAAAATGGAAAAAATCCATTTTCAAATCTCCATATCTCGAAAACTGTCCATTTTTGAGCTTTGTGGCTATAGACACTTTTGATCAGCTCATCAAGAACTACAAAATACAAAAAATTCAGCCAAATTCACGGAAAGCCATTTCCCATAAGAAATGTGCGGGGTCCTTTATCCTAGATTGAATCTGATCGAACATATTTCTCCACAAGGTCCGCATTATACACATACGAGGGAAAACAAAGTTTTCTTTCTGTCATCTAAGTTTAAGACACCCTGTGGTGAAATACAGCTGTAGGATGACACTCAAAACCATCCTGTATGCAAGCTTGGTTCATTCTCTATACATTGTCATTCCATTCATTTTGATATCACGATTAGTTTCAAATTTATGAATTATTGAAAACCCTTAACCAATTTTCAATTTTTTAATATCGGATGTTGCATCCTCCAGCTTGGACAACAGCATCCATTGTCCGAGGCATTCCACGAATTATCGTTCAAATACTCTTCTGGGGCATGTATCCTCAATGAGCGCAACACAAAGTTCATTTTCATTCGTAGGTGGTCTTTTGCGACTTCAAAGACATCTACCTAGGTAGACCCAGACATGCTCAATAGCATTTGCATCAGGGGAGCATGCTGGCCAATTTAATTTCTCCATCCCAACTTCAATTAGGTATTCTGTAACACACCTGGTGGAATGGTCTCGCACGATCTTGCATGAGAAGGAAGTTTATTTCTCCAAAGTATGAAAACGGGACAACGTAGTCTGCTAAAATAACATTGATGTATTTTCGTGCTGTCAATGCTCCATCTTCAGAGTCGGACTGGGACCATTTGGCCCACGTGGCAGCGTACCTATTTGGCCCAATACTTCCGCATTGAAAAAATCGTATTTATAACAAGTTTTGGCCTACCACTTCCCTATTAAAAAATTTATTTATAATGAGTTTGGACCTCCATCATTTGCCACTTTTTATTAATAAAACAACTAAATTACAAAAATAAATTTTTAAATTGAAAAGTAAAATAACAAACAAAATATAAAAAAGGTAATTAAATTTAAAAAAAAGTAAAAGCATTTTAGGATTCCCAAAAAACTGTAAATATTCGTAATGTATAAAAATAAAAGTGATAAGTAGGAATCAGGAACATAAAATAAAATAATTTTAATAAATATAAAATATAGAGAATACTACAACAAAAGTTTGCTTCTAGGGGTTTTGTTATGGTACACAGAAAAAACAGGAACATCAACCTTTCTTCCCATGGTTAAACCTAGCAACTTTTTGGAGTTACAAGAAAATTAAGCAATTATAAAACTATAAAACTGAAAGTAGAAGTTGAATAAAAAAATCGTGGCTGGGGCTTTGACATCATGGAAGGGGTCAAAATTCAAAATATTCGGTGAAAGCTTCATGAACATTTCACATATTGAATACAATTCAAAACCTAATAACTCCAGTTACTAATTTTTAACACGGGACGGCAGAAATATGTCACATGTCTACACTTAAAAGTTTACTTAATTGAAAACTGGAATTAAGAGATACTACTAAATAAGTGTTGTATGGCTTCAAGAGATTTCAAAAGATTTTCAGTTCAGTTATTTCTGTGTTATTTATCGTCAATATTTTAAAGCAAATTTCTTCCAATGTTTATTACTAGCTATGATTTCAACATATCATCTCCTAACGCAGATCTTAATCGAGTTTTAATTAATTTTAATTTTGAAAATCCCCTCTCAAAGTTTAGCGGCAGCAACGGCGCGGGGAACGAGTGGCTGAGCTGAGCAGAGCCAGGCCGGCGATAAATAATATTTTTATTTTTATTTCGAATTAAGGTTCATATAAACCAATAAAAAATTGACGGTAAGGAAAAAAATTCTGAAAAATATTCGAGTTATTTTGTCATCCAAATTGAATGATGAGAAAGATGTAGAAGAAAATCTGATGAACAGTTTTCGAGGAAAAAATAAAAACATAATTTTTAGAAGTTTTTTAAGTTTTCCCAAAAACCATTCATCAGATTCCATTTCAAATATCATGACATATCAATGTCAAAGTAAAAGATTATCACGATTTTTTTCAGAATTTTCTACTTCAACGTTCCCCCACAATTAAAAAATATTCTGAAAATCTTGTAAAATCAAAGACAGTTGAGAAGAATCGCTTTTGCAAGTAATTTAATTTAATTTATATGGAATTTGAAAGACTGAACATTGAGGAATTATTCATACTATTTTTCAGAGATAAAATCAAACGATTTATATTTTCAATAATGATTTTCAAAACCTCGGACAAAAAACGGTAAATTGCTTCAGTAAGTGATTCCTCTTTAGTATACATGAACAAAAAGACAAAAACAGTTCTGCGACTGTCCACAAGGTATTACACAGAATTATTGTCACTCATATTTACTGTTATTTGTTTAATTTTTGAAAATGAAATTACGTCGATAGGGGTTTGTCAGTTCATCAGTTGGATTGGTCTGCCTAAAGCCATGGAATCCTTGGACACAATTGAAGAAATATGTAAGTAATAAGTTTCGTGTTTTGCGATTTGAAATATCAGTTTTGGAAATAAAACAGAACTCAAAACAGAATTGAAAAATAATAATAATAACCATAAAAGCGTCTTTATTGTCCATTCCAGTTGTTGAAACAATGAAATAAACCAACAAATTACAAACGGTAGAAAAGTTATGGATACAATCGTTACTAGTCCACTTCAAAATGGAAAGAATAATAGAAGAGAGAAGATTGCGTCTCACCTTTCCTCTCACAACCCTCTTGACAATATAGCTACATAATGCATTGAACCACATTACCACAATTAATACCAGATAATGATTAATAATCCTGTGAGCTATTTCGCAGTACTCCGAATAATGTTGAGATTTGGCACCAATGCATTAGCAGTAGGGTTGACCGTTGAATATTCGGTAGATATTCCAGCAGAAAACTGTAATTCATTTGAAAATATTATGAAAGCTCGCTGTCACTATGGTAAGAAAAATATATCTTGTCAGTGCCATCTTACAGTGCAGAAATGCGCAATATTTGACTTTATATGAAGATTATAAGGGATGAGGGTCAATGATCAGTGGAAGTGTATACCATTTGCTTTTGGCCCCCCACATTTTCTAAGGTTGGCCCATGCGGCAACTGCCGCCCTGCCGCCCTGCCCAGTCCGACCTTGTCCATCTTCAACAAAAACCTCCGATTAGACTCTACAGTAATGTTTCGTAGAATAAGAGCAACTAACCATCTTCAACTGATTCAAGAATAGGGAGAAAAGAAAAAACTGCCAATAATTTACATTTGAAAATAAATTTTCGTCTTTGAGGATAGAGGTGAATGTAGTCTGTTGAAACTTATCAAGTTAAGTTTTATTAGCAATATTGCCAAGCTTTCGCTTTATTTCGAAGGGTCTTCAAGGCAAAAGCAAATAATGTATAAAATTTGGAAGTAAAACATAAAATAAAGGTATGTAAAGTAAAAAGTTGTAAATGTGAATTGGATGACAGTATTTCAACTTTAACTTGAAAATCTATGTATACAGTGCGGTCCAAAGGTATGGAATAAATTCATTATTAGCGTTATTATGTATTTTATGAAAAAATCCTAAAACAGGTCTATATTTATTGGCAATTTGACAATTTACAGTATGAAAATATTACCCCCTTCTTGCACCCCCTCTGAATTATGAGCACCCCCTCAAAAATTTTAAATGAGAAGGGGGGTCGTGTGGCATCTTGTTCGAAAGGGATTTTCATTATCTGTTCAGCAATACTAAGTTTTTCATATTTGGTGCAACCATAACGAAGAAAATTTTTTATTAAAATTTAAAAATATTGACACTGTAAATTATGTATCCGTTGAAACAACCTGAAACAGGTCGATTTCTATTCTCAATTTGACAATTTATAGTATGAAAATATCTCCCCCTTCTTGCACCCCTTCTGAATTATGAGTACCCCCTCAAAAAATTTGAATGAGAAAGGGGGTTGTGTTGCACCTTTTTCAAAAGGGATTTTCATTCTCTGTTCAGCAACACTGAGAAAATTTATTCTGAATATGTAAAATGTTGATAGACTGAAGGAAATAATGTAACATAATGTTTAGGAAGTATATTTCAATTTGTTTTACAGTTAAATTAAATGTTCAAAATGACCACCATTCACTTCTTGACAATAAGCAAGGCGATCTTGGAATTCTCGTAGAACATTTTGTAGGACCTCAGGGGTTATGTTGTTAATTTCTTTCGATATCCTAGTTTTTAAATCTGCAATATTGTCTGGTCTATTGAAATATACTTTTGATTTTAAATAACCCCATAAAAAGTAATCGAGAGGAGTCAAATCGGGGGATCTAGGCGGCCATTCAATCGTTCCACGTCTGCCAATCCACCTATTGGGAAAAACTTCTGTCAAATAATCTCGAACAATACGTGTGTAATGCGGTGGAGCTCCGTCTTGTTGATACCAAATTGATCTATCTATTCCATTTGGATCATTAACATCGGGAAAAAGTCTTTTTAATGTAGGCACTAAAAAGTTCATCAAAAAACCTAGATAAACCTCACCATTAATTGTGCCTTCAAAAAAATAGGGGCCAATAATTTTGTTTTTAATGATACCAGCCCAAACGTTCACTTTTTTGGGATATTGTGTGTGAGCCTCACACATCCAATGAGGATTTTCTCTGCTCCAATATCTACAGTTTTGTCTATTAACCGTTCCATTTAAATAAAAAGTAGCTTCATCAGAAAACACAATTTTGTTTATGAACTGCAAATCTGCTTCGATTCTATCCATCATCAGTTCACAGAATTGTTGCCTTCTATCAGGGTCATCCTCATTTAACTCCTGAACCAACTGAACTTTATAAGGATGGTATTTTTCTTTATGTAAAGCTCTCAATATCGATGATTTACTTACATCATTGTCGGCGGCAAGTTGTCTACTTGTCATATGCGGATTTTCCTCAATCGCTAACAGTACATCTAACTTTTTCTCCTCATCCAATGCAGCATTTCGACCTGGTTTTTGACGAGTTTTTACATGTCCAGTTTCACGGTAATTTGTTTCTATTTTGCTAACTGTAGATTGTGATACGTGTTGACCAGGGTATTTATTATTGAACATTTCACAAACTTCCGTTTGAGTTCGTGTTTTATTACCGCATCCAAGCATAATTAAAATGTCTATTCTTTGAGTTTCGGATAAATGAGCCATAGATGAATCGAATACACACAAAAATATTTTTCAATACACCGACGTCTGCCAGCAACTCACAAATATCAAAATAACAGTAGTTTACTAGATTGACATTATATTATTTATGGGTTTTGTGAATAATTTTTTGGTGTCTTCAACGACTTTTTCCCGACTTTTTTAGCAGATAAGAAAGTATAAATTGTCAAATTGAGAATAGCAATCGACCTGTTTCAGGTTTTTTCAACGGATACATAATTTACAGTGTCAATATTTTTAAATTTTAATAAAAAAATTTCTCAGTTATGGTTGCACCAAATATGAACAACTTAGTATTGCTGAACAGATAATGAAAATCCCTTTCGAACAAGATGCCACACGACCCCCCTTCTCATTTAAAATTTTTGAGGGGGTGCTCATAATTCAGAGGGGGTGCAAGAAGGGGGTAATATTTTCATACTGTAAATTGTCAAATTGCCAATAAAAATTGACCTGTTTCAGGATTTTTTCATAAAATACATAATAACGCTAAAAATGAATTTATTCCATACCTTTGGACCGCACTGTATATACTATATCACGCTGACTATATTGTTTCGACACACGGTACCATCTTCTAAGCGACGACTTAAAAACTGCTATTCTCAGAAGATGGCACTGTGTGTAGAAACAATGTCACCGTGATATAGCATATTTACATGTATTTTCAAGCGTAAATTATTGGAAGTTTTTTATTTCCTGCCTATTTATCAGTCATGATGAATTTACACATATTAGATAACAACACCATGGAACATTTTTTCTTTCTTTCACGTTATCTGTAAAATATAAATTTTTTTCAAAAAAGGAAATTAATTTCTCGAAATATCGATAGAGTTCTTGGTGAAAACAAAAGATTTTCTTGAAGCAATATTCAGCCCGTATGTAGAATTTCAGCTGCATAAGATAATTTAGATTTTTGCCCATTTTTTGTAAATTGCAACGCAACCTGCATTAAGCTTCTTAGTTCTGGCAATGCCTCATTCCAGACACATTTTCTTGAAAGCAGCGCCGTATTAAATGTGCAAGGGCTATTTAAAAAATATTTTTTTTGGTATAAATTAAATATTTCATTTCTATTCAAATTTATGGCATTGAACTAATTGAAGCTATCAAAGCTCTATACATTGAAAAAAATAACAAAAAACTTCCGAATCGGGTAATTAATAACAATCTTAGAAGTGTGTCTCGCTTTCAAAATGTTCACTCTGTATAAACCGCTGAATCGCAAATACCCGTGAAAAGGTTGAAGAAAAAGTAAAATAAACAGCAAGTATTTGGTAATTCATTAATTCATTTTTAAGTTCCGGTATTCGGTCACATGGTGAACTATTCAGATCATTTCAATTAAAAGTAACTCTCTGAAGATGCAAATTTGTTATGGTCATCCACTAATGCCATGCCAATTATCACTGTTACATAACCTCTAATTATGCGTACGAGTTGTTTCCTTTCTGTCTCCGTTTACATCCACCTCATTGGTATGTTAATGACATGATCAGTAGTTTATGATGGTAAATTACATATTTTCACATTATAAGTTTGAAAACTGTCAAACTTGATTGATAGCACTGGCGCACATCTTTAAACCTGCAAGGCGACCCATGTTTCTGCTGGACATTAACAAAATTATATTTAAATTGTGAAAGGCTTTCGCGGCCATCGTCACTTACATGGTGGCTTTTCGGGTTGTAAGGCCGACGTATGTTAAGAGAAGATCTCGACGTTTCGCCAACACGAGTGGTTAGCATTTTCAAGAGATATTTTCGAAGTTTCTGGTTTCTTAAGTCGCTGTCAAATGCTTGACATTTGTTATACGTTGTCTCAATAAATACCTGTGATTTGACGTTATTACATCTGATTGGTCCATAGCGTTAGCTGATATCATAGAATCGTTCGTACCGTTATTTTGTGGGTATAGGGAGCTAATTGAGAATATTTGAGAAATGGAAGCCAAACCTTGTTCAGTTGTAGTCCTTCTTCAGTTCTGTTGAAGTTGTTGTGGTGTTTCTGAATTTCAATTGCTTCCCGGAAGAGTCTTGGGCAATAGGCAGATGTTGAAGAGATGACTTGGGTTTCTTCAAATTTCACTCTATGGTTATCGTTGTTGAGAGTATGTTCTGCGGCAGCGGAGTTCTGTGTGTTCCCTAACCGACAGCAAGCCTTGTGCTCTTTGATTCTTGTTTTAACGGAGCGTTTCGTGGTTCCGATATAAACGCTGCCACAGGAACATGGAATGCGATAAACCCCAGAAGAGCATATTACGTCTCGTTTGTCCTTCGCTGATATAAAGTAGTCGTTCAGTTTTTTTGAAGGTTTATAAACGGTTTTGTTCTCATGTTTTCGTAGAATACGGCCAATACGATCTGTAACTCTGGGAACATATTGGTAAGAATGCTTTTATTTTTCAGATGTTGGTTTGGCTACTACTTGGTTCACTGGATGGACAGTCATTTGGTCTACTATTGATTCTTCCGTCTCTGATTTCTCTTCTATTTTTCATACACCTCTCAATATCTGTTTCTTTGTACCCATTAGAAAGAAGGGCGTTTTTTAGATGTTTCAGTTCAGCTTCCAGGTATTCAGGTTCGCAAATTCTTCTAGCTCGATCAACTAATGTCTTGATTACACCTTGTTTTTGGCACGGATGATGGTTTGAGGTATTGTGGAGATATCGATCAGTGTGATTTGGTTTTCTATATACCGTATGCCCCAGACGTCTTTCCATTGATCCAAATGACGTTCTAGTCAGCTTTGATGTAGTATTCCTATTCACAAAGGTCCCGTTAGATGAAGCCATGAGGAAAATTGAACTACTTTTCCCAAATGATATATCCAATCTCTTCAAAATATGCTTAATTAACATCATCATATTTCATTTTCAATAACAAAATATATGAGCAATTAGATAGTGTTTCAATGAAAAGCCCACTTATTGCTAAATTCTTCATTGAAAAACTAGAAGAAAAGGCAATCGAAACTGCAAATTTAAAACCCAAGGTATGGATAAGATATGTAGACGGTGTTAATAATTTGGAACCATGGACCAGAAAAACTCATTGAATTCCTTAACCATATCAATGACATACACCCGAATATTTAATTTACCATGGAAATTGAAAATGAGAAGAAACTGGAATTATTAGACGTTCTCGTTTCTCGAAAAGAAAGACGTCTGGGGCATACGGTATATAGAAAACTAACACACACTGAACAAGGTGTAATCAAGCCATTAGTTGATCGAGCTAGAAGAATTTGTGATCCTGAATACCTGGAAGCTGAACTGAAACATCTAAAAACGGTCTTCTCTCTAATGGGTACAAAGAAAGAGATATTGAGAGGTGTATGAAAAATAGAAGAGAAATCAGAGACGGAAGAATCAATAGTAGACCAAATGACTGTCCATCCAGTGAACCAAGTAGTAGTCAAACCAACACCGAAAAAAGAAAAGCATTCTTACCATATGTTCCCAGAGTTAAAGATCGTATTGGCCGTATTTTACGAAAACATGAGAACAAAACCGTTAATAAACCTTCAGAAAAACTGAAAGACCACTTTAGATCAGCGAAGGACAAACGAGCCGTACTATGTTCTTCTGGGGTTTATCGCATTCCATGTTCCTGTGGCAGCGTTTATATCGGAACCACGAAACGCTCCGTTAAAACAAGAATCAATGAGCACAAGGCTTGCTGTCGGTCAGGGCACACACATAAATCCGCTGTCGCAGAACATACTCTCAACAACGATAACCCCTAGAGTGAAATTTGAAGAAACCCAAGTCATCTCTTCAATATCTGCCTATTACCCAAGACTCTTCCGGGAAGCAATTGAAATTCAGAAACACCACAACAACTTCAACAGAACCGAAGAAGGACTACAATTGAACAAGGTTTGGCTTCCAGTTTTCAAAAATTCTCAATTAGCTCCCTACTCACAAAATAACGGTACGAACGATTCTATGATGTCAGCTAACGCTATGGACCAATCAGATGTAAGAACGTCAAATCACAGGTATTTATTGAGACAACGTATTACAAATGTCAAGCATTTGACAGCGACTTAAGAAACCAGAAACTTTGAAAATATCTCTTGAAAATGCTAACCACTCGTATTGGCGAAACGTCGAGATCTTCTCTAAACATACGTCGGCCTTACAACCCGAAGAACCACCATGTAAAATTATATATTTTTTTTTGATAATTTTTTCCTAGTGGGTATTATTAGTAATGATAATTATATATACAGGGTGATTCCTAAGTCGATACATTTTTTTAACTTTGTATAGAACAGCTTATTGTTAGTAAACAGCTTATTTAAATAACTTTTTTCAGAAAATAAGCGAATAGGTGGATCGGTCGAAATGGACCAGTTGCATCGCCACCAAGGTCACCAGACCTAAATTCGTGTGACTTTTTTTTGGAGGGGTTTATGAAAAGTTTCGTTTGTGACAACTTTGAACACCTTATTCAAGTTAGACATGACCGTATTGGACACGATTTGTAGTGATGTAACTGTTTTATTTTTAATGCTTTTGAAAAAGTGGTTTATTTTAACTAGTTCTATACACAGTTGAAAAAAGTATCAACTTTGGAATCACCCTGTATATGATGATGTTTCTACTTTCTATATTTATGCTGAAAAGACGTTGTTGGGGTTAGGTCTCTTATAGAACAACCAGTTTTTCTTAGTTAGCCAACGTTTTGGCAATCTATTTCTCCATCCACAGGGCTATGCGTGATATTGGTTTGCCTTCGTCAAAATTAAAACACAGCATGAAAAAGACACAAATATAACCAGACACTGAATAAAAGTGAGTAAGTTAACATCTTGATGAGACTATGACAGAGACGTCCCTATGACCCTAAAAACCATCTTGAATTCATGAACTATGCCCAAAAAATCATAATCTCCTGCCCTGAAAAGTTCCACATACTAATTTTGAATAGAATCGGACTATAATAACAAAGCTCGTCCGCCATCTTGGATCTGTCATATCGTTCTGTTCCTTAAAAACAATTTTATAACTCATTGTCACCGGAATTATAAACAATCGTCAACTTCAATCTAATAGAACGACTAGAAGTGGGTAAATTCACTTGCAAGATTTGTGGACAAACAAATATCTCTTTATCCCGACTTTATAATACGAGGATATATTGAAAAATCCTTAGCTTACCATAGAACCAAACAAAATTTCAAGGTCAACATATTTTAATACTCAACATATTCTCCTCTTAATTGGACACATTTATTACAGCGAACCTGCAACGTCTCTAGACCTTTCAAAATAAAAGTTTCTTCTTGCTTTGCAAACCAGACCTCCACAGCTTCTATTACCTCCTCGTTGGAAAAAAAATTACGACCTTTTAAACTATTTTTCAGTTGAGGAAAGAGATGATAGTCGAACGGAGCCAAATCTGGTGAATAAGTATAGTTATTCCAACCCTAAATAACGAATTTTTTGAATAGCAACATGAGATTTGTGTGCAGGGGCGTTGTCCTGCAAAAACAAAGCACCTTTGGATAGCTTTCCACGTCTTTTCATTTTATTTTTTCCGGTAGAGTGGTCAGTAATGTCGAATAGTAATCTCCAGTTATTGTTCTACCCTTAGCCAAAAAAGTCAATCATGATTACTCCATGGCAATCCCAAAAAACTGAAGCAAGAACTTTTCCAGCAGATTTTTGGACACGAAACTTCTCAGGTCTTGGATAACCGAAGTGTCGCCATTCCCTCGATTGTTGCTTTGTTTCTGCATCGTAGAAATGTACCCAAGTCTCATCCATAGTAACAATTCGGTTTAAGAAGTCTACATCGTTTTCAAATCAAGCACAGATCGAACGCGATGCTACTACCCTTGCACGCTTTTGGTCAACATTCAAACATTTGGGGATCCATTTTGCAGCAATTTCTCTCATGTCCAAATTGACGTGAACTATATGATGAACACGTTCGTATGAAATATTCAGTGCTTCAGAAGATATCCGTTTTAGCCCAATTCGACGGTCTGTTAAAATCATGTCATGAACTGCATCGATATTTTCGGGGACTGACACAGAAACTGGCCTTCCCGATCGGTCATCATATTCAATGGAAAATTTACCTCTTTTGAAGCTTGCAGTCCAATTTTTCACGGTCGCATACGAAAGACATTGATCACCAAGGGTATTAAGCATATCTTCTTAAATCTGTTTACCTCTTAACCCTTTTAAATACAGGTACTTGATGATGGCTCGATAGTCCAATGTTTCGATTTTCACAATTGCGTAACTCTGGTTTACTTCTTTGACGTCAAACTTTACACTGACACTTCTAATAAGTTATTGTTCGTTGCTATGGTAACGCAATATTTTGTTTATGCAGGGAACTGGTCTAGGCTAACTAGATATCAATACATCCTCGTAATTCATTTAGTTGATTTACCGAGGAATTTACTAACGATGCAGATGATGAACGAAATATTCATTTCGAAGATCGCTTTGATGAAGAAATACAAAACCTTGACAATGATGAAAACGAAGAATAAGAGTCAATAATATATGATAATTAATTAATGATATGATATGATTTTGAGCACTAATCATTCTTCATGCTTTCATTGTTCATGTATATTATGTATATTTGATCCTTGTTAGACAAAAACAACAGGAAATTATCATTTCATTGAATTTATTGCTGTTGAACAGTATTAATTTACATACATATTCAGTGAAAAAACTTTCGTCTTTGCAAAAAAAAGCTGTGGGTTGAAATAGAAATTTATAGTAATTTCGTGTGTAAATTAGACTGAATAATAAATAAATCTGTGATAAATTATAGTTTATTCAACAAAAATTTTAACACGCGATATACAGGGTGTTTCAGAATTCAACACAAATATTTCAAGAGCGTATACATATAAACATGAATCTTAAAATTCACCCCCTACACAGTGGCGGCGATAAGGGGTCTGCAGAGCCCGCCGTGCGGTGGGGCCCCAGCTCCACAAGGGGCCTCTTCGACCTCTTTGCTAAAACTTTCAGTTGACAGAGCGGAAGCAAACTCCTTGCAAAAGAATATGAGTAATTATGATTTTGTTTTACTCCTTGCATACCAAGGCAAAATTTTGGAAAATATTAATTTGTTATCTAAACTGCTGCAAAGTTCTACTGTTTTTCTGTGCCGAGCATGCGAGATATTGAGCTCCACAATAGATAATTTCAATAGTTTTAGAGATGATTTTGAAACATTGCATGCAGAAGCTTCCAATTTGGTGACATCATGGCATATTCAACATTGACATCTGTGAATGGAATAGAAGATGGTCTAAAGAGACTCCAAATTCTTCTACGAGTCTCTCGATATAATAATTAATCAAGTCAGTACACGATTTATTAGCAGGAACGAAGTGATGAGCTACTTCTCATTTTTAAATCCAGACTGTTCCGTTAAACTGTCTACAGGAGAATTTATAGATCAAGCTGAAAAAAAAAATCAAGGGGGTTCTACTGATTGATCCAGAAAGACAGAGGCGATGATTTCTTTAAAATAACCATCAAAATGTTGTTAACTTCTTTCCATACCACCAAATTGTTCACGAAAAAATATTCTCATAAAAACTGCAATCTTCACACGGAAAAAAATGAATCCCGGAAAAGAGCGCACAGGAAAGGAGCGCACGGGAAATAAGCGCACGGAAAAAAGCGCACGGAAAAAAGCGCACAGATATATAAGCGCACATGAAATAACCGCACTCGGAAAAATGCGCACATCGTAAAAAGCGCACGTACATTAATGCGCACACGCAATAGTTTCTCTACCTAACTTCGGAGAAATAAGCCCGTACTAAGACTTTTCGGACACCCTGTCCCTGTGTATAAAAAAAACTGCAGTTGTTTGTGTAGAATTTAAACAAATAAACAAAATAGACTTCTAAACATGTCTTATTACTTTTAATAAAATATAACTAAATAATGTAATTAACAGTAAACTATTGTAAATTAGCTATTCTTCTCAAATAAGATAGTTTGTCCTGAGTCTCATTATATTTGTCTACAGAGCTAGCAACAAGCGCATATAGTTCTCTGTATTTTTGCTTTTGGAATGGCTCCAATGACATTTCGAGGAGTGGCATCAACAGCTACCATAGCTTGTCGCATTCGACTTCTGAAGATATTTGCTTCTGCTTTCTGGGGACAGGAGTCATGACAGTGACTGGTTGGCTCTTGTACGATGTCTTCATTCATCGTTTTCAATAAAGAATGGCACTTTGTGGATCGATTCGTGCGGCACCTCCAAGTATCTATTCCACTTGTTGTGCGAGAACGTAGATATTCAAACCCCTTATAACTCAGAATTTGCTTTCCTTTCTGACTGGTTGAAAACTCCATTATTCAGAAAAAAAAATGTAGACTTGTCTTGCTTGAAATTTAGGGTAAACTAAATAAAACTTATAGGTGTGGCCAATTTATAGTCCAACAATGACAGTGAAAAAAGGATTAAACCTGGTTAATCCGTAAGTAATATTATAATGAATAATAATCTTCTAGAAATGGCAATTAGGTACCACAATGGTCGTAATAAAAGGACTAATGACCCTAATCTGACCCGAACTAGGATTAACTATTTAAATATTTAAATTTACCAAAATTAATATTTAGGATCAACAATGATAGTAATGAAAGTGTTAATGACTATCAAACAGCTTACTACACCATTTAGCAAATGTTTTTACCGAACAATTATATAAATTAATTTATTTTCATATATTATATAATACCTTTTCAACTTTGCTTATATCGCCCTTGCATGTGCGCATTTTTCAATGTGCGCATTAATCTACGTGCGGTTTTTTCCAAGTGCGCTTTTTACGATGTGCGCATTTTTCCGAGTGCGGTTATTTCATGTGCGCTTATATGTCTGTGCGCTTTTTTCCGTGCGCATATATCCTGTGCGCTTTTTTCTTTTGCGCTTATTTCTGGTCACCCTTCGAACATTAGATGAATCACTTTGCATAATGTCAGGTCAACATTTTACTAGCGCTGGAAAAGTGTATTTTCATATTTATCAACTTTGGGGTTCAGAAAAGTATATCATTACAACAGAAACTAGTGTTGTAGGCATAATACTACAATTTACTTTCCAGTAGAACTTGGTATTCCTACGGAAATGTAACGTGTTCATCCACTAGTTGATTTTCGACCAGTTCGGGATCAATCGGGAGTAACCGCCTCACCTGTAGGAGGTGTTTATCACATTTTCGCAATACTGGCGTCGTTCCAATTCCAGCATTTGAGTTAGTAGTTGTATGTGGACGTGTTACATCGTGTGCCGGATTTATACTGTCATTACTGTTGTGAGTTGTGTGAATAGGGTTAGTTTGATATACAGTGCGCATCAGAAGTGTTACCTCCCCTATCTAACTCGTTACTGAACTCTTGTTAGGAAAATCGCCAAGATACGTCGATTTTTATTTCTACAGTGTACATTTTTGTATGAATATTTCACCCCTAATTTCATCCCTTTCTGGAGGGGAGCTCGGTACTTTAGATTCTAGGTAACCACATAGGAAGAAATCCAAAGGAGTTAGATCTGGTGATCTTGGAGGCCATGACAAATAAGTCTCACTTGACATCTGAACCGAAACCTTTAGAATTTTTAAATCTAAGGGTGTTAAATTTCGTTATTCTTAAACAATGATAACTATTTAATTGATGTAGCAAATTTCAAGTCCTTTGCACGGTTGAAAAGAGAATAAATCCTCCTATCAAATGAGCTATCACTCACCACCCTATGCTATTTGAATTTTTCCCTCCAGTAAGGGATGAAATTAGGGGTGAACTGTTCGTGCTAAAATGTATATTGTAGAAATCAAAAATCGAAGTGTCTCGGCGATTTTCCTAACAAGAGTCCAGTAACGAGTTAGATAGGGGGGTAACACTTATGATAGGACCAGGAGAATTTGCCAAAAGGCTGTTTTGTTCTTTAAAAGAACCATCAAAATGTTGTATATTTCTTTCCATATCAACAAATAGTTTTCATAAAAACTGCAATCTCCATCTTCAGGTTTTTTTGAGTAGTGTATTTTGCTAGCCTGTGCTAGGCTGTGCTAGCTGTGCAAGTACATTTTATTAGAGTGTAAACTGAATCATTGCTTCCTTGTGAATTTATGAATAATATGCAATTATTAAAAATAATGCTCTGTGAAGTATTTTATTTTTCATGGTTGCTATCAACAGACCCATAACGCCCGGGGCGTTATGGAGGGCATTATGAATCATAACGCCCGCTAAATGTTTATTTCTGTAGTTCAATAAATTAATTACTCAGAAAAGTTTTATTTATAACTGTACAGGGTGTCCCAAATTCGAGCCTCATCATTGGGATCTCGGAAACCAGAAGAGATGCGAGGTCGGTTAAATGGAGGCAAAGTTGCGCCATTTGGTGCTCATTGTAACGCCGCTTTCATATTTGAAAAATTCTGAATACTTCCGAAGATTTTTGGAAAAAACCGATTATTCGCTATTTCATTTTTATTTTTTTGTGACTCTATTTGAATGGAAATAACAAAACAAATTTCACATTCCCATTGATACTTTTTCTGTTCTACAAGATGGTGTTATCAGATTTTCAAACAGACGTTTCGTATTTGAGCTGCCATCATCAACTATGTTTTTTTAAATACGGCCCTGGATTTTTTATTATAGATTTTAAAAGTTTCCAATGTTCCAAAACAAATGATGTATGGCACTTATTCTAAAAGTTTATATTAATAGCATTTTTCATAAGAACTCATGAGTTAGAGAGAGACAAAAATTAGATTTTTAATAGCGTTAAAACAACTTTTTTTGCAATAACGCACTGCATAAAACTCAAAAACTAACATAAAAGTGGGTGGTAAATAAATAATATCCCTCAAACTCTAGGCCCTAGGCTATATTTACAAAAATAATTGCATTTTATCAAAGTGGCTGTGCATCGTGCATTCTGGCTATCTTAGTTCATTTGTTAATGTTTAAATTATCCAATATTTTGACAGTTCACTGTTCGTTCACTAATCGTTAACGCTTATTAAATATTAATAGAGGCAAAGTTGCGCAATTTGGTGCTCATTGAAACGCCGTTTTCATATTTGAAAAATTCTGAATACTTCCGAAGATTTTTGGAAAAAACCGATTATTCGCGAATTCATTTTTATTTTTTTGTGACTCTATTTTAATAGCTATAACAAAACAAATTTCACATTCTCATTGCTACTTTTTCTGTTCTACAGTATGGTGTTATCAAATTTTCAAACAGACGTTTCGTATTTGAGCTGCCATCATCAACTTTGTTTTTTTAAATACAGCTCTGGATTTTCTATTATGGATTTCAACATCTTCTAATGTCCCAAAACAATTGATGTATCGAACTTATACGAAAAGTTTATATTAATAGCATTTTCCATAAGAACTCATGTGTTAGAGAGAGACAGAGAATAGATTTTTAGTAAGATCTTAGCAGGACATCGTTAAAATAATTATTTCGAAAAAGAACGACACATCATTGTTTTTAGGACCTCAGAAGCTTCTAAAAATTGATATAAAACAATGTGTGATGTTCAACAATAGGCATGATGTTTTAATTATTCCAAAAAAAGTCAAACAAAAACTATAAAATTGAATACCCAATGAAAGTTAAAGCAAATATTCAAATTGTAATCCACCTGCTTGAATGCATTTTCGTGTCAGTCTGTGAAGTTTATAGATGGCACGCTGAATGGTCCTTGCAGGGATAGCCCTGATCTCCCTTATTAGGTCTTGTCGTAATACTTCAAGATTTTGTGGCGTGTTTCGATAAAGACGGTTTTTGAGAAATCCCCAAAGAAAGTAGTCTAGAGGGTTTAGGTCGAGGCTTCTAGCTGGCCAACGTACGGGACCTTGGTTTCCAATCCATTTATTAGGGAATAATTCTTTTAATACATTTTTAACACATCTCCCATTATGAGGTGGTGCACCGTCTTATTGCCACCAAAGTTGACGTAATACGCCCAAAGGTTCTTCCATTAAGGAATCCAATATATTGGTCCTTATTAATTCTGCATATCTATCGGAATTTAATTTTCCTTGAATAAAAAACGGGCCGATAATTTTATTGTGCCACATACCGACCCATACGTTAAATGATTGTCGTCCCTGAGGTCTTACTTCTTGATTCTGCCTTGGGTTTTCTATTGACCAATAGTGTTCGTTATGTCTGTTAAACAGTTGCAACCAGTTACAAAATTCTAATCGTCTCTCAGCATCGCCAGGTCTTAGTGTTTGACTAATATGGATTTTGTAAGGTTTATATCCACGCTTATTTAAAGTTCTCCAAACTCTCATTCGCGGTAATCCTACTTCTTCTGAGAAAACTCTAACTGAAGCTCGAGGATTATTATTTGCCTTAAAAAATAATTTAAAATTATTCATTTTACTTTCTACTTTGTAACAGTTTTCAAACTTACAGTGTTCAAGATAATTTGTTCCTCTTCTGGATCGATTCGTGTTCCATATTCAACCCTTGGCTTAACAAAACTTCCGTACTGAGCTAAATTATTATCAATATTAGCAAAATAACTATAATGCGGCTGCCGTCTTTCTGGATATTCCAACAAATAGCGCTCACAAGCCGTTTTTGAATTTCGATTCGAAATATAATAAATCCTTATCATGACTCGTTTTTTTTCGTTAGAAAAAGTCATTTTCGTTTAATAAGCGTTAACGATTAGAGAACGAACAGTGAACTGTCAAAATATTGGATAATTTAAACATTAACAAATGAACTAAGATAGCCAGATAGTTAAGATAAAATGAAATTATTTTTGTAAATATGGCCTAGGGCCTAGAGTTTGAGGGATGACACTTCAATTATATTATTTATTAACCACCCACTTTTATGTTAGTTTTTGAGTTTTATGCAGTGCGTTATTGCAAAAAAAAATTGTTTTAACTCTATTAAAAATCTAATTTTTGTCTCTCTCTAACTCATGAGTTCTTATGAAAAATGCTATTAATATAAACTTTTAGAATAAGTGCGATACATCATTTGTTTTGGGATCCTAACGCCCATCGGGCAACATTCATTCCTCGGGCCAAAGGCACTCGGGTGAATGTTACCCTCCGGGCGTTAGGAACTATATAACGCACTTGGTACATAAATATCTAAAAAAATCCTTCTTTGGAGAACTAATAACTGTAGACTGGGCAAGTGATCATTTTAAATGAGTCTGGTTTATCGTGATATCAAAGATGGTATTTAAGACAATAATAAACTACCCAAAAGTGAGTCATTTGGTAATGCCAAGTAAACCAAAATTACCATGATAATCTAAAAATGTGGCTGCAGTAGAATACTGTATAGTAGCAACTAATATATTTTTTTCTAGATTCTAGTATATGAGTTATTTGAGAGTAAATCATTCTTCATCAATGGTAAATTTACTTGTCACTAGTAGTTATCAAACTGAGCACCTATTGCAAATAGAACGTGGATTGAGGCTAATAAAATGAAAAGTTTACTTCTAATAGGTAACATTGTGTCCCTCAAATTACATCAATAACAGCAAGTGATCAAATTCAGGAATCCAAGTTTTCTTGTGGCTAATAAAGCGCGTACTTGTCCCATATAGTTTGCAAATTTTACTTGCTACTACTAATTTTTTCCGTGATAAAATGGCAAACCGCCCTCTAAAAGAAACCTGACCAAATTGTTAACGAAGATGGCATCATTTCCATTTCAGCACAACTATTCACTCTCTCTCTCAGTGTGCCGAGAAAACAAGCAACATTGCGAAATAACTCTCACTATTCATTGCTCATCTGTCAATATAACTCTACCTTCTGAAATAGATCCAGTAAGTGTAACACATTCCAAGGTCGCGATGCTGCCTGCATCATGGATGACGCAACGATGTAACTGGTGAAATTAACTGCTGATTGGCTCTTTTGATAGGCCAGTTCTTCAGGTATATGTTTAGTAGCACTTATTCTGAAGTAAACAAAGTGATAGTAATGGAATAAAATAAATGATCAGTTCATGATTTTGATAAAAATGGATCGTAACGTGAACATTAATGAAATGGTGTATGAAGAATTATAAAAGATTTAATATCGTCTGCTGGAGATAAACACGTCATTTAATACGATAGTCGTGTGTATATTATAAATACGAAATTAGGAAATATTTATTGATCCTTCGTGTTTAGACCATAGACATTCAATTCAATATTGAAGCAAGTAATAATAAGTTTACTATTATCCATTTTTGAACTAGGATAAGAACAGTATATTTGAATATCATCAGCATAGAAATGATATTGGCAATATCTCAAGAATTTCCTTAAGGTACATGTGTTTATTGAAAATAACAGAGGCCCAAATATGGATCCCTGTGATACACAGCAAAAAGTTTCAGTACTTTTAACGAAATAACTGTCAAGAAGATCGATATATCTCTCTGAAAGAAGTAGAAATCTTTCAACCATTAGGACGATAGAATTCCGAAATGCAAGTAATCTTCAAACAAATCAGAGTTCAACTTCAATTCACCTTTAATATATAGGTTATGAAATCAAGATTGTTGCTAAATATATCTTTCAAATGTCTAAAAAAAAAAATTTATCACAATTCCGATACAAATTTGGCAAATACCCGAATGAGTGAATAATAATTGTTTCTCTACGACTATTGTTTTCTACGTTCATTACATATTGATTTTTAATTGAAGAATTAAGATGACTCCAGGACACCGTGGATCCTAACTCATTATTCAACGGCACTCGGCCAATCACAGGTTCAGAATTTTCAGAATCCACGGGAACTGAGTGGTTTAACAAATAAATTTCTCAAGAAGGCTTTGCTTGATTGAACTTTTGTCACAGCTTGGCATCCGCGAATGTCAGATGGACTATTTTCTTAGTTTTAACTTTGATCTGTGTGACAAATACCTAATATAAAAATGAATAGAGCGGATTAAGAAAGCAGTGATAGTGAGGAAGATGAAATCTATCTTGCAACAAAGATATGTCAAACAATTTTTACTTGAACGTTCCACACTCTCTCAGTTCTTGATTAGAGTTTCTCTAGTAGGTATATTATTCACAAATTTTCGAGTGCCTGTTATACAGCGTGTCTCACGGTCGATGGTAGGTTAGACGTTTATGGTAAACGCAAAGCAGGATTTCCCTGAAAATTTCACATCTTACATTTTGTTACCTGATCTATCGATCTAAAATATTTTCAGCTTTGCGGCGTTGCCACGTCTATCAAAAAAAAACTGGCAACTTTATTTTTTTAAATAGAATACCCCGTATAGTAACTCATTTTTTGAATCGCTCTTTCATTATAATACTTTTTTGTTAATAATGTTCTATACCTATCTCTATCTGTTTTCGAAATAAAAAATAATTTGTGTTAAATATGGTCCAAAACATAGCCCTAATTGAACTTTAGTACATCAGTACTCCCAATTCATGAAAAGTTGATATTTTGATTATAGGTTGGACAAATTCGAAGTATTTACTTAACACCATGAAATCGACTCCATATCATACAGGGCGTGCTAAAATTACTGTTATTTCCATAATGCATAAAGGTGGTCAAAAGTTCATTTTTTCAAATGAAACCCCCTGTATATTACTCGATAAATTGAAAGATGATGAAAAATGCTTCAAGATGATATATCATGTCCCTATACCTAAATCATCAACTTTTCTTAATAAAATTGCTTTTTAAGAATTTGGTTTTAGGTAACAGTGGATTTGTCAAGCTTATAACAGTTTGGTAACTTTTATAAGTAATTTACGAATAGTTATCGACGGTGTTTCAAATTATCTTCCAAAGTGAATGCAAATATCGATTATTCAAACAAAGTTCTTATGAAATTATTTATTATACACGGACAGTGTGATCAAATCATTGTATATGACACTAAGGTAAACACGATTAAATTTCCACAGATTTATTGTCTTCGCGACATGTTTCGATACACTGTATCTTTTTCTAGCGAATGTAATACATTAAATTATTCTACCTTGAACATTACTTAAATACCCTTCTTAACAATTGAGGTAATTAGGAGCTACCTATGATAAAAATAAAATTGACAATACAATGTAGGTAGATACCTGGAAATCTCAAAACATATCTACTACTTAATTAGTTGAAAAGGTTCAACAAAGGGGAACTATTAAGGTCCAATTGATCATTTAGTAAACAATTCGAATTTTTCAATTTATTAATTTCCAAGAATTCTAAATAATTAAGTCTAATACCTTTATTTTCAACATGAAGGATTTCAATAAAATAATAAAGATAAAACACAAAAATCTAAAAAATCAGGAGTTTATAAATTGAATTGTGGTTCTTGTTCCAAAGTATATGTAGGCCAGACTGGTAGACCATTCAAAAGCCGTGTACGTGAGCACCGTATGAATTATGTAAATAATAAAACACATTCAACATATGCCAATCATATTTTGGAAGAAGACCATGACTTCGATGAAAACTTTGAAATCCTTCATGTTGAAAATAAAGGTATTAGACTTAATTATTTAGAATTCTTGGAAATTAATAAATTGAAAAATTCGAATTGTTTACTAAATGATCAATTGGACCTTAATAGTTCCCCTTTGTTGAACCTTTTCAACTAATTAAGTAGTAGATATGTTTTGAGATTTCCAGGTATCTACCTACATTGTATTGTCAATTTTATTTTTATCATAGGTAGCTCCTAATTACCTCAATTGTTAAGAAGGGTATTTAAGTAATGTTCAAGGTAGAATAATTTAATGTATTACATTCGCTAGAAAAAGATACAGTGTATCGAAACATGTCGCGAAGACAATAAATCTGTGGAAATTTAATCGTGTTTACCTTAGTGTCATATACTATGAATTTCCATCAAGTAAAGGCCACGTCAATCCAAAAAATCAAATCATTGCCAGAACTTGCAGAAATTTCAACCAAATGTATCCTGAATTAACACCAATGAACGAGAGGAAGTATGTAAGATTACAAAATAATTTTCTCAACTATGGCTGAAAGTTTCCAGGGAACAACTGTCCAAAAACCAGGCATTTCTAGGTAAAAAGTACGATTTTCTGGAATATAACATGTGAAAGTACAGAAAAAAACAGAATTAGGAGGATTAAAAATAACAAAATTGGAAACAAAATATCACATTTTTACAATAAATGCTGGAAATGTTGTTCATTACATTCTAAACATTTTAAAATATTCTTTTGTACGCGACTTGTCGTTGCTTTTTCAATTTCATGGGGATCTAGATCTTCAATACACCGCACTATTCGCCGTCGCAGTTCTTCTTTGGTAGGCACTGGAGTACTGTACACCCTTTCTTTTAAAACACCCCATAAAAAAAAGCCAAGTGGCGTGAGATCGGGTGATCTCGGTGGCCAATCCCACTGCCCTAAACGCCTAAACCAACGATCGTCAAACATTTGGTGAAGTTTCCTGGAAACTTCCTGAGTGCAATGAGCTGGCGCTCCGTCCAGTTGAAATCACGAATTCCTATATTCCTCTAAAGGCAAGTTTTCAAGGAAATCGGTAACAGTCGTCCTTAAAATATGATGATATCTCTCTGCATTCAGTGTGTCTTCATAAATAAAAAAGCTAATTTTATTTTTCTTCAAAATACAAAACACATTCAGGGAAAATTTTTCTTGAAAACCCATTTCTTTCGTCACATGAGGATTATGATCAGCCCAAAAATGTTTATTCCTTCTATTAAAAATGCCATCCCTCGTAAATTTTGTTTCGTCGCTCCAAATTATTTTTGACAAAAATTCCCGATCTTCCTGTATATGTATTAGAAGGGATTCGCAAAAATGCACTCTGCGTTCAAAGTCTTCTACTTTGAGAGCTTGAACTTTGGTAAATTTATACGGATGCATTTCATGATTTTCCAAAATTCGTTGTACTGAAGCATGTGATACACCCTAATCTTTTTCTGCACTGCGAACGGAAGCTTCTGGATATGCATAAAAATATGCCAAGACGTTAACAGTATTTTCCTCATTTAAAGTAATAGGTTTTGGTAATGTTGAAGGCGCTTTTAACTTTGAGCCATAGTTAAGGAATTTTTTTTGTAATCTTACAAACTTCCTCTCGTTCATTGGTGTTAATTCAGGGTACATTTGGTTGAATTTTCTGCAAGTTCTGGCAATGATTTGATCACACTGCCCGTGTATAATAAATAATTTCATAAGAACTTCGTTTGAATAGTCAATAGCATTCATTTTTGGCGATTTTTTAAAACACCGTCAATAACCATTAGTTAATTACTTATAAAAGTCACCAAGCTGTCATAAGCTTGATACTTCCACGGCCACCTAAAATCAAATTCTTTAAATATTTTATACAACTGTCCGAACTGTCATTAAAAATCTCTTTAATAGAAACAATCAGAACATCTACTTAGAAAGAATTATTTAGAAAAGTTCACACATGTATTTGGCAGTTTGTGCAATTGGTAATATTTATTCCCTGTGAAGTAACTGACGAAGTACCTACTATTCAATTCAACTGTAGAAAGTCCTTTATGAATAACAAATAATAACATTTAAATAAACATGTGCGCTGGTGTATGTAGTTGAAGCATCTGCCTTGTAATCCAAAGATCGTGTGTTCGAATCCCATGGACCTCATTCATTTTTTTGTTTTTTTTTATTACTTGCTGTAACTGTTGTACACAAAAATGTGTATGATACATGGATTTGCTCCACTCGCTGACGTTCGTTTCGCAATATTCCCCACTCACAAAATAAAATGCCACTTCCATCACTTGTAGGTATCATAAATAACAATTTTTCCACAAAAACGGCTTTATTAAGAAAAGTTGATGATTTAGGTATAGGGACATGATATATCATCTTGAAGCATTTTTCATCATCCTTCAATTTATCGAGTAATATACAGGGTATTTCATTTGAAAAAATGAACTTTTGACCACTTTTATGCATTATGGAAATAACAGTAATTTTAGCACGCCCTGTATGATATGGAGTCTATTTCTTGGTGTTAAGTAAATACTTCGAATTTGTCCAACCTATAATCAAAATATCAACTTTTCATGAATTGAGAGTACTGATGTACTAAAGTTCAATTAGGGCTATGTTTTGGACCATATTTAACACAAATTATTTTTTATTTCGAAAACAGATAGAGATAGGTATAGAACATTATTTACAAAAAAGTTTTATAATGAAAGAGCGATTCAAAAAATGAGTTAATATACGGGGTGTTATATTTAAAAAAATAAAGTTGCTAGCTTTTTTTTATAGACGTGGCAACGCCGCAAAGCTGAAAATATTTTAGATCGATAGATCAGGTAACAAAATGTAAGATGTGAAATTTTCAGGGAAATCCTGCTTTGCGTTTACCATAAACGTCTGACCTACCATCGACCGTGAGACACGCTGTATATATTTGTTAAATATATATTAGATTGGTATTTGGTCACTTTTTAGGTAAGTGTTTAAAGAAATTGTGAAAATTGGTTGAAATTTAAACTTTTCAGTTCGCTTCAAACCATATTGTTAAAATTTGCTGGTCAGGATATCATTACTCAAAAATAAATATTGTTCCTGAGAATTCACGAGTTTGGCTAACCCAATAAAACCCGTTTCTTCACAAGCCGTTGCAGTTGTGGAAAAACTTGATAATTTATAAACTGGCCGACCGCTGAACCAGCGCATGCGTATTAAGTTTAGACTTATATATCAAATATATGAGGAAATGATTCCAAAAAAAGTAAAAAACAACCCTACATCCATAATTGTATGTCACTGGTCTAGACCAATCGACTAAATAAAACCTGAAAACGCCGTAGCTTTCAAGGATTCCTGCGGAAACTGCAACGGCAACGTGTAGCTGCGGAGTTTATAAGTTTATAAATAGTTGTTCTTATTTAGCATATTTTATCTTCGGCTGCGTCCACAGTAGCTACTCGTACTGGAGCGGAGTTTATAAATTGAGCTTAATTAATTTTTCTTCAAAGTAAGAACATTAAATGACAATAGTGACTTGACAGTACAATACAATGACAATCGACAAATGTCTCCATGATTTCAACGTTGTCAGATTGTGGCAGTGACGTAAAATGTCTGTGGGAGAACACTTCTGAAATCCGAACTTTCGTAACCAAATACAGACGAAAAACGATATGTAGAAATTAAACAAATACATATTTCGATATATTTGAGATATGAGGATTTCAATGATATACATTTATAAATTTAGGAAATCAGCGAATTTACCATATTTTTCGTTTTGTTGCCTAAAAATCCCCTATAGAGTGGCCCCATAGTGACCTCATATTGGAGCTTAACCTAAAATCGATGAAGATGTTCTCAATGAATTCTTCACCAACCATGCAGAGGGCATCGTTAATAGAAATAGAAATCGTTCAAAAATCGTGCAGTTGTTAATAGTCAGAAAACCAAGACTACTTAAGACATATATGGCATCAGTACCAAATTGCTTAAAGAGTGATCATCACTCCTTATCAAATCTCTGACTCACGTCATCAATAATTGTCTCTCTGATGAAAAATTTCCTTGTGTGCTCAAGCCGGTCAAAGTTGTTCATAAAAAAAAAAACATGACGGAGAATTTAATTCCTACGAGCTATAGACAAATGAACATCTTACCAACAATACCAAAAGTAAGGGAAAAAGCTCATACAGTTCAGTTACCACACGGAGGAGTTGCATTGTTTTGGAAGTAGGAAAAACACAATAGAAATATAAATCCTTTATTAAGTCTTGAACTGATGAAAAACATTGTGAACAATATACAATATATTAAAAAAATAGATGACTCATACACATGTGTTTATACTCACAAGCAAACATATACATACGAGGATGTATTGATATCTAGTTAGCCTAGACCAGTTCCCTGCATAAACAAAATATTGCGTTACCATAGCAACGAACAATAACTTATTGGAAGTGTCAGTGTTAAGTTTGACGTCAAAAAAGTAAACCAGAGTTATGCAATAAATCAAAAGAAAAAATTTGTCACCGAAATTGTGAAAATCGAAAAATTTGAGTATCGAGCTATCATCAAGTACCTGTATTCAAAAGGGTTAAGAGGTAAGCAGATTTACGAAGATATGCTTAATACCCTTCGTGATCAATGTCCTTCGTATGCGACCGTACAAATTGGACTGCAAGCTTCAAAAGAAGTAAATTTTCCATTGAAGATGATGACCGATCGGGAAGGCCAGTTTCTGTGTCAGTCCCCGAAAATATCGATGCAGTTCATGACATGATTTTAACAGACCGTCGAATTGGGCTAAAACGGATATCTGAAGCACTCAATATTTCATACGAACGCGTTCATCATATAGTTCACGTCAATTTGGACATGAGAATAATTTCTGCAAAATGGATCCCCAAATGTTTGAATGTTGACCAAAAGCGTGCAAAGGTAGTAGAATCGCGTTCGATCTGTGCTCGATTTGAAAACGATGTAAACTTCTTAAACCGAATTGTTACTATGGATGAGACTTGGGTACATTTCTACGATCCAGAAACAAAGCAACAATCGATGGAATGGTGACACTCCGGTTCTCCAATCCTAAGAAGTTTCGTTTCCAAAAATCTGCTGGAAAAGTTCTTGCTTCAGTTTCTTGTGATTGCCATGGAGTAATCATGATTGAATTTTGGATAAGGGTAGAACAATAACTGGAGATTACTATTCGACATTACTGACCACTCTACGGGAAAAAATTAAAGAGAAAAGACGCGGAAAGCTATCCAAAGGTGTTTTGTTTTTTCAGGACAACGCCCCTGCACACAAATCTCATGTTGCCGAGCAAAAAATTCGTGATTTAGGGTTTGAATTACTAGAACACCTTCCTTATTCACTAGATTTGGCTCCGTCCGACTATCACCTCTTTCCTCAACTAAAAAAAGTTTAAAAGGTCGTAAATTTTCTTCCACCGAGGAGGTAATAAAAGCTGTGGAGGTCTGAAACATTTTTTTGAAAGCTCTAGAGACGTTGCAGGTTCGCTGTAATAAATGTATCCAATTAAGAGGAGAATGTGTTTAGTAATAAAATATTTTGACATTGAAATTTTGTTTGGTTCTATAGTAGGTTAAGAATTTTTCAATACATCATCGTATGTGGTATTTTTGAAAATGTAGTTGAACGACCTTTGAAATGAGGTATCACTCAACCACCCTTTTCATTTGAGATTTTAGGGGTTGTGTGCGCTCCAGCTTGTGGGTAGATGTAATTTGATTGACAGCCAGATTGCAAAACCCCTTTAAAAATAAGTTTAACGTGTTTTTGCCGAAACATAAAGGGTGGTACGTCTCCAAATTGACACCCTGTATTAATTCTTACATAAAACTCCAAATTATTGCGATATCGACCATAATGTAAAATGTTCTTTTCAGTAATTCATGATATCATAATATTCGCGAATTGTTTCTCAACTACCTTGTAAACGATTATGAAGATTCAACTTTCGATTATATTCCTCGAGAAATTTAAAATTGCTTTCGTTAGTTTTCTATGTGGTCCGATGATCTCAAAACTCCTTTTTTAATTCATGAAGAATGTAATTATGTTCATATCTCTCTTACGTAACTGAGTTAATGAATACTTTGACATACGTTTACATTTATTCGGTATCATCTTACCGGGACTAATGAGAAACTTGTTTTGGATCCTTTCAATTTTCAGAATACTTTAACTTAGTCCAAGAAACGAGGAAGCGGCCGAATGTTAAATGTGAAAAAATTAACATCCGAAAAATAAAAATTTGAACGTATAGGAAATTAAAATTCAGGATGAGTTTATATTTCATGGGACTCGATCCTGATTACCGAACATAACCTAAAAAATTGGCAAAGTTGCGAAAAGAGGTTTCTTGTTGATAATTAAAAAACTACGGCTCCGATTAAAAAAAGATAAATAAAAATATAGTAGGTATTAAAAAGATCTATCAATTGAATGACCTATAATTTTTTGATATCATTGATACTTATCGAGTTATATCGGAAAAACCGTAAAAAATCGGGTTTTCTATAACTCGTTTATTGTAAGGGATTAAAAATTGTTATTTACAGTTTTGTGTAGCCTATGGCAAGCCAAAAAAGTCTTTTGCAAAAAAATTGATGAATAGATAGAGATATCAATAGATAGATAGATAGAGATATCAACGTCAATATCCTTAAAAAAAACGATAACGATGTAAGCGAATAGCTAGATGTCATGAGTGAACACGGTTTTTTGTCCACAATAAATGCAGTAACGCGTACGATATGAGATTCCTGTATTGATCATATTTTTATTAAAAGCAAGACCAATATCGATTTATTATTACCAATTATAATTCAAACAGATATCACAGACCCTACTTCAAATAGTAATCGAAAAGGAAAACATTACAAAAAAAGAAAAAAATAAGTTTATTGACCAAATAAATTATAAAAAGCTAACTTCAAATATATCCAAAGTCTCATGGGATGAGGTATATCAGTCAATAAGTGTCGATTCTGAAACAGAAAAATTTATAAATACATTACAAGAAACTATAAAATAGTGTACAACAAAAATAAAAATCAAAGGCAAAGAAAAAAAATGAAAGACTGGATATCCAAAACGTTAATAAAGTCTGTCAATAAAAAAAAACCGTATGTACCTGCAGATGAAAGCAAACCCTGGCAATGAAGATCTTAAAAAAGAATATAAAAATTATAAAAATACGCTTAACAAACTTATAAAGAAAACTAAAGCCGACTATTACAAAACTCGCATTGATGAAAATAGAAATGACTCAAAGAAACTTTGGCACAATATAAACGATATGTTTGGAAAGAGTGAATCAAATGAAATAAACTTAATTAAAGATGAATCAGGTAATATAATCACTGATCCTAAAAAAATTCTCGAAGAATTCAATGACAACTATATTAATATGGGCCGAAATCTAGCACCCAAAATCAATAGAAATCCAAATTACGTTCCGAATGAGAATGTCTTTAATAACTCAATATTCTTAAGCCCAACATCCCCAAGTGAAATAATCAATATTATTGGAGAGCTGAAAAATAAAAAAGCTCCTGGCGTAGACAACCTGAAATCAGAGTCCCTTAAAGAAATTGCAGTTCACATATCAAACCCCTTAGCATATATATTCAATAAATCCATCGAAATGGGAATATATCCAACAAAATATAAAACCTCTGTAGTAAGTCCCATCTATAAAGGTGGTGACAAAACTGAAGTAACAAACCATAGGCCCATTTCACTAATTTCGAACCTCAGTAAAATGTCTAACAAGCTATCTCAATAAAAATAAACTACTTTCGGATATGCAATTTGGCTTCAAAGAAGGTAAGTCTACCCAGGACGCTATACTGGAATTAACTTCAGAAATCTATGAGACCCTGTATCAAAGTAAGCCGTGTATGACTGTGTTCTCAGACCTCGCAAAGGCCTTTGATACCGTGAGTCACCCTATATTGTTATCATCTTTAGAAAACATGGGAATAAGAAATGATTGCCTCAAACTCTTCAAAACATATCTTGAAGAACGAAAACAATGTGTAAAGATCAATGGAGAAATAAGTAGTTCCAAGACTATAGAATATGGTGTTCCACAGTTCTGGGACCGATACTATTCTCCATTTACATCAATGGAGTATTTTCTTTGCCAACAAAAGGCAAAATAATTAGCTTCGCAGATGATACTGCAATATTTTATAAGGGTGAAGATTGGGATGAAGTCAAAAGCAATGCGGAGTCAGATCTCAATATTATAAGAGATTGGTTTGATAGCAAACTTTTATCCATTAATTTCAAGAAATCGTTCTTCTTACCCTTCTCCAACAGAAAATCATCATTGCCACGTTTCACACAAATCAATATTGGAAATAACATCAAGCTTGATTCTGTTACCAAAATAAAATATCTTGGGATCATCCTAGACAGCCATCTAAAATGGGATCTACATATAGATTATATATTGCGGAAATTGCGATTTGTATTCTACAAATACCGGCAACTCAAAGATATCCTAGATCTGAAGCAAAAAAAAACATCTATCACAGCCTAGTAGAGAGTCACATTACATATGGTATCTTGGGATGGGGAGGAGTCGCAAAAACGTTCCTTCATCCTCTCGAAATCATCCAAAAGCGGTTCTTGAAATTAATGTTGAATAAGGAATGGAGATATCCAAGCGATCTGCTCTACCAAGAATCGCAAGTCCATGATATTAGTCAGTTATTCTATAAAAATGTGACTATTCGTCAACACCAGAATAAAAACATGTTAATCGTTCTCACCCATGACTATAATACTAGGAAAAAAAAAAATTTAAAGCCAATTGTATCTAAAACAATAGGGCAAAAGAGTTATAACTATCTAGTCCCCAAACTCTTCAATACTCTACCTCCCACTATTCAAGTCGAAAATTCTACCAGAATAAAAAAAAAAGTGATTGAGTATATAAAATCTGTCACAAGATCGGAAATACATGAATTGATAGACTGAAATATAATTCAAATAGCCCTTAAAATCATTGCGGTGCAATAATATTGTACTTCTATGTATATTTCTAAATGGTCTAGTATCTATAGTATGTAGTATATATGTCTATACTAAAATCGAACTGCTCGTCGGAAATATTTCTATCATGTTTATCATATTGATGGCAGTGAATAATGATTTCATTATTCACTAGTGATTAATGGATATCGTTATTCTTGAAGAAACGTATGAATTATGAATATTTTATACAATAGTCGTGGACAAAATTTTTTTTTCACCGTTTCACTGCCAAAATAATTTACAAAATAAACAAGAAATATTACTTTTTGAAGGATTTATTTTTAACAGAGTCAATTATTAATTGACTATTCATCATGAAACATATTCATTTATTGGAATAATAACTGATAGTAAAGTTTATCAAGTACTACCAACTTAAATTTCCGAAGATGTTCCATGTTGCTGCTGATAAGAAGAAACGTTAGATATTTATTGAAGAGTTGATTCCACAATTTTATCAGATATTTTGATTTGATTGGATGAAGATGGACAATTCAATATTTTGTTAGAAATCTTAATTTTGTTATTCAAACTATCTTCTATATATGCTTCTGCTACTGAGGCAGATTTCCAGTCACCGTGACGTTTTCTGGACGTATTGGCCAGAAGAGTTACAGAGCTTCTGAAACAGTGACCTGTGTAGCTCTTATACACGTCTGAAGACGTATTGAAAGTAATTTTTTCAAAAACATATTTCAGACGATGTAAATTCACATTCACAGTTGTACAAAAAATATTGTTTGTATTTCGTGTATAAAATTCGTGTTTTCATGGAACATTCGAGATAATTTTCGGCCTCGACCTGCTGTCTTGGCCAAAAATCAACACTCTCATGTGCCATTAAAATAACACTCATTTTACGCACCTAATACAAAACTATTTTCTACAACAGTGCGTGAATTAATGTTTTACGCACTGTTCACCTTGCTTAAGGTGATAATTTTCAGTGTAAAAAAAATTAACTTTAACGAAAAAACTTTTGAACAAAACATTTTTTTTATCAAAAATGTACACGAATATTCTTGATTCATATACAATTTAGAAGCATCAAGTCACCTTCATCAATGACGTTCTAAAAAACCTTGATTAGCCACGTTCTAGATATTCGATATTTCAGACAGGAACAATTTTTGAACATTGAATAATATTTTCAAGATAACAGTCGTTTAAAAGCGATAACTTCTCGGGACAAAAAACCACTTCAGGATGTATTGGAAGTATTTATTTTTAATATATTTCAGACATAGTAAATTCACAGTTGTACAACAAATGTTGTTTGTATTTCGTGTATAAAATTCGTGTTTTCATGGCACATCCGAGGGAATTTTTGACCTCGATTGCCAAATAGTAGCAATTATATCAATAATTTGAATGTTTAATGATATGAATTGTCGCTGTATTATCAAATAAAGACTTATATCGAGTTATATTTGCCGCAAAATACTGTATTTTTTAAATATGCATAAATGTATGAACAGTGTGTAAAATAGTATATATTGTGCAACAAGTGCAGAAAAGTGCTAATTTCTCACGAGTTTGAAAAAGTTGCGGCACGAGCGCAAGCGAGTGCTGCAATTCAAACGAGTGAGAAATTGCATTTCAGCTCGTGTTACACACTATACTTTTTCTACAACACCCTTTTTGCTAAAAATAATACTATACTATAAGACGGAATGAAATGTCAGTGACTCATTCTTATATTTTCCTCTTGAAGTTGAAGGTAGTAAATTCAATGACAATGAATTAACTTGTTCTCTTAGTTCTGGCGGAGTATTTTCAATTTCAGAACTGTCGCTATCCATTTTAGTTCAATCTCATTAAAAAATGACGGGACAAGAATATTTTACGAATATTTTATGCTTGACGTTTGTTGACATTCAAATGATTCGATAGATTGTAACGACTTTTCGTCGTTACGGGTCACTTTGGCGCCGAGTCCAGGTTTCGGTTTCCTCGGGCGCCACCTCTGTTTAACGTGTGAAGGGCCACTTGCTCCGGGGAGCTGCAGTGAAGAAGTTAAATACTCCAGGGGTCAGTTGTGGTGTTGACCAGTTCCGCTGACGGCCAAAAGGGCAGGCTTTAATTGCCCAGCTGGGCTGAGTACCTGGGTATTTGCTGCCAAGATGTTACTCAAAACCAACAAAACAATAAGCACAGAAATTATAACACCAAGTAATATATAAAGCAGTTTTTATTAATACTTTAATATACAGGAAAACCAATTCCAATAAAATATACAGGGCAGACTATTCGAACGGTATTATAAAGCACAATTCACCAAGCACATGCGGAGGAAAGGGGTTTTGCAACGAATTCATAGGAAAATATACAGGGGAACCAATTTCAATAAAATATACATGGCAGACTATTCAAACGGTATTATAAAGCATAATTCACTAAGCACATGCGGAGGAAAGGGGTTTTGCAACGAGATCCTAGGAACATATACAGGGGAACTTATTTCAATAAAATATACAGGGAAGGCTATTAAAAAAAAAACAGTGTTGCGAAAGCTTAGCGGCATGCGGGACGGATTAACGATATTCTCAAGCGGAAAATCTGGATGAATTACTACGAAGCGATAGGAAGCAACGCGTTCCGGCGGCGGATAAGCTCTACGGGCGTGCAAAAGTGGTTAGACATTGATTCTTACTCATGGTTGTACAAATGAGAGCGACATAGTGCTGAACCACGTTCTATCTTTTCACTTTAAATATTTTCAGGGTGATATTCTTGACTGTACTCAATAAACAATATCCTGTGAAACCTCACAACGGATATTCTTCCGGTCTGCGGTAAGACAGGAAGATTATATCGATACGACCTGTGTAACCACACAACGATCAATGGACTATCAAGAAATTATATAATAACAGACGGTACTTTGAGACCTCACAACGTACTCTTCAAATAGAAGCAATGTTATGCACGAACAAACAATGGCTCTGTGACATCTCACAATGGGCCCATTACATAAAGCCGGACCTGTGTAACCACACAATGGTCACTACCACAAAATTATATGACAACAAGATGTCGTTGTGAAATCTCAAAAGGTATCCTTCAAATAGAATCAATATTACGAATAGAAAACAAATAGCTCTGTGAAATCTCACAACGGGCCTTTCAGACAAAGCGGGACCTGTGTAGCCACACAATGGTCAATCAATAATTCATTCGTCGGAAAACAAGATAGAACGTGGCATGAAAATAAGCAAAATCTAATTGTTATCAGGCACAATGTCTCACCAATATTCTCGTGGAGCTTGGTAGTCTGGTTCAACGGCGGGCACACAACTGAACGGTCGTCGCGTTATTGAAAAGGATTGCAGCTATTCTGCTCCCTCTCCTAATTTATTCGTCATGCGCAGAAAGGTAACTTACACACTTAGTGTTTTCCCGGCTTCGGCTGTTTGGCTGGACTGCTTCTTCGCGTGGTTGATTCTCGCTCGGCTCGGACACAACTGCTTTTCAAAGACCACTTCAGTCGGAAGCTAGCCTAGCCATCCCCTCCCAAGCTCAGTTGCGCTTGCGTAGATCGTTTATCGGACTTAGCGACAATTCAATATTTACCTTCCTTCGGTGCAGTGTTGTTAATCGGCGGATTAAAGTCCGATTTTCGGACTTTTTTTCGTTCAGCGGACTTTTTTCGGACCAGGAAATAATTCGGACTTTTTCGGACTTTTTGGATATTACATATTTGCAGCACCATCAACTAACAAGTTTTGATTGGCAATAATCAACAGTCAAAATTAACACGGAACGGGGAACACGCCATGCAGGAGATACTTTTCATTCTTGAATGGCGGACTTTTTCGTGTAAAATCGGACTTTTTTCGGAACGCAATCGGACTTTATGGTTTAACGCGTCCAACAACACTGCTTCGGTGACGTCAGCCGGCCAGTCTCTCTTAGATTTTGTGTATCGTCGAACGCCTGCTCGAGCCCAACTGAACTTACTGCCACATCATTCACCTGGAGGCTTTTATTTTCGCGGAGAGGGGTAGCGCTCTGAATTGGGCTTTGGTACGTGATATCCAGAGATCGTATTTACTTTATCAGGATGCGCGTATACTGAGGGTTCTATTTACACAGGGATAATAAATGGAATATTTACAACTAAAACTGGCATTTTTATGCCGATTCATAACGGAGATATGAATAAGTATGTAATTATATATAAACTGGTTGCATGTGCCTGTTTGAAAACTAGAAACTTAGTAACTTCGTTACAAGATGTTGCTCCGTTGCCTAGCAATGGATAGTGTGTATGTGGGTATTTGAGACAGCAGTAGTGATGTCTATGATTTTTGTTCAGAATATTATGAATTTGTACGACAATTTCCCTCATATTATATAAACCAATAGACTTTGTCTATTCATTCTTGAAGTTGCCTGATCGAATATCCCTTCGAAATGCAGAATTTTCAAAATATGCTTTCACCTTGCTGTCACGAAAACTGTATTGCTTAGAAAGTAGGTACTGAAAAATTTTGGCACAGAAATGTCACTTTGCGGCACACGAATGTCAAATTTCAATTATTGTGAGAAATAATCATGTTTGCGAACGTAACACTATGCAGAAAAGCATGTTTTGGAGTGTGGTTGTAGAAAAAATTACTTTACCTACGGCCACTATAGAAAATAGGCGAAAACACACGACGCGCAGCCTCAGTAAATAGCTCGTTACGCACGGTAAACAAATCGCACAGTTTCCGTACTCAAAACGCACAGTTTGAAATAATTCTGGAAGTAGGTCATGATGGCACAATCACTCATCAACACCGTACTCATAACAACTGTCAAAATGAAAATGATACAAACAAACTTCATGAAAGACAACAAAGTTTTTTGGTTTTGATAATTATAAGATACATATTATCCAAAAAATAATATGTCAATTGATAGTGAAAACGAAAATTTAACTACTCCCAACGTCATGGCAATGGCAGATATGGCAACTAATGATTTACTGTCAAGTAAATCGGGCGAACGCTATGAAAATTGTTATAGTAGATTCATGGACTGGAGACTGAAACATAAGGTGAATTCTTTGTCCGAAAATGTTTTGATGGCATATTTTCAACACCTATCAGAAAAAAATCGGATGGCTTTAGAAGCAAAATATCTAAAATTTTGACGGCCAAAAATATTCAAGATTTCCTCGAAACGGCTCCTGACAATCAGTACTTGTTTATGAAGGTAAAATATGTCCACTAATACTATTTTCCACACTTCAGAAATTTTTATTTTTAGACTGTTCTTATAATTGGCGTAAGTGGTGCATGCCGAAAACAGGAACCGAGAAATATGAAAGTTGAAGATGTTGAGGACACAGAAAAGTCCTTCATTATTAAAATTCCAAATACAAAAACCAAAATTCAACGTTCTTTTGAAAATTTTGTGAAATTTTTCGAAATAAAATTATGAAAAAAATCTAAAGATGCAATAAAATACAGAGTATCCTATTTGAAAAAAATTAAATACTCTGTTATAAGTCCAAACTTTTTTGGCCGTACGTAAAGTATAGTCGTAATGCGTGTTGAAAAGCAATTACGCACTCATGGAATTACGCACTCATGGAATTACGCACTCGCCGCTTCGCGGCTTCGTGCGAAATTTTTCCCTTCGTGCGTAATATGCTTTTTACAATACTTGTTACGTAATATACTATTACGCACAGTTGATGATTTCACGAACTGGTGATTTTTCTACACACTAGTGTCAGTTATCGCACTGTCGTATAAAAATAACTATTTTCTACAACAGTGCGTGAATTAATGTTTTACGTACTGTTCACCTTGCGTAAAGTGATACTTTTTAGCGAAAAGAAATGAACTTTAACGAAAACCTTTTTGAACAATAGTACATTATATACCGCGGGACTGAAGTAGTACATTTAATCCTGAAGGTAAAGTTTATGGCCCGACCGCAGGGAGGGCCATAATTTACCTGAAGGATTAAATGTACTTCAGTCGCAAGGTATATACGATACTTTTCGTACTTCCGGTATGATTTTATTAATTATTTCAATAATTTCAATCAGTTTTTTCTCTCTTCAACTCATTTAATAAACTGTCTTTAAAATAAGTTACCATAGTAACATTGCGTTGTGACAGTTATTATTTAGAAACATTGTCATTACTAGTGTCATTGTAAAGAAACATTGTTATTGATAATTATTGGTATCATGAGTGAAGAAGGTGTATCTGATATTGATAAAAGAGCAGCCGAAGTAGGTGAAGAATTGTTACCACCGAAATCTAGAAAACTATACGAGCAGCAGTACGATGCTTTTAAAAAGTGGTGCCGCTTAAAAAATGTGAGACAACCTACTGAAAATGCGCTGTTAGTCTACTTCGATGATAAATCAAAAGCGGTTTGTGCCTCAACTCTCTGGGCACATTACTCAATGCTGAAATCGGTTATTAACATTAGAGAAGATATTGATATAAGTAAATTTCCAAAATTATTAGCTTTTTTGAAGAGAAGAAATGAGGGATTTAAGCCAAAGAAGTCAAGAATTCTCACGTCTGAGCAGGTAGATCAGTTCTTACGGGAGGTTCCGGATGATAAATATTTAATGCTTAAGGTAAATTTGGAAATTTGTTTATATTCAGAAATTTTAAGAAATCAATTTTTTTGTAGGTTGCACTTATTTTGGGCGTTGCGGGAGCTTGTCGTGGAAAAGAGTTGGTTGATTTAGAAATCGACGATGTGAGAGATTTGGGCGATTCCTTCCTAATTGCGATTAGAAACACCAAAAATAAAATTGACCGAAATTTTGTGATCAAAAATTCAGAAAACAGTGCCATCAGTTTTGTGGCGATATTTCGGAAATATGTGGCATTGCGAAAGACAGGGACAACTCATTCAAAATTTTTTGTTCAATACATCAACAAAGAATGTACTACGCGAGTAGTAGGAAAAAACATGTTTGGTACATTTCCACGGCAAATAGCAGCTTTCTTGAAATTAGAAAATGCGACGTCTTATACGGGACATTGTTTTAGACGCACATCTGCGTCTTTGTTAGCTGATTCGGGAGCAACAATAGACGTGCTGAAGAGACATGGAGGATGGAAATCCTCCAACGTGGCCGAGGGATATATTGAATCGTCTATTAAAAATAAACAAAAAATTTCAGATAAAATATTTGGTCAAGTCGCCGATTCGTCCACTATAGTTATGCCACAGTCCTCATTCTCGCTTCCTGTTTCCGCAGGATCTTCGAAACAAACACCAGTTCAATATGAAAAGGACCTATCTGTTACTCGTCAGTTACCTGCTGCATTAACCCAGGAAAGACTGCTCAATATGACGAACTGTCACAATATTAATTTGAATATTAACGTTAATTACCATTCTAATTAATTATATTTTTCAATAAAATATCCCTTAAATTCGTTTGTTTGTGATTTAATCGTTCCGGGAGTTTCGTCAATATTTAATCCCGGAGGGATTAAATGTGACACTTTAGTACCTGTCACAAGGGAGTGAAGTTGTCACTTTAGGCCCGGAAGTACGAAAAACAATTTTTTCTTGAATCAATAATGTACACGCATATTTTCATTCATTTAGAATTTAGAAGCATCAAGTCACCTTCACCAATGGCGTTCAATAAAACCTTGATTACCCACGTACTAGATATTCGTCTTCATGACTTATGTCACAGAAATATCCCAAACGGTGGAACATTATCTTAAGTTAATTAAAAATGAATCATTTAGATTTGAAGATACGAGAAGAATTTCAATTAATTACAGAAATACTCTTTCCAGCGAGGAATCTGGTACGTTTCTTCAGAACGATGATCTAATCCGCATCTTAAGATTACCGTAATTGGAACAAGCGCGGCTTCAAAATAATTATTGTGTAATTGGTCTCATTGCCACTTTGTACCTAAATGATCCATCAATTATCGATTATCTGATTACATGTTTGTTACGATTACACTTTTCGTCGTTGTCTAGTGTAGCTGAGGAGCGTCTCATATTGACTGTTGCCTAAAAATTTTGTGAAAAAAAAATTAACACGTAAGGACCATGTGGAAAATGTTGTTGATTTGCGGCGAAACCTGACCTTCTAGAGAAAAATGTTTGGATAAACACTGCCACTTCGGGCGTGCCACAAGGCTCCCACCTAGGGCCTTCACTGTTCAGTATATTCATCGATGACATTGTCAAAGAAATATCCGATTGTAAATTTCTCATGTATACCGATGATATCAAAATAATTGATGTCATACAAAATCCAGATGATTGTCTTGTACTCCTAAAAAGCTTGAATGTTTTTTCACATGGTTGTTTGGTGAATAAAATGAGCACGAATCCTTTGAAATGTAAAATTATCAGCTTCCATCGCACAGTGCAAGAGATAGCCTTCAACTATAGTTTTGATAACACTGTCATTGAGAAAGTTACCTCGATCAAAGATCTTGGAGTCATCTTCCAATCTAACCTCTCATTTTCTTCGCATATTGAGTACATCTGTAATAGAGCAATCAAGCAGTTGGGTTTCACAATGAGACATTCTAGAAATTTTGTTTACATGAGTACAGTGAAAATCTTATTCCTTTCATTGGTTAGATCTCATCTTGAATATGCTTCGATTATTTGGAGCCCTTATGCTCAAGTCCACATCGAAAAATGTGAAAGAGTTTATTTATAAAATTTTGAACGGTCTGATAGATGCTCCTGAATTATTAGAAGAAGTGTGTCCGGTAAACCTACAATATTGAAACTGGTTATAGACCAGGTCATGACTGTTCAGAATATCGGAATTTCACTTCAGTAAAAATATCACCGTTTTCGAGATAATGGGCATTTTCAGAATTTCTGGAAAATCGCTACCTAACCTTGGATTTTTGAGTGCCATGTATACAAATTGAGACGAATTCAAATATCTTTGCTGCTGAAGATTAGTGATGAGTGATGCTTTATGATGTATGGAACAGTTTTTCAGAAAGTGAGGACTATAATGGAATATAAGATAATTTATTTACTATAATGTGTGGGTGTGTGAACAAGCTAAGATATATATAATAAACGTATTTAACTGAAATAACTTAACTTAACTTAACTGAGCTTGCAATACATATACATATATAACCTATTTGAAGGCACCTAGAAGCTGAAGCTTCTGTATGTGCCTAGTTTTGTATCGATAACATGATAGCACTATTTAACTAAAGTTACTAAAATAACTGAAATAACTAAAATATAAAATATGTAATATGATATAACATGCAGTATTTGACAGTATTCAAGAATTGATAAGTTGCATTACTTTTTATCACAATTTGTTACAAAGTATTAAATAAGAATGTTTTTAAATGTTTCCAAGGTTCCGACAACATATGTTCTACATTGTTTCTTAAATAAATTCAATTTACTTATATTTCTGATATCAACAGGTAATAGATTATAAAATTTAGGTGCTAGGTAGTTAATAAATTTTAAGTTCATAGTTTTATTGCTTCGTGGAATATTTAATAGTTTATTGCTGTTTGATCTGGTTTGATATTGATGATCGACGATTTTTTTTAATTTATCTGATTTATGAAAATAATAACAGGAAAATAGGATATAAAGACAACTCACATCACATATATTCTCATTGTATAATAATCGGGTGTGATACAATCTGTTTTTGTTGAAGATCACCTTTAATATATAATTTTGTATTATTTGTATTGGTTTTATGTTACTTTTGTATGTTCCTCCCCAAATTATTATACCATACCTAATAAGTGACTCTACCAATGTTTTATAGACTGTTATTATTAGTTTAGTGCTCAAAAACTCTCGAAGAATGTAAAACTTTCTAATTAATTTCCGAATTTTACCTGTCAGATACTCTACGTGGTCTGTCCATTTGAGATTTTGATCAATTATCACCCCTAAGTATTTAGTCTTAGATACTGAAGTTATTTCAAAATGCGTGTTTTCTTCTACTAATATTTTTTTATAAATTGGTCTGTTGGCATGTGTTAATGAGAAAGCTATGTAATTTGTCTTTGTTTTATTCAGTGATAACTTGAAAGTTTGAAGCCAGTTTTTCACCTCTTTCATACCGTTTTTAACATGTTTTTTGATTTCTTCCCAGTTTTCACCAGAGAATATAACAGCTGTATCATCTGCATATGATATTATTTTTCCTTCGATATTAATATTAAGTAGGGAGTTTATATACGTTAGGAAGAGAATTGGCCCTAGTATTGTACCTTGTGGCACCCCGATCTTAATTTTTTGTGGTAAACTGATAGTGTCATTAATTCTTAGGAATTGGTCTCTATCTGAAAGGTAATCCTCGAAAAGTTCCAATACAGTACCTCTCACTCCATAGTGGTTTAATACATCTATAAGTTTTCCATGGGGTACTGTATCGAAAGCCTTCGCAAGGTCTATGAAAACTACTATTGCTTTTCTGTTATTGTTAAGATTATGTGTTATTTCTGACGTAAGATTGTATATTGCATCTGTTGTACTTTTCCCTTCCATAAAACCAAATTGATTTTCAGACAATAAGTTATTCGTTCTTAAAAAGTTGGTTAATCTGTTTTTCAAACATTTGTCTAATAATTTGGCAAAGTTATTTATTAGGCTAATTGGACGATAATTTTCAATTTTGTTTTTTTGTCCAGATTTATGTATTGGAGTAACTACTGATTGTTTAAAGTAGGATGGAATTTGTCCTGAAGTAAATACAAGGTTAATAATATGAGCTAGTGGTTTTGCAATGTGAAGATGGGTAAACTTGATCATTTCAGCACTGATTCCGTCTTTGCCTGGCGCAGTATTATTTTTTAAATTGTAAATTTGCTCAATCACCTCATTTTCATTTACAGGTTTTAAAAACATTGTTTTATTCGAGTAAGTATTTATATTACAAGGATTTTGTACATTTTCAATTTTCTTCTCCATTTCAGCTCCTACGTTGATAAAGTAATTATTACAGTAATTCGCCATTTCATTTTTATTTCTAAACTTATGACCTTTGTTATCTGTTATTTCGAGAGTTGTTTTATTTTTTTTACTATTTTCATTTGTGTCTTCTGCCATTATTTTATACATTTTTTTAATGTTTGTTTTGTTGTTTTCTATTTTCTGTTTAAAGTATTTAAATTTTTGGATTTTTATTAATTTATTTACATAGTTACGGTAACGTTTATATTCTGCTTCTAATTCTGGATTATGCTTTTTTAAAAGTTGTTTTTTAAGTTTTTCTCTTTGTTTGATAGAGGTAATCAGACCATCTGAAATCCAATCTTTAATTTTCTTGTGTTTGTTATTTTTTATTATGCGTTTTGTTGTACATGATTTTATAATTTCGTTAAAATTTTTAATAAAATATTCCGTAGCTAAATTAACACAGTTACATTGCATGACTTCTTCCCAATTTGTTAGTGAGATTTTTTGTTTCAATTTGTTGTAATCAATGTATTCATATGAGTGCGATTCATTGTCTTGGTAACTTACTTGATTTTTGTTTTTATTTATATTTAACATTATTGGCAAATGATCAGTCACATCAGTATCCAATCTAAAAGATTTTAGGTTCAGAATATTCATTTTCAATTTAGTCCTGACAAAGATGTGATCGAGACATGCTAAACTACGAGTTGGGGATGTTATGTATGGAACAAATCCATGCCGTCCCATTACAGATAGGTATTCATTAACGTTATTGTTGGTATTGTCCCTAATATTAATATTTATGTCCCCTGTGAATATTTCAATGTTTTTATTTAAGTGGTTTTCAAAATATGCTATTAAATCTTGATTAAATAAAGTTTCCCTTACTGGTGGAGGATTATATACCGCTGTGATACCAAAAGAGATCTCGCTTTGTTTAAAAGTAATTCTACTGATCATTGTTTGACTATATGTTAATTTAATATGGCTTACTTCTACATCAAGTTGTTTTTTTATGAACATAATCACTCCATCATTTTTGTTGATGTCTGCATTATTATAAAAGGTGTTATATCCAGGGATATTGTACAGGTCTATTGACAAGATTTGGAAACACTCACTTAAAACAATTATATCGCAGTAATGTAGTTCATACTGTTGAATTAGAATAAGAAGTTGATCAAAATTTTTGTTAACACTTCTAATATTAAGGTGTAATAGATTTAAAATTTTGCCATTTAATGCTACTGTTTTTTTAAGTAAATTTTCATCAACCAATTCTCCATCAAGATCCTGTTCTAAGAGCTCTAATTGCTCTAATATTTCATCCTCTTCAGGTTGAAACATCCTAATAGTTAATAGATTTTACTTATTATTTTGTGATCTGAGGGATGGTTTTCTTTCTTTGGTTTTTTTGGTTTCTACAATTTTTTTATTTCGTTCTTCCTTTGGTTCTTCTTCTTGTACCTGCACAACTTTCTCTGTTTCGGAAAATAGTGAATTTTCTTTTGTGGGAGTTTGGGGTTCACTAGATGGTTTTTGTATTTTGTTGTATTCCCTTCTTTTTTCAAAATCCAGCAGTTGTTCCACGGTATATGCTGTATTATTTCTATATAGTTTATCGCCTTTAATATAGCAGTGGTCTTCAGTAGATTTTCGGATTTCCGTTAGATGGTTTCGAAGCACTTTGTTTCTTTCTTGTTGAACTTTCGTTAAATCAGGAACTATAGATATTTTGCTACCCTTCAGTTTCTTGCAGTTCTGAAGGATACTTATCTTTGTGAGTGTTGTACAGAATTCCACTTTTAGTGGGCTTTTATTACTTCTTCCAAGTTTATATATATTATTAATATTCTGTTTGTTGATTTCTGTACCCAGCAAAGTGTTCAGTTTATGACAGATTCCTTCAGCAGATGGTTCGTTTTCTTCGGCTGGTAAACCAAATATTACGATATTGTTTCGTTTGCTGTCTCTTTCCAATCTTTCTATATTCTCTCTCAGTTCTATATTTTCTCGTTCCAATTTACGTATTTTTTCGTTTAAAATTGTTTCGATTTTTAGCACTATTTTTACTTCGCTAGCCTGAATACTGTTTTGTAATTCTTTTTTACTATTTAAGATCTCTTCTCTCAAGGCTTCCATATTTTTATCACAATCTGGCAACTGTTCTCCTTTTTCGAGCAGACTACTACTGATAACTGAGAGATTCAGGTTTGTTTACATTCGATTTCAATTAAGTTTTCGACTTTAAAGTAGTTGAAATTAGCTTATTTCACTTACTTGCACTCAGGGAAGGGTTTTATTTGATCTGCCAATGACCTTCTAAATAACTTTTTTGTATAGACTGACTTTTGATTATATATTACAGTGCACTAATTTGAAACTGTTTCTTGCATTGTTGCCAATGCAATATATGTGAAAACATTTTTAAAGAAATGAGGGTAAAATGACAGATTTGAGTTTCATCAGTTTTTTTTTTAAGTTTGACATTATTGTCTGAAAGAAACATAACAAATTGGAAGTGTTCATTCATTTCAGAAGAATGCTCATTTTGTCCAGGCTCTACCATGGTATAAAACAAACTATAATTATTTTTGGGGGAAGTGATTTCCATTGAAATAGGCGTGGTTTTATTCTATGCTTCCATCAACTTACGCCCAAACATTATTTTGTTTCGATTTTATCGAGATAAAATGTGGCAATGATTATCAATAATGAAGAATAGACTGATTGGTAGCATTAAATAGTAGGTCAATAAAATTAACTTTTCATGTAATTCAGCCTAATAAAATTATCGAAATGAAATGTCGAATTTCCGACATGGCAACGATTAATACAAATTCTTGTGATAAATGTCGCAATTGCCATTCTTGTTCAGATTCCAACGGAGTTTCAGATACCGACAGATATACAGGGTGTAACCAAATAAAAGCAAAATTTTTTAGGAGGTGAATCCTTGTCGAAAATTAAAAACTTTTTTAACTCCTGTGCTGTGTCCGTAGCAGCAATAGTTTCCTGATAAAAAATAAAATACAGTATTACGCATGAACGGATCTTCTGTAAATAGAATTGAAAAAATCTAATAGGTGGCTGACACATTTTGTTTGAACAACTTGTGACTTTTGTCGTAGTTTTTTGAAATTATTCCGCTTGTTTCATTCAGTGGTATTTATTTCTTTGTCATGCCGTACACACGTTATACTCCACGAGAATATGCGCATTTGCACTACATTTATGGTGAATGTGGAGGTAGTGCTACTGCTGAAGCAGCGCTTTATGCAGAACGATATCCGATTGCACAATGCCGCTCATAGAGAATCGCTGATTTATGGGCTATAACCTATAACGCATTTGAAAAGGTTCTTGTGTAACACTAAAAACGCTTTTTAGATAGCTACTTGCTCATTGTATACAGCAGTGCCTGTGAGCTGCCCAGATTGGTACGGGAGGTCGTGGGTTCCGTTATCTGCCAGTTTAACCCATTAGCGCCGATAAAAGAAAATTCGCTATGTATGCAATAATTTTATTGAAAACTGTGCTAAAACAACTTATTTTTATTAAATTGAAGCAAAAATAAAGAAAAAGTTTTTTTTTGGAAAAAAAATGATGGTCCCATATGGGACCACTAGGCGTTCCCCAAGATCAAATATGGAAAAAATTTATTAATTTGTCCCATTTGTATGAAATAGTTTAAAACATGAAAAACAAAGCCCAACGTTGCATTTTTCGCACATTCTACGCCCTTTTGAACTGCAAGCTGGCATGGCGCACCTCTTTCTTTTGCCCTCAGGTACAGAGGAAATCCAATGATCCTTGCAGTCAAATCTGACGCAATCAGAACTCGAAAATCACTTCCCGCTGCTCTACCTACTTTTCCAGTTCTTTTAGCGGGGACTTTATATGTCGTTAAGTAGGTCTGAAAATTGAATGGATTGTAAACATTTTGTAAACAGTTTGTATAGATATACTCTCACCTGACAAATACTTCTTCTAAACTCTAAGTGGCTGATATTCTTCCCTGATTTCCGACATATCGTCCAAGCATTTTGGAGAGCTGCGTCGATGAGGTAAGTAAATATTGGCCAGTACCATTTTTTGGAACGTATGCCGACTCGATAACTGCAAAAAAATTACCCATATATTTTCGTTTATAGAAATATTGCTCTTTATATCTTACCAAGATATATTACTGTCCATGAGATCTGTTCCTCCCATGCTGTTATTATACTGCGAAAGAAGATATGGCCTAGATACTTGTATAGTCTTGCTATCTTTTTTAGAATATCTTTCTTCATTTTTGACCGGCTGAACACCAAAACATGTGCTTGCGACTGTTACTACCTTGTTGTCCCTCCAACGAACGTATTCAATACCAGTCTCCTTATTCAATGTCGAACAATATTCTCCCCGGGCCCTCTGTTCCATCGTCTTTTTAGAAACACGTGGGCAATTTCTAGGAATTCTATTATCCCTCACAGTACCCGTAACCTCGTACCCATTCGTTTTTAGAGTACTTAACAAGTTTGTACTGGTAAATAAATTATCAACGAAAAACTTGCATCTGAGAGATCCTTTGTCACCCAATTCTTCGATCATCTGTACCATGGGAGCTGTAGCTTTTCCGAAATTTTTTTGGTATTCCTCATTAGATCTAGGGTTTTTTCCCTGATATACTTCAAAGTTTATCAAATATCCACTAGGTGTAATCATACACCACACCTTATAGCCAAATCTTACAGGCTTTCCTCTGATAAACTGTTTGCATCCATGATGCCCAAAGTAGCGTATCATGGATTCATCGTGAGCAATATTTTCTTCTGGGACAAAATGCTCAAAGAACGATTTTTTGAGCATATCTGTAAGTGGTCTGAGTTTGTACATTTTGTCATTTCTTTCTATATTGTTATTGTCTGCAAAATGTATAAAACGGCAAATTTATAGAAACCTGTCCCGTCTCATGGCATCAGACACCAGAATATTTTGCATATCAGGGCTTCTTTCCCAGTAGCTTCTTTTAGATGGTAGCTTATTGTAGCCGCTTACTAAGAGAATTGCAATAAATACTTTCAATTCAGAAAGAGTCACGTTAGGGTTCGGTTGATTTATAAGTTGAGCATATTTTCCTGTTTCAGAAACTATCATTTCTAGCAACTCATCAGTAAAAAACAATTCAAACAGTTGCACACAACTCATCTCTGAATATTTATTGTAATCCCCTTTTGGAAAGTTGCGCGGCGTATAATGAAGGTCTCCGTCAATAAAAGTTGTAGATTCTGGCAGAGAAATTGCCAGGCGGCGATTTGCATCAGTTTTTATTTGGCTATTTACGTTTTGCAACTCGTTGTCATCATAACTTGCTTCTAGGTCTGACTGTACAACTCCTAGACTTTCAGAGTCTGCAAATACAAATTCCGCACCAGCACGAAGTTGACGAGCATTCATGTTATCCGGGTTACCACCTTCGTCTTCGTCACCTGAGTCCTCATCCGTAAGGAAATTTGATTCAGGCGGCTCAAAAAAAATTCCTGTTACATCATCTTCGTCATATGCCAAATCTATAGCTTCCTTTAGTGTCAGTCCACTGAAATTATAAAAATATAAGTTTTGACTACATAACCGCCTAGTGGGTCCATATGGGTACAGCAATATTTACACTAATTTTTAACTTTACTTGTAATCTTGATACAAAAATATATACATTAAGTGATATTTGAAGATCTTTTAAAATATGTAAAATTGATTTGATCCTAATATTCCGAAAAAAAGGTACTGAAAATATACTTCACCAATCGGATGTCCATTATCAAACACTTTTTACCACAATACGAATTTCTAACTTCCGTCGCTTGAGAAATCTAATAAACAACTGATGAGTATTCATCAACGCGGGTCCAGACAAGTCTAAATTAAGTGTTCATGCGGTAAACGTAATGTTGGTTGCCTATTTTATTATACGTTTATTGTGTTAAACGATACCTTTACAGCTGGGTCCATATGGTGACTGTAGGCGCTAATGGGTTAATAGATAGATCCTTTGACAAAAATTAGATACTCGAAATTAAAGAAAATAACAAAAAACACGGATTTTGTCAAAGGATGTACTTTGTGCTTCTCAACAGTAAAACAAAAAAATTCTGAAAACAATATATTTACAATTTGTTTCTAAATTTGGATACAATAAAGAAAATTATTTATACAATTGAGGTTTGAATTACTACAAAAATATGATTGAAAGTACACACTTTCCTCCCTCAAACCTGGGAGGAAACTCATACTTTTCCTCCCTAGGGAGGAAAGTACTTTTTCTCCCCCTCATTTCAAGTAAGTTGTAAACGATGAAACTTGTGAATCTATTATAATCAAATTGTTTCCGTAATTTCTAGAACATCTTATATATCCTGGATTCTGGTAAAAATCAAACATGAATGTTACTTCTACTCTAGTTCTTTAATAGCTATTTGTGTATTTAGAGCGCAAAGTGATTGATTGTTGCTCGACAAAGAAATTAATCTTTGGAGAACGACAATGACACTTTGTGCTCGAAATACACACATTATTTTTTCTACAAGCGCAGCTCTTAGAAAAAAAATGATCGACACTTCATTCAAATAGGCACATAACATTATTTATGAGAAAATCACTCAATAGCAATCCGAAATGTATAAGCTATCTAAATGTCCAATAATTCAAATCACTAACAAGAAAAAAGTAAAATAACGTTCTTGAAAAAAAAAAGTTGTAATTGCCAGGAGATGAACCCGTGACTTTCGGATTACAAGCCCAAGACGCTAGCCATTACACCACCGCAGATTCTCAGATTCACATGACTGTATTGTCTATACTTTCCATCAAGTAAGAATAGGTCTATTTTCAAACAAAGTCACAAAAAGGTTTTATTGAGTGGGTAGGAGGAAAAATCATATGTTTAACATGGGAGTAAAGTGCCTTTTCCTCCCTTGGATGTTTACTGCCCTCCGTTTCGCGTCGGGCAGTAAACTACATCCTGCGGGAGGAAAAGTGGCACTTTCCTCCCTAGTAATACAAATAGCTATTTTTTCTACGACCGTGCGTTTTTACCCACTTTCTCGCACACATTTTAGTTTAGAAAGTGTCACTTTCCCGCACTAGTGCGGGAAAACTCGTTTTCCCGTACTAGTGCGTGAAAGTGAAATATGTCAATTTATCGTTATTAAATGTACATTTCATTGTTGCTGAGAGTTATTTGGAGGACTCCGTAGAACAGAAGAAAACCATCTCGAATAAAATTCTTTCATGTACTGGCAACTTGCAACCGATGCCGTCTCCGTCATCTTCATGCACTTTGCAATCTACGAGTGTTACTCTTAACAGCCAGTTACCACCAACTAACTACTCTGGACCGGCTATTCTGACGCATTTGCAGAATGCAACAAATTGTGTTTTCAACATTAATATTAATAATAATTAGTGGATTTTCATAGAATGTTTTGTATGTTGAAATAAAATATATATTTTCAATGTGCTTTTGGAATCTTTATGCGATCCTAATTCCTAATTCCTAATTCATGCGTAAAGTGTCTTTCCTGCCCTTGACTGCTTGCCCGAACTCCGCTTCGCGTCGTTCGGGTCAACGGCAGTCGCGTGCTGGAAAGTATCACTTTCCGTACTTGTTAGGAAAATAACTATTACAAGTTCAACTTAACAAGATCCTGAAGGAAAGTTTCTTTATTGAAATTTTTGAATGTTCGACAAGTTCTGTAAGATGGCGGAGAATCATGTTTATCGTTGCCAATTTTACATAATGGTCGGACATTTTTGGTACATCGACAACCTTTCAGAGAGAAAGACTAAGTCAAGAATAGTCGCACTTGTAGGGCCGCGTAAGTTCTGTAACTACCTGAATCAAGCCAAAACATTCCTGTAGTTGTCATAGTTTATTGAAGTTATCAGATCCAATTCCGAAATAATCAATTTTGAAGTCTCCACCACAAATGATTTCCTCATATTGTGGTGAGAGTGTTCCTAAGGAATCATCGAAAATTTCCAAAAATTCACTCACAAGAAATTTCTGGGGCTCTATAAATTACGCCTATGCGGTGAAATTTAGTATTGAATCAATACACCTGGAATCAGCAAGTTGATAGTGTTGAACTCAAACTCTGTCAAAATATATAGTTGCTACGTCAGTTGAAGTTGAAAAATACAGTTTCAACAGAAGTTCTCAAACTCCATTATTATAGTTTTATGCAGTCTGTTTTGGCATATGGTCTTGAACAATGGGGAATATCAAGTAACCCTCATGAAGTCTTTGCAGTTCAGAAAAAGGCAATAAGAATTATGGCAGGTGCTAGATACAGAGAACACTGCAGGCCATTATTCATATCTTTCAATGTATTCACTATGCCAAGCTTGATGCTCATTTATCAATCGTTGATCTACATCAAAAGGAACATTTCTTGTCTACCAAAGAAATAACAAATACATGATCATCACACCGGGGACAATTTACAATTACACCAATCCTTTAATAGGTTGACAGTGTCACAAAATCATCCCATGTACAGTGGTGTTAGCTCAATGACCATCTCCAAATATCACTGTATTTAAGAATAAACCAAGAATATATCTGTTGAAGAAAGCATACTACTCAGTTGAATTTCTCCAAGATTCATAATTTGATGTGATATTTATTTCAATATATGTATGAAAAGATACTACTGTTTTAAATTACATTTTAAAACTTATGTATGTTTTACTCTATTGAATGAGTGTCTTTTAGTGTTTTTTTTGGAAGATTGTCATTTGGACTTGTTGGGGTAGCTACTATTTTCCAGTTTTGTTAGGTTTCAAAATAATATAATTGTAAAAGAAAATTCAATGAAGATATTTAGTTTTGATTTGATTTCAAACTTTCCATATATCTAAAGAAATAAATCTCATCGTTGACAGAGTTTGTTTCGACACAAAAATCGAAGCAGAGCATTTTGGTATTGTTTTAAAGTTATAAATACGGAAATCGGCAAAGTAATTGACAAGTATTAGCGAAGTTGCAAAACCGTGCTGTATTTTGAATAATTTACGACAAGATTGTATCTTGTACGGCAATTGTCTGGTCATAAATCGCAGCAGACCGAGAGAAGCAGTCTCTAGACACGGCACGCGAGTCAAATTACAATATTGAAACTATTAAAACTATTGAAAGATCGTTTTACTGATGCCCACTCGACTGCATAGTAAAATTATTCACATTGTGGCAATATACAATGTATAACCTGGAGAGCTCTCTCAAATATTAGGTATTGAATTTGTACACATTTACAATAATAGGTAAAATTCCGTTAACCGGGCGCTACAAGCTATCAAAAAAAATTTGGGACTTACGTAGTTTGACCTCCTGAATAAAAAATCCAAATGAAATTTTTGGCGGTCTCAAGTAATTTCGGAGATACGGGCCTTCTTTGAATGAAAACTGGCTTTTTCTAGCACACGTTTCTTCTTCGAAAAACACACTCAAATGCCTCCTGATTTTCACCAGCACAATATACACACCCTTATTCACCAGTTTTACACTTTTTTTTACGTTGAAAACAGTTTTTTATCAACAAATTCTACTTTATTTTAGCAATAACAAAATTAAAAAATTCATGCTGTTTTGTTTAGTTAATATCTGTCAGGTTAGTCACAATGTCTGAACAATGTTTGAACAAGACTTAACATGGAATATTTTAGTGAATGAGTAAGAAAAATGAGTTGATAACCACAACATTTTCCCATCAACACTTTAGCTGCACTTTTGAAACAATGGTACTTATACTGTTTCTAAATGACTAGCAAAATTCAAAGGACGAGACAGATCACGGAAATGTGCGCAAACATAACTTGAATACACATACGCACAAAAAATAATGGTCACTTTTCACATAAAATGAACCTATTTCAGTGATTATAACTTATCCCGACAGACCCGATCTCATGCAAACCCAACAGAACTTACCCGACTATACAATACAGTTAGGTTGCATCTTTTCTATCTGTTTGCGCATGCGCACTTACCAAAAATGAATGTTTGTGATCCGACACGTTTATTCAAGTAATTATTTGTTCGCAAAGAATGCCTCCTAGCTCTGTCTATTTACAAATATCTTTTGTGCATTCAAAATATTAATACCAAGACTTTTTCCAAATCCTGTTCTCACAACGAAATGGCATGTTTCATAACAAGGTAGCCAGTATCAATGTCTTTCATTGAATCAACAACAGCGAGTCTTAAAAACTTTACAATACAATGCGACGTTGTCAGATTCCCTAAAATTCCTGAATACTGAATACTCATTTCTGGTCTTGTTCACTAACAGATAAGGTATGAAGATTTCTACTCAAAGTTGACAAAAATCGACAAAGTAGTGATGGGAATGCGCGCGCTCGCCCGACATTTTGCAAATCCGCGCGAAATGAAAGACATTGATACTGGCTACCTTGTTATGAAACAAGCCATTTCGTTGTGAGAACAGGATTTGGAAAAAGTCTTGGTATTAATATTTTGAATGCACAAAAGATATTTTTAAATAGACAGAGCTAGGAGGCATTTTTTGCGAACAAATAATTACTTGAATAAACGTGTCGGATCACAAACATTCATTTTTGGTAAGTGCGCATGCGCAAACAGATAAAAAGACGCAACCTAACTGTATTGTATAGTCGGGTGAGTTCAGTTGGGTTTGCATGAGATCGGGTCTGTCGGGATAAGTTATAGTCAATAAAGTAGGTTCATTTTATGTGAAAAGTGTTCTTTATTTATTGTTCGCATGTATATTCATATTTGTTTGCGCATGTTTCCGTGATCTGTCTCGTTCTTTTGAATTTTGCTAGTCATTTAGAAACAGTATAAGTACCATTGTTTCAAAGGTGCAGTTAAAGTGTTGATGGGAAAATGTTGTGGTTATCAACTCATTTTTCTTACTCATTCACTAAAATATTCCATGTTAAGTCTTGTTCAAACCCTCGCGAATTTCTCAATTTTTCTGCGAATAAAATGGCTGCCAGTCATGCCGAACTAATCGTCGATGCAGAACCATGTTGGCAGACATTTTATTTGCAGAAAAACTGCGAAATTCGCTAGGGTATGAACAAGACTTTATACGTGAATTGAATATTTCTGGAATCACACTGGCAATGTCGCTTCGCCCTTACGTCAATTCCATTGTTACCAACCTGACAGATATTAACTAAATAAAACAGCATGAATTTGTTGATTTTGTTATTGCTAAAATAAAGTAGAATTTGTTGATAAAAAACTGATTTCAATTTAAAAAAAAGTGTAAAACTGGTGAATTAGGGTGTGTATATTGTGCTGGTGAAAATCAGGAGGCATTTGAGTGTGTTTTTCGAAGAAGAAACGTGTGCTAGAAAATGCCAGTTTTCATTAAAAAAAGGCCCGTATCTCCGAAATTACTTGAGACCGCCAAAAATTTCATTTGGATTTTTTATTCAGGAGGTCAAACAACGTAAGTTTGATAGCTTGTAGCGTCCGGTTAACGGGATTTTACCCAATAATAGTCCAGATTTTCAAAATTTCCAGGTGAAATTACGTGTATTGAACGGACATAATAGTCCAGGAACTAAAGTCCATTGTCACAATTGATTACCATCAAGCTAGTTTTCCGTGAGTAGCTTCATTTTGATGAGACGTCCACTTGTTCTCTTACAAAAATTCCCGATTGTGGCAGCTAACAGAGGTAGCAGGGATGAAGTAAGTTGATTTCACGATTCTCAAAAATTTATAACTAACTGTGTTTTTTTTTGTTAAATCTCAAGATAATTGTGTAAATTATTCAAAAAAATATTTGTCTTACAAATGTGTAGTTTGATCAAAAAGTCCCCCCCTTCCAACATGTATCGATAACGAGGTTATCAAAAATTATTAACAACCAGCTGATCATTTTACAGGTGCTTAGTTGATATTTATATAGGCCGTTTTTTTTAGCTGATCCCACTATTGCTATCTCGGAAACGGAGAGACCTACAAGGTCGGTTAAATGGGAAAAAGTTTCCTATTTTGGGAAGCAATAATAAGCTTTTTTCAGATCTTAAATATCAATGGTTGTTTTTGAGATATTCGCCAAAAACTAAATTAGTCGAATTTCGTTTTTTGGCTCTACCGCCTCCATTTCGAATGATATAAGAAAAAGTCATGGGAAGTTGCAATATTGTTTCATATTTTTTATAATCTGGTATAAACCAATTTTCAATGCGACGTTTCGTTCATTAGATTCCATCATCAACTTTATTTTTCTAGTTTTCTTCATCGATTTTTGTAGCCACTTTCATAACAAATTCAGCTATGTATACATGTGTTTTTCGACGTTTTACTCCGAAAAAACATCATCAATATTTGGTCATACAATTCCCGTCAGTGTAGTCTCAAAAACAAGTCAGAGGAACTTTCGATACTGTTTCATATTTGTTATAATCTTATATGAACCAATTTCCAATGCAACGTTTCGTTCATTAAATTCCATAGTCAACTTTATTGTTTTAAATATGGGCCTCAAGTTTTTTTCATCAATTTTAGTAGCCACTGTTTTAACAAATTCTGCTATTAATTACAATACATGTATTTTTCGACGTTTTTCTCATGATCAGTGTATAGTCAAACAATTCCCGGTCAGATGAGCTACCTCAAAAAAGTAAGTACCAATATTTTTTGAGTCTAGAACTCAAAGATATACATAAACTCCAATATCAAAAACAAATGTAATATACCAAGTAACAAACAGAAGAAAATGTCAAAATACTCCTAACCGTCAACGTCGTTCACGATATCTCATTAAATGTTTGAATTACCGTCCATCGTTTCTTAAACACATATTCGCTCTTGCTATAGTATGTTTATGGCAATTTTTAAGCATTTGTGGAGTTATAGCCATGCAAGCCCACCTTATTGTTTCTTTCAATTGGTCAATAATGCCAAAAGTTGATCCGAATACCATGTCTTTAATGAAACCCCACAATGAAAAGTCCAAACGGGTCAGGTCAGGTGAACGTGGTGGCCATTTGATAGGACCATTGTTTCCTATTCATCGTCCTTGCATAGTCGTATTGAGGAAATCTCTGCAAATATTTCTGCGATGTGGCGTAGGTCCATAATGTTGGAAAAACTGACATTTTCGCAGAATATTCAAAGGCAAATCTTCCAACAACTTAACTAGAGTCTCCGACAAGAATTCTAAATATATTTCCCCCGTCAACGATGTCTCAAAAAAATAGGGACCGATAATCTTGGTGTCTAGAACACCAAGCCAAACATTAACTACAAATCTCTCGGAAATTTGTAGCTCTATGTAGAAAGGAATTTTCTTGTCGCCAGTGATAATGTATATTTCTGTTAAACCATCCGTTATTTGTGAATCTACTTACCCAAAACGACAATTTCAGTATCGCCACCCCTGTTAGTTAGTGTACAACTATTACTCGAGGGTTTTTCAAATGAACCATGAATCCGTAAACTCCTATAAATACGTTGAAAATATCTTTCGGATGGCTGATGCCTCTCAGGGTACAATTCCCATACATACATAGCTAGAGATCTAGTAGCATTTCTCAAACATTTCGCTTATACGAAAAGCATATCAACTTTCTCGTCATTAGAAATATTCATAGTTTTCACCTCACAAATTCACAAGAATCAAATGATTATTTATGTACTTGTCAATAGATTTGACACTTTACTATTCTGTTAATTCATGGCTCACTTTGAAAAAGTCAATTCATTTCAGTGCTCTCCGAATTTTTTCTCCAAGATTTCTGTTTGCCAGAAAACATCAGAAACAAACATTTATGTTCCATAAAAATTGACTTTTGAACAGTTCTTCCATATTCATACAAACACCCTGGAATGCATAGGCGTTCACGTCTACTTGCAAATTTTCAAAAGATGTGTGGAGGTGATATATTTTTGAGTTCTAATATTTTGGTTTCTACCTTTTTCAGTCTACACTAACGGAAATTGTTTTACCAAATATTGATGATGTTTTGTCGGAGAAAAACGTCGAGAAATGTATTGTAATTAATAGCTGAATTTGTTAAAACAGTGGCTACTGAAATTGATGAAAAACTTGAGGCCCATATTTAAAACAATAAAGTTGACTATGGAATTTAATGAAAGAAACGTCGCATTGGAAATTGGTTCATATAAGATTATAACAAATATGAAACAGTATTGAAAGTTCCTCAGACTTATTTTTGAGACTACACTGACGGGAATTGTATGACCAAATATTGATGATGTTTTTTCGGAGTAAAACGTCGAAAAACACATGTATACATAGCTGAATTTGTTATGAAAGTGGCTACAAAAATCGATGAAGAAAACTAGAGGTCCCAGGGCGTTATGGAGAGCATTATGAATCATAATAATAATATATTTATTTATAACTGTGCATAAAAAGGGACTAATTATTTTCTCTCAAATAGAAATTACAATTTTCAAATGTTTCTGAAAAAAAAGTACCAAGTTTGAAGTTTTGTGAGTTGACCGATGATGAACTCCTCGATGTGCATTCGGTTTCGTTCGGAACGTTAACATTTTCTTTTTCGGAAACGGAATGGGTTACCATTGTAGCAATTTTGTTCTTCGCGGAGATACTTTCTTCAATATAGCTCTCCGCTACCGTATTACTCTTCCATTTTCCATGTAATTTTAGTCATTCAAAGGAAGCACCACCTTTCGGGTTTTCCAAATGAAGGTATTTCGCTATGATAGAAGGAACACTTCCTATACTATTTTCACCAACAGGTAACTTAATGCACTTATCACATCCTTTTGGTCGTAGTACAATGTACTTTTTAACTAAGTTTAAGGCTCCTATTTCGCTTTCTTCAACAACTTTTTAAGGTGCAGGTCTTGGTTTCTGGAACCTTGATCAGTAAAACGGCTCCTCTGTCTTCATTGTCATCAATTGTCATCTTGACCATTTCATCACGTCTTAAGCATCCAAATACGCCCAACTTAATGTAGCAGAGAAGTATCATCTGGAGATTTTCTTATAAAAGTAATACTTGTCCACCTTTCAACAACTTTGATTTTTCAGGAATGTATCCTATTGACTTTCTGAAAAGCCATCAGTTGACTGAATGCTGAAATATTAATGTTTTCTTTAACCATAAATGTTGATTTCAGCTGTGAGTATTTGATCCATAGACTATTTGCACTATATTTTTCAGACTGAAATAATGTAAAATAAATAGAAAATATTAATATTCTTCATGAGATAAACCCACTAGTTCCTGGAAGTATCCCATAAAGACAGTTTCATTTACGGTATTCACTCTGTTTTCATCTTTCCATTTCAAAAAATATAAGTATTTGGATTTCACCGGCAGTAAATTTCCTAACGCTTTTTCAGCTTTGAGCGTCACATTCTGTGGGATCTTCATATTTATTATGAACACAACCGTTTTAAGTTTCCTCTATAATAAAACGCTATTCCGTTGAAATAGAGTTTCATCACAGCTGATACTATTAATTGTTAGGCCGAGCGGTGTCTTTTTCAATATTTTATAGGAGCGTTTATATAGGAACACATCAGGAAAATTATACATTTACTTACCTATCAAATCTCATCTCCGGCAACCATCAGGAAGCTGCTACCAACTTTGCACACACACTAGTTTTAATTATTTAAGTTTCTTTATTTATTATTATTTTCAACACTTTCCTGGATTTCAATTTATTCAAATATTTATCAAATTGTTAATCAATAATATCTGGGCCGAAGGCCCATGTGGAAGATCAAATTTAACTGAATAAAACAAAGAAATAGGTCAAAATCATTTATTATGCCTAAAGAAAAAAAATAGAACGCCGGAATAACTAAGAAGTTTTAAATTTATAAGTTATTAAATCAAACCCAATTAGAAACCAGTGAATTGAATGAAATTTCATGATATTTACGTTTTTAAACTACTCAAAAAGTTATTATTCTTACTAAAGTATTAAACTGATATTTTGAAACAAATCATTTACCAGAAATGGTCACGTTGCTAACAAACATCTAACACTCTCAAGATTTAAGACAGCACTGCCGTTTAGAAGCATAAAATATCTGTTCTTCAAGTTAGCCTGGGTCTCGAAATCCCAATTGTTTAGGCAGTAAATATAAGGGTTGGTCGAAAATTAAATAGTTAATTGACTTTATTTTTTTCAGTTTCTTCTACAATCAGCTTATGCATTAAATATTTTATAACTCAGATATTCCGACGTTACGAGAAAAAAACATAATGCAAATTTGTCGCATTATGAAAAAAAACTCTTTATATGTAAACAATTGATCTTATTTCTACTTATTCTATGTCATGGATCTTTCTGTTACACTCGGTTATGGTTTGAATCAATTCTATTAACGGAAATATGACGTTGAATTCATAATGAAACTGATTATTAGATACAAAATATTTCGTGCAAATTATTAATTTCCCCTCGTAAAACTCTCGTCTGCATTGGTACGAGTTTCATAGCAACACATGTGCGAAGATTTCTGACCATTCTTGGTATCGTCAGCTAAGTGCTGAATTTAATGGCTTCCAGATGTAGATTCAATGGTTGTCCTTTTCGAAAACTATTAAAAATAAATCTCAAGATTACGTTTTGTTACACCTCCACTAACAAGCTTGTCAATTCTTAAAAAATGCAGCGTCATTTCATTAAATAAACAACCTTTAGCAAAGAAGACAGAAATCTTTGGGAGATCGTTTGCTAACGAACAGTCGTTACCGACCCCTTTACTCCCATAAACACCTAACTATGTAGGCTTATTATGGCAAGAACCTGTCAGAAAACAACTACTCCCCTGGCTAAGACCACGACGGGTATTAAGTAACTGTAGATTTAATTCAATACCCGTCGTGGTCTTAGCCAGGGGAGTAGTTGTTTTCTGACAGGTTCTTGCCATAATAAGCCTGCATAGTTAGGTGTTTATGGGAGTAAAGGGTTCATCATCGGTCGGTAACGACTGTTCGTTAACCTTTAGCAACCTCTTCAATGTTTCCATCGCAATTGCAAAGAAGCTCACTTGTGCTCACTTGTGCTCAGACCAGAACGCATTAAATTATATGAGAAGAAATTTATGAAGTGAACAACGTCGTTTAAGATAATTTTTTCTTGAAAAATAAAATCTTGTATGCACCACGAGCGTTACTAAATCCTAACGCCCATCGGGCAACATTCATCCCTCGGGCCAAAGGCCCTCGGGTGAATGTCTATATAACGCACTTGGTACATTAATAGCTATTTCAGTTTGGTGCAAGGTTGCAAATTAAATCACTTCTCAAGAACAATATTTTCTTTTTTTTTTCGAGAGATTGCAGAACTTTTGGAAATTTCTTCCCAAAATTTGGATAAAAAAATTATTTTTTTTGATAAAACAAACATTTCTGTTCTGTTTGAATGGTTGCAAATTTATTAGGAGATGTAAACTACTATTTGTCAACACTTCGAGTGTTTGCAGAATTTTTGTAATTTTTTCTGCGTTAATGAGAAAATTCATTGAATCCTGGTTTTCTACATCTTCCGGTCAGAGAAAAGGGTTGCAAAATAATAAGGTAGTGTTGGGGAATAAGGCCCGGCGGTAAATAAGGCTCAATGTCTTTTTCCTTGAAGACTGGAAATTTTTTTCAAATCTGTCAACATGGTTAGTTTCATCATCCGAGTAGTAAAGATTTATTAAAAAATCGTTGACTTAAGTTCACCAATAACAACACTAGGAGAATGTGCAGTTTTAGGCTGCACAGATTATAAGTTCGCAAGAAGGTAAGACGTCGTTTTTAATTCAACCTATTTTACTTAAAGAAACAAATAGTGCCTCCATCAGCTAATATAACATTGGTACTATCTTTCGCACAGAGAGAAAAATTAAAAGAATTGTAAATTTTTCTGGAAATTGCATGTTTAAGATAAGGTGCTCTCTTGGTAATAAGGCCCTACCAGCGATCGCGTAATAAGGCCCGCGGGCAACATGCGAAATTGTCAAGAATGTGGAACTTGGTTACACGAAACTTACATGGGACTGACGGCTGAAGAGGTTGAGGATTTTTACTGTAGGGAATGTTCTTAAAATTCAGATTATCAGGTTTTTTTATAATTTGAATTTTGTTAAGTTTATCACTTTTTGTAAAAAATCCTGTTTATTTGAGTTTCTACCATTTCTGATTAATATAAATGATCTGTATATATTTATGTATACAATAAATAAACAAAATTCTGCATAACTTACTATGGGCTTTATTACCCTAATAGGCGGATAATAAAGCCCAACAGCAAGTTTTTGAAATTTGTCTTATTTTGGTTACTAATAATAATAATAATAAATATACTTTCTTGTCCAAAAATTATTCATTTTGTAGACAAAGCATGGTACAGTAATGGAATCGATATGATTACATACATATTGGTCAATAGAAAGGTGTACATAATAGTAATAAAAACGTGGAAATATATACATATATACACATATATACACACACACATATATATATATATATATACACATATATATATATATATATATATATATATATATATATATATATATATATATATATATATATATATATATAGCGAAGCGTATTCTCAACAAAGCCTGTCAAGCACTCATTAGAAAAACAATCCACGACATCAGACGTAATCTGGACATCACCAACACATCGCTTTACCAATGTTTCGGCAAATTATCCATCGCAGAGATCCATCCACTCATTTGGGACACCTTATCCAGGATTTCTCAGGACAAAGCAGATCACATCAGCAATAAGAAAACAGAAACGCAGAAGAAAAAACTTGGTACGTTGTTAACGAACACCATCACATCCTTGGTCCCATCCGCATCCCCTGTCTTAGTACACAACCTCTCCGACACACCACTAGATCAAACCACCCAAGCACTACTATCAAGAGGATTCAATTATTCCATCACACCAAGTAGAATCCCAACAGAAACCATCATCACACAGATAGAAAGCGCCATAACCCATCTCCCAGAAAACACAGCCGAAGAAACCAGACAAGATATTGCTACCACACTGAGGAGAGCAAAACTTCCTCCATCCAACATTACACCCGCTGAAAGACATTGCCTCAGAAACCTTCACAGAAACCCTGACATAATCGTTCTCCCAGCAGATAAAGGCAACGCCACGGTAGTTCTAAATACATCAGATTATTTAGACAAAATGAGAACACTACTAGCTTCATCAGAATATCAGACCACCCAACGAGACCTGACAACCTACCTCGAGAAGAAGACCAAAAATCTGATCAACAATTCAAAACTACCAGCCGAAATCAAGAAAGCCACTATCCCTAGAGAGAAGTCCTCACGCACACCTCGCATTTATGGACTACCAAAAATACATAAGCCTGACGTTCCACTCCGACCCATCGTCAGTGCCTTTGGATCACCAACCCAGAACCTTGCCAAACACCTAGCGAGTACTCTTCAACCACTAGCAGAAGAAGCTTCATCCTATGTGAAAAATTCATTTCACTTCATAGACCTTCTCAAATCCTATAGAATCCAAAGCACCGACATTCTGGTGAGCTTCGATGTTTTGTCTCCCTCTTCACAAACATTCCCCTAACGGACACGCTGGAAATCCTCAAAACCAAACACAGAATACCTAAGGACACCCTGGATCTCATCACTCATTGTATGAACAACACTTACTTCCTCTTCCAAGGAACCTATTACAAACAAGTGAAAGGTGCTCCTATGGGCTCCCCACTTTCTCCAGTCCTTGCCAACCTCTTCATGGAAGACTTCGAAACCAAGGCCATAGAAGCATTTGACCACAAGCCTACTTGCTGGTTCAGATACGTGGACGACATTTTTGTCATATGGCCCCATGGCTACGAAATCTTGAATACCTTCTTACATCACCTGAACAATACCCATCCTAACATGAAGTTCACAATGGAGGCCGAAGTGGACAACTCTCTAGCTTTCTTGGACGTTCTCATCACAAAGTCCAATAACTCTTTCACCCACACAGTATACAGGAAACAGACCCACACCAACAGATATCTACACGCTAACTCCCATCATCATCCTGCACAAACAAACTCTGTATTGAACTCCCTAATATACAGATCAATTCAGCTTACCGACAACCAGAACAGACAACAAGAATTAGACAAACTGAAATCCGCCCTACTCCAAAATGGTTACAACAATTCCCAAATCGACAAGTCCATCTGCAATCAACTGACCCGCTCTCCCAAAACGGATGATCAAGTAGACAATATTCAGCCTCACAAAGCTTTCCTACCCTACATCAAAGGTGTGACAGACAAAATCAGCTATATCTTGAGAAAACACGAGATAAAAACAATTTTCACAGCCAACAACCAAATATCCAAATTCCTGAGAACTCCAAAGGACACAATACCAAATGAATCCCAAGGCATATATGAAATACCAAGTTCAGAGTGTCCCAGAACTTACATTGGCCAAACTAACAGACGAATAACATCTAGAATCTATGAACATGAACTGGCAGTCCGACAAGCATCATCCACATCCGCACTTTATAAACATCGTGAAGACACAGGCCACAAAATAGACTTTAAAAACACCAAAACAATTGCCACCGAGAAAACTCTGCAAACCAGGATCATACGCGAAGCCCTTGATATAGAGAAGCGCCCTAATTGCCTCAATACCCGCGACGATGGACGTAGACTTCCCAATACCTGGAAGCCTCTCATTGCTCATATCCCCTCACTCCGCGCCAACCCAGTTCCCGCACAAAGTTCATCACGCGCCAGCCCCGCCCACACGGTCATTAAACCTAGTATAAATATAGGTCCACAACCCGCAAATCCTCAGTTCTCTCGAAGGAGTAGGCAGATTGAGACCTTAGAGAGAGCCAGTGACGAGACTTGGGGAGTAGGCAGATTGAGACCCCGACGTCAAGTCACAAAATCCTAACGCGATAATACCTGAGGAGTAGGCAGACTGAGACCTCAGTGTAGAATCACGTTTCCTCACTATACCTATCCTTCTTATTCTTGAAAATGGCTCCAAAATCGGAGCCGAAACGTCGAATTTCAACAAATTCCAGACGCGGTTCAACCCGAACTTCTAGTTTTCATATATATATATATATATATATATATATATATATATATATATATATATATATATATATATATATATATATATGTATATATATATATATGTATATATATATATATATATATAAAAAAGAAATGATTATTGAAGAAGAATATAAGAATTCTTCCTCAAAAAACTCTTTTGTACTGTAGTATGGTCTGGAGGAGAACAATTCTTTCAGGGCAATTCTGAAGTGATCATATAGAATAATCTCCCTTATATATTTTGGTAAATGATTGAACATTTTACGTCCAGTATAGAATATTGAATCTTTTAACAGATTCGATTTTGGAATTGGAAGATTTAGTTGGTTATTACTGGTTTGACGTGTAACATGATGAATCGGATTACTATGAGAGACGCAGTTTCCATTATAAAAATTGAAGTATTTTGTGTGTTCTAAAAATCTCTCTACAAGAATCTCTAGGGTGAAAATATATTTCTCACAGCTCGTTTTTGTATGACTAAAACTGAGCTCATCAGGCTAACATTACATGCTCCCCAAAATGGTATACCATACCTAAGGTGGGAATCCACTAAGGCATAGTAAGCCATTTTTGCGGGCTGAAATCCGAGTTCTCTTGCAATCACTCTCACTGCATAACATCCAGATGATAATTTATTATTTAAATTATGAATGTGATCTTCAAATTTTAATTTGCTGTCAAGGAGGAGTCCTAAAAATTTTGTACAATCTTTATTTTCAACCACATAGTTATTCATTGGTATGTTTCCTACGGTACATCTGAAAGATATAACATTCGTTTTTTTAAAATTGAATGACAGCAAGTTAGCATCACGATGCATGATACGATAGAGATCTATTGTCATTACATTCTTCAGTTTTTCCTCGGTTTTGCTATGCCACATGATAGTTATATCATCCGCGAAAAGGGTAAGTTTTCCTGTTAAACTAAGGACATTAATATCATTAACATATAAGAGGAACAGTAATGGACCTAATACAGATCCTTGCGGAACTCCGAAATCCACATTTATTTCTTTCGAGTGTGAGGTTGTTTTCACTATCTGTTTTCGACCAGCTAAATATGATTGGAACCAGCACAGTGCTTTTCCCCTGAAGCCATAGACATAGAGCTTTTTTAACAATGTTCGGTGGTCTACACAGTCGTAGGCTTTCGATAGATCGCAGAATACCGACGCCGCAAGCTCTCCATTGTTAATTTCAGAATAGACTTCATATAAAACGGAGAAGATTGCATCATGGGTATTTTTGTCACTCTGGAATCCAAACTGATTCACGCTAATTATATAAGGTTTTGAAGGAGACGAATATTGATGTTAACATAACCGAAAACATCACAAGCAATCAACTCATCAAGTTTCGGATATTTTTGAATAAAATATAAAGGTTAAAAAATTTCTCAGAAGTTAAATGGGCCTTATTACCCAACACTACCTTACTCAATATCATTTGAACAAGCTCTTCATTCCACTGATATTTTAAAACTTTTGTAATTACCAATAAATTTTGGAAAAATCTTGTTTCTTTCTACTGGCCTATAAACCGTAAATATGTGAATTGCCCAGCAATCATCCTAACATATTATTGGCATCATAAGAAGGTACCTGTATCAGTCGTGAAGAACAAATGTGAACTATTTTAGTCTTAAATATGGTCTTTTTGTATTTCAGCGAAGCAGCTTCAGGGGCCTAACGGGCAATAATTGCTTGATTCTCTTCATTCCTACTACTTTCATGGTTCGTTTGATAAATATATCAGGCTTTCTCTCCACATTTGTTGGGGAATCCAAAGTAAACACAGCGTGAAGATGACATGACAGCTCCGTATTACATCACTTTGTATAAATCGTGGAGCATTTGATGAAATTGCATGTTTCGATATTCTTGAATGTTTTATTACTGATATGAATGAAGCAATTAAATAGAATCATTTAATTAAATCTATTATAGTATTTATTGCTATTGAAGACCATAAAATCGGTCATTTTTCTTCAACCATTTAAGAAAAGGCGTCATTTTGTAATATACTACAAGCACATATAACAATTTGGGTGGGTCATTTGACCCAGGATGAAACATATTCAGAACGATGCTGCTATGTGAAAATAGTATATTGTGCAACAAGTGCAGAAAAGTGCTAATTTCTCACGAGTTTGAAAAAGTTGCGGCACGAGCGCAAGCGAGTGCTGCAATTCAAACGAGTGAGAAATTGCATTTCTGCTCGTGTTACACACTATACTTTTTCTACAACACCCTTTTTGCTAAAAATAATACTATACTATAAGACGGAATGAAATGTCAGTGACTCATTCTTATATTTTCCTCTTGAAGTTGAAGGTAGTAAATTCAATGACAATGGATTAACTTGTTCTCTTTTTTTTGGTTTTGAACGTGAGTGGGCCCGTATCAGGCCCTCCACTGCGGCCAATGGCCTATTGTGGCTCACCCTATGGTTATATTTCTCCCAGTATATCCAATCTCTTGACGAAATTGAGGAATGCATTGGGAGAACAATTTACCAGGTTTTCTGGCCTTACTGTCGTATCGCCAAATATTGAGAATCTGGTTCTGGCCGCTGCAGGGCATGTACACAGAATGTGTTCAGCCGTTTCATCATCCTCCATGCATAGCCGGCACTCTGCATCTTGTGCAAGTCCGATTTTATGCATGTGGTATTTGAGTTTGCAGTGGCCAGTAAGCAAACCTACTATAACTCTGAGATGCGCTCTGCTGAGTTCTAGCAGTTTGTCAGAGTCCTGTTTTTTCCTTGTACAAGCAATAAATGCTTTGGAAAGGGCTAGGCCCGGTAGACTACGCCAGTACTCGAGTCTTTTATTGTCTGCCCAAGCTGTTATGACATTCTTGGCAGTGCTATATGCTAAACCGATTACCGGTTCTGGTCCAGTGAACGTTGTTTCGGCCCCCCCTTTTGCTAGGGCGTCCGCTATTTCGTTTCCTTCTAGGCCAGTCGGTTTAAGGTGTCTCTGCAGTTCCATACTGCCCTAGATTTAAAGCAGTTGGATTCAAGCGCTTTAAGTGCTGCTTGACTATCTGAAAATATTTTTATTGTTTTTCGTGTGTGGAGCCGATTTTCCAGCTCCCTGGCACACATTTCAATGGCATATACCTCTGCCTGAAATATCGTAGCTAGTTTGCCCATACTGAACGAGCGTTTCACTACTGGGTTCATCCCATATATTCCGGCTCCGACGCCTTCCTGAGTTTTGGAACCATCGGTGAACCAACGTTCATTTGCCCTACATAGGTTGGTTTCATTCCGGACCCAGTCTTCTCTTTCGGGAAAGACCACAGTGTAGGACGTGTGAAGGTTGATAGTTTTAGGCATGATGTCTGAGGGCATTCCTAGAATGTTGTGAGCTATTATGCCCTCCAGCATGCCGCTGCCTCTCATGACACATGCCTGCGGTAGACTAATGGCCGCTTGATAAAGTCTGTATGTTGCCCATCTTGCCTCTCTCTCCAGAACTATGTGGAGAGGAAGTAATCCAAGGAGGACTTCCATTGCTGCCGTTGGCGTGGAGCGAATGCTTCCAGTAATCGCCAGGCATGCTTGTCTCTGTAGTCCGTTAAGTTTAGCAATGGCCATTTTTTTATGTCCCTTGCTCCACCAGACTATAGAGCCATACGTTATCATTGGACGTATGACGGTCACGTACAACCAGTATACGTGTTTTGGTGACATGCCCCATGTTTTGCCACATATTCTGCGGCATGTCCATAATGAAAGGCTAGCCTTCCGGATAATCTTTTCCAGGTGCGAGTTCCAATTAAGTTTTTTATCCAGGGTTATTCCTAGATATTTTGCTTCACTCGCAAAAGGAATTGTGAAGCATAGTTCTTATCCAGTCACATAGTATCGGTTCAATCCCTCTAGAGACAGTGGCCTCATATAGGGAGTGAGGTAGTGCATTGTTAAATGCTCCTTCTATGTCCAGGAATGCAGCGACTGCTATTTCCTGGCGTTCCAGGGCGTCGCTTATTCCTGAGACAAGGTTATTGAGGGCAAGTTCTGTTGATTTGCCAGCCTGGTAGGCATACTGGTGAACATTGAGGGGGTGCTTTGTTAGTGCCCCACACCTTATGTGCCCATCCAGTATTTTTCCATGCTTTTCAACAGAAAGGATGTCAGACTAATGGGTCTGAGCGATTTTGGGTGTGGGTCATTCCGACCCACCTTAGGAATATAGATCACCCTAGTCGCGGTCCAGTTAGACGGAATATGGTTCCACGCTAAACTGGCTCTAAAGAGTCTTATAATGATAGGTATGATATGTTCCAGTCCGATTTGTAACAGAACTGGAGCTATGCCATCCTCTCCTGGTGATTTGTATGGGTGGAATGAGTTAACCGCCCATCTTATCGCCTGTGGTGTAATTATTTTGTTGGCAACCACCCAGTCATCTCTGTGAGGTCGTTTTATCCGGCCTATATTTGTGACTAGAGGTTGATTGTCCAGAATCAGGCTGCCTGGGAAGTGGTTATTAGCTAATAGCTCTAGTGTTTCTTTCCTGGAGGCCGTAAAGGAGCCGTCTGGACGCTTTAACGACCCCAGCTCCTGTGTCGGCTCTCTGGATAGAATCTTGTGGATACGGGTTCCACTTGATGTGTTGGACACATTTTCGCAGAATCGTTCCCATGATTCTCGTTTTGCTTTCCGGATATCTTTGTTGTTCTCTTAGTTCTGGCGGAGTATATTCAATTTCAGAACGGTCGCTATCCATTTTAGTTCAATCTCATTAAAAAATGACGGGACAAGAATATTTTACGAATATTTTATGCTTGACGTTTGTTGACATTCAAATGATTCGATAGATGTTACTCCGTTGCCAGGCAATGGATGGTGTGTATGTGGGTATTTGAGACAGCAGTGGTGATGTCTATGATTTTTGTTCAGAATATTATGAATTTGTACGACAATTTCCCTCATATTATATTAATCAATAGACTTTGTTTATTCATTCTTGAAGTTGCCTGATCGAATATCCCTTCGAAATGCAGAATTTTCAAAATATACTTTCACCTTACTGTCACGAAAACTGTATTGCTTAGAAATTAGGTACTGAAAAATTTTGGCACAGAAATGTCACTTTGTGGCACAGAAATGTCACTTTGCGGCACACTAATGTCAAATTTCAATTATTGTGAGAAATAATCATGTTTGCGAACTTAAAACTATGCAGAAAAGCATGTTTTGGAGTGTGGTTGTAGAAAAAATAACTTGGTGGTGCAAATGACTGTAATAATAATATTATAATCATTTTTCATCCGAAGATGTGCTTTTCCGACAAAATATTCTTATACGTCATTCCTCACGTTGGTAGATTATGAAATAATAATCTCCTAGAACCTACTCCCGTGCAAAAATAATGGGACCGGAAGCCAGAAAAAAATTTCAATTCCGAAAATTAAATAAAAAAATCCTGGATTCCGGTCCCATTATTTTTGTACGGCAGTAGGTTCTAGGAGATTATTATCTCATCATCTACCAACGTGAGGAATGCCGTACAAGAATATTTTGTCGGAAGAGCACATCTTCAGATGAAAAATTATTATTATTATTATTACAGTCATTTGCATATAGCAGTTCTGAATATGTTTCATCCTGGGTCAAATGACCTCCCAAAATTGTTATATGGGCTCGTAGTCTGTAATAGAATACCTTCAACGAAAACGTGATTTTCGTCGCAAGTTAGGGAAATTCTCATAAAGTTAACTTTCGTTTCTAGTGCCGAAAGTTGAATTTATATTTTCAATCATTTCCCGCCCTCGTATATAATATTTTGACGACTTTAAATTGTTAATAAACAAAGACAAGATTCATTTCTACAATTAGAATTCATTTCTTCACTTTTGCTTGAATAAAAAGCAAAATAAAATCGTAAAATACCATGAGATTTCGAAACGATTTATATCCAGTTGCCTGGTTTCGTCAGTTTGACGTTTCTCGTTGATTATTTAGACTTGTCAGTTTTCACAGAAAGCATTGTTAATTTTTCTAACTCATGATTTCTGAAAGGTATATTCAGCTGAGTTTTTATTCTTGTGTCATGTGTATGAATGCTGGATCTGGTCGGAAAGCTGTTATAGTTACTGAATATATAAACACAAACTTCAAAGATGAAAAGTGACGGTAGCGTTAAAATTTTACTGGTTTTGAATACATCAACACAACTTTGTCGAGATGGTCCAAACATTACTCTGAGTATTCTCTTTTGCGCAACAAATATATTATTTGCTCCCGAAGACCTTCCCCAAAGGCAGATGCCATATCGAAGTCTGGAGTCTACTTGAGCATAGTAGAGCATCAGCAACTGATCATTCGACAGAACTGTTCTCAAATTACGGAATTGGTAGGACACAGAATTCAGTTTATTGATTAAAATTCGACAGTGTTCTCCCCAGGAAATATGTTCATCTATGTATAAGCCAAGAAATCGTGCGGTCTCATCTACTGAGTAAGTCACCAAAATCACCAAATATTTTTTGTCTATTATGAAAGCGAATACACTTTGTTTTATCTGTATTTAGATAAAGTGAGTTAGCTCTGAACCACTGGTCCATTTCGAAGGAAATTTTATTACATTTCTGCCGTATACATGATTCATCCCTATCTCATATAACAACTGATGTGTCATCAGCGTAAACAATATTTGAGCCGTTACAAATCTTCACAATATCGTTGATATACAGTAAAAATAAGGTAGGCCCCAGGACTGAACCCTGAGGAACTCCTATTTCAGAATATTCAATACACGATGATTGATGGTTACCAATAGTGACATGGTTACTACGCTTACTCAAAAAAACTTGTAATCTATTCATGAGTGACACCACGGATTCCGTACCGAGACAGTTTACTCCATAAAATACCGTGACTGATGCAGTCGAATGCACTGCTACTTCTATTCGTGAGTAACATGGAATTTGTATTATAACTAAATGAAAACAAATTCAACTATTTTTTATTATTAATAGTAATATTTGTATTAACACAATGTTCAAAATTGATTGAAGGCATCAAGTCTGAACTAATATTGATGTTTTTGTTATCCATAAACGAGCTTGTCGATATGGTTTCATTTTGTTTGTATGGATCGTGTTGGAGATTTTCTCGGCTGTTTCCATTTTATTTCTCATGGAATCATCTTCTGCTACCGTTGTGGATTTCCATCCAGCATGCCTTTTCATTGCTGTTATATCCCCGCCCGCATCAACAAGTATAGTCGCAGATGACTTCGGAAACTGTGACCAGAGTATTTCTCTGGATCGGGTAATTGCAGATATGTCGCATTTTTGTTTTCCCATTTGTGAAAACTTGTTAATACCTACTCTTTGCGAAGTACATTTGCCATTTTTATAGTTAAAAAAAAAATACATCAGACATAACATGAGGTGGACGAAGACTGATATACTTTTTGCAAATTCGGTAAAATTCATCGGTGATTGTAAATTTGCGAGTAATTTTGGTTTTGATATTTGGTACTTTCACTAAGAAAGCTGATCCAAGATTTTGTAAATCAAGTAAATAAAGTTTCATTTTATACATTTCGTTTGCCCGACAGGCACCCATTACTCCCATTATCATTGCCACCTTGAACAAATATTTATTGTCAACTTACAAATATATGAAGAATTGTTTTTCTTACCATTGTCGCAAGATATTTATCGTCAGATGACTTCGTCAGGAAATCATTTATATTTTCTGGAGAAAACGTATTGGCTTTATTAGGCAAAAAGTTTTCAGGCTTTCTTTTCAACAATGTTCGCAATTTGCTATAACTTTCAATGTTAATACCATGATTCAAGTTGATTGTGCTTCTCAGCATTGATGAGTAGGTTGTCCATAATGTTGATGGTTTGTACTTTGTGGATAACTCTGTGAAATATACCAACAAGACGGATTCTGAGAAAGACTCGATTTTCTTGGCAATTCTCCATTGTACAAAAGATTCATATGCAGATAAATACAGTTTTCTTGATCTTTCGGGTATTAAGTTTAACGATGCAATTTTTGCCGCTTCTTGTATTTCTGGATGTGTACAAGACATGTTTTCATTTTCACTCTCTGTATCCATTTTATTACTTTGATACTTATAAACTTTGCTGCTGAAACAAGTCGAACCAACAAATTGTTGACGTTTCAAATTAAATTCGATCTGACTTGACGTTTCATAGCACGCTCTATTTTATATACGTTATACGTACAAAATCGAACTGCTCGTCGGAAATATTTCTATCATGTTTATCATATTGATGGCAGTGAATAATGATTTCATTATTCACTAGTGATTAATGGATATCGTTATTCTTGAAGAAACGTATGAATTATGAATATTTTATACAATAGTCGTGGACAATCGTTGTTTATAATATTGATGTGATATTGTTAAGCTGTTTCATGACAACACGATGTTGGGATTTTTCTGTAGAATTACGAGGTACGTGGTTTGTTCTTTCCTCGGAATCAAAATGTAATCTTTCAGCGGCTGACTGACATTTTGAAAATTTAATTGAGTAAACGTCAAACTATGTCATTACCATGGTGACTCGATTTTTCAACAGTGATAATTTATCGGGGCACTTATCAGTAGTAATACCACAAGTGATTGAACTTTCGCGATGAGTCTGTCAATTCATTTCCGAACGAAACTGAATTGCTTCGAGAAAACACCACGAGTCCGCAGGACGAGTGGTGTTTTCTCAATTCATTTGAGTTCAGAAATAAAAGACAGACTTATGAGATAAATTCAATCACGAGTGGAATTTTATTAGACTATTTCACGAAGCATTAAAAGTATTATTATAAACATGAACAATCAATTCATTATAACCATAATCAATCAACTATAATCACAAAAAATGTATTATAACTATCATAGAACGTCAGATAACGACTCATTTTCTCTCTTCTGGGATTTTAACCACTGGAAATTATGTCAGTGTTGAGCCCAAAAATTGAAAATTTAGCGATCGGACGTGTGCTAGGCATATAGAAAATTCATTTTGCAGAAAAATTTTTTTTTTTATTTTCTCGTTTATGGCATTTTAACACATGAATGGGTATAACAGTTTAATAGTGAAGAACCAAAGCCATAAGATTTGCATGTGCTTAAAGGGTTGAAAGGGGCGCGAACTTGTAAAAAAATAGTTGGTTGCTGATGCATTTTCTCGCTTATGGCAATCAACAGAATGAAATTTAATACCGTTAGGAACCCGAAAAAAATTTCTCATAATCCGGCAAACTTTCTCGTGAACGAAATAATGTGCATTAGAAAATTATTAATGTGAAAGTCTGTCATATAAAAAGCCATAAGTCTAGTTCGTGTTTATCATACTATATGAAACTGGAAAACTTGCAGAAAAACAAAGGAAATTTTGTTAATTTTCTCGTTTATGGGAATTGGCCTGTAGGAAGAGAAACTGATTTCAAGACTAGAAAAAAAAGCCATAAGTCGGAAACATAATTACGATGTTTATACAGTGAGGTCCTGAAGTAACGGATACATTAATTTTCTACGTCATTATTTTTTAAGAAAAACGGCGAGTTATGTTTTCAAAAAGACACTCTGTGACATAAAAAAATCACCCCTCCTGCACCCCCTCAAGGTGACAGTCATTCACCCAATTTTTTTAATGGAGCATGGAGTCAGTTGAAAACCCTTGAGATTCAACAATCCATTGAAGAACAGAATTTTTTGGGGTTTCAAATATTTTCAGAAATTACAAGGAACCTATGTTATGGGTAGTTTTTAGAGAAACCGAGAATGATAATCTAGAAGATCAGCCCATCTTAGGTCACAACGGTACTTGGAAGTCCAGTGCTACGACATGAGAGACTTGTGCACACATATCCAGTGTGATATGGTTCCTAGGATACGCAGGAACCAACAAAATATTACATTTCCTTCTGTTCCGAAAACACTGCAAATCGATTTCAACCTATGGTCCAGAACTGCTTCTAATCTGGAAATGAATTCGATTTTTCATTTAGACATAGAAGCAATTCATTATTCTGGAACTTCCACTTCTAAAAGACGAACTAGGCCTGGAGGGCAGGCCACTATGAAAAAACGCGCCGGAAGCTCTGCCTGTAAGGTGGTGGGGAAACGAACTAGTGTTTATTATATTCCTGCGCACACTGGCTTGCTGTGTTTACTTTTTTGTGAACTTTGATTCGCCATACATCGTGTCACATAGTCACAATAAACAGATAATGGGTATAATCACATTATTTCAAAAATCTGATGTTCCGATCATCCGATTATGACACAGCAAGCCAGTATGCGTGGGGGAATTACGCAATTAAGATGTTTAACTTATAGGGGTTGAGGCAAAATTGCTTGAATCATCTTTGTCACAATAATGCCCATAACAATTTTCTTTCACTCTATAAAAAATTATAAAAAAATAAATTATTTGGTTCCAATATTACTATCATACTTCCGACTTTTTTTATGGCCTAAGAATGAAGTAATGCATATGCCAAATCCCAAGGAGGAAGAAATGGGCAAATTTATCTTTATTAATTTCTCGCAGCAAAATTTTTAAATAATTGTATTTATTTATGCAGTGTGACCCATTTAAAATGGAAGCACTCATATCAAACTTTAATTTTTCAACCGATTGGAATGATTTTTTTTCAATAGGTAGACATTCAAAAAGTCCATCATGACTCCAAATTTAATATGAGCAATTCTTCATTTTCTGGTCCGACCGTTCTCATTTTTCAATATTAAAAATCTAAAATAATTTTTTTAGGAAAAATCTCACCAATTCACTGGATTCGCGACATTTTTAAATAGTTCTAGTTAAAAGTTTGTTGAAACTCGTCCATCAATAAGAAAGTTATACAAAATAAAAATATGAAATTTTAAAAATATGCCGGTTAATCAACCCACCAATTCAATTTCAGAACTCTTATCAAAATTTGGAATACACCAAGAAGTCTCGAAATATCACTGGTCAGAATTTCATCAACATCTATTCATTAATAAGACAATTACAGGCTAACAAAAATTGAAAAATATGTTGATGGAATTTCTTGAAAATATCATTTTATTTAATAATTTTTCATTATTATGTATCAATAGATTTTGATGAAATTCTGATCAGTGATATTTTGAAACTCCCTGAATCCAGTGGTGTATTCTGAATTTTGGATAAGAGTAGAAATTGAAATGGTGGGTTGATTAAACGGCATATTTTTTAAATTTAATTCTCCCATAACTTTTTTATCGATGGACGAATTTCAACAAAATTCAAAACTTAACCATTTGAAAATGTCTCAATTCCAGTGGTGTAGTCTGATTTCTTCTCAAAAAATTGCTAATAAATTTTTCAGTTTTTTACCTCGAAAAAAAAAAAAAAAGAATAGTTGGCCCTGAAAATTAGGATTTATTCATGAAATTTGGTGTCCCAGTGGACTTTTTGATTATCTACCTAATGAAAAAAAGCATTCCAATCGGTTGAAAAAAGTATGATTTATAAGGGTGCTTCCATTTTAAATGGGCCACACTGTATAAAACATCGATATCATGTTTCCGACTTATGGCTTTTTTTTCTGGTCTTGAAATACTATTTTCTTCTCACATGCCAATTCCCATCAACGAGAAAATGAAAAAATTTCCACAAATTTTCCTACATCTTTAAAACTTATGGCTTTTGTTGAGGTACATGCAAAGCTTATGGGAATTTTATTATGATGTTTATCCATCAACAGAATCATATGGTTCAAATGCCATAAACGAGAAAGTATGCCGGAATATGAAAAAAAAATTCACAAAATTTTCCGTCCGGAAAATATACTTCAACAGCTGACCGGCTTATGGGAATTTTTTTTCGGTTTCCTAACGATATTAAATATTATTCTGTTGATTGCCATAAGCGAGAAAATGCTTCAGCAACCAACTATTTTTATACAAGATCGCGCCCCTATTTCAACCCTTTAATCACGTGCAAACCTTATGGCTTTGGTTTTTCACTATTAGATTGTTATACCTATTATTGTGTTAAAATGCCATAAACGAGAAAATGAAAAAAAAAAAAACACAAATTTTTTCTGCAAAAGGAAAATAAACTTTCTATATGCCTAGCACACGTCCGATCGCTGAATTTTCATTTTTTGGGCTCAACACTGACATAGTTTCCAGTGGTTAAAATCCCAGGAGAGAGAAAATGAGTCAGCAAAATCTGTCGTTATCTGACGGTCTACCAATAATTTATTATATAGTTACGATGCGACTCATTTTGACGTTTTCGCCTACAATTATGATCTGTCAAAATGTCAAACTTTGCTTTGTTATCTATGGTTACATCGTTGAAAACACCAACGCTGACAGACCAATCAGAATTAAGAGACAGCAGGTGTTTTCGCGATAATACAAGTTGTCTTTGATTACGTGAATATCTTGAGAAGAGTGGAATAGTCAGTTAAATGTTTGTATTATTGGCTAATACTGGTAACTTTGTCAAAAAATTTTCAGAGAAACATTATTTATTGTCATTGTTAAACATCACAGGCGTTCAATACCTGATACAATGTATAAAAAAAGCGGGAGTATCTTTAGATAATAATTCCTTGTGATTTTTTGCGGCTATTCTTATTACCGTGGTTATTTTAACAGCATTTGTGTCTGTATTACAATTTACTAATTAGAAATGCAGATGATACTTCACTTTTCACACAATTATAATCAGATTCAGTACCTTTGAAAAATTATAACTTATGTAATTCAATCTTGCGAGAATGTTCTATTTATCGCGAATGTTTACAATACAATTGATGTTTATCTGATTCACACACATATGTAAAACAACCCAAGTCTTTTGTGAATCAACTCATAGCATCATCATTTATTTATTTATAATGATGTTAAAACTAACTGAATTTTATGAGAGTTTCAGGAAATGAAACATTTTTTTTTTAACATTAAGATAATCTTTTGAAAGTATTTTTGTTAAACATACAATGAAAGGTTTATGTCAACAACAGTAGACATAATTTTGTCAACTGGGGAAGTGAACTGAAGAAGGATATCCTCCTGTGCATGGCATCACACCTTGAAAGTTGAGGGCTATGTCTTTCTTAGATCGCACAAGTCATTCGAAGACAGTAGGTCACTCTGCTAGTTTTCTACAAATTTGTTTTATCCAAGTTGGCAGGAAATGGAAAAATAAGTATTTAAAAAAATTATAATATAATTGGTTAGACCAGAATAGTTTTATATCACTTCGAGGTGACATAGTATTTTATTTACCAACTTTAGTTAAGTAAAACTTTTACGGAAAAGATAATATTGGATAATTTTCCTTTTTTCAATAAATCTGATCTACTTTACAGTTGGTAAAATGTGGATTTTTCTCCAAAACAGGCAGAGTAGACAGATAATCTGTCAGTTCATTGTAGTTAAACACACAGAAGGCTATGGAACTCATGTCAAGCACAATAGGTAATCATGATTTTTGACGTTCCTTGACCATAAATTATCACTTATAATCTCACAAGCGCTTGAATTATTGCCGGAAAGTTTTTCGAGTATATAATTTTCCTAAAAAATTCATGTACGAAATAAATTTCCTGCAATTACTTCAAGAAAATTCGGTAAGAAAATTTCACAACAAGATATATTAAATTAATGCCAATTTCATCTGACTTGGAGATTATTCAAGAGAAAACAAGTAATAACATAAGTGGGCCATGAATGGCTTTTGTTGACACAATGACAGATACGCATTCACATTGTGGCGGTGTGTTGAAAATATGTGTTTATCAGAAAAAAGTGGAAAGCGCTTTGCTGGATAAAGCATAAAAGCGGTCCAAATTACAGACCACTGAACCGCTTGAAATAAATCCAGCGGAAAGTAAAGCGCTTTATTCATCTGTAGCTGCTGGAAGACCTGTCAGCCTTCTATCACGTGAAGCGTAAAAGTGGCTGCAGCCGCTGCATGCTGTTAGACGCACCCATTGACAGCTTAACCACTAACTACTTAGGCTCAATTTTCTAGATCGTATTGTTGTAAAGTTGTTTCGAAGGTTTCAGAAGTATAATATATCGGAGAATACTTAATAATTAGATAAGAAATAATGGAAAAACACCAAAAATATACAGTATGCATATTGCGAAGAACTTTGCGAAGATAAAATAAGTCATCCATAATTGAAATACTTGAACAACAATGAGAAATCAATCAGCGTAGTACAAAGAAAGCATCTGGAAATTTCAACCAAGTTTTCAAGAAAAGATAAGCTGAATAAACTGGTTCCAAATATTAAATTCGTGTAGACAAGTATAGGTAGACATTAGATTGATATATTTTTTTTATCGATGAACCTATTCATTGATGAAATGCAAAAAGTCCCTCAAAATATTTTCGGACACATTCGAAATATGTAGTAAATACATAATTTTGAAATTATCTCCTTCCATATGAAAAATAAAATTCCATTCGTATATAAAAGCAAAATGTCAACTATCACATGTCAAATATTTGACACAAAAATTTTCACTCACTATTTTCTCCCAGGGTACCTTGGAGGATAAAAATTTCCGGAAATTTTTTGAGTTATCATAGCAACTAAACAAAAACCAATTTTTTGATTGGGTTAAAAGCGAGGTGTGAAATTTTTACTTATAATATCACAAGAGCTTAAATAATTTCCGGAATTTTTTTTGAGGGCACGAATGTTTTGAAAATTTAATTTTCTTAAAATATTCGTGCCGAAAGAAAATTTCCAGGAATAATTTAAGCTTGCGTGGTATTCGGTAAGAAAATTTCACACCATAATTTGGAAAAAAAATATTAATCCAATCTGACATTTTAAATAAATTTCACTGCTTATCAAGTCCACCATGTTTCGTTGAATAAAAAATATTACCAACTTATTTAGTTACACCATATGCTAAAACTCAGAATTAGTGTGAAGTTACCCACACTTTCCTAGCCACAGTTTCTGACGTGGTGGCTGTCGAAGTTGGGATAGAGCAGAATTTATGGGCGGCGTTGCCAAATTTCTCAAAACTGTTGAGCACAATTTTTATATAGGGAATGAGTATAGTAGAATTTGCAGGATGAATAATCTGGACAGAGAGCAGGCAATTATGTAAAAACGAAGTAAATATGGGATCTGTTTTTACCAAAATCCAATATCATTTTTCAATGAGCAATTGAGTGAGTTATATGGGTGTCTTGACGAAATCCACGAGAAAATGTAAGTGTAAGTGCGATGCAATTTCATGAGCTGCTAAAGAGTACGGGGCGAGCAACAAGATAAAATTGAAAAAATTATATCTTCCTAACTTTGGCGAATAAGTCGAAGAGATTTTGATACAGGGTGATACAACGAAATTTCGTGACAACCCGTACAGACTGAAAAAAAGCTATTTTTCAGATGAAATTGAAAAATTGATAGGTCTTCCTAACTACGGCGAATAAGTCCAAGAGATTTTGACAATAACGTTTAGAAGGAGCGATCTGACAGGATGATACAATAAAATTTCGTGAGAAACCTTTATTTTCCAATATTAGCAAAGGTTTTTTATTCATGTATGTTTGTAAATGAATCCACTATCCAGATCTAGTCACAATCCATTACAATCACCAACTAGTTACTTACGTCAGAACGTTCCAAAAACAAAACTTCAAGACAAAATACATGCTTATTTTCTCAACTCGTCTTATGACTCTCAGCGCCACAATAACCATAATAATTATGAGGTTTATCACAAATCGGCCAGAAATCAAAATCTCTTTGACTTATTCGTCGTAGTTAGGAAGATATCGTTTTTTAAATTTCATCTGAAAAATGGCTTTTTCTCAGTCTGTACGGGTTGTCACGAAATTTCGTTGTATCACCCTGTAAGATCACCTCTTCTTAACGCTATTCTCAAAATTTCTTCGACTTATTCGCCGTAGTTAGGAAGATATCGTTTTTTCAGTTTCATCTGAAAAATTGCTTTTTTTCGGTCTGTACGGGTTGTCACGAAATTTCGTTGTATCACCCTGTAAAATCACCCCTTCTTAACGCTATTCTCAAAATTTCTTCGACTTATTCGCCGTAGTCAGGAAGATATCGTTTGTTCAGTTTCATCTGAAAAATTCCTTTTTCTCAGTCTGTACGGGTGTCACGAAATTTCGTTGTATCACCCTGTAAGATCACCTCTTCTTAACGCTATTCTCAAAATTTCTTCGATTTATTCGCCGTAGTTAGGAAGATATCGTTTTTTCAGTTTCATCTGAAAAATTGCTTTTTGTCAGTCTGTACGGGTTGTCTCGAAATTTCGTTGTATCACCCTGTTAGATCACCCCTTCTTAACGCTATTCTCAAAATTTCTTCGACTTATTCGCCATAGTTAGGAAGATATCGTTTTTTAAATTTTATCTGAAAAATTGCTTTTTCTCAGTCTGTACGGGTTGTCACGAAATTTCGTTGAATCACCCTGTAAGATCGCCCTTTCTAAACGTTATTCTCAAAATCTGTTCGACTTATTCGCCGTAGTTAGGAACATATCATATTTTCAGTTTCATCTGAAAAATATCTTTTTCTCAGTCTGTACGGGTTGCCACGAAATTTCGTTCTATCACCCTGTAAGATCACCTCTTCTGAACGCTGTTCTCAAAATCTCTTCGACTTATTCGCCAAAGTTAGGAAGATATAATTTTTTCAATTTTATCTTGTTGCTCGCCCCGTACTCTTTAGCAGCTCATGAAATTGCATCGCACTTACACTTACATTTTCTCGTGGATTTCGTCAAGACACCCATATAACTCACTCAATTGCAAATTGAAAAATGATATTATTGGATTTTGGTAAAAACAGATCCCATATTTATTTAGTTTTTACATAATTGCTTGCTCTCTGTCCAGATTATTCATCCTGCAAAGTCTACTATACTCATTCCCTATATAAAAATTGTGCTCGACAGTTTTGAGAAATTTGGCAACGCTGCCCATAAATTCTGCTCTATCCCAACTTCGACAGCCACCACGTCAGAAACTGTGGCTAGGAAAGTCAGATGGGTATTAGATCAGTCTATCGCCATTTCATAATTTTAGGTTACTAAAGGTGGTAGAAATGTATTTTTTGATAAAGTAATCCATACCACTTCTAATGTAAAGAATATATTAACTTGGTTTGTTGCCGTAGGTGGCCGTGATATAGGCGGCCATGCTTTTGACAGATGAGGTTTATATTGGTAAATTACATTGAGTTACTGTATAGTAAACCAGCAAACAAAGATATTTCTTATGTAAAACATTCCCTGTAAGCATTTGCGTTAAACAATTAGAGAAAATTGAAATGCTTTGAAAAGTACAATTTATGTAAATACTGCAAAGAGTTGAGTCAAGTGCAAATATGTCATCCAAAATCAATATATTTAACGAATTTAATGGAAGATTGCGACCGGAAGCGTTAGAGTCGAATGGTTTGTTTACGAAAATCCAAGAAAGTCTGCTGCAGATGTCAAGTAAATATGGCCTTTTACGTAAAAGTGATTTGAACAAAATTGTTTCAAAATATTACATATTTATATGTCTTAAAACACAGTCGTCTTATTAATTCGTCACCTTCCTATTCACCATTAAGAAGAGAGGATGGGTTAGAATTCAAGCAACATTTAAATCCTACTATGTTTGTTACGACGGCGTATTGGCGCCATCCTACCAGTATAGTTTTTTATTGAAGTTTAAAATGTTGAGATTTTTTCTCAAAATTTCGACTTTTTTTCTCAAAATTTCGACATTTTTTCTCAAAATTCTGACTTTTTCTCTCAGAATTTTGACTTATTTTCTCAAAATTCTGACTTTTTTTTTCTGAATATTTCGACTTTTTTTCTCAAAATTCTAACTTTTTTTCTCAGAATTTTGAGATTCATTCTCAAAGTATTATAAGAAAAAAAGTCGGAATTTTGAGATTGAAAGTCGAAATTCTGAGAAAAAAAGTCAGAATTTTGAGAAAAAAGGAGAAATTTTGAGAAAAAAAGTTGAAATTTTGAGAAAAAAAGTCGAAATTTTCAGAAAAATAAAGTCAGAGTTTTGAGAAGAAAAGTCAGAATGTTGAGATAAAAAGTCAAAATTCTGAGGAAAAAAGTCGGAATTTTGAGAAAAAAAGTCGAAATTTTGAGAAAAAATCTCAAAATTTTTAAACTTCAATAAAAAATTATACTGGTAGGATGTCGCCAATACGCCGTCGTAGTTTGTAGATCCTACGTTTTTTGAAATATAAATTGTTGATAATATAATAATGATTAAACAAATTTGTGTTTTCTGTTTAATGAAACTTTATAGCGAATAATAAATAATAATGTTAATTCTTATAAAAATTTTGCATTATTCACAGGTATATCTACAATATTTAATGGTTGTAGATCATATGTTTACCTTTTCAACTGTCAAAAAATTTCCACTTAAATATCGTGGCGCCACGAAAAAATTTCCGTATATTTTTTAGTTGCCATGGTAACTAGTCAAAATTAAGGCATCTTATTGGTTAAAAAGTAGAGGTGTGAAATTTTCTCTAAAATCGTACAGAAGGTCGGAAAGAATGTTATTGTTATTGAGAAAAGTTAGTATTCTATTTGTCAAACATTCCTCAAAATTTTTTGCAAAATTATTGACTATAGTTACTGGTCGATAATTATTTGTTCTTTGTTTATCTCCAGATTCATGGATTGGTGTCGTGATGGAATCTTTAAAAGTAGGAAGAATTTTTTCATTCGAAAATATCGAATTTAAAATTGAGCACAGTGGTTTCAAGTGGAACTTATTCCATTTTTTGAAAAATACTGAAATGTATCTGGACCAGAAGTGTTATTTTTGTTATGGCATAATTATGTTATAATCATCCGACTAACGTCAAAAAATTTTCAGTGTCATAATTTCCAGGGTACCTTAAAGGAAAAAAAATCCGGAAATCGATATGGTTGCCATGGTAATAATATGTCAAAATAATAGCATTCAAATTGGTCGATATATGTTGGTGTGACATTTTCAGTTGGATTACGGGTGGCCTATAGATATTGCAAGTTCAAACTCACCTACCACAGACATAAACAATAGATTGTCACGCTATATTATTCAACGCTAATACAATGATGGGATGCTCGACATAATGTTATAATCTTGTAATAATATGATAGTTGTGGAGTCGGATAATGAACAACCAATAATCACTGATTTGTTACGTTTTACAGAAAAAAAATATTGACCTTGATGACAGAAAACACAATACATTATAGATTGGTGAGGAATATCTAGAATGAGTTAGAAAGTAAATTGGGTTCTTTTGAGAAGTCTCGACTCGAATATCTCAAACACAAAATAATAATTATTGGAACTCACTATACAGGTTGTTCAAAATTAAGTCACTATTGTACTATTGCCAACTTCGTCATTATAGATGCTACTTTTTCGGTTAAATAGGAAAACTAGTGGCAGTTTTAATGGCCTTGGCGATGCCGAAGACAAAAAAAAACGACAGTAGCGTTTTGAAATTTTTTCGTAAAATAAAGTTGAAATTGAGCCTCTTATATGTGGAAATATTTATTTCTTTCACTATTACAAAAAATTCTTTGTTTAGGCGAATAAAACCTCACGAGTGTCCACACTCATACACGAATGACAATATTTTGTAACTAACAGCAAAATAAGACTGTAAAAAAAACTAGAACCTGGTGATCCTGTGATATGAAAGGGGTTTTGTCAGTGGTTTATAAATAAATTTAAACAAGATTCAAACTTCTATAGAAATATTAATTTATATATCTAATGTTATGACGATTTTGTTCAGAAAGTGACTAGTAATCATCTGACAAAGCGGAAGACGATTTGGTCGAGTCGCACAATTTTGGGACCCAAAATCGATCATCGCAAAAATTCGACGTTTCATGCCTTATTTTGTTATCATTCACTTTCTTATGGTCTTTACTTCGTGAAAATCCGAGTGGAAGACTTTTTTAGGTGGGCCTCGCCTCAGGGATGACTAAATGAAAAAATTGAACTCGCGGGAGCGGCTAACATGAAAAATCGAAAACTGCACTTGGGTTCAATCTTAAGCTTCCAAATTTTGCCCTGTATACAAGTTTGGGTTCGGTAACTTTAAAAATTATGCAATTCCTTGGGGCATTGTACCAAATTTGTTTATTCCTACCACTTGACGTGTACATCTTCCCTCTCTTTAAAAAAAGCTCGTAATTTTGCATACGTTGATATGTCAACGCCTGATTATTATTAATAGTCGATTTTAGCATTAAATATATTGACCATAGAGTAGAAGCTTTTCTTGATTCAGATAGTTCTTCAAAATGTGTCAAAATAATATTTTCAGAAACGCTTTTAGTTTGTATTTTTTCTTCCAATCTACGAACTGTTTGTATGCAGTTTCATATTTTTCTCTTGAAGTTGAAGGTAGTAAATTCGATGACAATAAATTAACTTGTTCTCTCATTTCTGTCGGAGTATTTTCAATGTCAGAACTGTCGCTATAATAATAATAATATACATTTATTGACAGAATATAAAACCTAGATACAGTTGCGAGGAAAAAAATGAAAATCTGTCAATAGGTTACGAGATTGGTATAGACCAATCTTACTCTTGCACCTCATTAAACAATAAAAAAAGAAAAATACAAAAAAGAGATAAAGCATATAAGCGTGAAATTATATACTTATAAGAATACTAATGATGAAAGGTATTTATTCAATTGTTTCCTCGATAAAGTTCAGGTTTTAAATACTTCACCATGAGACCATGAACCACACACAGAAATATACAAGTATACAATACTATATCGATATTCAGAAGAAAATATTTGATGACACTACTTGGCAGAAGCCCATTAAACTAATAATAAAATGGATTAAGCAATCCAGACTTCTGCATTTAACCTATACAATAGGTATAATCGTCGGCAAGTCTCCAACAGAAAACAACTACTGCCCCCTACGACCATTGAATTATATCTGTTAGATTCTTGGCAAAGTATTCTAAAAGAACTACTTTGCAATGTTCTCCCAATCTCAACGCCAAAACATGTCTCAACCCACACGAGGGAACACCTACGGACCGGTTTCATGGTTCCTTGCCAATCATCAGCGCAGGGTAGCTCACCCAACGCAATCAAGAAATATCTTGACCCCAAGGAACCATGAAACCGGTCCGTAGGTTTTCCCTCGTGTGGGTTGAGACATGTTTTGGCGTTGAGATTGGGAGAACATTGCAAAGTAGTTCTTGTAGAATACTTTGCCAAGAATCTAACAGATATAATTCAATGGTCGTAGGGGGCGGTAGTTGTTTTCTGTTGGAGACTTGCCGACGATTATACCTATTGTATAGGTTAAATGCAGTAGTCTGGATTGCTTAATCCATTTTATTATTAGTACTATATCGATGTTTTTACAATACTAAGACAACTAACGGTATGGTAATAGTATGTATAATAGCTATAGAACGACAATCGGAATCTACAGATCATAGAAAAAATTTCAATTCCAATAATTTTTTGTGTATAAACAAGAAAATGCCACTTTTTTTGTTCTAATTGTTATCTCTTCGTATTGTTGAAAATATATTTCGATACTGTTACACTAAACAGATGAATACTCTAAAAATAGCATGTTTATAGTGGACAGGTAAGAAAACACCAAGGAAAGAAATACAATAGAAACGAATGCAGGTATTCGCTATGACCTTTATATTCTGAAAAATTTCAAAATCATAAAAAGGGCCATATTTCATAACGAGACAAAATGAATGACTGGAAAATTTTATTCGTGAATTAGGTCACCTGAATAATTTTCCGAAATGAAAATATTTTCCGAATTATAATTACATTTGCGAAAATTTATAATTTGAACGCTCAATTTTCGATTCTAATATATATACCGGGTGTCCCACATTTTATGTGACAGGTAATATCTGGTTTGTTGAAAGAGATACACAAAAATGTTTCATACAAAAGTTTTAGGAGTTCATGAGAGCTATTTTATGATATAATTTTTAAATATACAGGGTGTTTGGTGTAGGTGCTACAGACCGAAATAGTATTTTTTTAAATAGAACGCTCTGTATATTATCACATATTCAGATTCCACGTTGTATTCTGTTATCATTTTACGTTTAGTTTTTGAAATTCGGTTACGGCGTTGTTGAGTTATTGCTTAAAATGTAAAGTCTTGAGAACGACTATTATTTTTTAAAATATCTCATACAATTATTCTCTCTGCATCAGATCACATGAAAATTAGTCAAAATTTTGGGTGTTCGAAGTAATGGTTTCAATTTTGAGTTGTGGAATTCAGTCAGGAATCATTTTGAATATGAAACAATTGCGAAATTGAAAGAGGTTATAGGTACCTAGATATAAGTCATAAAAATTGTTCAAAGTGACGCCCATTAGATATTATACAGGCTTCGAAACGTCGAATCACTTCTCTCGTACAAGTCGCTCTTATAATATTAGACGTAATATCACTGCACGCTAGTCGAATTTTCATTTTCAGATCTACCACATTCAAAGGGGGAGTAGTGAAAACAATATCTTTTAAATAACCCCATAGGAAAAAATCAAGCGGTGATGAATCTGGGGAACGAGCCGGCCACCGAATTAGACCCTTATTACCAATCCATCTATTTGGGTACGTTCTATCCAGATATTCAGTAACAACCTGTGAATTGTGAGGAGGAGCCTCATCTTGTTGCCACCAAATTCCTTGTCGTTCTGCTATGGGAATATCTTCCATCAACTGGATCAAATCATTTTCTAGAAAATGTAAATATCGCAATCCATTGAGATTTTCATTGAAAAAGTAAGGTACTATGATGCGGCCATTGAACAATCCACACCATACATTAATACCCCAAGTAGTTTGAAAATTACTTTCGCGGACCCAGTGGGGATTTTCTTGAGACCAATAGTGACTGTTATGTCGATTCACAACTCCATTATTGTGGAATCGCGATTCATCGCTCCAAAAATTTGACTGAATATGTTAGGATTTTCATGTAATATTACCTGAATACAAGCAATGAATTCAAGTCGTCGTTCAGAGTCCGTGGGTTTCAAACCTTGTACCAACTGAATTTTGAATGGGTGGTATTTATTTTCTTTCAGAATTCTCTGTACATTAGATTTACTCACACCGACTTCTTCTGCAAGAGTACGGATAGAAACATGTGGATGAATAATGATATAATCCAACACATTGATCTCTACGGATAAAAACATGTGGATAAATAATGATATAAGCCAACGCATTGATTTCTAAATCTTCAGTTCTAACAAATCTCGTATGATGACGATGCTTTATAGTAAAAGGAAATGACCCAGTTCGCAAATTTTCTTCAACTCTAGAAAAAGTCATTCGTGACGGAATGGGTCTGTCTGGAAAACGTTCTTGGTATAGACGTTGTGCTTGACGGCAGTTTTTCTGACATTCCCCAAAAATTAATAACATATCAATGCAATCACTTGGACTAAACGCGAAAGGCATAATGGAGTTTTCGCACAAAGAACACAGTTACTGTTTTGCAAAGAATCACTGAATCGAACTGGACAGTAGATACAATTCAACAACATTTGTTGCTATGGCATCAACAAGCATAAGCTACTTGATGAAATTGTGCAATATAAAGCAATTCACCCTCAAGTTAGTCACATTCTCAAGAATTTCAATATTATATTCAACTGATATCGATATCGTATCGTAGAGGTGAGAATAATGGTTTGTATTCTGTAGTGGTCTAGTTCAATTTAATAAAAGATATAGACTGGATTCGTGTACGAGTAAATAAGTTTTTTTGAAAACTTATATTTAAGGAAAAGTGCAATAACTCAACAACGCCGTAACCGAATTTCACAAACCAAACATGAAATGATACCAGAATTTAACAAAGCATCTGAATATGTAATGATATACAGGGCGTTCTATTTAAAAAATGGAATTTTGGTCTGTAGCACCTACACCAAACACCCTGTATATTTAAAAATTATATCAAAATATAGCTCTCATGAACTCATAAAACTTTTTTGAAAAACATTTTTGTATGTCTCCTCCAACAAACCAGATATTGCCTGTCACATAAAATTTGGGACACCCGGTATATACAGTGACCGCCAAAAAGTATGTACCATATGGGAAAAAATTTTATTATTAGAGTATTGGAAAAAATATTCTGGGGAAAAGTTTGTGCATGTCCGATAACCTAAAAATCGATTTTGACACATGTCACGTGATCGCTAGAATGGCGGCAAAATGAAAAAAAAATGCAATGCAAAGGCAAAAAAAGGGGTAAGATGGCAAGATATCAAAAAAAGTTATTTGAAAAAGTCACTTAGAATTCTATTTTATACACATACATAAACGAAGTTTCAAGAGATAACTCAAAAAAATTGAAAATAGCAATTTTTTAAAAATATTTTCCCATCTATTTAAAAATTTTTTTTTTTTCTTATGAATAGCTTGACTATACTGAAACATTTGCATTTTAATGATAATGATAAAACTTTCTCATTTTCTCCACACCAGAGGGCACTAAATTGAAAAAATGGGAATTTGTCAGAACCCTTGCTGTTACATCGGTTCGTATCTAACAGTTATATCCGAATTCCACGACCATTGTGATGACATGACACTCCAAAAACATGGTAATTTCCAGATTATAATCAAGTTCCGATGATAATCGTGCATGAGCGTTTCACTTCGCACATAAACTTGAAAATAGTGCGTCAAATTAAAGATTCTTAAAGTTTATGTGCAAAGTAAAACGCTCATACAGCATTATTATTGAAACTTGATTAAAATCATGAAACATGGTGTTTCTAGATTGCCATATCAACACAATAGTCTTGGAATTCTGATATAACTGTTAGATAAGAACCAACGTAACAGCGAGGGTTCTGGCAAAAACCAATTTTTTTAATTTAGTGCCCTCTGGTGTGGAGAAAATGAGAAAGTTTTGTAATTATCATTAAAATGAAAATGTTTCAGTATAGTCAAGCTATTCATAAGAAAAAAAATAATATTTTTAAATAGATGGGAAAATATTTTTAAAAAATTGCTATTTTCAATTTTTTTGAATTATCTCTTGAAACTTTGTTTATGTGTATAAAATTGAATTCTAAGTGACTTTTTCAAATAACTTTTTTTGATATCTTGCCATCTTACCCCTTTTTTTGCCTTTGCATTGCAATTTTTTTCATTTTGCCGCCATTCTAGCGATCACGTGACATGTGTCAAAATCGATTTTTAGGTTATCGGACATGCACAAACTTTTCCCTAGAATATTTTTTCCAATACTCCAATAATAAAAAATTTTCCCATATGGTACATACTTTTTGGCGGTCACTGTGTATATATCTTAGCGTTTTTTTTCTATACAATGTTTTATTAAAAACGAAAAATAAACTATACCATTTCAGAAAGTTCAGATTTCCTACTTGAAAATAGAGTATTTGATATCCCAATTTAAGATCTCGTAACTACGTATCAGATTATAATGTCCCGGTTCTAAAAAATAGGTCCTCACGCGGCTGACCAGTATGTATGAGTTCCTAAATGATTTTTTTTCGGACAAACTATAACTCTGACAAAAAAAATGCAAAATATCTTTTTGGTAGAAAAAACCTTTCCCTACAAGATGGCATTTTTATTTTCCATTATATCTATTTCAGCCCAAAATATTCTATGATTTTGAAAATAAAAATAGTTTCGACATTTTTTTTTTTACTTTAGGAAATTGATTGAGCAATGCACTTTTTCTTGTATCAACCAATCAATATACTCTAAACTGATTATGAAAATCAGCGAGACTGCTAATTACTTGTGCTTTTAGTGTAAAATTTACTCCACCAACTGGGCTATTAATCAAATTGCTTTTATCCACGAGGTGAAATAAAAAAGGAATTTGAGTTGTTGAGAAGAAATTACATATGACATAACGTTTGAACATTTGAATATGTAAAAATATACAGGGTGTTACATTCGAAAAAAACAGAGTTGATGGCATTTACAAAAACACCGGAAGTCCGCCATGTTGGGCTGTATATTGGTTGCTTAAATAACCGTAACAAATTTCAGAAAAGACAGTTCACTGATGCAGAAGTTACAGGGGTGCCCTGATACACTGTGTCACCCGGTATAAAGTACTGACAGTGTATATTTTTTGTTCTTTTCTCTGAAGTTATTAACAAGGATGTTCACTTGAATCATCATCAATTATCATATGGTGATTGTTCCACAGGAGGATATGACTATTCATTATAATGTAACATGTGATCTAGATCTATTTACACACAATGAGCGCGTCTTACCATAAACGTGGGAGAGAGCATCACATGGAGAATGTAATCCATAAAGTACCACTGAATAACAAGCGATAAACCCATACGTGTGCTCTTATCCTTGGACCAACAATATTCCAAGAAATTCGATGTTATTACACTTTTTGACCTTTATTGCTACATTTGGCAAATGTACAAATACTGCAGAAGTCGTCCTGAAGAGCCATATCCATTTACGAAAATGAATACTCAGTAGAGGCATGTGTGATTGTCAGATTGTACGACACTTCAATGAGAAATTCATTCACTTTTACGGCGCTGGCACATACAGAGTGGTCCTCCTATCCTTGGTCGGACGTTATCCGGGAGTTATTGATGTTCTAAAATTATTTTCGAGTTTACTGGGTGCACCATAAATCGGGGGCACAACATTTGATACCTTTTTAAACGGACCACCTTGTATATTCTTTCATTTTAGAATCTGCTTCATATGTGCTTCACAAATAATTTTTATTTTCTGGGGTCAGATGCAACTTTGCCAAAATATTCACATTTCAATTAAATTCAACGAAAATTCAAGGACGAGGAAAAACATTTAACAAAACCTTATCATGAGACATCACTCAAAGTATCTGGGTAAGCAAGTACTCAAGCTATGTGCCAAAACCATATATCTATTAACTACGAATATGGATAATAAAGAAATCCTATGTGATGCCAAAAAAAAATTAACACCGACTTCGAATTGGACGCTGCTGAATTAATGCGCTTGCGCCAGACATTCCCATTCAAAGACACGATTTTGCTTTTTCATCTCTTTCTATCGTGCATGGTTCGGCAGCAAAAATTATCAAAGATATGAGAAGCATATCTTATTCGGCAAATTCCAACATAACCTCATAATATGGATAAGTTTACAGAGAGCAAGTGTTAGATTGTGCTAATTATAAGAGGGCGGCACAATATGGGTTTCATTACTGAGAATATTGGACATTTTATAAATTTCTAGTCATGCCTGAAAGAATTTAAGATCGCCGCGTTTTACTTCGAGTTCGTGTTCAGGAGGCAAAAAATACATCACTACTAGCATTGTTTACTAGCAAACCATTTTTCTCGGCGGTTATGAGGCCGATGTGGAACGAGATTTACCTTTTCAAACAATTGTCCGTCACATACCCAATCCATATTTCTCCAAGTTTAATGAGTTTTCATCCGTTTTTGGTAGAAAATTGATTGATGAAACTCTATGGTAGCAGGTAACAAACAGACATTTTATTATTAGAGTTACAAATGGATCAATGAATCGTTTTTTTAATGACACGAAGTTTAATTGACCGTCTTGCATAATTCTCATTCTTCATAAATTTACTATTTTTCATAATAATATTAGAAGTATTGCCAAAAATATTGATGAAACATTACTATTTATAAGTCAGTTGGATGAAGATTTTGATTTGATGATTTTTACAGAATCTTGGAGAATATATAATCCAGATTTGTACAAAATACCAGGATATCAACAAATTTACAATCATGGAAACTTAAACCAAAACGATGGTGTAATGGTTTTCATAAAAGACAAGTATCATTACAAATATGATATTATTCCATTTGGTAATTTAAAAATAATTAATATACAAATGAAAATGAAAAATTTACCATTAATCAATATATTTTCGATATACAAACCACCTTCTTTCTGCCCATATATGTTCAATAATCACTTAAAATCCTTCTTTTGTCAATATAAAACAGAACTGAGCAAAAAAACTTCAATTATTATTGGTGATTTAAACATCGACCTACTTTCAAGTTATGATTATGTCAATGAATACTCTAATATTTTGAGTGAAAGTGGTTTTGTGTCTTTTATTAATAAAACCACCAGAAAAATGGGTAGACAAAAATCATGTTTAGATCACATATTTATAAAAAGTGATGAAAATTCTGATATCTTCAAACCTATCATCTTTGAATATCAAATAACTGATCATTTTCCCATTATTCTACAAATCTATATTGAAACTGAGCAGATAAAAAAAGAACCAATAAAATATAAATTTTTTACAGACTATAAAAAATTATATAAACATTTTTCAAATGAAAATTGGAATGATTACTACAATCTGAAAACTTCAGATGAATTAGCAACCTGCCTGATAAAAAAAATCCAAAATTGTATGGAAAAAAGTACAAATAAAGTTAAAATCAAAAGTATTGATAGAAAGAGAAAAGAATGGATGACCCCAGTATTATTAAAATCAATAAATAAAAAAAATGAAATGTATAAAAAACTGAAGACTGGTTGTAACAATATTGAATTGGAAAATGAGTAAAAACTATATAAAAACCGACTTTCATCTATTATAAATGAAGCAAAAATAAAATATAATAAAGCTCAAATAGAAAAACATATGAATTCAACAAGAGATTTATGGTATAATATAAAAAATTATGCAATGAAAAAGAAACTTCTAGATCTATCAATGAAATTGAAATGGCTAATGGTAATGTAACAACTGATCCAAAAATTATGTCGAACGAATTCATAGAGTACTTTTCTCAAGTTGGAAGCAATTTAGCAAAAAATATAAAGAATATTAGAAAATGTTCAACACTATCGACAAGATGTTTGAACTCCTTTTTCATTGAAGAAACAACTCAAAGTGAAATTGAAGATACCATAAGATCATTAAAAAAAAAGAAATCCCCTGGAATTGATAAAATTACTAGTGAAGTTTTAAAAACGATCACTGAAATAATATCTGAACCTCTAGCATACCTAATAAATTTTATTTTCACAACAGGTGTTTGTCCAAAAACTTTCAAAATAGGCATAATTAAACCAATTCATAAAAGTGGCAATAAATCCTATGTAAAAAATTATAGACCAATTTCATTAATATCCAGCTTATCCAAAATATTTGAAAAAATACTAAAAATTCGATTTGAAAACTATTTCAAAAAACATGACATTATATCAAATTTACAGTTTGGTATTAAAAGAAAAGTATCTACTCAAGATGCTATTTGTTATCTTACAAATAATCTATATAAATCACTAGACACAAAAAGAAATTGAGCTATCCAGGAATATTTGAATATGGTGTACCTCAGGGCACAGTATTAGGTCCACTTTCATTCAATATTTATCTTAATGACCTATTAAATCTTGAATGTAAAGGAAAAATTCATTGTTCTGCAGATGACACCGTTATTATATATGAGGCTTCAACTTGGAATGAACTTAAAAAATTGTTGAGAAAGACATTAAAATAATTAAAAGTTGGTTTGATGATAATATATTAACAATAAATTTTGAAAAAACTAAATATCTCCCATTCACTTCATACAGAAATACATTACCAAATTTAGGACCTCTCAATATTGATGACAAAAAAATTTATGAAACTGACTGTATCAAATATTTGGGTATAATGATTGACAGACATTTAAGATGGGATTCACAAATTCAGTATGTAATAAAAAAATTGAGATATCTCTTGTCGAAATTCAAGTTATTAAAAAAAGTTTTGAATATCCATTATCTAGAAATATTATATTATTCACTTGTTCAATCACAACTAAATTATGGAATTTTGGGATGGGGTAGAGTTAATGAAAACTTTCTGAAAAATTTAGAAACTCTTCAGAAATGGTTTTTGAAAATAATCTATGAAAAAAATTATACATATTCATCTGACGACTTATTCAAAATAAGCATGAAAATGGATATTAGACAATTATTTTGTTATAATATTATTTTACATATATTTAAAAAGAAAGAAGGTATTCATTTCAACTCTCATATTTATAATACACGAAACAAAAATACTACTACTTTAAAAAATCAAGTTCGCAAAACAATAGGTCAAAAAAATTTTACTTATATCATTCCCCATTTGTACGACTCATTGCCAAATGAAATTAAGAGCATCAAATCATTTTTTTCCTTGAAAAAAAAAACAAAAGAATGGATATTAAATAAAGAAAGACAATTTTTCCACAATTTCTGTTAACAAAATAGAAATCACAAACTGTCCATATTTGTTTTTTGTCATAATTATATATTATTATTATATAAATAACTTAATTTCCTTATTTTAATTCAGTCCTTACAACAAGTGAAACTTCGTAAGGCTTTTCCGGTTTATTTGCATCAAACAGACAATTGATTGTGGATTTTATACTGTACTTATTTATATATTATTGCAAATAAACTTATTATTATTATTATTATTATTATTTATCCACATTATAGAAAAATGTTAGCCCATTTTCAATATGGGACGGTTAGAAATGTCAAAAGAAGCATAACCTTAAAAATGTATGACATTTTCAAATTGCTAAAACAACTTTTTTTTTCAAATGGAGCACCCTGTATATGGCTTCATATGCATTGTTTTATCAAGTGGTCTGTGAAAGTTAAGTTAGCAGATTAATATTACCATTTATTGACACCATGTATTATAAGTACCAACTTGTGAAAATTACTAGCAAAACATAACTCGAAATAAGCTTTGAGGGTGGCAAGACAAACGAAGGCGTAGAAATGCCTGTTGAATTAACGCATTGGACCAAATACAGACAGATTATTGATAAAAATTAGGAGGTATTTCTGACAGCTTTTATTTACTTTCGTGACAGATAATTATTTAACAACAATTATAATAAACATTTCGAAAACCAAGGAAATGATTCAAGAATAAGTATTTAGTCCCAACATTTTCCGGCCCCCGGGCTCAGACTTGAGGAAATCTTTTTGGCGACTTCAATATTCTTCCATATCTTGATCTTCTCATTTGACTTCCATCTTTCTTCTGTGGATCTTCATTGTCTTCCAAAACTGTGGAATCTTTGTGATTAAGATTGTCCTTCTCAATTACGTTTTAGGGCAATTCTAATGGATACAGACGTTGAAATGGTCGAACCAGTTCACCAGACTTCGTTCTTACTCTTGCTACCCGATTTATACCGTCTCTTCCGCTATGGATTTCTACAATCCTCCCCATTGGCCAAGTAACTCTTATTGAATTATCAGATCCGATCAACACTACATCACCAACCTTCTGAAAATCCCTTTCCCCGATTCGTCTTTTACCTGTGTTAACCAGTTCTGCAAGATACTCCCTTTTTCTTAAATTTTGCAAATAACAGAATATACCTTTTAAAAATTGACAATCTACATTATCTAAATCAGCAATTCATCAGAAACATTATGTAGTGGCTTTATAAATCTTGAAGGACCCAAAACCTCCCATTCATCAACATCGGAAACATAAGTAAGTGGTCTTTCATTTATTATTGACTCAATATCATATAATATTGTGTACAACTCTACGTAATATAATGATGCTTTTCTCAAATTTCGCCTTAGAAGTTCTTTTATAACCCTTACTAACTTCGCCCACCATCCGCCCCACCAGGCAGCGGAAGGTGGATTAAATATCCATTTTATTCTTTTTATTCCTGAAAAAAATTCAATTTCCACCCAATCTAATCCAGCAAAGTAATTGTCACCACCATGAAAATTAGAGCCGTTGTCTGAATAACTCACTTTTGGTCCCCTCTCCTGCTTATGAAGCGTCTTAAGCCCCCTATACACGCTCAGGCGGCCTGTCAGTTTCGCCTGTGCAGTTGCGGTCTGTGCAGGCGGACCGGAGCATGTGTATGCTAATCAGACCGCCTGCACAGGCCGCCTCACTGGCCTGAACGAATTCTGTCGCTGCTTGAATTTGACCTGCACAGACTTGACGGAACTGAGCGTGTGGATGGACAACAGGGGGCGATATTCTCAGTGTACCGTCAACGGCGAATGAGAACGTACCCCTCTCAAAATAAAATACGTTTGAAATAAATAATTATGGAAGGAAAACAGTTTCTAGAAGAATTTATAGAACTCTATAAACAAAATCCATGTCTATGGAAAGTAAAATCTAAAGAATATTGTAATAAAAATATGAAGAATACTGCTTACGAAAAACTAGTGGAAAAATTGAGGGAAATTGACCCAAATGCAAGTAAAGAGACAGTTATTAAAAAAATTAATAACTTACGAAGTTCATTTAGAAAAGAATTAAAAAAAGTGAAAGAAAGCTCGAAATCAGGGGCTGGGGAAGAGGACATTTATAAACCACATTTGTGGTACTTTGATTTACTGATATTCCTAACGGATCAAGAAACACCAAGGGAAACAATATCCAATGTGGGAGAGGAGGATAAATCAGAGGTAAGTACTATGCTGAAATCTCAATTTTTACCGACTTCAAAAAAAGGAAGGTTCTCTATTCGACTCGCATGGGCGTAGTTAGGATATTTTCCTAAGGTGGGGGGGGGGGGCAAATGGTCGGTTAATCACTAACTTCATGGGAAAGAACATAAATTATGTTATTTTATTAAATTTAATCTGACAATAAGTAAGTTCAAACAAAGCAAAAAAGCAACAATATAGGTAAATTGTAACTTCATTAAATTTCAACTTATCATTTCATCTTGCCATTCAACTGCCCCCTCATTGTTGAAGTATGTCAAGAAAGTTTCTCTTGCCTGTTTTGCATCGCTTGATACATTCCTATTGTGACCATTCTGCAAACCCAGCAAGCTGTTTGAAGTATCATCTTCTATGTCTGATATATAGCTTTGTCCACAATGTCTTCTTAAGAAATTGTGCAATACGCAACAGCTCAACACAACAATATCTATGTTATGTAATTGTAAATTTATGGCTCCTTGAAAGATTCTAAACCGTGCTGCTAAAATGCCAAATACATTTTCAATAATCCTTCGAGCTCGCGAAAGTCTGTAATTATAAATCTTGCGTTCTCTTGTCAATTCTCGTTGGTTGAATGGTTTCAAAAAATCTGGACGTAACGTGAATGCTTCATCGCCAATGAAGACGTACGGCAGTTTTTCGTTGCTTATGGAGGTATGTTCTTCTTTAGGCAGGTTCAATGCATTATTTTTCAGTTTACGATAAAAACTCGTATTTTCCAACACTCCTCCGTCAGAGACTCTACCATTTGTTCCAAAATCGCACATAATGAATTCATAATTGGCATTTGCTATTGCCATCAATACCATGCTATGTCTTCCTTTATAGTTGAAAAAGTAGGAACCACTTCCTTTGGGAGGGATGATCTCCACATGTTTGCCGTCAACTGCTCCCAAACAATGGGGAAAATTCCATCTCTTTTCAAACCCGGTAGCAATTGCTCTCCAATCCGCTTCAGAGTCGGGAAACTGAAAAAAATACATTAATTGTTGAGATTTCAGTCGCTAGTCAACGCGGTAGAAATTGAATTTCATGTAGGTATAGTCTTTCCATTCTCAATTGAAAAATTTTCAACGAAAAAACAGTGCAGAATTAATTGTATCTTCATAATGTAGCTGAGTTGGAGTTGCGAAAAGTAAACGTCAAAGTTTTGTAACGGCACAATTGATTTTTTTCCTACTTTCTTCATATTCCAAGAATCTGATTATGAAATAATTTCAGGACACCTGCACAACTGTAGCCTCGCCATCAACGATTTCGTTGGATGAACCGGAGATTTCAACGGAGGCACTTTCCACCCGCTCAACAATCCCCAAAAGTAAGAAGAAAAAGGTTGAATCATCAACAGAGAATGTTCTTGCAGCAGTGAGCGAAAGGTTGGTTAAGTCAAGGCCTGAAGACGAGTACGACATTATAGGGAAAAATGTTGCAGAAAAACTGCGTCGGATAGACCATACACAAAAAATTTTTGCCGAAAAGATAATTAATGATGTCCTTTTTGAAGCCCAGCTGGGAAACCTTAATAGAAGTTGTCGACTGTTGACTGCATCTCAGGACTGGAATCTAACTGCCCCCCAAAAAGAAGGTCAATTGTCAACATGGCGTACAAGTTCTTCCTGTCCACAACAAGAGGTGACTGCAGAAAACGAATATGCGTCAACGTGGTCGCAAAGCAGCCAAAATGCAGCAACGACATATTTTTCAAATTTTGATCCTAGTTTACAATAATTGTGTCTCATTCCGTGAGGTGTCTCTTACCAAAGAATTTTGTTTTATTTATTTAGTTTATAGAAATACGTTTTTTTTTTCAATTACGACTTATGCCTAGTTTTTACATATTTACAAAATACGATGCAGTTTGTAATACTTATAAGTTTAATAAAGTCTTTACTTACCTTTCAAATTCATTTTTCAAAACTGTGGTTAATGCATTACAAGTTTCAGGAATTATATGGCACATAGCTTGTGGCGATATTATGGTGGAATATTTCAGATCTTCATAGCTTCTGCCTGTAGCTATAAATCTCAAAGTTGCTGTGAGACGCTCGTGACAGGTTATTGCCCTTCGCATCACTGTGTCTCTTCTTTCGATTAAGGGTGAAATTTTGGTTAATAATAATAGATATGTTTCTTCATCCATGCGTAAATAATTGAACCAGTCTTGTTTTTCAAACTTCAATTCGGCAAGAAGGTTTACGTGAGACAAATTTTTTCTTTTCAACAACCATTGCTTGGTCCAAATCTTCCTGTTTTTGGTTTTACTCTTTTCCTTAATCAAGCTACATGCCACAGCAGCAGCACCTAATAATAGTAGTTCATCTGGAGAAATTGATGACATTGTCACTAATAATAATAAAATGCAGTTGATCACCGACATAAGCTCACTGTCGTGCTCGCACAACAATTCTCTTTGGTTGGACTGACAGAAAACTGCACAGTTTGGCCTGAACGTGTGGAGACTCAGGCTTGCACAGGCCGACCTGAACAGGCCGCGACTGCACAGGCAGAACTGACAGGCCGCCTGAGCGTGTATAGGGGGCTTTAGAGCGTATAAAAATGCTTCAGTCGAGAGAGACTTAACCAATTCTAGATGTATGGCTCTATAAACCGCACATGTGAATAAAACAATCCACACTTTATTACCTTCTTTTAAATACAAAGGTCCGGCCAGATCAATACCTGTAATTTCAAACACTCCAACGTCATTGATCCGATTTTCTGGTAAAGGTGCAAAAGGAGTTTCATCGGTCTACAGTTTTGCTTTTTACACCTAACGCAATTTTGGATTATAGAATTCAACGTCTTTCCACCCTTTATCAACCAATATTTTTACCTAATGATTCCTAGAAGTATTTTAGGACCTGCGTGAAAATTATTTTCATGTTCTTCCCTTACGAACTCACTCACAATTTAATTTTTGGTTCGGAAGAATTATAGGGTATTTGAAATCTTCAGGAAAATCACCAAAGACAAGCCTTGTTTTTAATTTTAAAATCCCATTTTGGTCTTCGAAAATTTAGAATTTTCTCAGCCCCTTTAAATTATTTTTAAGGTACTTATGTTCTGAACTAATTTAATCAAACATATTTATGCTCTTTTTAATTCCTCGTTATCCAAATTTTCAAATTCACCTTTCTTTCTCGCGTCTACACACCTATTTTTATGTTTATTTTTTATATCATTATTTCCTTAGGTTTTTCTGTCTTTTAACTCTGTAAAAATTGACTGTGCAATTTTTATACGCTCTTTAGCTTCCACTTCAACCTTTAAAAATTGTACTAAACTTTCTAAATCATTAACCGTTTTTTCATTACATGATACATGAATACTTGCCCGATTACGTTCCCAGATTTTCAATAATTCGTGAGGTAATGCCGACCCTACAAGTGGTAAAAGCATCGCAGCATATTTATCGCTAGTTACTCCTAGTGTTTCCAATGCCCTAAGTTGAGTTTCCAGCTTATCATACAAAATTGATAAAGTCTTACCTTTGTTATCCTTTGAAATTTGCTGATTTAGTACTAAATTTAACAATTCCCTCACATAAACTTCAATTATTATCTCATCTCTTGCAAATCCGGTTTTCATTTGATGAATGGCATTCGGGTAATTCTTTGCTGAAGGTGGAAAACTTTCTATCAGTGTTCGTGTTGGTGAGCCTTCTTCAGTTGATTGAACCAAGTACTGAAACTTGTCTTCCATTGGTAAATCAGGATATTCGTCTATTTTTCTGAACTGTCCCCAGAAATTTATCCAGTTTGTGACATTCCCATAAATTTTTTTCAATTCTAATTTCGGCAGATTCAAATTTCCCAGTGGTTTTCTTCGTTTCTTCTTTGACTCTTTGTTTCATTTATATTTTTCATCAAAAATTGGCATTTGTTCGTATATTTGAATACCTCATCACGTAAGTTTTCTTCATCATCTAACTCTTCATTAATATCTTCTATGGATTGTTCTGTTTCTTCTGTGAACATTGCTTCTTTGATATTATTGTCCAGAAAAAATACCCATTCCGCTTTACCTCCAGTTTGTTGCAGGAATCTTTGTATTTTCTGCTCATCTTCCTTTTCCACTACATCAACTACTTTGAAAATTTTTCGTAGTGAATTTCTTATTGCTTCTCTCTCTAATTTTCAGCTCTGCATTTTCGTCGGTCCCCACCAGGGATGCCACTAATGTAGAACAGCTTTTATTTACTTTTGTGACAGATAATTATTTAACAACAACTATAATAAACATTTCGAAAACCAAGGAAATGATTCAAGAATAAGTATTTAGTCCCAACAGTGCCAAAAACAATAGTATATTGTGCAACAAGTGCAGAAAAGTGCTAATTTCTCACGAATTTGAAAAAGTTGCGGCACGAGCGCAAGCGAGTGCTGCAATTCAAACGAGTGAGAGATTGCATTTCTGCTCGTGTTACACGCTATACTTTTTCAATGTCAGTGACTCATTCTTATATTTTCCTCTTGAAGTTGAAGGTAGTAAATTCAATGACAATGAATTAACTTGTTCTCTTAGTTCTGGCGGAGTATTTTCAATTTCAGAATTGTCGCTATCCATTTTAGTTCAATCTTATTAAAAAATGACGGGACAAGAATATTTTACGAATATTTTTTGCTTGACGTTTGTTGACATTCAAATGATTCGATAGATGATGATAGTGTGTATGTGGGTATTTGAGACAGCAGTAGTGATGTCTATGATTTTTGTTCAGAATATTATAAATTTGTACGACAATTTCCCTCATATTATATAAACCAATAGATTTTGTCTATTCATTCTTGAAGTTGACTGATCGAATATCCCTTCGAAATGCAGAATTTTCAAAATATACTTTCACCTTGCTGTCACGATAACTGTATTGCTTAGAAATTAGGTACTGAAAAATTTTGGCACAGAAATGTCACTTTGTGGCACAGAAATGTCACTTTGCAGCACACTAATGTCAAATTTCAATTATTGTGTGTAATAATCATGTTTGCGAACGTAAAACTATACAGAAAAGCATGTTTTGGAGTGTGGTTGTAGAAAAAATATTTTTCAAAATACATATTTGGAATTGCCACTTCAAAGTGACAATTGCCACGTTGAACTAGCAGTTGTCACTTTTGAATTAGCAATTGTCACTTTTGAAATGATAATTGCCACTTGTGACAAGTGCTACTTTGAAGTGAAGAAGTCTGTTCTGGTATACTGCGTATAAAGTTTGATGAAAATAACTAAAATTGCATAAAACTTATGACAAAAACCAACCATGTTTTTAAAAATTTCAACAATCTGTATCTCGAAAAAGTATAATTTTTCGATAAACATTTTATGAGAAAAAGTTGTTCATTTTGACGGGATCTACCACATACTTAGTTTTTGTTCTCAGCAACTTCACTTTGCGCCCTAGGAGCTATGTAACATGCATCGCTATAGAAAATCGAAATATCTCGAAAACGATCACCCCCAGCATTGTTGAGGAAGTGTACCTTTTTTAATTGAAAAAGATGTGGGAATTAGGTTTTTTCATGAAAAATACCAAAGGTTTACTGCCAAAAATGTTAAGGCAATTTGAAATAAATAATGACAGCTTACGCAGCGCTCTCTAGATGTTACTTGAAAATCAATACGAAATCATGATTTCCCACCTCAAAAATACCCCGGGTACCTGTGCAAATAACTTATTTTTTGCAAAAATTATTTTTAAAAAACGAACAAAAAATTCAATTTCAACACCCTGTATCTCCGAAACGAAAGCTTTTAATGGAAGTTCGGTCTCGTGGAACTGAAGTTTGATCATCCAGTGCAGTGATATGTTGAGTGATAATTAAAGGTGTGCCAAAGAATTTTATGTTTTTACAAATTGTGATTGATTCGGTACAACATATATGGCGAAGTAAATGGCTGTAATAAAGTTATCTGGTATATATGATGCTCAGGAATGGATAATTTTAAGACACTTTCACTCGAAACGACTTGGAAGATGTTACATTCACAGGTTGTGGGTATATGTAACAATGACGTCGTAATTTTGGATTCATGCAATGTAATTTCGGTTGCTAAATGATGAAGTAAATGTAAACAGATGATATAAAAATGTGGTTAAAAGGTATAGGTATAGAATTGGGACAAATTCTTGAAAAATAATAAAAATGAAATAGAATATAGGGGCGGGGATTAGCGCAGTGGTTAAGCGCTCGCCTGGTAACCGAGAGGTTGCAGGTTCGATTCCCAGAAGGTGCGATCTTTTTTCATTTTCAAATGTGAAAGTCTGAATGTTGAGACTCGTGTCGGCTGGGAATAATCCTCCACGATTCACTGTTGCGTTAAAAATTAACAGTGCTGCTCCTAAAGTGGCCTATCCAGAACACATGGCTAATGACCACAGCAGTTGATGCCAAAACACCGAGGAAAAAAATAAATAAAATAGAATAATATACTGTGTGCTTATTTACGAAAGTGTCTAGGAGACAAGCAACTTATAAAGATAACGGGACACCCATCAGAGTACCACTCCGAGAGAATAATAGCCGGTATTGCGAGTAGTATACTCTACTTTAATTACTACTAATTCATTTATTTTAGATTTTCAGTAAACAACTTTATTGGTCAATAAAACTCTGATAGGAAAATTCTTCTTCGATATCACTTTTCATTACGATTTTTTAGCACACTCTTTTGGAAGATTTATCTTTGGCCATACGTAGGGCACTGTGGTTTCAAAATGACGGCTGTCCCTCATTACGCACGACCTGTGGGATATTATTTGAATCAAACTTATCCACAGAGATGGATCGGCAGTCTTGGTCCCATTTTGAGGCCTCCCCAGTCGCCAGAATTAAAAAAAAAGTTCTTGTGTTTTTACTGTTGACTAATCACTTTTGAACCCTGCACGGTTCCATCTACCATCTATGCTTTTATATTTAGTATGAAAACTAAGTCATCATGTTCGCCTCACTATACAGGGTGTGAACTAAATGATGTTATTAATTTCAGGTGGATATTACTTGTCATATTTTATGAAAAAAAGTTCATATGAACGTATGTCCTAACTTGCTTTGTTTTCAAGTGACGGAGTGTCAAAGTTTTAATAAAAAATCGGTTATTTATAAATTGCTCAAATGTATTTTTGCCGATTTTCATGAAACCTGGTGTGTATACCGGGTGACACAGCAGACATGTAGCAGCCTGTAGTTTTTTTATTTGAAGAGATGAAGATTTGAAATTTGCAGAAGTTACGTAATCGATGATAGCGCTTCATTTGAATGTAACGACAACTTTGTTCAACTACATGTTTGATCGGCAGTTACTCCAACTTCTTTTTTTTGAACAACACCCTGTATATTTATCCAGCCTATCTTATTTGTCATGAAATTCTCTATTCAACCGTGTATCACAAAGTGGAATTCGTTTCTCAATTCGCAGATGAATTGCATTTTATTGAAGAACATCAAGTTGGCTGTTACCCGAATTCGATAATCTTTCGATGCTTGGTAGGCTTGGAAATCCAAAGAGTATCATTTAAACGATATAATTTCAGTTTTTTCCATACCTGATCACTTCCTACAAATTGTCAATAATTTCTTTAATAAAAAGAAAAAACATCTGAAAATAATTCACGATATTGCGAAAACTGAGATAGGAACATGTTTTTTTCAATTTGGCTACTTGTGAAGGAACTATCTGTCTTTCTCTTTGGCCATGTAGCAATATCACGATCTTTCTATTTGGAAACATAAAATTAAAATTGTTCCCCTGATCCACCAATTCACAAGTCTATTAGTCTAGATATTTGCAATAATATTTTGCCTAGTAGGCGGTGTATACAGAATGTTTTGTGTTTGACAGGTAAACATCATTTGATTGTACTGATTATCTCCGTCAGTTTTATGCAGTTGGCAGTTACAAGGGGCTTGTTTTCATGAGGTTAGATCTCAAATTTTAAGCAGCGAAGGGTTACCTGATTGATAAATATGGTGTACGCCACTGTTTTTCTCTGAGTTTCAAATTTTTATCAAATTAAACATTTAAAAATATACTTGTTTTTAAATGCCGTGAATTTGAAATAGATAGATTTCCTTCATTAATTTATTTCTACCTGAACTCTTTTATTGGTTTCGTCGTTGATGGACTGGTTGACTGTTGTGTTCCAGGGCCCATTATTGTCAACTGTTTCTATCAAAACTCAACAATACATTTGTGCATAAAATTAAATAGAATTTCAAGGAAATATGGAGTACGTAACTAAAAAAAGACCATTCACACAACTTTCTGAATTTTGATGGTGCGTAACCCCCATTTCTACGCCAATGACTTTGATTTGAAATCCACAGCATCATAAAGAAGCTGTATTTTTAATAATTTTTTCAGCAAAAAATATGGATGTTAGGGCGAAACAGTGGCGTACAATGATTTTTACTAAAAATATCATCAGGTAATCTGCCACTTATAATTTGAAATGTAATTTTATGAAAAGAAACCCCTTGCTACTGCTAATAACCACACCAGGTTTCATCAAAATCGTCTGAAAGACTTTTGAGTAATTGATGAAATACCGATTTTTAAATGAAACGTTAGGACACACGTTTATATGAAATTTTCTTCATAAAATATGAAAAGGAATCACCATCTGAAATTATTGACATTTAAATTACACCCTGTATATTGAATTCTCCCGGTAAAGCATTCGATAGTTGTCCATTTATGGCATTATAAAAGCGAGTGCAATCGTTTCATGCAGCGACATCTATGTTGATCGCGGAGAAGTTGTTGATTGATATTACAATTAAATATTTATAGACTCCGCTCTCTTCGGTTTATATCCTCGAAGTTGAAATTAAGTCGGTAATTTAAAATTCGTACACGAACTCGATAAGTAAGTGTATTTGGAGTCCGTGTAATATAATGAAATCATGCTAAACACCTACATGTTTGTTCATTTAATAATAATAATAATAATCACTTTTATTGATAGGTAAAGAGAAAAATGATTATTCATCACCTTAGCTATTTCCATCTCATACGTAATAAGATTATCATTCAAATTCATTACTTCAATATCACTGTTGTTCAATATCACTGTAAGACAATGGTTTATATTCAGTGAATAAATTTTCATAATTAATATTATATATACTCAATTCAAATTTAATATTTCTCAATTCAGTTTCTCTAATGATGGGATATGTAGTCCAATCATTGTTTTCACGTGCTCTTATGTGCATTTATTGATTTTTGGCTTCCAAGATAATTTTCAACAGTTCAAAAATATTATTATTATTAATATATTTCATATTATTATATTATTTTTATAACGCTTTGAAATCAATCTTGCAGAAACAAGTTTTCTGAATTTAAAAAAATTTGTTTTCATCATTGAATGCTTTTTGAATTTTTTAACATTGTTGTTAGATCTTTTAATGGTGGTGTACATTATTTGATGATCAGTTATTGAAGTATCCAATAAGTAACCTTGAAAAGGTAGCAATTTGTCTGCATGTCATCAAGAATAGTTATAGAATCATTTTGTTTTCTAGTATAACAATTCGTGGTAATGTCATTCATAATTTGAAATTCGTTGCTTTTTATCATCTTTCTATAATTTATAACATCACTTGCGTCTGTTAGTAAATTTAAATTGATTTTTGTTTCAATTCCGTCAGGTTATTTAGGTATTGTCGAAATTCACGAATTTTTTAATTTGGAGGCTTTTATAAAGCAATGACTTTTATTTAAGTTTGTAATAAAAAATGATTTGAAATATTTGTCATATCTTGGAAAATATACGAAATATCTTTATTATATCAAGTAACAATAAAAAAGTAACATCCGAAAAAATACATTAAAGAAATTATTGGGCTCCAGGGCGGCTTACGTTAGTTCGGTGGCGCATTCGCTTTCACAGCTGCAGGAAAACCCGGAAAAACCTGTAACACCACATCTGAAGAGTTGGAGTTGGTTAAATGACAACTCCTAAAGAGGTCGGTCGAATTTTGAATCTCTGCCTTCCGGTAAAACAGTATGTATGGGTTTTCCAGGGGTCCAAAAGGTCCAATTCGAAAGAAAACAATTTACTCACGCAACTGTCTTCAAATTTATACCAGTCCGTTCTGTCCTTGGCTAAGGTATAGTAGTGGCCAGAATCAATCCAGAACCACAGTGGACGATGACTGCGTAAAGCTTCCCAGTAAACACAGGATATCCTATGGATATCCATTTCATGTCCATAATTGGTCCTTGTGGACATGGACATTCAATGGATATCCATTGGATGTCCATTTCTGCTAGTAAAATGGATATCCGTTTGGGGACATCCAATGGACATACATTTCTTGTCCAAATTGACTGAAAATCCAGATTAAAAAAGGGATGTCCTTTGGACGTCCATTGTACATCCTTCGCCCGGACCAAGTGCGCATATGTTGGTACCAATGTCCCTGTCTCAGTTGGCAACTACCGAAATCGGTAATGCATACAATGACAAATAGGAACATGCAAATGAGAGTGACGCTTGACGCTAGTAGCAAGAGGAAGAAACAAACAGACAATTTTTAATTGTTTGGGATTAAATTCGTGTCGTATAGTGCTTGGAGCCCTCGGAGGTGCTTTATTTATTACAGTGTTCACGTTCACTTGGTTGACTATTCAATACTCATTTTGACTCACAGTATTCATATCAGGTAAAGTCTCGCTGAAGTAACAGTAACTGATTGCAAATTCCTAGGGGATTGAGAGGCTTTGAAACTGGTTGTCGTTTGAATCCAAGGTGAAGGGTGTTTGAGTAAAGATAAGGTGCAAAATAAAACTGGAGGAATAAAATTTTCACGAAATATTACAGAAGAGTAAAATAGGAATTCAGTGCTACCCCATCAATTCAAAGTGATGATTGACTGTCCTGTTGTTGTTGTCCATTGCACAAAAATGGATGTTCAACTCATAAAATTCTGAAAACATATTTTTGTATCAAATACTCAACTCATTATTGATTGTTTTTCAGGCAATGCAACATATCTTGCACACATTCCTGATGGAATTTAGAAACTGAATTCAGTTTCTAAATTTTGACCCCAGGAATACGCCCTTGAAATATTTGTATCGAATTCAATATATCCAGTTAATGTCCATAAAATATCCCGTTTATATCCATAACATATCCAGTTCATGTCCATTTCATACCATTACAGGTCCATCAGAGGTCCAATGTAGACCCATCAGAGGTCCATAAGAAGTCAAATTTAGGTCCATCAAGTCCAATTTAGGTCCATCAGAAGTCGAATTTAGGTCCATCAGAAGTCCATGCTATATTTATCATGTCCAGTGAATGTCTTCATTTTGGTCCAATGTATATCCCATCCTTAGTACACACTGGACATCCAATGGATATCCTTCTGAACATGAACGGACGTCCAATGGATATTCGTTATGTCCATTGTTGACATCCTTTGGACGTCCATTGTATATCCGTGTGTTATCTGGGTCAGTAATCGACAAATTTCAATTTCAATTCATATTCCTTCTTTACATGTTTTACAATTTTCTGATATTTCAATCCATTTCTCAAGTGGATCTTCCCTGTCTATCTTCACGTCAAAATAATGAATACTCGAAAAGTAAGGGATATTAAAATTACCAATCTTTTTATTTGACTCAAGTCTCTGTCGATACTAACATATGTGTTCGTTTATATTTGTTCAGTAAAATCTCTACCCCGTTCAATTTGTTTAATAATCTTCTTATATTCATATGAAGAATCTTGAAATTATTCAGTTTTGCAATGTTAGTTGTTACCGTACTACTCATGATTTGTTTTTTCCTTAGCTAGAGCAATTTTTTCCTGGAAAATTGGGAATTTATTACCATTTGAATTGTGGTCATTGCTAGTTTTCAATTTGAACTTCTCAATGGCTATCTTGCAGTTAATACAACATGGATTAATTTTGTTATTAAACTGATTGGTAAAATAGTGCTGATCTTAGCACAAATAAAGCAAAAGACAGTATTTGTATATGTGACCATAAGCATTACATTTAGAGCATGCCGTTATATTGAAATTCTCTTTATTCTAAATTTATACCAACCAAGAGCTATATCTTTGTATACCAATTTATGGAATGTTCCACCATTAGTTTCACTGTAAGTGATAATTTTTTTTGGTGAGAATTTTGATTGCCTTGAAAATTTCACATTCTGTATATCGTCTTCACCAATTTAGTTGAAAATGCGATGTTCTTCTTTGATTCCATCGGTATTTTCAAATTTTTTTGCTCCAATAAAAACAATCCTTGGTGATTTGACTTTAGTGGTTGTGATCTTATAGTCTTTTCTCAACGATCATCACAGAATTTGCCAATTCTGAAATCAAATTTGATTACAGAATGCTGGAATTCTCTCTCTTGAGATTGAAGAAATATTCTGCAACACCTCTGCCCCCGTTCAATTTAAATGTATTTGAATTCTCTCTCTTGTGATAGAAAAATATTCTCACACTGGTTAGCAATAATAATATTAGCCTTGACGCAGTTGATTGTCATCGTAGTGGCAAAATTTGAGTAAGTGTCAACATTATTGCTGTCACGTTTCCTATCTTTGATCGTGGAGAAAATATAGTCTGCTACTCGGTTAGAATGAAAATTCGTGATGCTCGTGGTTCCTCACGCTCGCCTTCGGCTCGCGCTCGGGACTTTCCACTCGCATCGAATTTTCATTCTAACTTTGTTACAGAATGGTATATTCTGTTACCTTGTTACACAATAGTATATTCTGTTATAATAATAATATAATAATATAACTTTATTCAAAAAAAAACAAGACTGTCTTACAAGAACACTATATGAAGTGAATAAAGTAGGTTGGCGATAAGTGTTATTACACTTGTTTCGCAAAAATACAATTGAATAATACACAATGGAGTCATATGCAATAAAATAAGTTATAAATATTAGAATTCAATATAAATAAAAACACTATAGATTATATGTATAAATAAGAAAAAGGAATTTTAAATTAAAATTAGGCCTAAATACAGTAAAAACTATTGGAGTCAAACGGATGCCATAATGTTACAAACTCCAAATAATATTAATGAACTACAGTAGGTATTATCATAAAATAAAATGTTATAAAAAATAATATTTATTTACTATTTTAGGACACATAATACTACAAATATATTGGAATGGTTATCGGTTATAACAACAATTCGGATGTAAAAGTATAAAGATAATATATATATATATATATATATATATATATATATATATATATATATATATATATATATATATATATATATATATATAAAGTAAAAATGTAATAAAACAACAATATTCCTTGAGGCGTGTTCATATTTAACACACACGGAAAAGGGATAGAGATAAAAAATGTATGCGAAATATAACGAGGAGGTTTCTTGGTCAATATTGATTGAAATAATCATTTTCAAAAGACTCGTATATAAGATCCACTAACTTGGGCAAAAACACTATACTAGTTCTTCTAGACTTTACTTCGATACAATCAACTACAATTTAATGTTGTCAATACTGGGTTACATTGGAATATCCAACAGTGCAGTATCTTTAATCAAATCATTTCTGAATGAACGTCAACAAATTGCCTCTATTGATGGAAATAACTCACAATATTTAAATCTGCGTTGTGGATTGCCTCAAGGTTCTATTTTGGGACCCCTGCTATTCGCCATATACACTTCACAGCTTATGAAATGTCTTCAGTTTTGTAATATTCATCTTTATGCAGACGACACGCAGTTATACTATAGTTTTTCCTCGGACGTGGTGGATGATGCTTGCAATAGAATAAATAGTGATCTAAATTCCTTTGTGGAGAAAGCCTCTGATCATTGTTTGATGATAAACAATAGTAAATCTAAAGTCATTGTTTTCGGACCCAAGCATACACGGAATACTGTTCGTTTAAAACTGATATAAAGATAAATAATGAGCCACTAGAGGTAGTATATGAAGCAAGGAGCTTAGGGGTAATTTTAGATGAAGATTTGAGATTTGAAAAGCACGTAGCTCTACTTGTCAATCGTGCATATTATTCATTGAAAGTTATCTATGGCAACAAGTATTTTCTACCACCTAAAGTGAGGGCAACATTATGTGAAGCCTTGGTCTTATCTGTCTTTAATTATGCTGATGTATTGTATGTTTAACCGTTCAGTTCAAACAAAAAATCCAAAAGGTTCAGAACTCGTGCCTACGATTTATCTTTGGTATCCGAAAAAGAGAGAGAATATCTCACAAATTGAAGACAATCGGATGGTTAGACATGGATAATAGGAGAAAACTACATGCTGCCATTTTATTTCACAAAATAATTATAGAAAAAAAACCTCCTTACTTACATGAAAAAATTTCTTTCAGAACAGACGTGCATAATCTCAATATCAGGTACAAAGGCCGACTTACCCCTCCAATATTTCGTTTAGAGATTTTTCGAAGATGTTTCACGTACCAAATATATGCAATGTATAACGGCATTCCTAATTCAATCAAACAAAAAAATCTATATCAGTTCAAAAATGATATCAATACATTTCTTTCGCAGTAACTTACTCTGACATTCAAACCACCTATCTCACCTATCTCATCCCTATTTTAACATCATCCCTATTTTAACATCACCCCTAATTTATAATTTAGTGATCTTTTTTTTTGTTTTTCACTCCTTGGTGATAAATTATTTCCTTTACATTATTATTAACAATTTTGGTTAAACTTAAGAATAACATTAAGCGATATGTTCGAGGTTGAGTGGAAGAGCAATTTCCGTGGTGATTCGTCACTATTGAAATTGAACTCCGCCTTTTATTTTCTTCCGAAACTATATATGATATATATTATATTTTTATTCAATAGACTGTACCGTTAAAAAGGAAAAAAAATAAAGACGATTTTATTATTATTATTATTATTATTATATTAGATCTCTTCATGAACATTTTCAGCTGTTTCTTGAATTGGAATGAGTTGGATATAGTGCGGATTGTTTCAGGTAAATAATTGAATATTTTTGGAGCGTTGTAAGAAAAACTAGTTTTCAGCAGTGATTTTGTTATTTGCGGTATAATGTAGTTATGTCTTTGTCTAGTGTTATAGGTATGTGTTGGTAAGTTTGACGAGTGTTTTGTTGTATAGTACTTTATGTTGACATTGTAGTAGTAGAGTTGTTCAAGGTCGAGTACCTCCGATTCTTGAAAAAGTAGATCACTTGGATATCTTGAGTTTTTACTGAGAATAATTTTCAGGAATCGTCGTTGTAGAACTTCAAGGGGTCGGATGTGGGATTTTAGTGCACCTCCCCATGCTAATAAACCGTATCGAAAGTGACTTTCAACTAGTGCATGATATAGTGTGAGTAATTGCTGAACAGGAAGGATTTTTTTCAAGTATCTGAATTTATAAAGGATACATTGCAGTTTTCTGGTTACGTAGTTGATGTGTGTATGTCCCATTTCATGTGCCTGTCTATTACGACTCCTAAATACTTTACGTTACTTTCGGCTGTAATTGTAAGATTGTTTTTACCATCGAGGATATTGAGCTGAGTAAAGTAAGGAAGATTTGTTTTATTACAACTGAAGGGTAGGAAGTAGGTTTTTTGAAAGTTTATAGTTAGTAATCTGCTTTCAAGCCATTTTTTAATGATAATAAAGTCTGTTTCTACTATTTCCTTCACTTCTGTCCAGGTATCTGCTTCGTAAAAAATTGCGGTATCGTCTGCGAAGCCGATAATGTTGCCCCTGCTTTTTACAGAGAATAATCCATTCAGGTAGATGTTGAAAAGTAAGGGTCCCAGGACCGTACCTTGAGGCACTCCACATTGTACGACTAACGATTTACTGTCGACATTATTTATTCGGACTGTCTGATACCTATTCGTTATATAACTTTTGAATAAAATAAATCTAAGCAAGTACTTCTGATACCGATGTCCTCCAGCGACTGAAAGAGTAACTCGTGGCAAACAGTATCGAAGGCTTTCGATAAATCAATGAAAACACATAGACAGGGTTTGTTGTTGTTTAACGAGTTATACATTTTTTCAGTAAGGGTCAGAATAGCATCTTGAGTAGACTTTTTTTCTCGGAAACCATATTGTTTTTCGGAAAGTATGTTATATTTATTTATAAAATTTTGTAGTCTGTTTTTTAGAAGGTTCTCAAATATTTTCGATAAGTGGGAGATTAATGAAATAGGTCTATAGTTTTCTGTCAGTTTTTTGTTACCTTTTTTTGTATATTGGAATGATAATTGAATGTTTGAATGCTCTAGGCCAGATACCAGTTTCTAAGCATTTGTTGAAGATGTATGTTAAAATGGTTCAGCTATAAATGGCGCGATAACTTTGAGTGTTTCCGATTTTATTTCATCTGATCCCACGGCTTTGTGGTTTTTCAACTCATGAGTAAGGCTTCAAGTGTGTTTGTGGGCAAGAGTGTAATTGAGTTTGGAAGGGAGGATCTATTGATTTTGTAGTTAGGATCAGGTTTATATTTTGAGCAAGTTTTTTCCCGGTGTTATTGAATTCGTTTACGATGTCCTTACATATACTATTCTGTAACAAGGTTAGAATGAAAATTCGATGCGAGTGGAAAGTTCCGAGCGCGAGCCGAAGGCGAGCGTGAGGAACCACGAGCATCACGAATTTTCATTCTAACCGAGTAGCAGACTATATTTTCTCCACGATCAAAGATAGGAAACGAAACGTGACAGCAATAATTTTGACACTTACTCAAATTTTGCCACTACGATGACAATCAATTGCGTCAAGGCTAATGTTATTATTGCTAACCAGTGTGAGAATATTATTCTATCACAAGAGAGAGAATTCAAATACATTTAAATTGCATGCGGCGGCAGAGGTGTTGCAGAATATTTCTTCAATCTCAAGAGAGAGAATTCCAGCATTCTGTAATCAAATTTGATTTCGGAATTGGCAAATTCTGTGATGATCGTGGAGAATATACTATTCTGATTTCCTTTTCGGTCACGTCTAATACACTTTCAATTTCTTCTTCAGAATTTGTTTTAATTCTTCAAATAAACATGTTTTACTTTTAGTGTTGATCATTTCTTTCCATTTTATAGAACTCTCCATGAAATCTTCATAATTTTTAGAATAGTTTGGTGTGCACTGAAACCACCATTGGAAAACTGCGTTTTCTTCAGTCATTCTTCCATTGGCTCCATAAGCTTTGCATGGTCATGACTCATTATCTGTTATATAATCATTTTGATTGTGCAATGACAATATTTCAAAAATGGAAATAGAAACAATGTTACATTCACTGCATTTATTGAAATTCTGAGGACAGTGTCTACAAAAATATAACTATGCCATCTTTAAATTTAGTCCAGTTCCATGAGTAAAGCAGTCGTCAACATCAAAACTATTTACAAGTATTCATCTTTCAATTAACTTATTCTTAAATAATCTTATAATTGTATTTACATGCTTGAAATGATACAATAAATAATACTATAGAATTTGGACAATAGCCTATATACAATTTCCATCAAATGTCTTTATGATAAGTCAAGAATATGTTTGGATTGGATACCTTGTTGATGCCCATTATGAATTTGAAATTGGAGATATTTTATTTTGATTAGTTCAATTTCAACTGACTATCAACATTCACTAAACTAGTTATTACTACAAAATAAATTTTTGAATAGGTAACATAATAAGCGTATTCTACTTGTAATCACAACTAGAACTGATTAATTAAAAAAATCATTCATCATTCAAAAAGCACAAAATATCCTTGTCAATCAGTTTGGACAAAAAAGTAAATTTATCAGTATTTGTACATTGTCGGAAAACAAAAAGCCTGAACATTTAATAAGTGTATCCACCATTGCCTCCATTTCCATTGCCATTGCCATTGCTCCCTCCATTCGATGGATAACGTCCATTTCCATTGCCATTACTCCCACCATTTCCATTGCCATTTGTTGGATAACCTCCGTTTCCATTGGAGGGGTAACCGCCATTTCCGTTGCCATTAGCTGGTCCTCCACTTGGATATCCTCCATTGCCATTTCCATTACCACCTATGTACACAATTATGATGTTCATATTAAAATAGTAAATGTAGACTACTTGTAATTGTAGCTAGAATTGTTAAGAAGACAGAAAGTGTTCTTCATTCAATACTGAAAGTTAGAACTACAGTCATTTCAGTATTACAACTGAGAATACTGAAAAGGCTCTATTATATACGAGGATGTATTGATATCTAGTTAGCCTAGACCAGTTCCCTGCATAAACAAAATATTGCGTTACCATAGCAACGAACAATAACTTATTAGAAGTGTCACTACACAGCCTACTGTAGACATCCTTATGAGAGCACGTGGCATGAATTTAATGATTCACATGTGACCCCAATTTCATCTAGATCCATGGTGAGCGGAGATGCCTATGTTCTCTTCTATGAAAGGGAAAGCTCTTAATCGCTGCTTTCAGATCGTACTTAGTTTTATTTTTATGTTTCATTTGTATTTTTATTGTTTTTATATTGTATTTCGTATATTATGTACATGTTCTTATACAGTGTATTTATTAGATATTTTAAATTATTCATAATAAAATGTTGGAATACATAAAAAAAAAAAGTGTAAAGTTTTACGTCAAAAAAGTAAACCAGAGTTACGCAATAAATTGAAAGAAAAAATACGTCCACCGAAATTGTGAAAATCGAAAAATTGGAGTATCGAGCCATCATCAAGTATCTGTATTTAAATGGGTTGAGAGGTAAGCAGATTTACGAAGATATGCTTAATACACTTGGTGATCAATGTCCTTCGTATGCAACCGTGAAAAATTGGACTGCAAGCTTCAAAAGAGGTAAATTTTCCGTTGAAGATGATGACCGATAGGGAAGGCCAGTTTCTGTGTCAGTCCCCGAAAATATCGATGCAGTTCATGACATGATTTTAACAGACCGTCGAATTGGGCTATAACCGATATCTGAAGCACTGAATATTTCATACGAACGCGTTCATCATATAGTTCACGTAAATTTGGACATGGGAAAAATTGCTGCAAAATGGATCCCCAAATGTTTGAATGTTGACCAAAAGCGTGCAAGGGTAGTAGCATCGCGTTCGATCTGTGCTCGATTTGAAAACGATGTAGACTTCTTCAACCGAATTGTTACATTTCTACGATCCAGAAACAAAGCAACAATCGATGGAATGGCGACACTTCGGTTCTCCAAGACCTAAGAAGTTTCGTGTCCAAAAATCTGCTGGAAAAGTTCTTGCTTCAGTTTTTTGGGATTGCCATCGAGTAATCATGATTGATTTTTTGGATAATGGTAGAACAATAACTGGAGATTACTATTCGACATTACTGACCACTCTACGGAAAAAATTAAAGAGAAAAGACGCGGAAAGCTATCCAAAGGTGTTTTGTTTTTGCAGGACAACGCCCCTGCACACAAATCTCATGGTGCCATGCAAAAAATTCGTGATTTAGGGTTTGAATTACTAGAACACCTCCCTGATACACCAGATTTGGCTCCGTCCGACTATCATCTCTTTCCTCAACTGAACAAAAGTTTAAAAGGTCGTAAATTTTCTTCCAACGAGGAGGTAATAAAAGCTGTGGAGGTCTGGTTTGCAGAGCAAGAAGAAACATTTTTTTTGAAAGGTCTAGAGACGTTGCAGGTTCGCTGTAATAAATGTATCTAATTAAGATATGTTGAGAAATCACCATATCAACTCAACAGCCTTCTAGGATCAGATAAACCTCTTAAAGCGGTACCTTATGTGACTCAGCAATCAAAACCATCAATTTCTGACTTTGTTGCCTCACTCAGGAGTTTTTAGAAGGACTGTGATTTCTATGCTACCTGCATATGTTCTTCCAAAATATATATTGCAGACACATTCCTTCGTGCCCAATTCATCAGAGGTTTGCAGAACAGATGGATAATGTAATAATAATAATACTTTCTCATAAACTCGCTCTTCGATAGATGCCAGCTATTATTATCATTTGCCGTGGCGCTCCAGGGCGACATATTCACTTTCTATCTGCAGGAAAACCCGGAACACCTACAGCACCACCACGGGTGGTCGGTGCACACTTCAAGCAAACACCTGACGTCGGGATTGGCATGTAAGCAACTCACATCGCAGTTGCTTTACAACAAATGAAACAGTTTGCACGGAATTATGTGTATTGGGAGGGATTGGACAAACAAATCGAATGTCTTGTTAAAAGTTGGGAGTCTTGCACTGAAGTGTGCCATGATTCATCTTTGGAAGGAGCCACAAGAAAACTGGGAACGACTACACATTTATTTTCTGATGTGTGTCGATGCGAAGTCGAATACTCAAAAATGCAATTCAACAATTCAACAATAACTCTCTTAGAAAACATTTTCTCTGGTGGTTAAAATGCGATCAAAACACGTTTACACTACTGGAGGATATTTGCTGGACTGCTATGTACTGTGGTATTTCAGTTATGTCACCACACATCACTAAAAACGTAATTTGTGTTTCTACAAACTGTTTCAGTCGAATTATCAGTAGTAAAACCACAAGTGATTGTATTTTCGCGATAAGTCTGTCGATTCATTTCTGAACGAAACTGAATTGCTTCGAGAAAACACCACGAGTCCGCAGGACGAGTGGTGTTTTCTCGATACAATTCAGTTGAGTTCAGAAATAAAAGACAGACTTATGAGATAAATTCAATCACGAGTGGAATTTTATTAGACTATTTCACGAAGCATTAAAAGTATTATTTCAATTCAATTCATCATAACCATAACCAATCAACTATAATCACAAAAAATGTATTATAACTGTCAATAATTTATTATATAGTTACGATGCGACTCGTTTTGACGTTTTCGCCTACAATTATGATCTGTCAAAATGTCAAACTTTGCTTTGTCATCTATGGTTACATCGTTGAAAACACCAACGCTGACAGACCAATCAGAATTGAGACAGCTGGTGTTTTCGCGATAATACAAGTTGACTTTGATTTGTGATTGGTCAGATTACGTGAATATCTTGAGAAGAGTGGAATAGTCATTGTTATTCGGTGAATTTTCACGCATGATTTTTCTTCTTTTATGAATAAAGTTATGCTGATTAATGTATCATTATTCACATCTGTTATAAAGCATTATTTATAGAAAAATATTTTTCTGGTTGATCACTGAATTGAATCTTTGAACAAGATCAAGAAATTAAACCAGAATATATTTCTCAGAGTTATAGTCTACACGTATTTCAGCCGGTTGTCAAGCATTGTTAAACGTGCAATATGAAAGCGAGAAGCGAAATAATCGGAAGCTGGCGAATCTACCTTCGTAAGTGACTGTTGGTTTATAGCCTTCAGTATCCGCTTCATATTGCACAATCTGTTTCTTGCCATCTGGCAACAAGACAAAGTACTCGCCTATTGTGAGGTCCCCGTCTCTGGATTCCTTGTGTCCGAAATCGTTCCCACTTTCTGGGTCGTTTACTTCGTATTCGAATTCGTATTTGGCAGGACCCTGTGAAAAATACATACACGTTTCATCGTTAATTTCATCATTATTAACATGATTATTATTATCATTATTATTATCTCTTTTGAATTAAAATTCTCCAGTCGGACCCTGTCTCCGATGCTCCGATACATTCGGAGGGCGCGCTGGCAACATCATTACCCCAATAACCACTCCTCAAACTACGGGGTAAGCAGCTATTGGGTCCGGGTATCGTGTGCCCTGAGCAGACGTAATGAACCGAGGATGACAGCCTTCTGCATTCTTCCGGCTATGATTTCTGACATCTTTCTACATGCCGGTATGATTTTTAAGTTCGAGAGTAATGAATCCATCACACCGCCAAGGGACCCTATTATCAGAACAACCATTTTTACAGAATGGTCTGGGTAGAGTCTGCGGAGTTCGAAGAGTAAATCTCGATATTTCGTCCGTTTCTCCTCCTCCTTTCGGACGATATTCGTTTCGCCAGGAGCCGAAAACTCAATGACGAATATCGTCTTACTTCCATGGTCGAGGAGTACTACATCAGGCTTATTGGCCGGTATTTGCCTGAGGGTGGGAAATGAGTAGTTCCAGTAGATCCGGCACTTCTCATTCTCCACCACGGACTCAATATCCCCCGGAGCGTAAGGCAACACTGGTGTCTCGTCTATACCGTACGAGTGTCTTAAGTGGTAATATAACACTCGTAGAGCCGCGTTATGTCTGTGGATATAGGCTGAGACCGCATATGCTGGACATGCTGACAGCAAATGCATAATGGTCTCAGGCGCCTGACGGCAGGCCCTGCATCTAATATCAGGTACCTCTATACCCATCACGTGGCTTCGGTAGACCAAGGTGTTGAAGACACCATCTTGGCAGGCCATTATGAATCCCTCGGTCTCCGACTTCAGCCCACTTGACCTAAGGAAGGCGTAGGTCAAGTTCTTCGATAAGCCAAGGTCTTCAACGTTTCTGAAGAAGACCCCATGCAAAGGCTTATCCCTATGCAGCTGCAGAAGAGCTGCATTTTCTGCGGCCTTTACATGGGCTTTTTGCCGAACGGGTGCCAACTCTGTGACAGAGTTCGGATCACGCCGTTTGGTGTCGAAACTGAGACCGAGTTCATCAGCCGCACGGGCTGCTGCCTTAAAGAGGAACGCTCCAATCCCTGCGTTTTCATGGTCACGGACCATGCAGAGAAGGGGGTCCAAACTCCTGATTACTTTACATGCTCCATCCAATACCATTCTGTTATGAAGACACTCCAAACTCAAAAGTCCTCGTCCTCCTTGTTGTCGGTGGAGATATAACCGAGGAACGGACGATTTGGGATGCAAGCTCCTGTATAGGTGCATCATCTTGCGAGTCTTTACGTCGAGTTGTCGCAGCTCCTCCTGAGTCCACTTCATTACTCCGAAGGAGTAGAGTAAGATCGGAACGGCAAGCATATTTGTGGCAGCAACTTTGTTCTTTCCCGACAGTTCTGATGACCAGATCTGTCGGAGTTTGTGCTGATACTTGCCGCGGAGAGAGTTTTTGACAGTTATAACTTCTTGAGAGTGGTGTTGTTCCACTCCCAAGTAGGTATACGTCTCTCCGGCACCCAGATGACGTAGGATTATTATTATTATTATTATTATTAATGATTTGTGTGAGAAATAAATTAAATACAAAGACTTGAAGTGTCATATTGATTCGTTCATGTCTTCAATCTGTTTCACTTTGTCCTATGTTTTGTATACACCTCTAGCTTTGTCAACAAGGGGTCTCTTCTGACAATAAAGCATATTTATTATTATTATTGTCCCTCTTGGACAGAGATCGGATCGGTACAGTTTATGTCCAAATTTCTTTTAGATACATTATGTATGTGCCATATCGACGTAAAAATAACCATTTGAAAACTGGTCCGAAGCGGACTCAATTTGTACTTCCTACTGACGCCCTTTTTTGGACAACGATAGGATATCCTCGTAGAACATCCGACGTTGACTTCATTTGTACTTTCTACTGATGTCCTTTTGTGGATAGCGATAGGATATCCATATCCATCTTTCGTACTCATGAATTAAATCCAGTGACTCTTAAAAAGTACTTGAGATACATCCACGGAACATCCTTTTTAGACAGAGATCGGATTTTTATGATAGACGTTCAATGTTCATTCAGTTTATGTTCAGATTCCCTTCAATTACATATTGGACGTCCGTTGTAAAATTAACCATGTGGAAAATGTCCCGGTGAGGACTTAATTCGTACTTCCTACCGACGTCCTTCTTTGGACAACAATACGACATTCTCGTAGAATATCCGAAGTGGACCTAATTTGTACTTCCTACAGATAAGACAAGAGTAGAATATCCACATCCATTATTTGTATTGACAAATAATGTCCGATGGCCTTGATGGTACGTAATATACATCCTTCGGACATTCCTGTTAGACAAAGATAGGAGTATCATGATAGACGTCCAATTTTTATCCAATTTATGTCCAAATTCTTTTCAATTACAATACGGATGTCCCTTAACGATGTAAATTTAATCAAATGGAAAAAATGGTCCAAAGCAGACCTAATTTGTACTTCCCACTGACTTCCTTCTTCGGACAACGATAGGACATCTTCGTAGAACATCTGAAGCAGACTTAATTTGTACTTCCTACTGACGTCCTTCTGTGGAAAACGATAGGATATCCACATCCATTATTTGTAATCACAAATTACACATCCTACGGACATCCCTTTAAGTGAGAGATTAGACTACCATTATGGACGTCCAATGTTCATCCAGTTTATGTCCAGATTCCTTTCTTTGCGACTTTTAAGTAACCACATGGAAAAATGGTCTGGAGCGGACTTAATTTGTACTTCCTACTGACGTCCTTTTTTTGGACAACGTGAGGACGATCTCGTAGAACTTTCAACTGACGTCCTTCTTTAGTTCAACGATAGGATATCCTCATCCATAATTAGCACTCACAAATTACGTCTGTCCCTTGATAGTACGTAATATGCATCTTACGGACATCCTTCTCAGACAGAGATCGGACTATCATGATCCATTTTATGTCCAGATTCCTTTCAATTGCGATATGGATGCCCATAAAGACGTAAAAATAAACAAGTGGAAAAATGAGTAAGGTTATTCTGGACTTTCATTGTCTAAAAAAGAACAAAGAAAAATTCAATTCTCTGCAATTTTTAGTGATTAAAAATTGCAGAGAATTGAATTTTTCTTTGTTCTTTTTTAGACAATGAAAGTCCAGAATAACCTTACTCAAAGTGAAACATTGTCAACCACTTTCAAACAAAAGTGGAAAAATGTTCCGAAGCGGACTTAATTTGAACTTCCTACTGACTTCCTTCTTTGTACAAGGATAGGACATCCGAAGAACATATATTATTTGTACAATTTATGTCTAACGTCCTTCAGTGGTCCAAGGGATACTGATTTACATTTTGGACAGTGATCGGATGATCAAGATAGATATCCTCTGTTTGTCCACATTATGTCCAATATTTTTTCATTTGGTTTAGTTATTTTCAATATTTCTTATTTTTTTATTGGATTGAAATAAAGTTATAAGTTATGAGTTCAGAAGTTTTGCACGTTTTATATCAAGATATTCAAGGAATTAGATATCAGAAAAATGATATTACTGATCTCTATCAGGTTAACTTACCCCATTTAATTCCTCCCCACCATTGGGTCCACCTCTGGGATATCCTCCGTTGCCATTGCCATTTGCATATCCATTACCATTACCGTTACCGTTTGCGTATCCATTACCATTTCCATTTCCGTTAGCATATCCATTACCATTTCCATTTCCGTTCGCATATCCATTGCCATTGCCATTTCCATTACCGTTTCCATTTCCGTTTCCTTTTCCATTACCATTGCCATTTCCATTACCGTTACCATTTCCGTTCGCGTATCCATTTCCAGCACCATTTCCATTCGAGTACCCATTTCCATTGCCATTAGTTGGTGCCCCATAAACAAATTTTGGTTTTCCGTTGCCGTTACCATTTCCGTTTCCATTACCATTAGCGTAACCATTTCCGTTTCCATTGCCATTTCCGTTTCCATTACCATTAGCGTGACCATTTCCGTTACCATTACCATTAGCGTAACCATTTCCGTTACCATTACCATTGCTGGGTGGACCATAAACAGGTGTAGGTTTTCCGTTTCCATTACCATTGCCATTTTTTGAAGGAACATATGATGTGTCTGGCCTTCCATTACCGTTTCCGTTTCCACCATTACCATTGGCGGGTGGTCCGTATGTGGAGCTCAGTTTTCCATTGCGATTGCCGTTTCCATTGCCATTTCCATTACCGTTACCATTACCGTTACCATTACCGTTACCATTACCGTTACCATTACCGTTACCATTGGCAGGTACTCCATAAGTGGAGGATGGTATTCCATTGCCATTACTGTAACCATTTCCATTACCATTTCCTGGTGGTAAGTATGTAGCCCCGGGTCTTCCGTTACCATTACCGATTCCATTACCATTACCATTGGCAGGTGGTCCATAAGTGGAGACTGGTTTTCCATTTCCATTGCCATTGCCATTACCATTTCCATTGCCATTACCATTTCCATTGCCATTTCTTGGTGGTAAATATGTTGAACCTGGTCTACCGTTACCGTTTCCGTTACCATTGCTAGGTGGGCCATAAACAGGAGTAGGTTTTCCGTTTCCATTGCCGTTACCATTTCCATTGCTATATCCGTTTCCGTTGCCATTGCCATTTCCGTTACCATTGCCATTTCCGTTTCCATTCGTTGGGGGTCCGTATGTTCTGCTTGGTTTTCCATTGCCATTTCCGTTTCCACCATTGCCATTGGTTGGGACTCCATAAGTTGATGTCGGTCTACCATTGCCATTTCCATTTCCATTGGTGGGTGCTCCATATGTGGAGCTTGGTTTTCCATTACCATTACCATTTCCATTCAGAGGAGCTCCATATACTGGAACTGGTGAACCATTTCCACCGTTGCCGTTAGTGTAGCCATTGCCGTTACCGTTACCATTACCTGAATAAAAACAAGAATTATATTGAAAAAAATAATTCAAAAAATGTCATTAACTCAATCAGTATGACAAATCTCAAAGAGATAAAATCTCGAGAATAAAATGTAAAATTCAAGCAAAGCATGGAAGCTGCTATTTTTTAACGAAATTAAAAAATGAAAATTGATGAGAAAGTGAAAATAGAAAGAAAATTGTTAATTGTCTGTCGGCATCTGGAGGTTTATTTTCTGTGTTCTGCTCTTAAGACCGATGGAGAGTTTGCGAAATATCAACCACAAAGTTTTTGTTATTTTTATAATCAGGAGATATTTATCATGTATTTGGGAGGTTTCTGTTAAAAACAACGTTTTCAATTGGGTGTGATCATCAATCCAACATTACAGTTCCTCCACTACAAATACAGTGTAACAATCTTATTTCCAACTATTCCTTAGATGGGGAGTAATTTTCTACTCAATCTGGAATAATTGTTATCTTTTTCAAACTGGTATAGATCAGGAGATCCAGTAGGCCGATGTATACTCATCCTGTCTCCAATCCATCTCCCATAAAAATTGTCATCTGGAACTTGAGTACCGGTCCATTGAGATGATTCTGAGTAGATGAGCGGTTTTATGGTTCAGAGTTGTATCGACAAGGTCAAAATACTTTTATCCGTTGTGGCCATACAAATATTGTAAATTTTGATAAAATTCTGAAATTATGGAAGAACATTTTCTGAAACGTGGAAGTTAAGGAAAATTTTCCCCATAAAAGTGGCTCTATTTCTTGCTTTAAATTTATTATTGTTCGTTTTAGGTCTTGCGTGCATTTTTTTCATTTTTCTACTTGTTCTGATGTAATCGCAATCGCCTTCTTAAATCATATGTCATCCAGTTTACAAATGAAGAGGCATAGAATACGATATAACATCGAAAATTTGGTGTTGACAGCTCATGTTATTCGACAAAATTCATCTCAAGCGACTTCGATGTCGAAGTCAGTTGAGAATGCCAATGTAGTGAGACAATTTCTTTCGACAAATTTTACATGACAATTTCCCTGGAAGATGGATAGGAAGGCGATGACGAATAGAATGGCCTGCTAGATCACCAGATCTATCAACATTCACCTTCTTTTTATGTGGACATTTGAAATACAAAGTTAATATCACACAGCCCAATTCTCTTGATGATGAATGGTACAAGATTGTCGTACAGAAATGATAAGAAATATGCAAATACATTCTGAAAATCGCTTAGACTTCTGTATATATCTGAATGGTTCATATTTCAAACCTTTCAAATGATGATAACATTTCAGGTAATGAAAATTAAAATATCTTGATAACTTAGTTTTTTTTTTAACTTCCACAATACTTGATCGATTCTCAATTGTATAGTATAGTAGTCCTATTGAAAATGCTGAAGTAAGTGGTGCTATGGATGAAGGGGTTGACATCACAATAATGACGTATTTGGTGGAAGAGGTTTCTCTCTCGAAAAAAAACGGGTCTGAGTGATTTTGTATAATGTGAATTCCAGTTCATGAAAAGTGAATTTGGTTTGGAAGTCCAGTATGGACATATGGTAGTTGAAACCAAAATATTTATGTTTGCAGAGAAGAATAGAAAATGTTATAAGTACGTGAACACGTAATTCTTACCTGGAGGAAGGTAGGCTATTCCTAGTCCACCGTTAGCATACCCATTGGTTTTACCATTTCCATTTCCGTTTCCACCATTACCATTTCCATTGCCGTTACCATTTCCGTTACCATTGCCGTTACCATTTCCGTTACCATTTCCATTACCATTTCCATAACCATTGCCATTCGTAGGAGGAAGATAACTAGTGCCTGGCAATTGATCACTATCAGTCTGGTAACCATTTCCTAATGAGAGATTTATTATTATCATCAAATTGTACTTGAAAAACTGTTCTACATACGAAGTTTCCAAAGGTGGGTTGAAAAGATTTTTAGCAAATATATTGTTTTTATCTACTCCCATTGTATAATATATTAATTATTCAACTGCTTTTAAGCAGGTTATTGTATCTGTAAACAAACAGCGTGAGTTATAATAACTCACTGCTATAACTCACTATAATGAATCGGAAATTCTTGGATGTATTTACGAACCAAATATCAACGTGGCACTGTACTCTGTACTTCTGTCCAAGCCGGATGGGAAGTAATGTCACTTGATCAATTTTGAGGTTTTCAAATTAAGTTAATACCGAATTCTTATTATTGTGAATTTTGTGCTGAAAAATATGAATTCAGATAGTGAAGATGAATTATTATGTAAACCTCCAGAAATAAGACAAATAGCTAATGTTACCATACAGAATTTATTGCCCGAAAAATCCCAAAACAAATATGAAGGTAAATTGTGAAAGGCTTTCGCGGCCATCGTCACTTACATGATGGTTCTTCGGGTTGTAAGGCCGACGTATGTTCTGAGAAAGTCTCGACGTTTCGCCAACACGAGTGGTTAGCATTTTCAAACATTTGACAGCAACTTAAGAAAGCAAAAATTTGCAAAATAACTCTTGAAAATGCTAACCACTCGTGTTGGCGAAACGTCGAGACCTTCTCAGAACATACGTCGGCTTTACAACCCGAAGAACCATCATGTAAATATGAAGGTGTATACAAAAATTTTCAAGATTCGTGTAGCAGTACGAACATTAGGTAATCGCTTAAAGAAAATGTATTTTTCTACAACCACACTCCAAAACATGCTTTTCTGCATAGTTTTACGTTCGCAAACATGATTATTTCTCACAATAATTGAAATTTGACGTTAGTGTGCCGCAAAGTGACATTTCTGTGCTTCAAAGTGACATTTCTGTGCCAACATTTTTCAGTACCTAATTTCTAAGCAATACAGTTTTCGAGACAGCAAGGTGAATGTATATTTTGAAAATTCTGCATTTCGAATGGATATTCGATCAGGCAACTTCAAGAATGAATAGACAAAGTCTATTGGTTTATATAATCTGAGGGAAATTGTCGTACAAATTCATAATATTCTGAACATACCCAAAGTGAATAATATTCTAACCAAGTCTATATTGGTATTGGATAAACAAAATACTATATATTGCGATGGGTCTAAAAATGGAAATGGCTCAGGATGTGCCTTTTATGTTGAAAATGAAAGAATGCTCTCACAATTTCGCCTCCCTGATCTTTCGTCAATTTATAGCGCAGAATCTTACGCTATATTTCAAGCCTTATCATGGATTAAACGTAGTGGAGGTGGCAACTCTGTCATTCTCTCGGATTCGAAATCGGTTCTGACTGCAATTCATAATCACGCTTCAGTGTCCAACACTAACCCCATCATTACTGAAATCATACGTACACTGCTGCATCTCCAAGCTAACAACATTAAAATAACTTTCATCTGGGTTAAGGGCCACTCAGGCATAGTGGGAAATGAGAAAGTTGATGAAGCAGCGAAAGATTCCATCTCCCTCCAACATATAAGTCACATATTCACACCTCAAGATATAATTAGTGAGTCCAGACAATCAGTGAGAACACGCTGGGAGAGACTTTGGGTAGACTTTGTATCATCTTCCAAAAACCCTTATGTATCAATTCATCCCCAGCTTCCTCGAAACATTCCGCATCTAGATACTTTTAAAATATCGAGGTTTTACTCTGCCACTATAACAAGACTGAAACTGAATCATGGAGGCTTCCCCACACATTTAGCCAAAATTGGGGTAAACATATCCCCTATCTGCCCTTGCAATAACTCATCAGAAGCAGATATCAATCATTTGATCTTCACCTGTGATCTCCATAACACACACCGGCTGGAATTTTTATAGTTATTTAAGTAACAAGGAATGTAAAGACGTGTTAACATTCGAGGTGAGCGAGTACGAGCCGAGGCAAAGCCGAGGCTTGTCGCTTGTCGAGGATGTTAACAGTCGATACATTCCGTGTTACTTATTACGATTTTCCCGCTGCTTATTGGCATTTTTCAAAATTTGCATGGATTGAAGTTTTTTTCTCACCCTTCCTTCATGATTACTCGTTCCGCTATTTCATTTTGAGTTGCTTGTGCGTGTGACTATGTTATCGTTCGTAACTAGGTTATCGAATAAACAGACTACAAATAAAACCATAGGTGACATTCAAAGTCATAGCGTCATTTGAGAACGAAAAGATTGAAGTATTAGAACATGCAGGCTTTGTTATTCAAAATTCAACATTTTCACAGTGTAGTTTAGTTTTCAATTTCGACAAAAAAATTTAATCAATATTGAGCTGTTTGTTGGAGTTATACGTTAATAAAATGTCAAATTTCCGATTTACTGTCATTATTTTCATACAATTAATATTCAAAGAGTCTCATAACCTGAAAATCGATAAAAATGAAGCTGAAGTTATGACTTGTCAAAGTCAAAGTCATTATTACCCTAGGCATGTAAATGACACTATTAAGTTCCGTTGTCAAGATAAATTAGTAAACGAATGATATAGGCCATTTACCTGTTTTGTTGCTAAGCATGTATGGACTATTTACAGTGTCGGCAGCGGGAAAAATAAATTAATCACCCAAGGTGTCCAACTGCCAACAAATATCATTATTCTGCTGAGCACATTCAAGGAAGAGATTTATAGAACAATTGTGGAATTTTTGATCAAAGAACAAATCTCAATTTAAATCTTTAATTATCTAATTAACTAATAGCTATTATCTAATAGCTATTATCTAATTAACTATCATTAAAAAAATCTGTGGCAAAAAAAACTCTGTTTTGATGCCAACACCCACACAAAAAAAATGAGGGAAATTGTCGTACAAATTCATAATATTCTGAACAAAAATCATAGACATCACTACTGCTGTCTCAAATACCCACATACACACTATCCATTGCTAGGCAACGGAGCAACATCTATCGAATCATTTGAATGTCAACAAACGTCAAGCATAAAATATTCGTAAAATATTCTTGTCCCGTCATTTTTTAATGAGATTGAACTAAAATGGATAGCGACAGTTCTGAAATTGAAAATACTCCGCCAGAACTAAGAGAACAAGTTAATTCAATGTCATTGAATTTACTACCTTCAACTTCAAGAGGAAAATATGAAAATGCATACAAACAGTTTATAGATTAGAAGGAAAAATACAAAACTAAAAGTGTTTCTGAAAATATAATTTTGGCATATTTTAAAGAACTATCCAAATCAAGAAAAGCCTCTACTCTCTGGTCAATATATTCAATGCTAAAATCGAATATTAATATTAGAAATATCAGAAAAAACAAGAATGAGAGCGGCTTAAAATCCTCTCCCTCTTCCCTTGCTTCTCTTGGGCATCATAAAGCTAAGAATGAGTCACTGACATTTCATTCCGTCTTATAGTATAGTATTATTTTTAGCAAAAAGGGTGTTGTAGAAAAAGTATAGTGTGTAACACGAGCAGAAATGCAATTTCTCACTCGTTTGAATTGCAGCACTCGCTTGCGCTCGTGCCGCAACTTTTTCAAACTCGTGAGAAATTAGCACTTTTCTGCACTTGTTGCACAATATACTATTTTGGCATATTTTACTGAACTTAGCACTAAATATAAAGCATCGCCTCTATGGACTTTCTACTCCTTGCTAAGAAGCACACTCAACATTAATAATGGAATCAATATAGAGAATTATTTAAAATTACGAGCGTTTCTTAAACGTCAATCAGAGAAACATGTAGATAAAAAGGCAAAAACATTTACGCCAGAACAACTTAATAATTTCATAAATGAAGCTCCTAATGAGAAATATCTGGCGACAAAGGTTCATCGATCTCACAATAATTCAATCGTTTTTATCATTATACCGGGTGGCTACGGAAGTATTGCCTACGGAATATCTCAGTTATTGCATGAAGTAGGTTTGTGAAATTTGGAGAGTCGATATAATGACATAAGAGCTAGAATTTGAGCATATTGACATGTCGAAGTTAACTTCCGGTCTGACCGGAAGTAACATCAACTTTCTTATTTTAAATGGAAACCCTATTTTTTTCTTTTCGCTTTATTCAGCATTGAATTCCCTTTCTGATGACATATCACAAGTTGGTATCTAAGCAGAAACTAGATCAGAAAAAAATTATTATTGAAATTCACCGAGTAGGCCGTGGAAGCAAAATGAAAACCAAAAATTGAAAAGTTGGCTATGGAAACCATACGTCACTTGATAACAGTTGCTACTACTGTGATATTTTATTTTCATTCGTCGGCGTTATAAAAAGCCGCCAAAAAAAATATTGGAAAAATTGGGAAAAAAACAATACTCTGTAGGTTCATAACTTAAATAGGAACATACAACTTTTTCTTGCCTGTACTATTCAGCATAACCATTCCTTTCTAATGATATAATAGAAAATAATTTTATGAACTGAGATACCGAAAAATCCAATTATTATTCTTCAAATAACAAAACAGATTATCGCCATACGCAAAAATAAAATTAAAAATAATGTGGAATGATAAATTATATCCTGTAGGTTCTAGGTTAAATAGGAACATAAACGTACTTGGTCTGTGCCATCGTCCATAGAAATTCTAATATCTACCTATGGACGATGTTTGTGCTATTCAGAATAATCATTCCATTGCAATAATCATTCGAACCAAAATATTAACAAGTAGGCTGTTTAAGATGTATTTTGGAATGAAACAAAAAAGAAATGAGAGCTGTCACGAACGCTGCTATCCATATTATTTTGACGTTCGAAGTAGTGTTTTTGATTCTGCCATTTACAAAGGGTTTGGAAATCGAAATCAGTTAGTGGAATATTAAAAAAATGCCCCGTTATTCACGAACCGAACAAATTGACATGCTTCTCATTTATGGTGAATGTTTAAAAAATTCTTATGCCGCTGAACGATTGTATTTAGAGCGATATCCAGGGAGGCAGCAACCGTCAAGAAGGTATTTCCAGTGGCTTGAAGAAAAATTAAGAACTGAGCCTGATGTTCACGAAGACCAAGAAGCATTTGTTATTAATGAGGAAACTGAAATTAATGTATTAGCTTTAGTACAATATGATAGCACAATTTCCTCAAGGCAGATTGGCGCCGAATTAGCTATAAGTAAGGACTCTGCTAGGACAATTTTGAAAAAACATCGATTGAAATCCTTCAAGTATCAGTTGCATCAACATTTGTATGAAAATGACGGTGAAAGGCGCCTGGAATATTGTAATTGGTTTCTTCGACAAAATGCTGAGAATCACCTATTTAACTATTATATCTTGTATACGGACGAGTCAAGATTTACCAACAATGGATTATTTAACAGGAATAATACAAGGTAGGTACTGTACTTTATTTGGATTATTGTCGATAGTCTAAGTGTAAAGTGCTAAAAGTGTGAACGGTCTTTTGTTCCAGGTACTGGGCGATAGCAAACGAGCACCGGTTTCGACAAGGCGGCTTCCAGGAGAGAATTGGTGTGAATGTTTGGGAAGGAATAGTTGGAACTCATATTGTTGGCCCCATTCTTTTTCAAGGCCAACTAACCGGAGAGAGATACTTTAATTTTTTAACGAATGAAATTTCGGAATTCATTAACAACCTACCAGCGGAAATAACTGAGAGAATGTACTTCCAGCAAGATGGCGCCCCTCCGCATAATTCAAGAATAGCGAGAAATTATCTTCAAAATCGCTTTCAAGAGAGACTTATAACAACCCATGGTCCAGTCAGGTGGCCACCAAGGGGGCATCTTAAAAATAGGGTGTATTCCACACAGCCTACAACTCTACATGAGCTAGAAGTAAAAATTCGTAGAGCTTTCCAAGATATCACGCCCCAAATGTTGAGAAACGTTTTACATGAAAATATCACCAGAGTCAATAAATGTATTGACGCTGAGGGAATGCATTTCGAATATTTGTTTTGAATTTATTTTATCTTTAATCCTATCAATTTGAATTTTTTTTTCGATAAATCTGTTTTTTCGTTATTTGAAGAATAATAATTGGATTTTTTGGTATTTCATTTAAAAAAATTATTTTCTATTATATCATTAGAAAGGAATGGTTATGCTGAATAGTACAGGCAAGAAAAAGTTGTATGTTCCTATTTAAGTTATGGACCTACAGAGTATTGTTTTTTTCCCAATTTTTCCAATATTTTTTTTGGCGGCTTTTTATAACGCCGACGAATGAAAATAAAATATCACAGTAGTAGCAACTGTTATCAAGTGACGTATGGTTTCCATAGCCAACTTTTCAATTTTTCGCTTTCATTTTGCTTCCACGGCCTACTCGGTGAATTTCAATAATAATTTTTTTCTGATCTAGTTTCTGGTTAGATACCAACTTGTGATATGTCATTAGAAAGGGAATTGAATGCTGAATAAAGCGAAAAGAAAAAAAATAGGGTTTTTATTTAAAATAAGAAAGTTGATGTTACTTCCGGTCAGACCGGAAGTTAACTTCGACATGTCAATATGCTCAAATTCTAGCTCTTATGTCATTATATCGACGCTCCAAATTTCACAAACCTATTTCATACAATAACTGAGATATTCCGTAGGCAATACTTCCGTAGCCACCCGGTATAATTCATTCTATGTTGCTTTAATAATGGGCTTTATGGGTGCTTGTCGTGCAGCAGAATTATACTCTATGCAAATTACAGATTTAGAAGATCATGGATCTATTTTTATGGTCAGTGTATCAAATACAAAAACAAAAATTACCAGAAAATTCACTGTTACAAGAGACTTTTATACCGTAGTTAAGAAATATTTGAATCTTCGTCACAAAGAATTGGCATCAATAAATTTGGAGCAATGGGGAAAGACATTACCCGACTGTAATTTATATACAGGACATTGTTTTCGCCGCTCATCGGCAACTTTATTGTTAGATGGGGATTTAACGGCACTGAAAAGACATGGCAGTTGGCAATCAACAGGGGTACGTTGATGATTCCGAAAAGAATAAGACAGATACTGCAAATAAAATATACAGTTCTATAACACCTCAACCTGTACCTACATTATTAACACATATGCAACAAACACAAAAAGAAACAATAAAGTTATTGCATAATTCAGTCTCAAATATTCAGTTCACTGATTGTTCAAACTTTACTGTTAATTTTAATAATAAACAAAATGAATAATCACAACTAAAGTTTTTATAGCGATGATATAGGTAAGTAACTATTGAGATTAGTTAATAAAGTTTTTTGCCTGTATTTGTGTATTACTACTTATTGTTATAGTCGTAGATAAAGTATCGTATTCAACTTGTGGTAATGGTCAGAAACCAAACTATACTATACTCATTGAGGATTCGTGGAAATATATTGAAGTGGCTCATGCCATTCTTGTGGCATAGGAAAATTATTGTGAGGCTCAAAGTAGCCCGATCAGAAATAAATAGTGTCAACCTAGGCGTCCCACAAGGATCTATACTGGGTCCATTGATATTCTTGATGTTTATTAATGATCTCCCTGTGTATGTGGATACTGATTGCTTGGTGCTGTATGCCGATGATGTTTTTGTAGAATTTTGTAGTGAAAGTCGAAAATAAAATCATTGAACAGTTTCAGTAACTGGTTTTTGCTGCCAGATTAATGGTTTATCAACAAAATGCATTCCTATAAGTCCATATTCATAATGCTCAGAAATAATAAAATTCTCTAGAAGTGTGGGGTTTTGCTTGAAATTATTATCATGAATACAAGTTCATATTTTGCAAGTGCAGTATTTCTAAAGTTAGTTGAATGAACCAAAAAAAAAAATGAAAAGAAAATATAGTGGAATTTGCCGCTTTTTTCTCATCCATCGACCATAGGCGTAACAATCTTTATTTAATTTTTTGTTTTCCTTCATTATTTACACATTCTCAAATACCAGTTCGAACGAACCTTTACATTGAGTCGAATGTAAATATATTGAACTGACTTTGGAAATACTCTCGATGAATTCTTCTCAGTAATTGTTCATTTAAAAATATCTCACCTGCCCCATTTCCTCCGTTTCCATTTCCATTGGAAGGTGGACCGTATATTGGTGCCGGAGGTAATCCATTGTATCCATTTCCGTTTCCATTACCGTTTCCATTACCATTGCCGTTTCCATTACCATTTCCATTACCGTTTAATATTCCATTACCATTACCATTGCCTATTGGTGTTCCGGGTTGATAACCTGGGGGGCCATAGACTGGATTAGGGCCACCATCTGTAGATAATAATAATAATTTTTTCATTTTCTCAAATTAATTTGAACACTAGCAGAGTAGGAATACAAATAAAAAGAGGAAAACGTCAGTAAAATCAAGAAATAGTCGACATGACATAACCTAGTGAATAAATATAACTCTGGGCGTATATGGACACATCACACATGTAACAAGCAATTCCATAAGGAATATGTATAAATATAACCGACTTTGGCATTTGAAAGAAAACATATCACATGTAAGAGCATGTCACTCCAAAAACTCATCTACATTGTATCAATTTTTCGATAATAGTTGCTGCTTTACTTTTTTCTTGTATAAATTTCCTGAAATTTTAGTGTCCTCGGGAAGATTGTCATACAAAGTCTAAATGAATATCACTTCAATATCAATTGTGTTAAATTTTCACTGATTATTGATATGAAATAAAATTCTGACACATATAAAAGGCGAGTAACAACGGTATAATTATGACGTTTGACATTTAACTACTTCCGTTTAGTTTCATGGTGGCTATTTGAATATTTTAATGATCTCTGAAAATTTTTGCCACTATTTTGATTCATTTATTACTGTTTAGACGGAGCTACTGTCATTTAAGTAGAAATATATTCATGCTTTGATTTCATAGCAGTTCTCAGGAGTACATCTCAAAACCTTAATAAAACCTCGTTGTTCGTTTATTATAGAACCATGCCATGGACTTGAAAGTAATATGAAACCATTATAAAACTGAGTTCATATGTGGATTAATTAAATTCCAGAAATATTCATCGAATATGCATTTATACAGTCCATAAAAACAAATATACATTAGAATGCTAACTGGTTTCATCTTATAGCCTTCAAGATTGGTTTGATACCTATTCATTAGTCTATTTGCTCTGGGAGCGTACTAGGGACAATTTAATTTATGACCTACATAAATCAAATTGGCTATGACCCAACCTCCATAATACTTTAATACAACTAGGATAAATGAAAATGAAATTTGAATTGTTACTTGGGTATGTGACAAAACCTCAATAAAACCTTGTTAGTTCCATTATAGAACCATGGCACAGACTTGAGAGGTGCTATAAAACCGTTATGAAACTAATTTTATATATGGATCATGACCAAAAAATTTTATCGTCTATGTGTATACAGCCATTGTGAAACCTTTATAAAAACAAATATACTTCAAATTACTAAATGATTTCATCTTATAGACTTCAGGAGTGTTTTGAAACCGATTTTCGAATCTATGTTTATTATAACTGATGCAAACATTTTCAACAAGAAGTTTTGTTGTTTATTGTATTAGTTATAGATTTAGATTCCTATTAAAAACAATTTTGTTTCTTGGGGTCAATGAAGATAATTAACTAGGTATTTCTTCTGGGATTGTATTACAAACAATGTATGTCCTACATAAATCAAATTGGCTATCACCTAACCTTCACAATACTTTTATGAAACTAGGATTCATCCAAAATACATTTAAATTGGTACTGCTCACAAATTTCAAATAAACTTCCTTTGAAAAACTTTAAAAGATTACGTCAGATATTTTTTTTAAATGAAGCATCTTCGGGAATAAAATTAGTTTTGAGTGTATCGAGTAACCTGTATGCCCAACACAAATAATAAAACAAAACCATTTTTTCAAAAACAAAAACTAATATTGTATTTACTTGCATGAACATTATTAAATTGTTTTTTTGAACAATAACATTTGCAGTAATCACCTCACATATTTTTGCAAAAGCAAGGTTGACATTACATTTTTTGCAAAACACCTTATGATTTTGTTTTATCCGTTGTTTTGATCATATTTTACTCGAATCATTTGAATCTGATTCAAATCTCAATAGATGCTTTATCTTATAATAGATTGCCATTCGAAAAAAATCAGTTAAACAATTAATAAAATTAAATTTTACAAAGCATATGTTAGGACCGAAATTGGTGATTTGAACATATCCATAGCCCACAAGATTGAAAAATTCAATTCAAAATAAAAACAAATTTTTGTTACAAAAAGTGACAAGTGACACCTTATTGTATTCAGAATGTCACATGGAGATGAAAGAAGTGAAAATATAGCAGGTGTAGGTACCATTTAGAAATCGAAAGTTTATGACTCTTCCAGTATAACCAAGAGTTGAATGAAGCTGAAGCAAGTGCAGTTTTATCTCGTATACAGATCCTTCAGATTTCGTTCAATTCTTTTCAAAAACAAAAGCGGTATAGGGGCGAGCCACCTTCCGCGGACACACGGTATAATTGAAGGGTCGTAGAGGACAGTAGTTGTTTTTGTGAGATACCTGTTGTATATATTCATGTGGAAGTCAGTATTGTTTATAATCCAATCATCAATTTGTTGATGTTATCGTATAACAGAAAATCAACCGGTGATTTGTTTTCATAAAGCAAGATGGATTCGAAGATAATTGAGGAGAAAAATGTAGAACAATCAAGATTCAGCTAAATACTATTATCTGAAACGATATGTATCAAAATGTGGCATATTCACAAGGAAACTCACATTATCGCTGAATAACTTCGGTTTTATATAATTCCTTTATTGTCTCGAACAAGGAAATTCCTTTATATGGTATACATAACTACGATGAGTCTATAATTAAATGAGATTTTATGAATATATTGTTTCAATACATCACTGGAATTTTGATATGAAATAAAAATAGTGTGTTGAGATGTTTCATTAGTTCATCAAGAATATTTTATTTTGAGGTTTGACCAAACAAAATTTCAACGTCAAAATGTTTTATTACTCAACATATTCTCCTCTTAATTGGATACATTCATTACAGCGAACCTGCAACGTCTCTAGACCTTCCAAATAAAATGTTTCTTCAAACAGACCAGACCTCCACAGCTTTTATTACCTCCTCGTTGGAAGAAAATTTACGACCCTTTGAACTTTTTTTCAGTTGAGGAAAGAGATGATAGTCGGACGGAGCCAAATCTGGTGAATAAGAGTGATGTTCTAGTAATTCCAACCCTAAATCACGAATTTTTTGCATGGCAACATGAGATTTGTGTGCAGGGGCGTTGTCCTGCAGAAACAAAACACATTTGGATAGCTTTCCGCGTCTTTTCACTTTAATTTTTTCCCGTAGAGTGGTCAGTAATGTCGAATAGTATTCTCCAGTTATTGTTCTAGCCTTATCCAAAAAATCAATCTTGATTACTCCATGGCAATCCCAAAAAACTGAAGCAAGAACTTTTCCATCAGATTTTTGGACACGAAACTTCTTAGGTCTTGAAGAACCGGAGTGTCGCCATTCCATCGATTGTTGCTTTGTTTCTGGATCGTAGAAATGAACCTAAGTCTCATCCATAGTAACAATTCGGTTTGAGACGTCTAGGTACATCGTTTTCAAATCGAGCACAGATCGAACGCGATGCTACTACCCTTTCACGCATTTGGTCAACATTCAAACATTTGGAGATCCATTTTGCAGCAATTTATCTCATGTCCAAATTGACGTGAACTATATGATGAACGCATTCGTATGAAAAATTCAGTGCTTCAGATATCCGTTTTAGCCCAATTCGACGGTCTGTTAAAATCATGTCATGAACTGCATCGATATTTTTGGGGATTGATACAAAACTGGCCTTCCCGATCGGTCATCATATTCAATGGAAAATTTACCTCTTTTGAAGCTTGCAGTCCAATTTTTCACATACGAAGGACATTGATCACCAAAGGTGTTGAGCATATTTTCGTAAATCTGCTTACTTCTTAACCCTTTTAAATACAGAGACTTGATGATGGCTCTATACTCCAATTTTTCGATTTTCACAATTTCGGTGGACATAATTATTCTTTTAATTTATTGCGTAACTCTGGTTTACTTTTCTGAGGTCAAACTTTACACTGACACTTCTAATAAGTTATTGTTCGTTCCTATGGTAACGCAATATTTTGTTTATGCAGGGAACTGGTCTAGGCTAACTAGATATCAATACATTCTCTTATCAGTTCAAGTCTTGGAAACCCTACTGTGATAGCGAAACATCGAATCGACTTCGGTGTAATTTGTACACTAAAATAGAAATTTTTAGGTTTGTGAAAAATTAAAGAACTGGGTATTCACTACGACTCTTGGTGTTGCAATGGTTCATACTTTCCAACTACTACTAACATTTATTTCCGTCAAATAAATCATTTGTCAAAAAATAAATTGAAAAAAACTGATATGATAATTTCTTATTTTAGGAACCAGAAAATAACTGAGTCAGAACAAATAGTATTCAAATTAAAAATGAACAAAACATATATTAAATTGCTTGAATCCTATACTAATTAGCAAATTAAAATAATTATTCTTGTTCCTTTCTAATTTTATTATTACTTTTTTTACTTCTGGTTCCAAAAATAAATAATTATTTGTTTAACTTTACCTAATTTTTAAAAACAAATTTCATCTAGCAGAAATGAAAACAAGAAACTTTTTTGAGGAAATAACAAATATGAAGTAACTAGATGAAGTAGAAAATCTCAATTTGACAACTTGTACTGCCGAGTACATAGTGTTTTAATTTTTTTCCACAAAAGGTGATTGCGGTCGGGAGAATTATTGGTCTATTGTGGTTTTTAATTTGAAGAGTTTCAAAAAATTCAACAAAGTGATGAGATGTGAACAACAGCAAGAGTAATAGTAAAATCCAGTTATTTTTATTTTGTACCAGCAATTAGAATCATAACTAAGAAGTCATATTTTATTGATTCGTAAAAGATATTCAAGACCAGAAAACACGTTTCAATCAACAAACAAATATTTCGAAAAATTGGCAATTTTCTATTATTTCATGTAGATATTTTAATTTTACATTTGGGCCCAAAATTAAATTGTAATCAAACAAGTAATCCCACGTTTTGCCCGTTTGGTCCGTGAAATGAATAAAAATCGATTTTTAGGATTTTTGATAAGAAGAAACGATCCCCTAGAAAGTTTTTGTAACTCTGATAACTAATATTCCTCCCGTATGTTGCAAACATTATGGCCTACACTGTATACTGTTAATATAAGCTTATGCCAGATCAGGTTTATCTCAAATCGAAACTTTCAACAACAGAAAATGATGTGATTGGTTCTAATAGAATCGGGAGGTGAATATGTGTATATCATATTTTTAATGTGCATAAGTGTCACCTTTTCCAAAATATTTTGCTGATTGATTGAATAATTTAAGGATATTTCACTTACTTTGCGAAGGCGGAAGATAGGAATTAACTGGAGGCTCGGCCTCGATGGAAATAACCCAAATCAAAAGTAGCAGCGACAAAATCTGAAAATTAAAAATAATTATAAAATTTGCGAAAAAACTAATTTCTGAAAAAAAATAAAATAACAAAATTCTCCGAGGCAGCTCCTCATTTTACTTGAAAATGTTCCAAATCGTTAGATAGACCGAGCAGGACCTCAACTTTGGCCTCCCAGATCTCCAGACTTGAACCCCTTGGACTTTTGCATCTAGGGTCACTTCAAGTCCTTGGTTTATACGACCCCCATTGAATGTGTGAATAATTTGAGGAATTCGAGACACCAAAAGACAACCGGAATATTTCACCGTTTGCGCCAATCTGTGAGACAAAGCCTTGATTTCTGTCTAACGGTTGAAGGTGGTCATTTCGAGCAGTTTTTATAACTCTGTTCCGTTCGTTCTTGGTGTCTATTTCTTTGTTGTAATACACATAATATTGTTTTGCTTGTATTTTTAATATAATATCAATTAAAACAAAACATGGCACTGGTACATGCCTGCATTAAAAAAACAAGCCTGTAACTTTTCAAAGATAGGCTAAGTAAGTGCTTTGGTTTACATGAAAACCCTCCTTCAATTTATGACAAGGAACCAGCCCCTAAAAACGTTCGTACTCATTTGTAAACACTCTGTATTATTTTACTGTAAATTGAGAAAGAAAGAATGTCAAATGTGACAATTGTAGCCGATCGATAGGAAAAAATCATCATACTGAATTATTTTCAGAGCACAAACGGTCCATGAACTCTTAATTTCTAATTAACGAATTGAAAAAAAAAACCCACTTGATGTAGACTTTGACAATAAGACTGTATATAGCAACATCCAAACAACGTTTACTATAATGAGAAATATTTGCACTTGGCACGAAAGATGTACAAATATGCAAAGAATTCTTGGCACACCATTTATGGAGTGATTCTGAATCGTATCGAGTAAATAAATAATATCTGGAAAAAATGCTGTCCTCTTCACCTTGTCCATATAAGCGAAGTATCAATGAAGCACCTTACTGAAATAAGTTGTACAACCCCCAACTATACAAGAGACTCGACTGGACTGAACTGATGAATGAACGTTTATATACAGGGTGAGTCAAAATAAGACCGACAAACTCCGAATACAGATCCCTCACCTCATTTCGAGGAGAACAGTTTATATCATTGTATGGCCTTAGTGCATCTGAGATACAGGTTGTCAAAAGTACGAAAAAAAATTTTTTTTTCGAAAGCTCTTGAAGGAAAAAATACCAAACTTGGTACACTAATCAAGGTTTATCAACGTAATAATTTGGAGTTGAAATTTTCAAATTTCGTAAACCAGTGGCGTAGTTACGATGGTATGGGGTCATATTTTCCTTCATATTTTCTTTGGCCACGTGAATGGACAAATGAGCGTTTGACATCAGTTAGGTTCATCAATACTCAATCTAAAAGTCATTACATTCCATTTACCTAAAAGTGGAGATTTCTGAGAAAACTGAGAAAAACTGAAGATATGTTCTGAGTCCCAACACAATTTCCTCTGTACAATAATCGTATAACGCTAATTTCTTAAAAGAAATTGGAATTTTTGTCAACCTCCTGAACATGTTTTAATAGAGAGAAAATCGGAAACATAGGTTGTAAAACTGAAACTAAAACTTGAACTAAAAAAAAAGAATTATGTATGTTATCAAAATATTTTTAAAAGAATGAAAAAAATGCAAAACTGTTTTCTTTTATTTGACAAATTTTCCGAAATCTGTTGTGGTGGCATATTTACCGTTTGCCAGGAAATTACTCCCTACGTTCCCAACCAATTCAAAAAACCTTTGCAATATTTCCATAATAAATACAAGTTGAAAACAATTTTTTTTTCAGTGTCAAAAGTACAAAAAAAATATATCGCCTTCATCGGTGGGGGTGGTAAAGTTTCGGCGAGACTTATGACATAGAGACAAACATTTCTTTGCATTTGTCACTCCTTTTTTACTCTGTTGCCATACTTGGAAATGGTCACAAAATTGGGGAACGATAAAGGGTAATATTTTATTTGTTTTCGTCATTTTGCGACTCTTTTACATTTTTTTCTCCACAAAATGACTAGAATTGTTTATATCATTTTCAACAATGTTGCAGACTTTGAACAGGGGTGAAAATTTTTGTTGTTTCTTTGAGCACCAATATACAACTTTAGTGGAAGTTTGTATTGTTTTTCAATTTTTTCTCCAATTTTGCTAAAGTGATTGACGTATTAGGAACAAATAGAAGTAGGAAAAAATGAAATATAAGCAGATGCAGATTGGGCTGGAGATAGCAGAGATTGAAAATCGACGAGTGGTTTTATAATAAAAATACTTGGAAGTCTGATTATATAGAGCACTTGCTATATAAGGAAAATTGGCCTAAACATTTAGATCGAGAAGGGGTGTTGAATTCGACTAAATATTACGTTAATATTCATCTTTTTGTATATGTTCTTTCATTTCTGTTTCAAACTGATTCAAATTCGGTAGGAGGTCAAATACTATTTTTTGAAATATTGAGAAATAACCTAAAATTTAGTAATTTTCTAGAAAAAATATCAAATTTGGCAAGTGTAGCCGTTCGATAGGAAAAATCATAAATTTCATTTTGCATCATTTTCAAAGTGACATTGACGATTACACTGTTTATAGGGAAATTCAAACAATGTTTTCTATAATGAGATCTATTTGCATTTGGTACGAAAGTGATACAAATATGCAAATAATTTTTGACACAATATTTATTGAGTGATTTAGAATTGTATTGAAAAATTAAGAAAATCGGGAAAAAATGCAGCCCTCACCTTGTCCATATTAATGAAGTAGGTATCAATGAAACACCAAACTGAAATAAAATATGCAACCCCCAACTATGCAAGAGCTCGACTAGACCCCGATGAATCTGAACTGATGAATGAATCCGAAGTAGACCCGCGTTTATATATACTTATTGAATCGTGATTCACTGTCTCGTATTTGCTACATCCACCGTATAGGATTTTTGCAATAATTTTAGTGGCCAATAGATTTTTACGACGGAATGAAGTTTTGTGTCCCGCTGGGATTGTATTGCATGGCCAAGATTTCATCGAGATGCTCAAAAGTTACTTTCACATGTGCAAATAGATTATTGTTATGCGGTTGTGCATAAAAGTGCATCTTCTTCGAGATGCACCGTGCGTTATTACGGTCTGGTCTTTGAGACAGATCGGTACCATTAACAAAACAATGCGGTGCCTATTAGTATGACATTTTTTCATATATTATATCACGAAACCTATGAATTTAATCGTTTGAACTATCAAAATATTTTGAGCATGCATGATTTTGCTTGGAAAATTGTTGAATGAACTATAATTCAACAAAAACCCGAGGTCGCGAAGTGATCGAGGGTTTTTATTTTAACATTATTGTGGATGAAACTATTTGCCAAAATGCAAAATCATACAAAAGGTATTTTTTCAACCATGGAGGAAAATGTCACTTTTTCTTCCTCATGACAGGTTCTCTGCCAGAGGGCCCGTGTAGGGCCCAATGGCAGCAAACAGAACGGGAACATTATTTTTAAAAATTCACACACCTCTCCCTTTTTTTTCTCTATGATGAAAAGCCAAAAATAAAATTTTGTGAGTACTTTCCAATGCATCGTCGGATGTTTGGATATGCTTGAATTAGAGAACTAGTACTTTTTGAACAGCCCCTCCCTACAAGAAGCAAACAACAGAAAAAAATGTGGATTTTTCTGGTCTTTCAACACTTGCTATATTCGTGCGTGTTCGAAAGACCATTTTATCCACTCATACAGGGTGTCAATTTGAAAACTTCCCACCCTTAATATCTTCCTTCCAGTAAACAATATGAGTAATCGAAAAAACAGGTCAATTTTATTGTCAAGGGGGACACTTTCACGGACTATTTGTAGCCCTCGTGGTTCAACCCCCTAGGAGGGGTAGATGTTACCCTTAGAATTTTAAATGGGAAGGGGGGTCAAGTGGCACATCATTTTGATGGGCGTTCAATTCTTGTTCCAATGATACCCTGACTTATTATTTTGTGATGAGCATTTTCCGAAAAATTGCGTTCTAAACTAACAGAAGTAATTATTAGAACGCCTATACTGAGATGCATTATTGTATTGACTCCCTTTAATAAAAATGTTTAGAAGAGTAGGTGGCACCGCTCCAACCCTTGAATGACAGGAATAAATTTATTACGCATGGGATTTTTTATTTGGTGGTTATTTTCCTTCTACACAATAAAATTTAATTTGCGAGAAAGACATTTCCAACATAAAATCTACTTACGCTTATCTTATTAGCTGTTCGAAATGTTGTCCATTTTGCTCTAAACAGTAATACAGTCTGTTTTCGAACTCCCCTCTAACATTACGGAAAACTTCACTAGGAATTGACCGGCATGCTGCTGTAATTCGTCTTTTAAGTTCGTCAATATCAGAAGGTTGTGTTTTATAAACAACGGATTTAAGATGCCCCCAAAGAAAGAAATCTAAGGGTGTTAAATCCGGTGATCTCGGAGGCCATTCAACTGCTCCCCTTCTGCCAATCCATCTACTGTCGGACGGGAAGAAAATAATGAGGTGGAGCACCGTCCTGCTGGTAATGTAACAGATCCTCCTGCAAAAGTTCATTACCTTCTGCATCAATTTGAGTTTCTAGCTCGTGAGTTATAAGAGGATCGATAGTCTCTTCAAGCATATCAAGGTACAGATTGCCAGTCAAGTTTTCTTCCAGAAATAATGGACCAAGAATGGCATTTCCAAGAATACCAGCCCAAACATTAACTTTTTGTGGGTGTTGTGTATGCCCTTCCCGAAAAATATGTGGGTTTTCGTCACTCCAATAGCGACAATTTGTCTATTGACATTGCCATTCAGAAAAAATGAACACTCATCGCTGAAACAGATGTTTAACAGAAGATTAGGGATGGTATTGACTCGATGAGACATGATTTCACAAAACTCTATTCTTCTATCATAATCATCCTCGTGGAGCTCTTGAAGAATCTGCATTTTATATGGATGAAATTTATGCATTTTCAATGCTTTTCTTATAGTCTCGCGTGACATTCCCGTCTGTTCTGATACTGATCGTAAGGAGCTCGTGGGCTCTGCAGCAAATGTTCCCAAAACTTCAATTTGAGCTGCTTCATTTAGTACTCTGGGGTTATTTCTTTTTTTATTTGTCACTGAACCAGTTTCGTAAAACTTATTCACCAAATCAAGAACATACCGGTGACTTACATTACAATTTCGATGTCTTTCGTTAAAAAGACATGCCGCCCTTCGTGCGCACCTTCCAACTCCTCCATAAATTACAATCATTTCAATTCTGTCTTGAAGAATGTAAAGCATTTTTACACTTTTATACACTTATTAAAGTAATTCCTAAACAGCCCAACAGGTACAACGGTATTCACAATACTACCACATAGTTCAAATTTGCTAACCAATTTTTACAGCAGAAGTAGCAAAAAAGGAAGGCTATCTGTACAATTTCTGCGATGACACTTAAAAATTCAGCATTTAATAAACACAACTTTACTACCATCTACGTTTTACTATTAGACTACTTTTTTATGTAAAGTGTTTGGAGCTAATGGCTAATGTTACCCCTAATAAAGGGTTGGAACGGTACCACCTAATATTCTAACCAGTTCTGGCCAAACCATGCATCTCAGTATAGGCGTTCTAATAATTACTTCTGTTAGTTTAGAACGCAATTTTTCGGAAAATGCTCATCAAAAAATAATAAGTCAGGGTACCATTGGAACAAGAATTGAACGCCCATCAAAATGATGTGCCACTTGACCCCCCTTCCCATTTAAAATTCTAAGGGTAACATCTACCCCTCCTAGGGGGTTGAACCACGAGGGCTACAAATAGTCCTTGGAAGTGTCCCCCTTGACAATAAAATTGACCTGTTTTTTCGATTACTCATATTGTTTACTGGAAGGAAGATATTAAGGGTGGGAAGTTTTCAAATTGACACCCTGTATATTTTAATATACTATTTGCGTTTTCACAAAACAGCACAATATTATGCAACATTAGCTACTGTTTCCGGTTTTGAAAATAGTCTATTATGAGCAAGGGGTAATTTCAACGACCCCTAGCAGCAAAACTGTAAATTCTATGGGGTTGGCACAATGATAACATTAGTTGAGAATAACATGGACTACATCATACCAAACATTTTGAAAAATCCACCGAAACCCAAATTCCATAAGAATATTGCAAGTTTCTTTATACAGTGTTACCCATTTAAAATGGAACCACCCCTGACGAAATTCTCAATCAATCCCAAAAAAAAAAAACAAAATTCTAATATCAAACAAATACGAAGGCGTAGAAGGGCCACGAGCAATTTTTTTTGAATCCCGACTTTAATCTCGGACCCCCGACTTTAATCTCGGGGGTCCGACTTTAATCTCGGACCACCGACTTTAATCTCGGACCCCCGACTTTAATCTCGGGAGTCCGTCTTTAATCTCGGACCCCCGACTTCAATCTCGGATCCCCGACTTTAATCTCGGGTGTCCGACTTTAATCTCGGACCCCCGACTTTATTCTCGGACCCCCGACTTTAATCTCGGGGGTCCGACTTTAATCTCGGACCCCCGACTTTAATCTCGGTGGTCCGACTTTAATCTCGGGGGTTCGACTTTAATCTCTGACCCCCAACTTTAATCTCGGGGGTCCGACTTTAATCTCGGACCCCCGACTTTAATCTCGGGGGTTCCACTTTAATCTCGGCCCCCCAACTTTAATCTCGGGGGTCCGACTTTAATCTCGGACCCCCGACTTTAATCTCGGGGGTCCGACTTTAATCTCGGACCACCGACTTTAATCTCGGACCCCCGACTTTAATCTCGGGGGTCCGTCTTTAATCTCGGACCCCCGACTTCAATCTCGGATCCCCGGCTTTAATCTCGGGGGTCCGACTTTAATCTCGGACCCCCGACTTTATTCTCGGACCCCCGACTTTAATCCATGGGGTCCGACTTTAATCTCGGATCCCCGACTTTAATCTCGGTGGTCCGACTTTAATCTCGGGGGTTCGACTTTAATCTCTGACCCCCAACTTATTTCTCGGGGGTCCGACTTTAATCTCGGACCCCCGACTTTAATCTCGGGGGTTCGACTTTAATCTCGGGGGTTCGACTTTAATCTCTGACCCCCAACTTTAATCTCGGGGGTCCGACTTTAATCTCGGACCCCCGACTTTAATCTCGGGGGTTCCACTTTAATCTCGGCCCCCCAACTTTAATCTCGGGGGTCCGACTTTAATCTCGGACCCCCGACTTTAATCTCGGGAGTCCGACTTTAATCTCGGACCACCGACTTTAATCTCGGACCCCCGACTTTAATCTCGGGGGTCCGTCTTTAATCTCGGACCCCCGACTTCAATCTCGGATCCCCGGCTTTAATCTCGGGGGTCCGACTTTAATCTTGGACCCCCGACTTTATTCTCGGACCCCCGACTTTAATCCATGGGGTCCGACTTTAATCTCGGATCCCCGACTTTAATCTCGGTGGTCCGACTTTAATCTCGGGGGTTCGACTTTAATCTCTGACCCCCAACTTATTTCTCGGGGGTCCGACTTTAATCTCGGACCCCCGACTTTAATCTCGGGGGTTCGACTTTAATCTCGGCCCCCCAACTTTAATCTCGGGGGTCCGACTTTAATCTCGGACCCCCGACTTTAATCTCGGGGGTCCGACTTTAATCTCGGACCACCGACTTTAATCTCGGACCCCCGACTTTAATCTCGGGGGTCCGTCTTTAATCTCGGACCCCCGACTTCAATCTCGGATCCCCGGCTTTAATCTCGGGGGTCCGACTTTAATCTCGGACCCCCGACTTTAATCCCGGGGGTCCGACTTTAATCTCGGACCCCCGACTTTAATCTCGGGATTCGACTCATTGCTCTCAGATTCTAGAATTTGTACCAAGGAATCTCTTCATAAAGCTATAGACACAAAATGCAAAGTTTTTTCTCGTTCACTATGGGTTGAATGAATAAGGTATCTTGATTTCATTGAAAAAATTAACAGAATGTTCATAAAATCAGTTGTAGAATCAGCTGCGACTGAAAGACATTTATCAGTCGCTATTTTCCATCGTTCAAGTTAACCTCTTGGAAGGTTTTCATGTTGAAATGGGAAACATTCTCAATTGAAAATTGAAACAAACATGACTCCTCTGGAAAGAACTTTAGATAAAAATCAAGCTATTTTTGTGTTTACTGTCTAACAAAAACAACTACTTCCCTAGCTAAAGCCACGATGAACATTGAACTACATCTGATAGATATTGTATTATAATAATAACAGCTGCCCTCTACCCGCACAGGCTATGCCTTTGAGTACACACTCTTCGAGTGTTTATCAGGAAGTATTATTATTATTACTTGAGAGAATACATTTTATTTAAACACATTTTTTTTATATCTAACAGAAAACAACTACTTCTCTAGCTAAGGCCACGCTGGACATTGAACTACATCTGATAGATATTGCGAAACGAACCTATCTTGCAAATTTTCACTTACATGATATCAAATGAAAAACCTATCTGGAAGTGTAAATGAAATAACAACTCCCAAACGTTCAACTGAGCGACAAAAAAATCAATGGATTTAGAAATTAATAACAATTCTCGATGTAACAATACAGGTTACATTGAGGGGTCCACATTTTACAGTACTAGTAAAATTTTGATGGAATATATTAATAATTCAAGCACTAGATTCAAACTTCATAATTAGGAAGTATTTTGTAAGGATAATTGCTCAGTTGGGATTCAGATATTCTTGTAGGGAAACATTTCATAATATGAAAATATCAACATGTATACCGTAACAAAAACGAACTGGCTGCCAATAAACCACAAGATAATTATTCGACCCGTGATGCCCACTTACGCCTTCCCAGTCAACATCGCTCTGCACTCTATCAAAAGAGTTTTGAATATCAGGAATGCAGACTGTATATCAATCTTCCCAAGAATATAAAAAGAACCTCAAAAATATAGAAATAATGGAAATTGTAACGCATCCGCACTCAGTACAAGACAAAATTCCAATCGAACATGGATAGCGTAATCGGAAGTTCAAATCGAATCGTTTCTTTGCTTAAATCCCACAATAGTTCAAATTTTAATCATTGTTATACGTTTTTAATTCTCTGGGATCCCACGCCTATTTTAAAAAATGATTAATAACAGGCTGAATCTTCCTGAGTAGCTTCATTTTGCCAAGACGCCCAACTTTTTCCTCTACGAAAATTCTCGATAGTGGTAGCTAATGAAATGCGCAGGCGTCAATCATGTCGATTTGGTTAGTGCAAAAAAGTCATTAATAACAGTTAGTTTTTCAGTTGAACTAAGATTTTTTCTTTCAAGTTATATATTATGATCTTTAAACAATATCTATCAGATGTAGTTTAAAGTCTAGCGTGGCTTTTGCCGGAGAAGTAGGTAGTATTCAAAAGTTTACTTCTATAGCGTTTCATACATTCATTATTTGCTTCATTTCTGAACCATTTCACCACATGTAAACTCATTATTGAAGGGCCCTGAAGATGAAATGATCAATTCGAAACGTCGCATCGGTCAGAAAATATTAGTCCCAACAAACTATCTGAACACATCAATGTAACTATTATCTTCCAGACTGAGATCCGGAGCCAAATATATACAGGGTGATTTACAAGGAGAACAATAAACTCCGTGTGCTGATTCTTTATATAAACATAATATGATATTTGTTGTTGTTTGTTCGAAATTTGTTATTTCCGTCAACTGGCTGCATTCTTACGAGCAACCCTCATAAGTCTCCGGGAAACTTGTGTGAGCTAGGAGAGACCAGGCCCTTAACTTTCAACGTGTGATGCCCTTATGGTTGACAAGCGAACGTTCGACCATCACTACCATCATGAACAGATGGTTTGATTCGTTTTTCGACTGAAATCCCGAGAAAAGTCGGGGGTCCAACTTTAATCTTGGACCTCCGAATTTAATCTCGGACCCCCGACTTTAATCTCGGACCCCCGACTTTAATCTCGGACTCCCGGCTTTAATCTCGGACCCCCGACTTTAATCTCGGACCCCCGACTTTAATCTCGGACTCCCGGCTTTAATCTCGGACCCCCGACTTTAATCTCGGACCCCCGACTTTAATCTCGGACCCCCGACTTTAATGTCGGGGGTCCGACTTTAATCTCGGACCCCCGACTTTAATGTCGGGGGTCCGACTTTAATCTCGGACCCCCGACTTTAATCTCGGGGGTCCGACTTTGATCTCGGATCCCCGAGATTGAAGTCGGGGGTCCGAGATTAAAGTCGGACCCCCGAGATTAAAGTCGAGGGTCCGAGATTAAAGTCGGACCCCCGAGATTAAAGTCGGGGGTCCGAGATTAAAGTCGGACCCCCGGGATTCAAAAAAAAAAAATTGTTCGTGGCCCCTCTACGCCTTCATAAACAAACTTCATCTTTACGCAAATTTTCATAACTTTAGTTTCGTTTCCAAGGCACTCTATGGGTTTTTTCTTCGTCAACAAAGGCAAAAGTTCATAAGGCAATCTTTGTTTTGGATTTGGAGTCGTTATAAATAAAAACCATCAAAATTTCATGAAAAAATATTGGTTAGCAACGAAGTTATAACAACTTTAATCTTGGAAACAAAGTATTTGATTATACAGTGCGATTTTTCTTAGCACCCCCTTCTAACTTAGGAACGGATTGACTTATAGACATGATTCAAAATTCGTTTTGATTGGTATTACCATGGACCTATAATATCGTATAAATACAGATGGACTCAGTCAGCATTGCCATACCTACGACACGGAGTGATTTGAAGTCGCTCTGCTTTTAGGCGCGCGGGCTGCGGGGAAGAGAGAAGGTAGCGATAGACTGTGACCTTCCCACAACAGACAGGAGCGCACACTATTGCTGAAAATAGGGTTCAATCACAAGAAAAAAATGCTGAATTTGAAATAATGCTGAAAATATCGTTAGAATATACATCCGATGGGACTTCGTGAGATAGAAAAACTCATTTGACATACCTGATTCATTGACTCGGATAATATCGATCCTTAGAAAATTAGGTTCACAAATTTAAAAAAAAAAAATTAAACTTTTAAGACTTTCGTTTTCAATTAATGGAAAGCTGGAGACAGTCGACGGAAAAAAAAGAATAAAAAATGTATTTACTAAAAAATGGTAATTTAGATATTCAATAAATACATGTTCTTACACATATTAAAATAAATGAATATTGTGAAAAATAAATATTCCAAAGAAATTTTCAGCACATATTATTCAAATTCAGAAATACGAAATTTTAATGTATTTACGACAATATGCAAACAAGATTCACAATATGGATAATCAAACTAACATTTTTTTCTAGAAGATATCAAAAAACAAGTACGTACAGAGTTTCACAAAAACAACAATAAAATAAAAATGAAGAATTTGTTTTCTATTCTGAAATGATTTGCTAATTTCTTGAGTTCCCTCTTCGAGCAATGATAACCGCCTGTTATACTCAATCAGAGTCCTTATTCAATTATGTCTCCAAAATTCACTAAACTGTCCCTCAGCTCATTCAAAGTAACTTTGGGCTGCTGCAGGGCTCTAATTCATCTCCCAAGAATATCATATATATGTTCGATGGGGTTCGTATCAGGACTTCTCGCGGGCAAGATCGCCCGGAAATACTGGCGGGCCGTGTGGTCTCGTATGGTCGTGCAATCATATGAATTCTTCACCAATGAATGGAGCAAAAGAACTGACAAAATGGGGTTCAGGAATTTCGGATAAATACTGTTGTCAAATTCGCTTCATAAATGACTACCAGTTTCATACGTGCCTCCAAATTCACACAACTCCAAATCATTACCGGTCCTCCGCCAAAAGTAATGATTTAGAGAGTGTTACATTGATTGTAGCGTTCTCCTAAACGTCTGTAGACCCGCATTCGTATGTTATTGGTCATGGAACAGAATATTGAATCATCAAAGAAGAGCACTCGACATCATTCAGCTTCCCGCCAATGAGGGTGTTTACGAACAACATCAAGCCGTGATCTGCAGTGTTCTGCAGTCAATGAAGGCCTTGTTGCTGCCCTGCATGGCATCAAGTTGTGTTCCCTTAAACTTTGCTTGAAGATATCTTTACTAGATTAGATTAGCTTATATTCGCTTTTGGCTTCCGCGCTAAAAGCCTTTACACTGCCACCATTTCAGATATATTGTGTGTGCCTTTCGAAATAGTTTAGAGCCCTTGCAGTCAAAGTACGTGTACTGATGTAAAGCAGCATTTGATAATTCTCATCATTATTATTATTATCACATTGATATTATGGAACTCTAGTATTGTCGTCAGTTCTTGATGTGTGTGCTAAATTTAAGATTATTCAGAGGATTGGAAGTGGGTGGAAATTGAGTTTAGAATTACTCATTATTATTATTATCAAGAAAAAATTAATATAATAAAATTCTTATATTATCGTCGGTCCTTGGTGAGTATGCCAAATTTAAAAATTTTCGGATGATTAGAAGTGGGTGGATATTGAATAAAAAATTCATGTCATTATCATTATCATTAAACTTTTATACTCAAGTCCTTGTATTGCCATCGGTTTATGTGTGCCCAATTTCAGATCATACGGACGATTGAAATCAAATTCGAAAATTCTCATTATTATTATTATTATTAGGAGCGTTATTATCATAAAATTCTTGTATTGTCATTGTTTCTGGAAATTTTTGAAAATTTTTAGATATTTCGGAGAATTAATAATATCATTATTTTTATTTCATTAATTCTTGTATTATCGTCGGTCCCTGGTATGTGGCCAAATTTCAGATTATGATAATTGGAAGTGGGTGAAAATAGAATTTAAAAATTCACATCATTATATTATTATTATTAGTGGAATCGAGTTTCTTCAGGAAAATCGCCTGTATGGAGGAACTTAGAAACTAAAACGTTATCTGAATAAATTATTTTATCCAAATCTTTAAAGCTGTTTCCGAGATAGCCAAAATAAATATATCAATATACAAGAATTGCTTTTAAAGATATTAGATAGATTAGATATATTTGATACTGCTACCAATTAATACTACTCACTTTTTCTTTCGAAAAATCACGGGATTCTGTCCAGTTTCTCAAACCAGAAAATATGAAATTGACCTAAATAATATTATCTGTCAGATCGTCCTGAAGTGGATGAAAACTGAGTTGCGAAATTTGAGTTAACAATTTTTACTATTATCAATTTGTCCTCACCTCTTCAGTGGGGGACTTGAGTTATCAACAATTTCTTCAGAATCTGTACCTGGGTCTGTTTCAGTGGAACCAGTTGACGATTTTTTCCTGCTGAAATCGTTCAATCTGAAAATATGTAATACATTGTTTTTTTTTATACAAATCTCTCTTATTATTTGAAATAACTCAGAAAATAACAATTCTGACGGCTGGTAATAATGGTAATGTGAGCGATCTGTGGTGGAAGCGATTTGTAATATAAATCTGACTACGCCACTGGAGTTGAGAATTATATTCCCTTGAAATAATTTATTCAAGTGTAGGTTCGGAAATAACAGAAAATTAAAAATTAATTTTCAAGTTATGCAGTAGTATATAGCCTATAGCCTATATATAAAATTTCAATGGTGTTTTATTTTGTACTAACAGTGTTGCCAGAATTTAAATATGTCTATAATCTAAATAAAAATTATAATCAAATACTTTGTTTCCAAAATAAAAGTTGTTGTAACTTAGTTGTTAATCAATATTTTTTATGAAATTTGAATGGTTTTTCTCTATAATGACTACAAATCCAGTGGTGTAGTCAAACTTGATAACAAAAATTGCCTAATAAACTTTTGCCGTTTTTGACAAAAAAAAACCATAGGGTGCCTTGGAAATGAAACTAAAGTTATGAAAACGTGTGTCAAGGAACAATTTTTTATGTTTTGTATTAGAAAAAAAATCTAGATTGATTGCAAATGCGTGTTCAACAGGGTTATTCTACATTGTATGTAGGAAGAAAAGTATTTTTTGTCTATACTTATTGTAATTATATTATTACTGCTGCGTCTATAATTTATATTGATAGTTCTTCATTCCTTTCCGATTGAATAAACTGAGATTTCAAAATAGAAAAATGGATATTTTTCAGCTTCACTGCACTATTGCGGTGAAGTACCCCTTTACCAAACTAGTGCAATGAAGGATCTCATTCTGAAACTCACATCAGTATCGTAATGTTTTACATTACATATTGGTGGTAGGTAAATTGTTCAAAGATATTATTCACCTACCCACCATGTAATTGATTTCAACTGTGGTAAATAATAGTTATTTATGTAATAAAGGGCGTAAAGTAGGCGTTTATGGCCTGCGGCGTGGATGATGGCCCGATGGCGTTAGCCGAGGGCCATCACACGCCGAAGGCCTTAAACGCATTTTACGCACGTGATACATACAAAATTTTATGCACTAGCGGTTTTATAGCGCGAATCACAAATACTGACTTGAATTGCAATGGTCTACACGTTTAATACGTTATGCATACAATAATTAAGGGTAACATAATATGAGGAATGTGAAACTATAGTAGCTGAGTGCTATATTGGAGAATCTATTTCAAATAAATAGATCATCACCGAAAAAATTGCCAACGATCATGAACAAATGTTAGAAAGAGTATTGCTCTATTGAACTGAAATGATTCTAATTCGTGTTAGGAATTGCATGAAATGATGTGTGAGTATAGACATTTGAGAATGTTGTCTACTTTACGGCCCGCCGGGCCATAATGCGCCCACGGGCGGTAAAGTGCCACTTTACGCCCGGCGAACCGGTCGGTAAAGTGTACTTTACCGCCCGCTAGTGCATAAACGCATTTTACGCACGTGATACATACAAAATTTTATGCACTAGCGGTTTTATAGCGCGAATCACAAATACTGACTTGAATTGCAATGGTCTACACGTTTCATACGTTATACATACAATAATTAAGGGTAACATAATATGAGGAATGTGAAACTATAGTAGCTGAGTGCTTTATTGGAGAATCTATTTCAAATAAATAGATCATCACCGAAAAAATTGCCAACGATTATGAACAAATGTTAGGAAGAGTATTGCTCTACTGAACTGAAATGATTCTAATTCGTGTTAGGAATTGCATGAAATGATGTGTGAGTATAGACAATTTGAGAATTTTGTCTACTTTACGGCCCGCCGGGCTATAATGCGCCCACGGGCGGTAAAGTGCCACTTTACGCCCGGCGAACTGGGCGGTAAAGTGTACTTTACCGCCCGCTAGTGCCTAAACGCATTTACGCACGTGATACATACAAAATTGTATGCACTTGCGGTTTTATAGCGCGAATCACAAATACTGACTTGAATTGCAATGGTCTACACGTTTCATACGTTATGCATACAATAATTAAGGGTAACATAATATGAGGAATGTGATCTATTTCAAATAAATAGATCATCACCGAAAAAATTGCCAACGATTATGAACAAATGTTAGAAAGAGTATTGAACTGAAATGATTCTAATTCGTGTTAGGAATTGCATGAAATGATGTGTGAGTATAGACAATTTGAGAATTTTGTCTACTTTACGGCTCGCCGGGCCATAATGCGCCCACGGGCGGTAAAGTGCCACTTTACGCTTGCTGAACCGGGCGGTAAAGTGTACTTTACCGCTCGCCAGTGCATAAATAAATAAAATGGTAAAATAAAGTCAGCGTCAGCAATGATTTGAGATTTCCCATCTGAAGCAACCGAAACTTTCCTGCCAAGTTTATCGAAGAGCCTCCATCCGTGAAGCGGAGAGAACATGCAATAAAACTGTCGCAGGATGAACAAATATACTGAGAATCTTCGTGTCGCGAAAGACATTAGGTAATGCGATTCGTCGATATAACCCTTCTCGCTGAATGGTGGGTAATTAGAGCAAGGTTGCCAGTGTCGTGATTTTGATTATGGAATGATGTATGTATCTATACCCATGATTTCCATTGGTTTATCAACACGGATCTAAGGTAGGATTCATGGGTTGATGTTTATATATATATATATATATATATATATATATATATATATATATATATATATATATATATATATATATATAGAAGTACCTATTCTATAAACGATGTGGGCTATCGCTATAGTCCGTAAATTAATTGCAAGGAGTGATGAATCCCCATTTAGTATGCAAAATCCATACAAGGAGGCTCGTGCAAATTTTGATTCAGAACGTTTATAAAAACAACAAACAACTTTTTTCTCGATTCGATAGGTAGTGACACCCTGTACAAAATCTATTTGTCGGATTAGGCCATATAGACCGTTAGATAACGACAGATTTTGCTGACTCATTTTCTCTCTTCTGGGATTTTAACCACTGGAAATTATGTCAGTGTTGAGCCCAAAAATTGAAAATTTAGCGATCGGACGTGTGCAGGCATATAGAAAATTCATTTTCCTTTTCAGAAAAAAATTGTTTTTTTTTATTTTTTCGTTTATGGAATTTTAACACATGAATAGGTATAACAATCTAATAGTGAAGAACCAAAGCCATAAGATTTGCACGTGCTTAAAGAGTTGAAATAGGGGCGCAAACTTGTAAAAAAATAGTTGGTTACTGATGCATTTTCTCGCTTATGGCAATCAACAGAATGAAATTTAATATCGTTAGGAACCCGAAAATTTTTCCCATAAACCGGTCAGCTGTTGAAGTAAATTTTTTTCGTTTTCCGGCAAACTTTCTCGTGAACGAAATAATGTACAATATAAATTTATTAATGTAAAAGTCTGTCATATAAAATGCCATAAGTCTAGTTCGTGCTTATCATACTACATGAAACTGGAAAACAGGAAATTTTGTTAATTTTCTCGTTTATGGGAATTTGCATGTAGGAAGAAAAACTGATTTCAAGACTAGAAAAAAAAGCCATAAGTCGGAAACATGATTACGATGTTTTATACAGTGAGGTCCTGAAGTAACGGATACATTAATTTTCTACGTTAATATTTTTTTAAGAAAAACGTCGAGTTATGTTTTCGAAAATACACTCTGTGACATAAAAAAATCACCCCTCCTGCAACCCCTTCAAGGTGACAGTCATTCACCCAATTTTTTTAATGGAGCAGGGGCTCAGTTGAAAACCCTTGAGATTCACCAATCCATTGAAGAACAGAATTTTATGGGGTTTCAAATATTTTCAGAAATTCCAAGGAACCTATGTTATGGGTAGTTTTTAGAGAAACCGAGAATGATAATCTAGAAGATCAGCCCATCTTAGGTCACAACGGTACTTGGAAGTCCAGTGCTACGACATGAGAGACTTGTGCACACATATCCAGTGTGGTATGGTTCCTAGGATACGCAGGAACCAACAAAATATTACATTTCCTTCTCTTCACCATTTTTATTGTACCAAAGACACTGCAAATCGATTTCAACCTATGGCCAGAACTGCTTCTAATCTGGAAATGAGTTCGATTTTTCACTTCTAAAAGACGAACTAGGCCTGGAGGGCAGGCCACTATGAAAAAAACGCGCCGGAAGCTCTGCCTCTAAGGTGGTGGGGAAAAGAACTAGTGTTTATTATATTTCTGCGCACACTGGCTTGCTGTGTTTAGTTTTTTGTGAACTTTAATTCGCCACATCGTGTCACATAGTCACAATAAACAGATAATAGGCATAATCACATTATTTCAAAAATCTGATGTTCCGTATTCAAATTCGAATGATCATCCGATTATGACACAGCCAGTAGGCGTGGGGGAATTACGCAGTCAAGATTTTTAATTTATAGGGGTTGAGGCAAAATTGCTTGAATTATCTTTACAACCCCTATCAGTTTGTCACAATAATACTATTTTTTTCCACTCTATAAAAAATTATTTAAAAAGTAAATTATTTGGTTCCAATATTACCATCATACTTCCGACTTTTTTATGGCTTGAGAATGAAGTTTGCAATGCATATGCCAAATCCCATGGAGAAAGAAATGAGCAGTTTTATCTTTATTAATTTATCGCAGCAGAATTTTCAAATAATTGTATTTATTTAGGCAGTGTGACCCATTTAAAATGGAAGCACTCATATCAAACTTTAATTTTTCAACCGATTGGAATGATTTTTTTTCAAAAGGTAGACATTCAAAAAGTGTATCAGGACACCAAATTTAATGAGTAATTCTTCATTTTCTGGGCCAACTGTTCTCATTTTTCAAGGTTAAAAATCTAAAATTATTTTTTTAGAAAAAATCACACCAACCCACTGGATTCGCGACATTTTTAAATAGTTGTTGAAAGTTTGTTGAAACTCGTCCATCAATAGAAAGTAATAAAAATTTAAAAAATGAAATTTAAAAAATATGCCGGTTAATCAACCCACCAATTCAATTTCAGAACTCTTATCAAAATTTGGAATACACCAAGAAGTCTCGAAATATCACTGGTCAGAATTTCATCAACATCTATTCATTTATAAGAAAATTACAGGCTAACAAAAATTGAAAAATATGTTGATGGAATTTCTTGAAAATATCATATTATTTAATAATTTTTCATTATTATGTATCAATAGATTTTGATGAAATTCTGATCAGTGATATTTTGAGACTCCCTGAATCCAGTGGTGTATTCTGAATTTTGGATAAGAGTAGAAATTGAAATGGTGGGTTGATTAACCGGCATATTTTTTAAATTTAATTCTCCCATAACTTTTTTATTGATGGATCAATTCCAACAAAATTCCAAAATTAACCATTTGAACATATCACAATTCCAGTGGTGTAGTCTGATTTCTTCTCAAAAAATTGCAATAAACTTTTCAGTTTTTTACCTCGAAAAAAAAAAGAATAGTTGGCCCTGAAAATGAAGATTTATTCATGAAATGGGACACCATTGGACTTTTTGATTAACTACCTAATGAAAAAAAAAGCATTCCAATCGGTTGAAAAAAGTATGATTTATAAGGGTGCTTCCATTTTAAATGGGCCACACTGTATAAAACATCGATAAAATGTTTCCGATTTATGGCTTTTTTTTTCTTTTTTCTTCTCACTTGCTAATTCCCATCAACGAGAAAATGAAAAAATTTCCACAAATTTTCCTACAACTTTACAACTTATGGCTTTTCTTGAGGTACATGCAAAGCTTATGGGAATTTTATTATGATGTTTATCCATCAACAGAATCATATGGTTCAAATGCCATAAACGAGAAAGTTTGCCGGAAAACGAAAAAAATGTTCACGAAATTTTCCGTCCGGAAAATATACTTCAACAGCTGACCGGCTTATGGGAATTTTTTTTCGGGTTCCTAACGATATTAAATTTCATTCTGTTGATTGCCATAAGCGAGAAAATGCATCAGCTACCAACTATTTTTTCACAAGATCGCGCCCCTATTTCAACCCTATAAGCACGTGCAAACCTTATGGTGTTGGTTTTTCACTATTAAATTGTTATACCTATTCATGTGTTAAAATGCCATAAACGAGAAAATGAAAAAAAAAAACAATTTTTTTCTGCAAAAGGAAAATGAATTTTCTATATGCCTAGCACACGTCCGATCGCTGAATTTTAATTTTTTGGGCTCAACACTGACATAATTTTCAGTGGTTAAATTCCCAGAAGGGAGAAAATGAGTCAGCAAAATCTGTCGTTATCTGACGGTCTAATAGTAAGGCCACTGTTAAGGGATTCAAAATTCTGACCAGCCACTTTTCAGAGTTGCAGTTTTGGGGTTCAATTTGTTACTTGTCAATTTTCCACAAACGGTAATAACATGGTCAGTGGATTTTCTCCAATTGTCCAATAACTGAACATCTTTCATTTTGAAGGGCGTTATTTTCTGGGCTACATTCTTTTCATTTGAGCTCATATTAGTTCTATGGTATTCAGTTCGCAGTGATACGGGGGAAGTCGAATTGCTGATATTCCACGTGAAGCGGCTAGTTGGTCAACCTTGTACTTTTTATACTTGCTTTTGTGGATTTGAGCGATACTATAATAGTTATTTATGTACCAAGGACGAAAAACTGTCTGTTATAGTCGAGCCTGCAAATTGATAGCCGAGGCGCAGCCGAGGATAGCAAGCAGGCGAGACAGTAGACAGTTTTTCGCCGAGGTGCATATTACATTTTTTCGTCGACCTCTACATACCTTTATGAAAGTAAGTACTCGCATGTTTGCTGGCCTCAGCTACGTCCAACTCTTCGAACTGCAGACTCGATCATAATTTTAATGAATATAATCAAAATATATTTGAAGTGTAACAACTCTCTATTTCAACTATACTACAAAATTAAATCAATCTCGAAGATGAATATTGAACGTACAGTTTGTGCAATTATTGATATTAATTCCTGCTGTCGAAGAAGATGCAAGAGACAAGTTTTGATTTTGGGTACTTGTTGATGCAACTTCAGATGCAGGTGCTCCAACAGCACAATTTCCAAAACTTCTCTCTTGAAGTGCTTTACCTGAAATCTAGCGGATTTCGTAAATAATTAATTTGACAACAGCAAATGACAGTTATTGTCACAGGCGCCTATGTATTAATTAAAACGTGGATTTACGAAAATGACTCAATCGCCGCTCTCGTACCGTGCCGTATCATAGTGACCACAGCGGACGAAAAGAGTTTGCGGACGAAAAGTGTTTGCGGACGAAAAGTACTTGCCTTCAAAAATAGTCGATTTTTCGTCCGGAAATTAGTACGTAAAATGTCATTTTTTGCAGAGGTCGACGAAAAAGTTATTTTTTAGTGAATCAATGGGAAAAACAATGTTTTTTGAGCTGTGCCACTCCAATAGTTTGCCTTCTGTCTAAGTGATTGTGGGTAAATGTTCTCGTACTCTATAGAATGGTAACTCGCGTTGTCCATAACAATAGTAGATCCATGGGGAATAAAATCAATCATTTGTTCGAAGCATTCTCTAAAAGCTCCACCATTCTTATCTTCGTGATAGTCATCGGTACGTTTCGATACATAAGTTAAACATTCTCTTTCCACAAACTTTTCTGAACTATGTATATGAACGATAATTATTCTTTTACCCTCGCCTGATGTTAGAATCAAACCCGTTGACAATTCTACGATGAAGGCTTGCCTTCTGCTCTTGATATTGTTTTTCTGCCAATACTGACATGCAGGATAACCTTCGTTTATCCACGTTTCGTCCAGATAATAATATTTGTTTCGGGATTGTTTAATATTGCGTAAATAGTCTCTTCTCGACATCGCAATATCTGGTTTATCTAACAGTAGAGATTGTCTCTTATATTTCGTATAGATCCGGATCAGCTTGATAGGCCAATCAACAGGGCTATCAACCTCATCTTGAAATTCAATTGTAGAATACAGTGTGCACATCACTTCTGAAAAAAATTATCACCTCCAGGGGGGTGGAACCCCCCAAATAAACGCGTTGAAATTAATTTTTGAGGTAATTTCGAAATATCTCATAAAATATAATTTAAATCAAATAAATAACTTGATATTCAGAAAGAGCACACATTTTTACAAGAAAACTGTCTCTACCAAATTTTGATAATTCGCACAGTAGTCTTGAAAAAAATTGTTGAATTTATATGCTTTCGCAATGGGGCAGGTGTTGCGCCGGCTCCCGCCAACGTGCATTTTTTCAACCAGCGCCTGAAGTAAAGTTCTATAACTCCTCACATAAATGTTCAATTCGGATAAATCTTACGTCATTTTGAAAATAAAGATCGCAGCTTTGTATTCTGATATTATTTATATTTATACGCTCAGTTTCCAGATGCAAAATTGCAATTGAAAATTTTATAATATTAAAGTTCCCGACTTCGTGAAATAATGCTTGTGATTACTGAAATAATGTCTTCTCACTTGTAGCAAGTAAAATGAACAGTTGAGGAATACTTCATTGTCAAATTGCATAACGTTTAACCGGTCCAAATAATGTTGGTTTTAAATACGAGTGTTTTCAATTCTTCGCATATTTTAGGTTACAAAATCTTGAGAGAGTTTATAAATTCAAATGCTAATAACTCAGAGATAAAAGCAGGTATCAACATGAATGAAAAGCCAGTTTGCAGACAAAACCCCGCTCTTATTGAAAATATTCATACCAATTTGGTTACTTGTACAAATTTTAAATGCAATCCTGTCAATCTTTTAAGTTCCTAAAATAGAGGTTTCTCGGCATTTGATCGCATTATTGTTCTATGGAAAGAAAAATTAAATCAGTCCATGATAGAATATGGGGATTTGAGACCGAGAAAGACAGTGCACCAAAGGAAACTATCCCGAAGTGTATCTGCTTTAAACTCATTGAGATTCTAAAACCTGAAAAATATCGGCTTGGGACCTTGTCAATGCGGCAGCTAGCGCGCCGCTGTATAGTATACAGCGGCGCGGTTCTGTCGGTGCGCAGCGAGCAGCAGTCAACGTCGCTCTATGTAAACGTCAGATAATATAAAAGTTCCTGTGCAGAAAACACTGGATACTGGGATAACATCGATAATCGGAGACGAGGAAACATCTCCTAGTGCTTTGTCACTGTTATTAATTGAAAATGGTGAGTTTATTTTTGAAATATTTGTTTCATGTTCAACTCAGCTCTGTTTCAAAATATCCGGATTGTGAATATGAAGACGATGAGACTGAATATGAAGTAGATAATGAGTTGTATGAGTGAATAAATATATTTTCCTATACATTTCTTGATGGTGATTACTTGTAGATTCATTTCTCCATACTCTTTCTCGATATCATTGAAAAACACTCTCATATTTCGTTACCTCCGGTCCGCGTTTGATTTATACAATAAGTTGATTTTCTCTCGAATTTGCGAATAATTTTCATAACTTCTAAATCTCAATAACGACAGTTCTCAACGATTATTTACCCACATTTATATCTAAGAGTAGTAGTTTGAGAGTTTTTTCAAATATTCTCCCCCTTCCCTCATACACCAATATTTCCGCGATACGGGGGATATGCCCCGAATGCGGGGGCGGGAAAATAATTTGTAATAATTTATACCTATTATTTTTACAAATTTTCGCTCAGTTTCATTACTCAGGACTGACAATTTTACATATTCATAAAAAAAAAACACCAAGAAACACGATTTCAGGAAGGGGTTGATGCCCCGGGAGGGGGTTTAATTGTTGAAAATAATTCGCCCCATTATTAATACCGATTTTCACTCATATTTATTACCCAGAGCTGAAATGTCAAGAAAATTTTGGGGGGGATGCACCCCCCAGGGGGTGATAACTTTATTGCTAATTAATCAACCCTCCGTGACGACCGAATTGCAAAAAAGAAATCGGCGGAGCAATTCAAGTTGAACTTTTATGAGAAAAGTTGCTCTGTTTATTGGCCTATGAGCTGCAGACATAATTTTATCCAGTGTGGGAATTTCACTTTTTACGTAAAACGCATTGACTTTACGCCTTAACCTTTGCTTTAATGATTCGTCTTTTGTGAAAGACCCGGAGATGTTTTTGGTGGTTCAAGAGCTCCAATTTCCTTTTCTCTTACTGATATATGTTGGATTTAGCTATGCACAACACATAAGATGCTGTAAAGAGAAACATCTCAATTGAAAATTGAACCAAAACATGACTCCTTTGGAAATGGAAAAAACCTACGATAAAATGAAATTAGTTTTTTGTAATATCTAACAGAAAACAACTACTTCCCCGGCGAAAGTCACGCTGGACATTGAACTAAATCTGATAGATATTGTGAAAAAAACCTAACTTGAAAGAAAAAATCTGAAAGTGAAAATTTGCAATTTCATTCAGATAGTTGATTATTTATTAAATGTCCAGTTTCCATTGGAGATTCAAAACTATAAATGAGATAGGGGAGAATGTTACTTAGAAGTATCACTCACAGAAAATCGCTCATTTCATTGATGCGTGAATTGCATCTCTTTCTCTAGGCCTCCAATACATTTTAGTCGACAAAAATCTATTTCACTCTTCTAAAATTATCAAGGAGGTCGGAAGAATTGAAAATCATACTCTTCAGAAGCATTTTCACACTGTAATGATGGAATTGTTGGAATATTTTTCTGACATAAAACCTGTCATGATATGAAAAGTTGATTTTATTGAAAATATGAACAGGATATTCATAAAGTCAGTTGTAAAATAATCTGCGACTGAAAGACAAACTTTAGTCGCTATTTTCCATCGTACAACATAACCTCTCTTGGAAGGGACTCATGTTATTTCTCTTTCCAAGAGAGGTTAGGTTAGGTTAGGTAGGACCCCTGGACGTGAAGCGTGTGTACCTGTCTATTCCTTTTGTACAGTCTTCAATTTCAAGCTCTTATTTCTTGTAGTTTTTGTAGGGACATATTTAATTAGAAATACTTCTGTCATCTATACTACCAATACCACACTCTATACTTGTGTCTGGCCGAATGACGAAATGTCAAAGCATAAAAAAAGAGAGGTTATTTTGTACTTTGGAAAATATCGACTAAAGTTTGTCTTTCAGTCGCAGATTATTCCGCGACTGACTTTATGAACATCCTGTTCTCAAACAGATAAAAATTAAAATTTTTCATTTACAGATACTGGTCCCAATTTTGCCCATTTTGATAGCCCTTGTGCAGCATCCATAATAGTTGAATTTTATTTTATACAGTGTATACACTAAAAATGAACTCACTGCACCAAAAGGGTTATAAGTGATAATATTGCAAGCCAGCAGCGATAAAAAAATGGGTGGTTCCATCGCTGCTGGCGTGATGTGTACAGGGTGTCCCAAATTCGAGCCTCATCATTGGGATCTCGGAAACCAGAAGAGATACGAGGTCGGTTAAATGGAGGCAAAGTTGCGCAATTTGGTGCTCATTGAAACGCCGCTCTCATATTTGAAAAAAAAGATTTTTGGAAAAAACCGATTATTCGCGATTTCATTTTTATTTTTTTGCGACTCTATTTGAATAGATATAACAAAACAAATTTCACATTCTCATTGCTACTTTTTTTGTTGTACAAGATGATGTTATCAGATTTTTGAACAGACGTTTCGTATTTGAGCTGCCATCATCAACTTTGGTTTTTTAAATACGGCCCTGGATTTTTTATTATGGATTTTAAAATCTTCTAATGTCCCAAAACAAATGATGTATCGCACTCATTCGAAAAGTTTATATTAATAGCATTTTCCATAAGACCTCATGTGTTAGAGAGAAACAGAGAATAGATTTTTGGTAAGATCTTAGCAGGACATCGTTAAAATAATTTCTTCGAAAAAGAATGATACATCATTGTTTTAAGGACCTTAGAAGCTCCTAAAAATTAATATAAAACAATGTGTGATGTTCAACAATAGGCATGATGTTTTAATTATTCCAAGAAAAGTCAAACAAAAACTATAAAATTGAATACCCAATGAAAGTTAAAGCAAATATTCAAATTGTAATCTACCTGATTGAATGCATTTTCGTGTCATTCCGTGAAGTTTATGGATGGCACGCTGAATGGTCCTTGCAGGGATAGCCCTGATCTCTCTTATTAGGCTTGTCGTAATACTTCAAGATTTTGTGACGTGTTTCGATAAAGATGGTTTTTGAGAAATCTCCAAAGAAAGTAGTCAAGAGGGTTTAGGTCGGGGCTTCTAGCTGGCCAACGTACGGGACCTTGGTTTCCAATCCATTTATTAGGGAATAATTCATTTAATAAATTTTTAACACATCTCCCATTATGAGGTGGTGCACCGTCTTGTTGCCACCATAGTTGACGTAATACTCCCAAAGGTTCTTCCATTAAGGAATCCAATATATTGGTACTTATTAATTCTGCATATCTATCGGAATTTAATTTTCCTTGAATAAAAAACGGGCCAATCATTTTATTGTGCCCCATACCGACCCATACGTTAAATGATTGTCGTCCCTGATGAGGTCTTACTTCCTGATTCTGCCTTGGGTTTTCTGTTGACCAATAGTGTTCGTTATGTCTGTTAAATAGTTCATCTGTTGAAAAACTGCATTCATCTGTCCATATAGTTTTATTTAGGAAGTCATCATTTTCATTAATTTTATTTTGCAACCAGTTAAAAATTCTAATCGTCTCTCAGCATCGCCAGGTCTTAGTGTTTGACTAATGTGAATATTGTAAGGTTTATATCCACGCTTATTTAAAGTTCTCCAAACTCTCATTCGCGGTAATCCTACTTCTTCTGAGAAAACTCTAACTGAAGCTCGAGGATTATTATTGGCCTTAAAAAATAATTTAAAATTATTCATTTTACTTTCTACTTTGTAACAGTTTTCAAACTTACAGTGTTCAAGATAATTTTGTTCCTCTTCTGGATCGATTCGTGTTCCATATTCAACCCTTGGCTTTACAAAACTTCCGTACTGAGCTAAATTATTATCAATATTAGCGAAATAACTATAATGCGGCTGACGTCTTTCTGGATATTCCAAGAAATAGCGCTCACAAGCCGGTTTTGAATTTCGATTCGAAATATAATAAATCCTTATCATGTCTCGTTTTTCTTCGTTAGAAAAAGTCATTTTCGTTTAATAAGCGTTAACGATTAGTGAACGAACAGTGAACTGTCAAAATATTGGATAATTTAAACATTAACAAATGAACTAAGATAGCCAGAATGCACGATGCACAGCCACTTTGATAAAATGCAATTATTTTTGTAAATATAGCACAGAGCCTAGAGATTGAGGGATATTATTTATTAACCACCCACTTTTATGTTAGTTTTTGAGTTTTATGCAGTGCGTTATTGCAAAAAAAGTTGTTTTAACGCTATTAAAAATCTAATTTTTGTCTCTCTCTAACTCATGAGTTCTTATGAAAAATGCTATTAATATAAACTTTTAGAATAAGTGCCATACATCATTTGTTTTGGAACATTGGAAACTTTTAAAATCTATAATAAAAAATCCAGGGCCGTATTTAAAAAAACAAAGTTGATGATGGCAGCTCAAATACGAAACGTATGTTTGAAAATCTGATAACACAATCTTGTAGAACAGAAAAAGTAGCAATGAGAATGTGAAATTTGTTTTGTTATATCTATTCAAATAGAGTCACAAAAAAATAAAAATGAAATCGCGACTAATCGGTTTTTTCCAAAAATCTTCGGAAGTATTCGGAATTTTTCAAATATGAAAGCGGCGTTACAATGAGCACCAAATTGCGCAACACTGCCTCCATTTAACCTACCTCGTATCTCTTCTGGTTTCCGAGATCCCAATGATGAGGCTCGAATTTGGGACACCCTGTACATCACGTAGGATGACTTTTTTTGTGCAGTGACTTCGTTTTCAGTGTATCTATCAATTCTGAAAAGGACCCCGCACACCTTATATGGGAAAATGGCTCCCTGTCAAATTTCTTGAATTTTTGATATGTTGTAGAATTGATTATTCTGATAAAATGTTTCAACGGGCGCAACACGATCCTATGACTAGTTTTCGAGGTACAGGGTGTTGAAAATAAAAAATATTCACTTTCCATCACTCCGTATCTCCCAAGTTATGATTTTGTTCTAATTTATCTTTTGTAGTATTATCATCACATCCTTGTATGTCCAATTCATGAGAAATTCTTTTCAAAATATTTTCGTAGTACAGGGCGATTTCACTTGATAATAATGTTATTTTGAGAATTTCATAATTCTGTTGTTTTATAAAGAGAAAATGCGAAAAGAGGGAGAAGTATTACATAATATTATGAATTAATTTCGTCTATCATCACAGTTCATACAATTTATACAAGGTGATTCACGAATATGGAAAAATAACGAATTTTGGTTTTTGGGACACCTTGTAGGAATAAACCCACCTAAAATGACAAAATTCTCGTGAAGAATGTTAAATGATGTGATTCATCGTATACAGAGTCGAATGATGAAAACTTAGTTGTACTTTAATAAATATAAACCTAGATTTTTTTATCACCCTATAGCTCATAAGAGAGTCCGAAAAAGTAGCGATATTTTTTCATGAAAGAACTTGAAATACTTCATTCATATTGTAGAACATTTTCATCGAAATCCTATGACGGGTTTTCATATACAAGACATTGTCACTTGTTCAACCTTTGATCACCACAGCAGCTCTCCTTACCTCATCGATGGCATCACTATCACTATGTATAGCGAAAGGGAATGCAAGTTTTGCTAAAGAAGCGACTGGTTATCATCAGTGATGTCCTTGCCCATGTTAGCACTTTTTCCAGATGTTTGTTCCAGGTGAGCTCCGACTCTAGGTTTACCCCCAGATCGTTTGCCTCTCCTGACATCTGTAGGCTTTCACCGAAGATTCGAAGAACTCTTTTGGTCTCTAGGTTTCGTTTGTGGTGTAGGTGAATTCGATTGGTGATTTTTTACGAGTGTAGTGGACGACATTACACTTTGTTACATTCAGAGGTAATGAATTGACTTTGCACCATTCATTCAATGTGTTGATGTCGTTTTGAAGACAGCAACAATCACTGAGATATGTAATCTGCCGAAACAGCTTGCAATCATCTGCATACAGGTTGATTTCTGAGTCAAAACCCAGGCAAATGTCATTTAAAACAATTATTAATAATGAGGGACAAAATACTGATCCTTGGGGCATACCACAAGATGACTTTACTTTCACAGAGCTGAACCCTCAAACGCCTTTCGATCAGATAAGTCTCCAGAAAAAGAATGAGGTTGTTGGTCAAGCCAAATGTTAGAAGTTTTCTAAACAAGTTATAAAGAAAATAATGACTCAGTGTACAGTTCTTGTACTTTTCACTGAAGTTATTACCAAGGATGTAAATCACTTGAATCATCAGTAATTATTATATGGTGATAATTCTTCAGGAGGATATGACTATTTATTATAATGGGAACCTGTGATCTAGATCTATTTACACACAATGATCGTGTCCTACCATAAACGTGGGAAAGCGCATCACAAGAAGAACGTAATCCATAAAGTGGCGCTAAATAACCAGCAATAAACCTTTACGAGGACTCTCATCCTTGGACCAATAATATACCGAGAAATTCGATGTTATTACACTTTTTAACCTTTATTGCTACATTTTGCAAGTGTACAAGTAATGGTTCTGCTGCAGATGTCGTCCTGAAGAGCCATTTCCATTTACGTAATTGAAAAGTCATTAGATGCATCGGTAATTGTCAGATTGTAAGACGCTTTAATGAGAAATTCATTCACTTTAATGTCGCGTTGATCAGATCGCTTGCTCGCATGTTTCACAAGACGCTGAGAAGAGTTATATGTTCATTTATTTAGTTCTTAATACTTTATATCGGTTTGGCAGGATACATTACCAATTGAATATTGGTAGATTATTCTAAAATTATTTTGAATAATTTTTCATTTCAGATCTCTTCATATTTGAGAGAAAATTCATATTTTTTAAAATATAATATCACTGGACAGTTCCTAATTTTATCACATTTCGGCATTCAACTTCACCAAACTGCAGATAGACTTTATACAGGGCAATTCATATTCGACCCCCACCAATGGGATCTCCTAAACTACAGGAGATACGTCGAAGCTTAAATTGGGGCAAAGTTGCGTATTCTGGTGCTCAACAAAATACTGTTTTGAAACTTGGAAAATTCCGAGTATTTTCGGAAATATCGGGAAAAACTGAAAATCGGAATTTTTGTTTTTATTTTTTTCTATCGTTATTTGACAGCATAGCTCAAAACCAAAAGTACATTTTCATTGATACTTTTTTTCAGCTACACGTTTTCATGTTCAGATTTACTATCTGACGTTTCGTCTTCTGGCATTCATTATCAACTTTTTCTTCTGTCATTGGCGCCATATTGTTTTTTTATAAAGAAAAATTGTGATTCTTATTCTAATTTCATTGATGTATAATTTGTTATGATTTGCACTTCTGAAACCACAGATATTTAAAAAAACAACTTCATCTGAGATGGTCATGACTCCATCGAAAAATTTTGTTTAATAAACACTAGTTGTCAGAACTCATTAAACATCATAAGTTTGCACAAATACTTCAGTTGAAATGTCCTCATTCTCAAATGAAGAAAAACGAGATATGTTGAAACTTTATTATAAATTTGATAGGAATAGTACGAAAACAGCACAAATTTATTTTGAATTATATCCGGAAAGACAACAGCCGGATAGAACATTATTCGGAAATTTGGACAAACACTTGGCTGAGTACGGTGCGTTTCAAAAACGAAGAATGAAATATGGAAGCAAATAGGAACATAATATTAGACGTAACTTATTAGCCGAGGTAAAATAATTGTTCATTCCATATTCGAAGAAGTATAATTATTTTTGGTACTTTTTTACATAAATGCAGATCTTTCCAAATCAACACATCAAGTCTCGGCAGAAATGGATAGGATGTGCCACAGACGAGCGTTTGGAGGGAATTCAAAAACAGTGGTTTGAAATGTTATAAGATACATATTTCACAAAAATTATATCCAGTTGATCCTGATAGAAGGATGGAATTTTGTAGCTTCCTCTCGAATAGGGTAGACCCTACAAACTTCTTGAAAAACATTATTTAGACCGATGAAAGTACTTTTCCGAACTGTTGTGTTTTTAATAGAAATAATGAGCACATTTGGAGTGAAAATAATCCACGACACTTCAGAGAAGTCAGACCACAAGTTCGGTTTCGTTTGAATGTGTGGGCTGGAATTTATGACGACCGAATACTTGGACCTCATTTCTTCTCTAATACTTTGAACGGGGAAACCTATCTTCGGTTCTCAAGAAACGAATTCGAAGAATATATGGATACGTTTTCCCTTGTTAATTATAACAGCTGCTGGTTTCAGCATGACGGGGCTACTCCACACAATAAAAGAGCAGTTTGCGAATATTTACACCAAAGATTTCCTAATTGGTGGTTGGGAAATTCTGGACCAGTGAGGTGGCCGGCAAGGTCACCTGACCTTACAGTTTTGGATACTTTCTTGTGGGGCACTTTAAAGAACAGAATCTATGGAGAGCAAGAATATGACACAGTAGATGAACTTAGAGACAATATCATCACGCAATTCAGGTCTATCAGAAGAAGGGATATTGTTAGGACTGTTCTTAATTTGAGACGACGAGCTCGGTTATGTATTCAAGAGGAAGGCCATCATTTCGGACACTTGTTGTAATAATTTTTGTGCATTTTTTACAAGCTCATGATTTCATTCTTGTTTTTTGAAACGCACCGTACTCAGCCAAATGTTTGCCCAAAATTCCGAATAATGTTCTATCCGGCTGTTGTCTTTCCGGATATAATTCAAAATAAATTTGTGTTGTTTTCGTACTATTTTTATCAAATTTATAATAAAGTTTCAACATATCTCGTTTTTCTTCATTTGAGAATGAGGACATTTCGACTGAAGTATTTGTGCAAACTTATGATGTTCAATGAGTTCTGACAACGAGTGTTTATTAAACAAAATTTTTCGATGGAGTCATGACCATCTCAGATGAAGTTGTTTTTTTTTAATATCTGTGGTTTCAGAAGTGCAAATCATAACAAATTATACATCATTGAAATCAGAATGAGAATCACAATTTTTCTGTATAAAAAAACAATATGGCGCCCATAACAGAAAAAAAAGTTGATGGTGAATGCCAGAAGACGAAACGTCGGATAGTAAATCTGAACATGAAAACGTGTAGCTGAAAAAAAGTATCAATGAAAATGTACTTTATGTTTTGAGCTATGTTGTCAAATAACGATGGAAAAAAATAAAAACGAAAATTCCGATTTTCAGTTTTTTCCCGATATTTCCGGAAATACTCGGAATTTTCCAAGTTTCAAAACAGTATTTTGTTAAGCACCAGAATACGCAACTTTGCCCCAATTTAAGAGGTAATAAGTGCTATCCACCAGTTGAAGAATAACTTCTGCTTTGACGTGTATGAGCTTAACAGCAAAATAATCAAAGAAAACCCCTTTTTACTGATTGAACCTCTCACTGATTTATTCAATACATGTTTGGTGGACGGTGTTTTTCCTGACGAGCTGAAACTCACCAAAGTTATACCTATTTTCAAAAAGGGCGATAGATAAAACCCTGAGAACTATAGGCCAATATCTATTTTGCCCAACTTTGGTAAGATTTTTGAAATCATACTTAAACAAAGGTTGAACAAATATTTAGAGAAACTATTAAGCAATAATCAATTTGGGTTCCGTCAACATCGATCTACCATTCATTCAATATCAATGGTTGTGAGAGAGATATCTTTGAACAGGGTAAACTAACAGGTGTAACCTAATGTGACCTGAGCAAGGCTTTCGACTTTGTCTCTCACAATATCCTGGTGAACAAGCTCTCACAATATGGAGTACGAGGAGTATCATTAAAATTCATTGAGTCATATCTCCAGAATAGGAGTCAATGTGTTACTATCAATTAAACTACCTCCCAGCTCAAACTGGTTTGAACAGGTGTACCCCAAGGCTCGGTTATGGGGCCACTTCTATTCATAATTTATACCAATGATTTTTTTTGCCATATGTTGCTGATAATAGCTCTCTTATAAGCTCTGAAAACAGTTACGAGTCGCTATTAACTTCGATGAAATCAGCTGAAAACCTTGCCCAGCGATGGTTTAACAGCAACTTATTAAAATTGAATACAGATAAGACAAACCATACCATTTTCTCAACAGATAATGAAGTAACAGTAGGTGACCATGCCAAACTTTTAGGTTTAACTATTGATGACAGTTTGTGCTGGGAACCGCACATCGAAAATACCTGTTCTAAGTTGAGTAAACACAATTTTCTTCTGAGAAAACTGAAATCGTTTGTTGATAAAAATACCTTTTTTTCTGCCTACTTTGCTCTCATTCAATCGTATATCAGCTACGGATTGACCCTTTGGGGAAATTCCTCTCACTCTGTAAAGTGTTTGAAATTCAAAAACAATCCATCAGATCAATCTGTAGTGCGGGTTATAGCGATTCTTGTCGGCAATTATTCTGCCAACTCAGAATTATGCCTTTACCAACTCTGTTCATTTATCAGTCTCTGCTCGAAATTCATGAAGATAAAAAAACTCCTGACTAACTCTAATTACCATGACTACAACACACGCAACGCAAATCTGATCAGGTCTCAAATATTTAAATACAATAATTTCACTGGTCTCAAAGTCATAAACGAGAAAATCGTCCACTGAAATCTGTCACCATCTCCCAGTCTATTATGATGATGATTATGTAGAAGTGATAACAATTTTTCATGTATCAAGTATGTTAGTTCCGAGTGAGAAGTTTAAAATACAGAAGAATAAAAAGACATCAAGTCGGAATTCTATTGGACATCCTTATAGACCGTCAGATAACGACAGATTTTGCTGACTCATTTTCTCTCTTCTGGGATTTTAACCACTGGAAATTATGTCAGTGTTGAGCCCAAAAAATGAAAATTCAGCGATCGGACGTGTGCTAGGCATATAGAAAATTCATTTTCCTTTTGCAGAAAAAAATTGTGTTTTTTTTATTTTCTCGTTTATGGCATTTTAACACATGAATAGGTATAACAATCTAATAGTGAAGAACCAAAGCCATAAGATTTGCACGTGCTTAAAGGGTTGAAATAGGGGCGCGAACTTGTGAAAAAATAGTTGGTTGCTGATGCATTTTCTCGCTTATGGCAATCAACAGAATGAAATTTAATATCGTTAGGAGCCCGAAAAAAATTTCCCATAAACCGGTCAGCTGTTGAAGTATATTTTCCGGACGGAAAATTTTGTGAAAATTTTTGTCGTTTTCCGGCAAAATTTCTCGTGAACGAAATAATATGCAATAAAAATTTATTAATGTAAAAGTCTGTCATATAAAAAGCCATAAGTCTAGTTCGTGTTTATCATACTATATGAAACTGGAAAACTTGCAGAAAAACACAGGAAATTTTGTTCATTTTCTCGTTAATGGGAATTGGCATGTAGGAAGAAAAACTGATTTCAAGACTAGAAAAAAAAGCCATAAGTCGGAAACATGATTACGATGTTTTATACAGTGAGGTCCTGAAGTAACGGATACATTAATTTTCTACGTTATTATATTTAAGAAAAACGTCGAGTTATGTTTTCGAAAAGACACTCTGTGACATAAAAAAATCACCCCTCCTGTACCCCCCTCAAGGTGACAGTCATTCACCCAATTTTTTTAATAGTTGAAAACCCTTGAGGTTCACGAATCCATTGAAGAACAGAATTTTTTGGGGTTTCAAATATTTTCAGAAATTCCAAGGAACCTATGTTATGGGTAGTTTTTAGAGAAACCGAGAATGATAATCTAGAAGATCAGCCCATCTTAGGTCACAACGGTACTTGGAAGTCCAGTGCTAGGACTTGAGAGACTTGTGCACACATATCCAGTGTGATATGGTTCCTAGGATACGCAGGAACCAACAAAATATTACATTTCCTTCTGTTCACCATTTGAATTGTACCGAAGACACTGCAAATCGATTTCAACCCATGGTCCAGAACTGCTTCTAATCTGGAAATGAGTTCAAATTTTCATTTAGACATAGAAGCAATTTATTTTTCTGGAACTTTCACTTCTAAAAGGTGTACTAGGCCTGAAGGACAGGCCACTATGAAAAAAAAACGCGCCGGAAGCTCTACCTCTAAGATGGTGGGGAAACGAACTAGTGTTTATTATATTCCTGCGCACACTGGCTTGCTGTGTTTACTTTTTCGTGAACTTTGATTCGCCACATCGTGTCACATAGTCACAATAAACAGGTAAAGGGCATAATCACATTATTTCAAAAATCTGATGTTCCGTATTCAAATTCGAATGATCATCCGATTATGACACAGCAAGCCAGTAGGCGTAGGGGAATTACGCAGTTAAGATATTTAACTTATAGGGGTTGACGCAAAATTGCTTGAGTTGTCTTTACAATCCCTATCAGTTTGTCACAATAATGCCAATAACAATTTTTTTTCACTCTATAAAAAATTATTTAAAAAAAAATTATTTGGTTCCAATATTACTATCATACTTCCGACTTTTTTTATGGCCTAAGAATGAAGTTTGCAATGCATATGCCAAATCCCATGGAGGAAGAAATGAGGAATTTTATCTTTACTAATTTCTCGCAGCAGGAATTTTCAAATAGTTGTATTTATTTATGCAGTGTGACCCATTTAAAATGGAAGCACTCATATCAAACTTTAATTTTTCAACCGATTGGAATGATTTTTTTTTTTCATAGGTAGACATTCAAAAAGTCCATCAGGACACCAAATTTAATGAGTAATTCTTCATTTTCTGAGCCAACTGTTCTCATTTTTCAAGGTTAAAAATCTAATATTATTTTTTTAGAAGAAATCTCACCAATCCACTGGATTCGCGACATTTTTAAATAATTCTTGTTATAAGTTTGTTGAAATTCGTCCATCAATAAGAAAGTTACAAAAAATAAAAAAATGAAATTTTTAAAATATGCTGGTTAATTAACACACCAATTCAATTTCAGAACTCTTATCAAAATTTGGAATACACCAAGAAGTCTCGAAATATCACTGGTCAGAATTTCATCAACATCTATTCATAAATAAGAAAATTACAGGATAACAAAATTTGAAAAATATGTTGATGGAATTTCATGAAAATATCATTTTATTTAATGACTTTTCATTATTATTTATCAATAGATTTTGATGAAATTCTGATCAGTGATATTTTGAGACTCCTTGAATCCAGTGGTGTATTCTAAATTTTGGATAAGCGTAGAAATTGAAATAGTGGGTTGATTAAACGGCATATTTTTAAATTCAATTCTCCCGTAACTTTTTTATAGATAGACGAATTTCAACAAAATTCCAAAATTAACCATCTGAAAATGTCACAATTCCAGTGGTGTAGTCTGATTTCTTCTCAAAAAACTGCTAATAAATTTTTCAGTTTTTTACCTCGAAAAAAAAAAAGAATAGTTGGCCCTGAAAATGAAGATTTATTCATGAAATTCGGTGTCCCAGTGGACTTTTTGATTATCTACCTAGTGAAAAAAAGCATTCCAATCGGTTGAAAAAAGTATGATTTATAAGGGTGTTTCCATTTCAAATGGGCCACACTGTATAAAACATCGATATCATGTTTCCGACTTATGCCTTTTTTTTTCTGGTCTTGAAATACTATTTTCTTTTCACATGACAAGTCCCATCAACGAGAAAATGAAAAAATTTCCACAAATTTTCCTACAACTTTACAACTTATGGCTTTTCTTGAGGTACATGCAAAGCTTATGGGAATTTTACTATGATGCTTATCCATCAACAGAATCATATGCTTCAAATGCCATAAACGAGAAAGTTTGCCGGAAAACGAAAAAAATTTTCACAAAATTTTCCGTCCGGAAAATATACTTCAACAGCTGACCGGCTAATGGGAATTTTTTTTCGAGTTCCTAACGATATTAAATTTCATTCTGTTGATTGCCATAAGCGAGAAAATGCATCAGCAACCAACTATTTTTTCACAAGATAGCGCCCCTATTTCAACCCTTTAAGCACGTGCAAACCTTATGGCTTTGGTTTTTCACTATTAGATTGTTATACCTATTCTTGTGTTAAAATGCCATAAACGAGAAAATGAAAAAAAAACACAAATTTTTTCTGCAAAAGGAAAATGAATTTTCTATATGCCTAGCACACGTCTGATTGCTGAATTTTCATTTTTGGGCTCAACACTGACATAATTTGCAGTGGTTAAAATCCCAGAAGAGAGAAAATGAGTCAGCAAAATCTGTCGTTATCTGACGGTCTATTATGGATCAAGGATGGACATACAATTTATTTCCAAAGATATCGTAGACATCCATTGGATGTCCAATGTGCTACAATCTGTACATTTATAGAATGTCCATAGGATATCCTCAAGATATCCTTAAGATATCCTTCAGGAATAATCATGAGATAACCTTCAGGGATATTCAAAAGATATCCTTCAGAAATTTCCACAAGAGATCCCTCAGAGATATCCTAATGATATCCTTCGGGGATATTCATCGAAGATGAAACTTAGTAATAGCGATCTGGAGGGAAATGAAATATTGGCATTAAGCAAGGTAAATTTTTCCACCACTTGGTCAAAAATGTGTTATTTTTGGTGACTTAAATGTCGAAAGAGTTGATTTATATACTTGTTGTATTACTAATAAAAAATGGTGTTATATGAGTAAAATATAATTAATTATATTATAAGGTACAAAAAAAATTCTCATGAACTTCAAGATTATTAACAAATGAGATGTATGAACTATAAAATAAAAATTCAAGCAGAATTATCACAAAGGATAATTTCCATTCCATTGTCCACGTGTTTCCTTGATTCTAGAAGATGACAGGTGCCTTTCTCTGGACCTCCTCAGCTGAATTTTGATGGCTTCTTTTTCTTCATTGGCTTTTCTATATTTGATCAAACTACAAGGTCACAAGGCTTCAATTTTTTATATCCTTCACATGCGTTAGGATTGTAATAGGAATATTATAGTAATTATTATAAAACCATTTACCTCTGTCCTTCACAGACGGATTGAATTCGGCAATAACGCAATAATTGCAGAATACACAACTCAACTCTGTGTTTTTCACCAGGTTTAGTAGTCTATTTACTAGGTGTTTCGGATCCATGCCTGTTTCTAGGCTGATCTGTCCAAATATTCAGTTGCGCTTGTTGAGCAGCGCGTCGCATTCGAAGATGATATGAGAGGCTGTTTCCTTCTCGTTACCACAGAGTCTACAGTCCTCGGTTTCTCTATTAAGTCGTTGCTGGTGTCTGAATGCATCGATGATCTGCAAAGGCTATCTTCCGCCAATAAAGTAAAGCTACTTTGGGTCCCTGGTCATACCGGAGTACCTGTAAACGAACCGGCTGATTATTTGGACAGACAAGGTGCGAAAAGCCCAGCGATGGGACCAGAACCTATCATAGAAGTTTCAAGATCATGGTGCGTCTCAACCATGAAGGAAATTCTGGAAGTAAAATTCCAGGATACATGGAAAGATACACCAGGCATGAGGCAATCGAAACTCCACATCGGAGGCCCTTCTACCAGGAGGACCAAGACTCTGCTCACACTGAGCAGAAAGGAAATCAGATTAGTGACAGGGTTCCTGATGGGACACTGCCACCTCAACAGGCACCTCAACATTTTAGGTTTCACGGATGATACCGAATGCAGGTGGTGCTTGGAGGATGAGGAGGCAGCCACTCACATCCTCACGGAATGCCCGGCAGTGGCAGCAATACGGGAAGCACACCTCGGGAGCATCGTACTGAACCCGGAGAGTGTGAGGGTGGTATCCGTCAGAAGGCTGGCCTCTTTCGCTCGCGAGATAGGTTACCTTCAAAACTGAACCATCTCCCAGCAGTAGTGGGTGCATAACGGGCCCGATTGAGAGGCCTACATGCTTATGCCTTCGTCCGCCCACATACCTTGTTCTATCTATCTATAAGTCCTATGGTGAGCAGATGTTTTCTAAGGCCGCAGTGTCCGGTTAGTAAACCGGTGATCGTGCGTATCTTAGATCTGTTGAGGTTGAGGGTGTTTGGCTCAGGTGCCTCACCATGTCTGTGCTGTGTCGATGCCCTTCGATTTGGTACCAATATGTTTGGTGATTTGATTTCTTCTATTTATTGATTGGGTTTCCACATCGGATTTTGCTAATTCCAAACTCTGGTTCTGGGCCTGTGAATGGTGATTCAGATGCTTGTTTTGCAATTTGGTCTGCTTTTTCATTGCCTTAGTTCCCCTATGTCCAGGCACCCATACAAGTGTAATCTTGTTGCGTTTTGACGGTTCATTGAGTCTCTGAAGGCATTCCCAGACTTGCTTTGACTTTATCTGTATTGAATTCAGAGCTTTTATAGCTTTCTCGCTGTCAGATGAACTGTAGATGTGTTTTCTTTCATACCCACGTCTAGATTCATCTGTATGTATGTCCTTATGACATGTGTCTCTGCTTGGAATACTGTGGTGTTAACGAACAGTCGTTACCGACCGATGATGAACCCTTTACTACCATAAACACCTACTGCGTAGGCTTATTATGGCAAGTACCTGTCAGAAAACAACTACTCCCCAGGCTAGGACCACGACGGGTATTGAATTAAATCTAACAGCTACTTGTGCAACGTTCCTCAAAGCATCAGAGTACGCAATTGCAAGTGACCTCTATGACCAACCGGTCGGTAACGACTGTTCGTTAGCAAACGATCTCCCAAAGATTTCTGTTTTCTTCGATTAAATCTCTTAACCCGGAGATTCGGAGTGTTCTTCCTCTGCTCACTAGGTGGAGCGGCCTAGAAACTGCTTCCATCTCGTGAACCAGAATTGACTAATCAGCAGAGTGTGTATTGGTTTGGACGGGGAACAGATGGCTTCAGTGCTGTCTGTGTTGACATGCCCTTGCACTGATGAGACGCAACAACCTCGAAACTAACTGCAGATGGTCACCGTGTCCAAATCAACACATAATTCTGCTGGAGACGTCATTAACAAGTAACACGAAGAGGCGAGGCCCCAAAATGGATCCTTGAGGATCATGGTAGATGGTAGGGGGGCGAGGGGTTGTACTGGATATGCAGAAATATTATCTGTCTGAAGAAGCCATTGTATTGGCGAAACATGTTGCGGTTTTCTAACCCAAAATTTTGTGAAAATCAACGTGTCTGCTGAATGGCTTTGCTTGTAACTGGTACCGTTTCTTTATTTTACGGTTCAGAACAGCCCATTATTGAAGTTCTAGCATATAATTTTTCGAATCAGAATACCGTCCCGTCATTCGTTGGACCAATGAAGATAGTGCTAAAGGTATTTACTTTATGAATTCATATACAGGGTGGGTCACGGTCGATGGTACCTTAGACGTTTACGGAGAACGGGACATAGGATCATTCTGAACATTTGGTTTCTCAAGTAGTTGCTCATGGTCTATCGTTCTAAAATATTTTCAGCAATGCAGCGTTGCCGCTTATACCAGAAAGTAGCAGCATCTTTGTTATTTCAAATGGGTCACCCTGTATATAACCGCATTTTTGAACTTGTCATTCCTTTCTGATTATTTCTGCCTCATACTCCCCTATACCTATCTCTAACGGTTTTTGAGATATTGGTTATTTTCCATATTTTTCATTCAAAACATAGCTCGAATTGAATGTTTATTTCTGCGGTATTTGGATTCTTAGGAAGTTACAATTTTGCGTTTAGTTCATCAAGATCATGTACATTGATTCTGCATAGAGAAGTTTGTTCTGCGTTATACAGGGTCGTTCAAAATTCATGATCTTACTGCTAGATACAAAAAGGGTTGAAAGTGCGTTTTTTTAAATGGAACATCTTGTATATTATGAAATATCCTGAAAGACGACTAAATTCCCTTCGAATTGATATATCATGTTCCTATACCTAAATAGCAAGAATTCCGAGATAATAGCAATTTTCACTTGTAATCTCCCAAGTGCTTGAATTATTTCCGGAAATTTTTCGAGTACATGAGTTTTCTTTGAAAACTCATATACGAGATAAATTTATGGCAATGAATTCAAGCACGAGGGGGATTCGATAAGAAAATTTCACACCGAGAAATGAAAATCATCCAACAATTCATAAGAAATAACTAATGATGGTTTCACCTGAACTATTTATAACCACGGAAATATTGATATGTAAAATACTTAACAAAATTTTCATGAATAAATGTGTTTAAATTTGGAACAGAAAAAATAAATAAGTTATGTTGCTATCGTGGATTGAACCATCGACCTAGCGACTCATAGGCCGCAATAATCGTGGAGTAAATATTTTCAGACACCTTCCAAATATCTAGTAAATACATAATTTATCTCCTTTCATATGAAAATTAGACCTCCATTTGTACATTAAAGCAAAATATCAACCTGTCACATGTCAAATGTCACATGTCACATGTTAAACATTTATTGATGAAGTATTTTACATATCAATATTTCAGTGGTTATAAATAGTTCAGGTGAAACCATCGTTAGTTATTTCTTATGAATTGTTGAATGATTTTCATTTCTCGGTGTGAAATTTTCTTACCGAATCCTCCTCGTGCTTGAATTAATTGCCGTAAATTTATCTCGTACATGAATTTTCAAAGAAAATTCATGTACTCAAAAAATTTCCGGCAATAATTCAAGCACTTGGGAGATTACAAGTGAAAATTGCGATTATCTCGGAATTCTGGCCTCGGAATTCTGGCTATTTAGGTATAGGAACATGATATATCAATTCGAAGGGAATTTAGTCATCTTTCAGGATAATTGATAATATACAGGATGTTCCATTTAAAAAAAAACGCACTTTCAACCCTTTTCGTATCTAGCAGTAAGATCATGAATTTTGAACGACCCTGTATAACGCAGAACAAACTTCTCTATACAGAATCAGTGTACATGATCTTGATGAACAAAACACAAAATTGCAACTTCCTAAGAATCCAAATCCCGCAGAAATAAACATTCAATTCGAGCTATGTTTTGGATAAAAAATATGGAAAATAACCAATATCTCAAAAACCATTAGAGATAGGTATAGGGGAGTATGTGGCAGAAATAATCAGAAAGGAATGACAAGTTCAAAATTGCGGTAATATACAGGGTGACCCATTTGAAATAACAAAGATGCTGCTACTTTCTGGTATAAGCGGCAATGCTGCATTGCTGAAAATATTTTGAATCGATAGACCAAGAGCAACTACTTGAGAAACCAAATTTTCAGATTGATCCTATGTCCCGTTCTCCGTAAACGTCTAAGGTACCATCGACCGCGACCCACCCTGTATAAATTTATATATTGAGGTTGAAGGTAAATATGTTATAATTATTTAATTTAGATATTTTCTGATAACTTTTATTACATCTGATAATAAAGCCGGTCGTCACATTTGATGAATCACCCTGTATATTACATGAATCAATGTATCGCCGGTGACCAGCCTTAATTCAATACCTTTACAGAAAATGAAAATATGAAGCGCACGGTGTTACTAGGTGCGGTGTTACTACATTCGATTAAATGAAATAATGGTAACATCAGATCACCCAATATCAGAATCAAATCAAATATATACATATTCTGCAAGTCTACGAGCTTTTGCGTTTCACTGATTTTGTTCAAACCGTAATAGCACCATGAAGTCCGATGGTAATCCATAGGACATCCTCTCAGGACATTCAGGACGTCCTTAGGATGTGCAAAATTGGTACCGCGGACGTCCATTGGACATCCGTGGGAAGCACCAATGTCTCGACTTCTCACCAAAATTGGAAGTTCTATAAGGATATCCAATGGACATCCACCTGGGATGTTAATCGGACGTCCCCGAATAACATCAATCGAAAGTACATCTTGGACGTCCTTAGGACTTGCAATATTGGTACGTCCTTAGGACGTGCAGTATTGGTACCGCGGACGTCCATTGGACATCCGTAGGAAGCACCAATGTCTCGACTTCTCACCAAAATTGGACGTTCTATAAGGATATTCAATCGACATCCACCTGGAATGTTCATTGGACGTCCCCGAATTACATCAATCAAAGTACATCTGGGACGTCCTTAGCATGTGCAGAATTATCAGATGTGTTTCAGGACTAAGATTATGATATTGTTGTGGATTACTGGAGATACCAATTTGGATGGAACCAGATTTACTTACAAGGTAAGCTCAGCACTCTCTCAGAGTCATTCAATTCGGTTTTGTACATGTTTAAAGGATACACACAACTCTACTTGTCTTACGGAAACACCTTTTTCAAAACAGTGTTGAATAGGTTAGTAATAACTAATGAATAGAATAACAAAACTTTTATTTTCATTTATAGATATAACTACACTGAATGAACACAAAATAACTTACAGAACAGTCACTAAACTAATTAATCACAATAATCACAAAAGACGATAGAAAATCGACCATAGCTGGTAAATACTCAACAACTGTCTGTCAATTCGTCAACACTTCACTTGAACACAGAACACAAAACACAGAAAACAACTTTATGCACGAAATCCATACATAGAGGAATTGTTTGGTTTCAATCCTTATACGAACAAGAGAGACAAACATATTTTTTTTATTTTCATTGTTGTGAATCGTATTGCCATACGCACAAACTTGAGAATATGGTCCCTGATGACCTCAATGATAGTGAAAAGGGTTTTACAAAAATTTTTACAAATTTCAGATGGGTTGTTTTCGCTATAATGTTTAGCCCTATTGTAAATATGCGATCCATTTTATACCTCTTCTGTAAAACCACTAGCTGGGATGTATACACGGGTACTGGGTACACATGGAGGACTAATTATTGTAACTGTTTTCGAATTTTGTTTAATTTGTATGATCATCCATCCTTCATCTTTGGATGGATGCACCTAGGAAACATTCCGAAAAATGTTCAATCCAGGACATCCCAAGGAAGTCCTCGCAGGGACATTTTCTGAAATTCACTGATTGGGATGACGTCCGATGTACATCCATCAAGGACGTTCCAGAATGTCCCCGTACCAGGAACACCATAGGAAGTCCTTTCGATGACATGCCAAATACATGCCAACCAGAACATCCAATGGATATCCTGGAAAATTCTACAAAATATATCCGAACCAAAGGAAGTCCTCGCAGGGTGGTATTCTAAGATTAACCAATTGGGACGTCCAATATTCATTCATGCGGGATGTACCTAAATTTCCCGTACCAGGACAACCATGGGACGTCCTTTCAAAGACATGCCAGAATACTTACTAACAGGGACGTCCGATGGATGTCCTAGGAAACATTACAAAATATATCCGACTCATGACATCCCAAAGACGTCCTCGCAGAGACGTTTTATACGATGTACCGATTGGGACATCCATAGGAAGTCCTTTGGGGAAATTCATGAAAATGCACTGAATCGGACGTCCCTAGGACAATGATTTTAAGTCCCGGACATTCGGACATGATTTGTACCAAATAGGGACGTCCCTGGGACATGGTGTGCTATTAGGGAATTACATAAAAATCATGTAAATATTAAAAACTCTGTATACGGAGTCTTAGAACTTTTGTCGACAATATTAATATTGCAATTATTATCCTTAAACGTTTGTAACAAAATATTCGCTGCCTCTTCATGTTTGACACCCTGTACCTCAAACACTGTCCATTAGGTCTCGTTGTGCCCATGATGACATTTGATCAGGACAACATAAAATACATTATACTAAATTTTTAGCAAATTCGACTGGGACCCATTTTCCATAAGAACCGTGCGGGGTCCTTTTCAACTAGGAAAACAACATTTGATCCTAACATGTTGATTTTTCTTTCCTAGAATTTACATTTTTCTCTGAATTTTTTAAAATAAGTTACCTCATTCATTTGGATGGGCTCAATCATTAATAAATCACTAGATTCAATATTTTTAATTTAGATGAAGTACACTTTTATTTGATCGTTTACATCTCATGCTCAGTGAGAAAGTGGTAACTATTTATTTTGTTGTTGTTTCAATAATTTATTAATGTCCAATTATATCTTCGATATTTTGCCCATTTGTTGTTTGTGCTCTAAATTTTTTTCCTAATTTCTGTATCTGTATCCCTGTAATAACTGTGAACATGTCGAAAAGGTGCTTCGTACCAGGTTGTCTGAACACCAGTGAATATTCTAATAAACAATTTTTTATGCTCCTAAATACCTATGAAGCGCATTGTAAAATGTGGTTCGAAGCAATGAATAAACCTTGTGTAAAAAGCGTAAATATAAATATGTTTTTGTGAAGCACATTTCCAACTGAATATTACTGTATTCAAGCAGCGTTCAAGGAACGATTTTAAATTTTAGTCATTACAAAAAATAAATTCATATTTGTTAAATAGAAAGAGTCAATCATCTCATAATCTACCGTCGGTAAATTATCCGAACTTCCCTTCACGAAGCCTTTCCATATTAATACACAAATAAATTCACACCAGATCGGTCATATCAACACCTCGCTACAGTATTAATGAATGTGTCAGTTAAATGTCGAATGTAAAAAAAACAAACATTAACCTCAAATCTCGAGATCACTTTTGTTGCATGAGAACTGTCATAATAATTTGAGGTGTTGTCAATGCTCGTTCTTCATCGAAAAGGAAATTTGAAAGTTGCAAATAAAATAAAAAGTAGCTAATATGTGGATTTTCTTCTATGAGTTGTTCAAGTGACGAAGTTTCAATTATTTCTCAATGGCGTATACCACGCTAGAATCTATATTTTTGAGGAGAACGCTATTGAATGTTTCGGAACATGGATTATGGTGGGGGTTGTTTCCGATGAACGTGACGTCAGCGGCACACTTTCAAATGAGATATTCTTTCAAAATGAAAATATATAGTGGAACTCTTTGTTAAATGGACGTTTCAGACTAAAATCTATCGATATAGAAAAGTTTTGCAATTTATTTTTCATAAATGGAAAGGTCCATTGAAATACGAACAAAATTAAATGTTTTACGAACATATCAGATTATTAGTAACCGATAACCGTCATATTTCAAGAAATAGGGTTGGTTCTTCTCATGAAAGTATTGAATCATGTGCACTTTATGTGTGCACAAAACAGGTTCTCTCGGATCATTATAGTTTTGGCACAATTGCAATTTTAATTTTTTTTTTGCACCATTTTGCAGCATGCCTGGATTCTCTAGTGATAGTCCGATTTCAATTTCTGAAACAGATTTTGAAAGTAGAAGTACAGTACCACAAAACGTATATTCTCATTTTGCGCTAAAATGCTGCGAAATGGGTGAAAAATGCTTGTAAACATGACTGAAAATGACTGAGCTGGTGGAAGCGGCCGAGTGGTAGGAGAGAGCGGGAGATGAGGGAAAGCGTAATATCACGTAAGCCGTTCATAAGAAGAATTCCCCTCATCTCCCGGACTCTCCTACCACTCGGCAGCTGATGCGGGCTCGGTCGTTTTCAGTCATGTTTGCATGCATTTTTCACCCATTTCGCACCATTATAGCGCAAAATGAGAATACACGTTTTGTAGTACTATACTTCTTTTTTCATAATCTGTTTTAGAAATTGAAATCGGGCTATCACTAAAGCATCCAGGCACGCTGAAAGATATTGCAAAAATTTAAATTGCAATTGTGCCAAAACTAACAATCTGTGAAAAATGGCGGATTTAGTAATTTAAAAAAAAAATCACATAATTTTCCGGTTTTTCCAGTTTTTCTCCGTTACTAATGATCTGACCGGGTCGTAAAATATACAATTTTTGTTGTATTTCAATTATCTACAATTCTTTCCATTGGAGCAACCAGATTGCTTCATTAGTTTTCATTTTATAAGCAAAACAAAAAAATCACGTTTGTTTGTTATTGAAATGTTTATAACAAATTGATAAATGACAGTTGCGAGTAGAAAACATAACAGAATATAACTACGGATTGTCCTCCATGTGATGGCATAGTCGGTTTCCTACTAGTATTTTTGTTAAAAACTCACTCATTTTATGTTCTATTGCTTGGTGTAATTGTTCAGAGTATAAGTGACAAGCGGCGACATTGTTTTTAGACATTTTCCCTATATTATTAACATATCGACCTGTTCACTTTTTGTGAACCTATAATTTTGATTTTCCATATCTACTAATTCTCAGAAGTTAACAAATTTTTGGGAATTGAGATGCAAGATGACAGCGAAACACAATTAGTTAACAAGTTTCAGAAATATTGTTTTTCACATCATACTGAGTTGAAAAATTATTGGAACTGCAAGGAAACTTATGAACTAGTAGTAGATTGCACAAGAAGCAATTCAACGTTGCGGCGACGTGGTTAAAAAAGTTGCGCAACCCAAAATAAGTTGTTTTGCCGACCTCAACACAACGTTGTTACGACCCTGTTTTGCAGCAATTTGATCAATCATTTTTGGGTTTTTAAAACGTTTCAGCTCCAACTGTAGGTAGCTGATGGTCGTTTTCTAAACGTTGCTGGTTTTACTTAAAAGCAACTACACTCCAGCGCCCTCTCGCGCAGCGATGACAGTTTACTTTCCATGATGTTCAAAACATAGTTAATTTATCAACCAAATTATTACTGATTGCTAAAATGGACACTTAAAGGAAACTTTCTGTTTACTCCAACCGTTATATTTTTATGCCAAGATACACGAAAAATAACGACTTCGAAACAGAAATTGGCAATTCATTTCATTTCACTGTCAAATATACTATTGTTGCATGCCAAAAAACACTCGTGCTTTCAATCTGAATATGGCCGGCACGTCCTCTGTAGTAAATATTTGAAAAAGGTTAATTGTGAAGATGACTCCACGAAAACGTTTTCAACCTTATTGAAAAATTGCCCACTGCTTAGTTGAATCTTACAAGGTCGACCCTCCGTCGAGAAAACGTTGAACATAACTAAAGTTGTCTCTTGAACGTTTTAAAAACGTTATTCCCATTCCCAAAATATTTACTAGTTTTTGTGTGAACGTTCTGACAACGTCGTAGCTTAACTGATGTCATGCTCACCGTTAAGACAACGTTGTCTGGTGGTTTAGAAAGCTTCGTTTCATAATTGACTGATTTCTACACCAAGTACAACGTTGATTTTCGTGTATTATATGGTTATAGTTGCCAAATTGCTACTTGGGTGTTTAATGTATACTGGGTGTCCCAAATTGTAAGTGACAGGCAATATCTGGTTTGTTGAAGGAGATACACAAAAATGTTTCATACAAAAGTTTTAGGAGTTCATGAGAGCTATATTTTGATATAATTTTTAAATGTACAGGGTGATTGGTGTAGGTGCTACAGACCTAAATTCCATTTTTTAAAATAGAACGCGCTTTATATTATCACATATTCAGATTCTAAGTTGTATTCTGATATCATTTCACGTTTAGTTTTTGAAATTCGGTTACGGCGTTGTTGAGTTATTGCTTAAAATGTAAAGTCTTGAGAACGACTATTATTTTTAAGAATATCTCATACAATTATTCTCTCTGAATCAGATCACATGAAAATTAGTAAAAAAATTTGGGTGTTCGAAGTAATGGTTTCAATTTTGAGTTGTGGAATTCAGTCAGGAATCATTTTGAATATGAAACAATTGCGAAATTGAAAGAGGTGTATTCGAAAACAAATCGTTAATAACAATGTAAATAATATAACTTGATAAATCATTTCTTAAGAATGGTAGGTACCTAGATATTTCATAAAAATTGTTCAAAGTGACGCCCATTAGATATTATACCGGCTTCGAAACGTCGACTCATTTCTCTCGTACAAGTCGCTCTTATAATATTAGGCGTGATATCACTGCACGCTAGTCGAATTTTCATTTTCAGATCATCCACATTCAAAGGGGGAGTAGTGAAAACAATATCTTTTAAATAACCCCACACGAAAAACTCTAGCGGTGATAAATCTGGGGAACGAGCCGGCCACCGAATTGGACCCTTATTACTAATCCATCTATTTGGGTACGTTCTATCCAGATATTCAGTAACAACCTGTGTATTGTGAGGAGGACCACCATCTTGTTGCCACCAAATTCTTTGTCGTTCTGCTATGGGAATATCTTCCATCAACTGGATCAAATCATTTTCTAGAAAATGTAAATATCGCAATCCATTGAGATTTTCATTGAAAAAGTAAGGTCCTATGATGCGGCCATTGAACAATCCACACCATACATTAATACCCCAAGTAGTTTGAAAATTACTTTCGCGGACCCAGTGGGGATTTTCTTGAGACCAATAGTGACTGTTATGTCGATTCACAACTCCATTATTGTGGAATCGCGATTCATCGCTCCACAAAATTTGACTGAATATGTTAGGATTTTCATGTAATATTACCTGAATACAAGCAATGAATTCAAGTCGTCTTTCAAAGTCCGTGGGTTTCAAACCTTGTACCAACTGAATTTTGAATGGTGGTATTTATTTTCTTTACTCACACCGACTTCTTCTGCAAGAGTACGGATAGAAACATGTGGATGAATAATGATATAAGCCATCACATTGATCTCTAAATCTTCAGTTCTAACAGATCTCGTGTGATGACGATGCTTTATAGTAGAAGGAAATGACCCAGTTCACAATTTTTCTTCAACTCTAGAAAAAGTCATTCGTGACGGAATGGGTCTGTCTGGAAAACGTTCTTGGTATAGACGTTGTGCTTGACGGCAGTTTTTCTAACATTCCCCAAAAATTAATAACATATCAATGCAATCACTTGGACTAAACGCGAAAGGCATACTGGAGTTTTCGCACAAAGAACACAGTTACTGTTTTGCAAAGAATCACTGAATCGAACTGGACAGTAGATACAATTTAAGATGTCTAAAAACCATGGTGTGTCGACTCATACCTGCAAAATTGTGGGATAAAACAGGAGACAATTCGCCAGCTTGATTAAGAGAAAACAAATGAAATCGTGACCTGTTTCCCAAATATTTCGCATTTGCGTGTACCGCCACGGTCGGTTTCCTGTTAGGGTACATTTACAAGCACAGAAGTTTGCAAGTATTGTCGACGTTTGAACTGAATAAAGAAACCTAATTATTGAAATTTACTGAATCACAATCACCAATCAGTTTTATTTGTTACATTTTCGACTTATTTTTATAAGTTTTTACTGAAATGCAATTAACTACAATAATAACCACGCATTTCATTTGGAAGTACCGAAATTAAGCTTCATGAAAATACACCATTAGAACCTGTCAATCTTGTGCTAATATAAGCAGGAATGGCAGGATTTCGTGTGAGATATATTCGTGCCATTATTTTCATGAAAATGTTTTCTAATAATACAAGATACTAATGTTATAATCTTCATAATATGGTGGTACTCACTTTCGGTACTGGATATATAGATGAATATCTCTCTGGATTGCCCACAAATGATACAAAAATGGAACATGATCAAATTATTATTGTACAGACTACACAGAAAACGATTAGATATTCACAAATTTTATTCAATGTTTCGCCAACACAGCAGCTTTTTCACTGTCTGTGGAGATCGAATCGTTTTCTGTGTATTTTATGAATGGATCTTCGTCAAGTAACGGCCGAGTCAATCAGACAAATTGAATTATTATTGAATGAATGAAGAATTTCTAAGAAAATATACAGCAAAATGGAGAAACACTTTAATAATAGCCACCAATACAAGGATATTGCACAATGAAATTTAGATTCCGTCACAACTATTCATTTCTGAATAGTATTTGAAGTTTGTTGAAATTCCATAAAATTTACAACAGTCATCAATCACCATATCCATGGAATATTGAAAGGTCTAAAATTCTTTAAGGGCGCCATCTCTGGAACCGACTAAAGAAGCAGCCCACTATTTCATTTGTTTATTTGTCTTCTGAAAAATCAAAACAAAATCGAATCACTCTACAAACCAGGGTTTTCATACATCTTAATACAATTCAACAACATTTGTTACTATGGCATCAACAAGCATAAGCTACTTGATGAAATTGTGCAATATAAAGCAATTCACCCTCAAGTTAGTCACATTCTCAAGAATTTCAATATTATATTCAACTAATATCGATATCATATCGTATAGGTGAGAATAATGGTTTGTATTCAGTAGTAGTCTAGTTCAATTTAATAAAAGATATAGACTGGATTCGTGTACGAGTAAATAAGTTTTTATGAAACCTTATATTTAAGGAAAAGTACAATAACTTAACAACGCCGTAACCGAATTTCAAAAACCAAACATGAAATGATATCAGAATTTAAAGTAACATCTGAATATGTAATGATATACAGGGCGTTCTATTTTAAAAAATGGAATTTTGGTCTGTAGCACCTACACCAAACACCCTGTAAATTACATCAAAATATAGCTCTCATGAACTCATAAAACTTTTGTGAAAACATTTTTGTATATTTCCTCCAACAAACCAGATATTGCCTGTCACATAAAATTTGGGATACCCGGTATAATTGGTCACTTCACCGAAAAACAAAAATGATTTTTTTCCTGAATGCGTGTTCTAGAGAGACTGGTTGCCAAGTGGCCCATAGGGATTCCATTTCAAAAAAAATATTAGTACATTATCATCACCCGCTGATTTCCTTCTCGGCTGTGTTGTCCCTACGACACTGTATTTCAGAGAAATGCGTAACGCGATCGTCGCAATTAGAAGTTTGCAATCAATTAACTGTTAATCTCTTTGAGACAAACAATTATTTTAACTGGTTGAGATCCAAGATTAAATTCAAGAATAATGAACATCTTTTATTACCGATCGATATGGGATTTTGGTGACGATAGGAGGCTGTGATGAAATTGGATAATTCAGTTTTCTCACCTTTATTGAGTGGATATCGTAATAATAGTAATAAAATCGCGTTTATTCAATAAATAATAATACTTGTTCTGAAATTTCAAAATGATTCTCATTTCGCTCATAATCTGGTGAAATGCAACGAAGCCAATAGCACAACCTTTAGAATTATGATCTAATATCGATCTAATTGATTACAACAGGCGCATTAGTACTTTTACAGTGACCGGCAGATTTATGGCAACAAATGGAAAAAAAGGTTATTTCAAATTTCACAGAAACTCAAATTGCACTATCCACATTTCAATTATATCCTTTCGTATACGAAGGAGGTGAAAAAAATTGAAAGAGTAAAGTACCTTTATTTTTCAAAAAACACAAAAAAGATATTCAAAGCGAAGACTTAAAATTTAGAGAGTGTTCCAAATTTGAATTCACAGCCTCCTATTCCGAAATCAGGTTCTAGGGTGGTACAAGCCTCCCTGTTCGGGGACACAATGGAGGTAAGGGCAAAGAATATCTACAATACTGAACAAGAAGCGACACTCTTGTCGGCGCCTTTGATGTTCGGTGGGTAATTTTTTATGAACTCCGCCATTTTGTTGGGGTGCTAAAGGTCGAGACACAGGAAAAAATTCATTATTGAACGACAGAAGCTGCCTTCGCGTACCGTAGGAAGCGTTGCGAAATGAAAAGAAATATATTTGGTATGATTTAAGATTAGCTGATTTATTCATTTAATTATCATACGAGAAAGGGTTGAACTTTTTCAAGTACAGAAGTTGTTAGATTTAAATTGTAAGACAACCACAGAACAAAACTATGTTATAACACAGAACATAATAATTCTGACAGTTGACAATGGCAACAATGAATCAGCTGCATCGACATAACCTTATTAATGATCAGCTGTTCAACATCCGCCATTTTGCCAGTAAACATGCGCACTAGAAAACGATTTTCCCCCACCACTGCCACTGTCGCTTCTTGTTCAGTATTGTAGATATTCTTTGGTAAGGGCTACTAGAGGCTGCCCTCAGGGGAGAGTACTATCCCCTCTACTGTGGAATCTCGTGGTGGAGTGCCCCCTTGTAGATCTGAATCAAAGAGGAGTACTTCCCCAGGGCTATGCGGACGATATCGTCATAATGGTCAACGGGAAGTACATGGGGGTCTATGTGGAGCTGATGAATATTTCATCAATACTATTCTTGAAACGTTTAAACAATATTTGGCCAATATCTCGACAATATAACGTTTATATATTTTGCCAAAGTTTTCAGAATATTGTACCAGCGATTTTTTCTCTCAATATATAGGGTCTTTCTCAATATCTATCAGATGTAGTTCAATGTCCAGCGTGGCTTTAGCAGGGAAAGTAGTTGTTTTCTGTTAGATATTACAAAAAAGTAAGTTCATTTTATCGTAGGATTTTTCCATTCCCAGAGGAGTCATGTATTGGTTCAATTTTCTATTGAGAATTTTTCTCTTTACAAATTGTACCAATATTCTACCAGTATAGGTATTTCAATACTTTACAATTTTTTTCATTGGAGCAAATAGATTGCTGTTTTAGTTTAAATTGTATAAGCAAAACACTATAAACAAACGTATTTTGTATTCAAATATTTATAACACGCTGGAGCCAGCGACAGATTTCCATGACCAAGTTCCTCTCTAGCGAAAATTAGTGGAATGCATCAGAGAGTTATATTATAAAGCTTCGTGAACGTCAGCTGCGGTTACGTGGGGGATATGAGCGGTGGTAGCCTCCCGCGCAAAAAAGAAAAAGAAATGTATTCAATTTTGTTTTTCTACCTGAAAACATGTTAAATTATCGCTAAAGCAATATCTTGAAGAAAGAAAAAATCAGCTGACTATAGCATGGTATATTATACGACAGCTAGTTGGTCGAACACAAAAAAAATTGTACCTTCTATGACATCCTCTCAAATAAAATTTTACCTTATATTCGGATTGCGTCAATTTAACATGTTTCCGGGAAGGAGGACATAATTGAATCGCAGCTGACGTTCACGAATCTTCATAATACGACTCTCTGATGCATTCCACTAAATATCGCTTGAGAGGAAATGACTGACCAAATTTTTACCGGGCTCCTGGACTATTACGAGACCAAAACACAATGGAATATAACTACGGACTGTCTTTCATGTGATGGCGAAGTTATTTTCCTACTAGTATTTTTGTTAGGAAAAAATCATTGATTGGCCTATTTAGAGATGGGTCGGTAACGAAAATTTGGCACATCTAGGTTCAATACTTTTATAAAGAAAATGAAATTATTGTTCTTCAATATTCTTCTTTAATAGAAAGTATGTAAATTCAACCAAAATAAAACATCCAGGTTCAATACTTTTATAAAGAAAATGAAATTATTTTTCTTCATTATTCTTCTTTAATAGAAAGTATGTAAATTGAACCATAATAAAACATTTGTAGTGCAGATGTGCCTAGAATTCCGATTATTTTCTGTAAACTGCTAAGGGAGTCGTTAATTTTATGGGCAGTGGTGGTCCACGTCTTTCATAGCTCGCACAAGTCTCTCGAGGACTTCTGAGTGTTGCGCGTTGGGGAAATAACAATTTCATCAATTTTTTAACAATGATATCTTTACCTTATTGGTTGAACGACGATTAATCATTCGATATCTAACTTTGAGATCTTTCACTGTATCTTTTGTCGAAAATTCTTTGAGAATTGACACTCTGATAAATCTATACCATCGATCACCTACGCCTTTGTCGGAATCCAATTTGAAGACTTCAAAATCGCCGTATAAAGTAATAAAGTAATTGAACTGAGTATCATTACAAATAGTTACCGTTAATCCTCTATGTTTCTGTTAATTAATCTAGTTGTGTAATTTATTGAAATGCCACTGGATCCATTAAGAATGGAAGAATTAGAGTGAGAGACGCATCATTTTATTCATTATCAAATTTCGAACAGTGACACAATTGAAGTCAGCCACATATGGGTATTTATTTTGTTAATAGACTCTCATGAAAATAGTTCTATCGGAATTGAAAATTAAAACATTTTTGAAACACCAGCTTGTGAATTCTTGCGATATTATTTTCAGTTTTTCTTCAAATTTTTCAGAGTTTTCTGCATTTACCTACTGTAAAAGAACAACGATCGGCAAATATCACAGTGCATTCTGTACTTACGTATTCTGGCATATCATTGGTGACTAACAGAAAGATCAGAGGTTCCAATATAGATCCCTGGGGAACTCCTAGATTAATATCATAAAAGTATCATGACGCATCGTCAAGTTTCACATATTTATGTTTTTTCAAGATATGACAGTAGCCACTAAAGAAATCATGCCTCTTTTCCAGACTATGCAGTTTTTTTCTATAATAGTGTGATTCAGAGTATCAAATGCTTTTGATAAATCGAAGAAAGGCTCTCCAACGAATCTATTTTTCTAGGGAAAAATGAATGGCTTCAGGATCTGAGTTTCGCTTTTTTCAAGCCTGTACAGTTTGGCTCAAACATCAGTTTTTTCAAGTGTCTTTATAAACTTGATTTTTCTCACGTTGAAAACAGCAAAAGTCGTGTTAGAACCGCTGATCGTTCGCAAAAACAATGTCAGATGTTCGTGGAGATTTGAGTCAGAGAGAGGGGATAAAAGACACTCCAATGTCGTTTGCTTTGGCCCTAACCGAATTATTAGTTTTTAAAAAACTAGTCACTCTTTATAACGAATTTTAAGAGAACCTAGCAGACAAATAACATACACTTACAGGAAAAAGCTAAGGGAACATAGAAGAAACACTATATATCAGAGAGTTTAAAGCTCAACAAATAAAAAAACAGTGTTGGAACAGAAATTACTATTTCAGAATATATGGAAGAACTTCCCCAAAATATCGCTGCTGGTAAATTTAATAGTTATTTTACACAGGATCAGTCGAGTGACAATATTGACAACGACTTCATGATGAGCTGTGTCCATATGTGTGCAAACTCCATATATTTATAGTACCAGTTTCTGTTGCTGATGTTGTAGCTTTAACTATCTCTGAAAACTTCAAATGTACAATATACGACAATATTTCGAAAAAGTTTAGAAAATGTCATCCAAAATTAAGCTTTCCCCTGACATACATATATCATCAATATATCAGTTGGAAATGGTATTAACCCTGATATGACCTTAGTAAAATATTGATAGTTTTGGTGATATTGGCAGCTTTATGAATTTCATGAAAATCGAAACCATCAATCAGTACTTTGAGTGCCACGGGTACAAAACTTCATAGTTTAATATTCAATTTTTTGTTATGCAACCTTTAATAACTCTTCTTCTGATTAAGATCCAAAATTAGTCAATTTATTTTATCAGCTTGTAGATTGTAGATTGTGGATTGTAGGGGGGTCGTACAGGCTGTGCAGCCTCACAAGCACTTCGACCTATAAGTTCTTTTGTGCGTGACCCTTGGTCTGTTCGAGGCCCGGGATTCCGAGACTTCTTGTGAAGTTTATAAGTTTCTTGGGAGCTAAGTTCCTGATGTCGGAGGGCGTTAAAAAGGCCCCTTCCAGGAACTTAAGCCTCTTGCAGAAAAGCGCTGGGCATTCGCAAAGCAAATGTTTTGCAGTTTCCGCGAAGTTCTCGCAGTAGCGGCAACTATCACTCTCTGATTTACCCATCTTTTCGAGGTGGTACCCCAAAGGGCAGTGTCCAGTGAGGTGTCCCGTTATCATCTTCAAGTCTTTCTTGTCTAACTCGAGAAGCTGTTTAGCTTTCTTTGGCGATAGGCACATTAGTCTTTTCGCTTGTCTTTGTCCTAGGACTTTATTCCAGTGAGATTTCATTTAATCGGTTTCCCAGCGTCGGAACTCCTCTATCAAGTGGGCTTTGGAGAGCCCACAGAAGGGTTCTGGGCCGGGAAATTGTGTGTTTGCCCCTTCTTTGGCAAGGCAATCTGCTTCTTCGTTACCTTTAATTCCTTTGTGACCTGGCACCCACATCAGGGTGACCTGATTGTATGTTGCCAGTTGTCTCAGGGATTTTTTACAGTCCCAAGTCAGCTTAGACTCACAGGTGTATGACCTCATCAGAGCTTTCAGTGCTGCTTGGCTATCTGATAGTATATAGATTTCTGCCCTTCGAGTGCCTCTTTCAAGGCATTCCTGGGCACATAATTATATAGCATGTACTTCTGCTTGGAAGATGGTTGGGGTTTTGAGAGCCTAAAATTTGGTCCTGTAACGCCCACTCCAACCCTTTTATTCATCTGTGTACCACACTGATGCATCCCTTCCCAGTTGAGGTCCGTTCTCTGTGCATATTTGGTGGCTGTTTATGACCACTTCAAACTGCATTTCGAAGTCATACCTAACTGGCATGAAATCTGTCGGTTTCGACATGGCTTCTAGGGGAATTTGTTCCAATATCTTCAAGTGTCCAATCAGATTTCCCGCTTTTAATTTTTTTGTCTGGCTCAGTCTGAAGGCACTGTTTGCTGCTCCTTTCATTACATATAGGTACAATGGCGGAAGGTTTAGCATTACCTCTAAGGCTGCAGTGGGACACGTAAATATTGCCCCTGTTATTCCCAGACAAGCTAGCCGCTGCACTTGCTGCAGCTTGACTTGTGCTGAAATTTGTTGAATTTTTGGCCACCATACCAGTGAGGCGTAGATGACCATGGGTTTGATGATCGTTTGGTATGACCAATAAATCATTTTTGGTTTCAGACCCCACGTCTTACCAAATACTCTGCGGCATGTCCAGCTTGCCGCTATGGCCCTGGAAAGAATGTGGTTGATTTGGCTGTTCCAAGTCAGTTTTTGGTCTATTATCACTCCCAAATATTTCATCTCTTTGGAAAATGTTAGCTGGGTTCCATTCAAAGTTAAGGCTTTAAGTTCGTACTTTCGCCTCTTGGTAAATGGAACTAGCACTGTTTTGCTAGGATTGACGTTGAGTCCTTCCTTTGCATACCAGCTACTGATTGTGTTTAGGGCTAATTGCATGCGGTCGGAGATTACTCCGTCATGTTTGCCCCTAATGGTGACGACTAGGTCATCGGCATAACCTTGAGCCGTGAAACCAGATTCGTGTAGCTTTACTAGCAGGTCGTCGACAACCAGTGACCACAGCAAAGGCGATAGCACTCCCCCTTGTGGGCAACCTCTTTCTGCTGTCATCTCTCCCCCTAAGGTCGCCACAATGATTCTGCTTCTCAGCATTGATTGTGTCCATCTGATCAGTGAGGCATTGATATTCCTTTCCTCTAATGATCTGGTTATGGAGGCATGTGAGGTGTTGTTGAAAGCACCCTCTATGTCAATGAAGTCGCAAAGTGCCATTTATTTCGCCACATGTCTTTTCAATACCTTCAATTAGGCATTGTGGAGCATTAATTGTGGATTTTCCTGCTTGGTAAGCAAACTGTTTTTTGTGAAGCGGTCTAAACTCGAGGAGTTCGCTTCTGACATAACAGTCTATCATTTTCTCCATTGCTTTCAGGAGAAAAGAGGTGAGGCTAATGGGGCGGTAAGACTTTGGTTCGTCCATTGGGCGTCTTCCAGTCTTAGGTATCAATGCCACTACAGCCTCTCTCCAGGTCTTCGGTATGTAGCAGAAGATAAAGCTGGCTTTGAATGGCCTTCTCAAGACTCAAGGCCACGTTGCAGTAAGGCGGGGAATATCCCGTCCTTTCCTGGCGACTTAAATGGTTTGAAACTTTTGAAAGCCCATTTGATTCTTTGGCTTGTGAAAATTTTCCCAGCTAGGCTTTTACTGGCTCTGTTGGGGTTGTGAACGACCCCTTCCAGTTGAGCACTTTGCTGTTCATTTTCCACAATCGCTTTAGAACCAGGAAAGTGCGTCTGCAAGAGAACACTCAGACTCTCCTTAGGGTTATCAGTGTATCCTCCGTTCGGCTTTTTGATCGCACCGATCCCGTTTGAATGTTCTTTTGAGAGAACTTTCTGGAGACGCTGTGCTGGGGCTAGTTCAGTAATCCCCTCGCACAACTGTCTCCATGTTCTCCTTTTCGATTTTCTGAGTTCTTTGTTGTACTCAGAAAGAGCTGTTTTGTAGTTTTCCCAGTGACCCAGACTCTTAGCTCTATTGAAAAGTCTTCTGACTTTCGCCCGAAGTTTTGCTAGTTCCTTATTCCACCAAGGCACGTCCCGAGTGGCTGCCTTTTGTTTTTCAGGACAGCTGAGTTCATATGCTTATTTTATTAGCTTACTTAGACTCTTCATACTATAAACAAAATCACCACGCGAACCTGGCAAGTTATTTGAAAAAATTGCTCATTCGGTGTTGTTTTTTACATGATACAACATTCACTATCTTCCACTTAAGGAAAAAATATATTCCTAGTTTACTGCAATAGGAGCTCATTGTGAAATTATTCAAAAAAATTTAACTGCTGATACCATTGAAAGTGATAGTTTCTTCGAAATTGGTGAATTCTGTTGACAGTTTTACCCATTCTAACAAGTTGTGTTTTCAAGGATAAAAGTTTTTAAAAATTTTCTGATGAAGCTTTTTCAAAACTACGTATAAAATTCAAAAAACCGAAAATTTATAATGATCCGTATGTGATTCCTATAACTCAATAATAAACAATTATAACTGATATAAAATTCAGCCGCCACGGCAAATCAAATTTTCTAGAGTTTTCATGATACGAATAAAATAGTTACAAAATTTCAACCCATATGTAAAATGTCGTTTTTCATAACACAAACGTGAAATTGTTCAGTGAACTAATATTGTGGAGCAACAACTAAATATTGTCAATGGTTGTAATGAACAAATGTCATAAATCTCTATAAATTTCGCCATATTCCGTTCAATCCTACGATCAGCTGATAAATTATGACTATATATGTACATTAATGTTCCAATATTTTCACGCTTCTCAACTGTCTCATAAAGCATGTTTTGCCATTAGGAAGATCTGTCCATGCATTAAATACACTTTATAGGGTCTCGTGAATCGACATTGTTTATAGTTTACTTGGAAACACGCATCACTTTCTGATTTTGAGAATGATATCCTTACTGTTAGTGAGTTGCACTTTCATCTTCCTTAATTCCATATTTCCAATTTATGATACGAACTATACTAGGTGACACAAATAAATAAACTTTAAAAAAAAAAACTTTTTAGAGAAAAGCTTTTATTTGAATGCACTGAAAGGAAGAAAATGAATTTAAAAGTAAATGTTCCGCCTACCCATTAAAGGTTGCATAAGAAAAATTAGAATCTTAAACTGTGAAGTTTTGTACCTGTGGTACTCGAAATACCGATCAAAGGTTTCGATGTTCACTAAATTCATAAAAGTGCCAATATTTCCAAAACTATCAACATTTCACTGAGGTCATGATGTGATGTTCTGGTCAGTCATGAGCTGGATTATCAGCCCTTCAAAGGGTGACGATGAGTTTTGCGACACCCTGTATCATTTAAAATTCCATAATGTAACAAAATAATGGGTTTAATTCACTACACGTCTTATTTTCCTTCGTTTTGGTGCATTTAAATGAAAGCTTTTCTTTAAACAGAGTTTTTCAAAGTTTATTTATTTATTTATTTCTTCTTTAGGTTCTTGGTCTGTTCATTTCAAATAATGCATCATTGTGGCTTGGTCGCTCGCCTGTTAATTTATTACAATTTACTTGCCATAATAAGTTTATGGGAGAAAAGGGTTCATCTTCGGTCGGTAACGACTGTTCGTTAGCAAACGATCTCCCAAAGATTTCTGTCTTCTTCGAATAAATCTCTTGACCCGGAGATTCGGAGTGTTCTTCCTCTGCTCGTAAGGTGGAGCGGCCTAGAAACTGCTTTCATCTCGTGAACCAGAATTGACTAATCAGCGGAGTGTGTATTGGTTTGGACGGGGAACAGATGGCTTCAGTGCTGTCTGTGTTGACCTGCCCTTGCACTGATGAGAGGCAACAACCTCGAAACTAGTCTGCAGGTGGTCACCCTGTCCAAATCGAAACATAATTCTGCTGGTTGGTCATAGAGTGCAATTGCGTCCTCTGATGCTTTGAGGAACGTTGCACAAGTAGCTGTTAGATTTAACTCAATACCCGTCGTGGTCTTAGCCAGGGGAGTAGTTGTTTTCTGACAGGTACTTGCCATAATAAGCCTACGTAGTAGGTGTTTATGGAAGTAAAGGGTTCATCTTCGGTCGGTAACGACTGTTCGTTAGCAAACTATCTCCCAAAGATTTCTGTCTTCTTCGAATAAATCTCTTAACCCGGAGATTCGGAGTGTTCTTCCTCTGCTCGTTAGGCGGAGCGGCTTAGAAACTGCTTTCATCTCGTGAACCAGAATTGACTAATCAGCGGAGTGTGTAATGGTTTGGACGGGGAACAGATGGCTTCAGTGCTGTCTGTGTTGACCTGCCCTTGCACTGATGAGAGGCAACAACCTCGAAACTAGTCTGCAGGTGGTCACCCTGTCCGAATCAAAACATAATTCTGCTGGTTGGTCATAGAGGGCACTTGCAATTGCGTCCTCTGATGCTTTGAGGAACGTTGCACAAGTAGCTGTTAGATTTAATTCAATACCCGTCGTGGTCTTAGCCAGGGGAGTAGTTGCTTTCTGACAGGTACTTGCCATAATAAGCCTACGTAGTAGGTATTTATGGGAGTAAAGGGTTCATCTTCGGTCGGTAACGACTGTTAATTATTACAATTTAGTTCTTCAATGACGAGACCTTCCAGTGACTTGACCCTACCTAAAGCCACATATGCTTGACCAGCAGCGAAGAGCTTTGGCGCTAGATAGACAACGGCATATTCAACAGTACTATCCTACATTTTGTGTACTGTGCATAATATAATTGGCAATATTCTTTGTTCAGCAGTACCGTGATCATAGGAGTTTTTCTACTTTAGGGGTGTCTGAACACCCTGAACAATATTTACTTCTATCATAATTTTCATCGTTCGAAACAATCAGGGAATTTTCCAATTTTCTAGGCATTCTCAGTCTAGATAGAGGAGTGAATTTTTTCAAAACTATATTATTTGATGGTAAGATATTTTTCACTATTTTTACGGATTTTTCCGATTTGGTTTTCGCAAGTTTTTGCAACTTTTGTGAAAAGAGGGGAGGGAGCGAGCCCACCTGCAGACATATTTTTTGTCGTAATTTTCCATGTATGAAACCGTTGGAAATTTTTCCGAATTTCTACGCGTTCTCTATCTAGCTTTCGAGGGTGGAAGAGAGGTAAATTTTTTTGAAACCGTCTCATTCAATGGTCAGATAATTTTCACTATTTTTACGCATTTTTTCGAGTTCTATTTCGCGAGTTTTCCAGTTTTTTTCCATGACTGGAAAGAGGGGCGAACCCCCGATCGATTTTTTCATAATTATTTTCATTATCCGAAACTGATGAAACATTTTCTGAACTCCTTTGCGTTCTCTATCTAGCTTTTGAGGATGGACGGTCAGATATTCTTCACTATTTTTACGGATTTTTCTGATTTAAATTTCTCTTGTTTTCCAACTTTTTTCGAGAAAAGAAGAGGGGTGAACATTCCCTATCTACTCTATTTTTCGCTGTAAATTTTGACGTTCAAATTAGTCAAGAAAACCCCACGCCTTCTCCATCTAGCTTTCGAAGGGCAGGGGAAAACAATTTTTTTAGACATTAATGTATTGTCATCGGTACTGAACCAACACGTAAAATTTCAATTCCATAGGATGAGAGGAAGTGGTTCTGAATCAGCTTGCAAGATTTGTACCCATCTAACACACACACAGAGCAAGTTAAATGAAAGCTTTTAATTAAAACAATTTTTTGTCTCTTGACATAATCATAATAAGAAAATCATTCGTTACGTCGGGGCGTGGCGCAGTGGTAAGAGCGTTCGCCTTTGGGCCCAAAGGTCCAGAGTTCGAGCCCTAGTTGCCTCTGGGATTTAATTTGATCGATTAAATTATTGAAATCTCTTTGCTCGACTGGGGTGAGTCCTGCACGATTTACTGTTGCGTTTCAATTGACAGTGCTGGTTCTAAGATGGCGTATATAGTTAGTAACAAGGCCTACTCAGAACACATGGTGGCTGGTGATCATAGCAATCGATGCCACTATAAACACCAAAAGAGAAAAAAATCATTTTTGACCATCCGTCAAAACAGAATAGTTTACATACCATACTTACGAAGGCCTAGAAGGGCGAACAACAAAATATTTTTCAAAACATTTGGAATTGCAACTTCAAAGTGACAATTGCCACTTTGAGATGACAATTGTCGTTGAACTCAACATTGTAATTTTAAAATGACAATTGTCACTTACTTGGATGCGACAATTATCACGTTGAACTGTTAATTGCCACTTTGATAGATAGATATATAGATTTTTATTGACTACGTGATATATATATATATATATAATACATTTGTAGTAAGTCGAGCGGGGCGCATAAAATTATCTTCCATGATGAAATGGAATGATTTGAATTTATACAACATATAAGAGACTAATAACTACATGCAGTAGACATATTCATATGATAAATTCACAATACTAAAAATAAATAGAATTTTGGAGTCATAAAACACCCATTAATATAGCACTGTGAATAGCGGTTAAGTATCCAATATATTTGATTCCATAAACTCGGTTATGGAATAGAAACAACTTTCGAGGATTGCCTTTTTGATTGTATATTTAAATTTGATCATGTTCATATTCTTCAATTCTGGAGGCAATTTATTATACAATTTTATGTCTAGTGAATTTCGTGCAGAAGTGGTTAGTCTATATCTCGGATTAACTATTTTACTGCAATTTCTAGTATTATAAGAATGAATATCAGAATTAATAGAATAAGTTGTTGGGTTTTTATGAATATCCAAGAGAGAATGAAAAATGTAAATAGAGGGTAGAAACATTATTCTCAGATTCCGAAATAATGGGCAACACGAGTCTCTAAAACCTGCCTTGGCAACAATTCTCACAGCCTTTTTTTGTAGAACGAATACGTGATCAGAGTGACTTGAGTTGATCTGACTATTATCATTTTAAAATGACAATCGTCACTTTGAACTGGCTCAAAAATCCATGTCAAGAAACAAGTTTCTTTCACGAACTCAAACTTTAGATCAATATTTTTTTTACCTAAATCTCTTGATAAAGCTACAGTGTAAATGCCGAGCAAATTCAATCGTGTTCAACCTTAGTATTAATATTGTTCGCCCAGGGAATAAAAGGAGATTCAATCAACTGTACTGTACAAATTTCATTTTCGTTTTCTACCAATTACAATATTCAAGGAATTACAAAATTGATAGAGGTGAGTTTTCGCGTAGTTTATATTATCCGATTGTTTTTTTGCCAGTTTTTTGTCACATTCATTGTTATTTGAATTACAAGTTGATGAGAATGTACAAATGAATATTGTACAGGAAGGTCCATACTCGAAGTGAAAGATCAATTTTTTTTGGAAGAATAACACAAAGATCGAAAGATCTGGAGTCTGTATCACACGACCACTTGAATTTCGATTTTTTATATGCACTACAAAATACCATTAGATGCATAGGGATAGGCAGGGAGAAATCACTCCAATCACTTTGTGTGACCTCATTAAAACCTCCGCCTGTGTCTCCCATGATATCCTCCAGTTGGGTAACTATATGAAATTCGGTGAATTGCCCTATACCTCGAAGGGTTCTGTCAGAGAAACCGACTACAGCGTATCAGTTTGAATCGTGAAAATCTGATCACAAACTAGTTAAACATGGGATACCTCTGGACTCCGTGCCCGGGCCTATAATTTTTGTCATCTATGGTTTCATTACTATAATCATTTATGCTTGGCGGGGTTGGCTATCAGCCGAAGTGCAGGTAATTCTGTGGAAAACCTTTCTGCTCCCTGCTGTCAGGTCTATGTCGTGACTGCTCCGGATGTTCTGATGAGCTCCTGGAAATATTTCAAGAAGTTTCCCTGTCGAATGATATGTTCTGCACTGCCGTGTCTGAAGATATCTACCATCATGGCTTCGTATTCGGGAGGCTGTTTCTTCTTCCTCATCACAGAACCTGCATGGTGTGGAGTCTTGCTGCATCATTCCCAGCATTTTGTCCAACAGATTTTCGGATGTGTGACCTATATCATGTTGGAGTGGCCTAGGTTATTACCCCTTCCTTGGCCCAGGCACTCTAGTCTGGAAGCTTCTATCCTCGCCTCCGCTACAATATGCAAATGCAGAGGAGGAGGGTTCCAGTTCACATCCATGCTCATCGTAGATGTGCTCGACATAGCACTTGAGATCACAAGCATAGCCAGCCTCCCTCTGGTTAACACTTTTTCAACCTTAGGTCACCATAGCAGGGCTCCTAATGTTATCGCGAGCCTCACAATCGCTAAATACAGCGAAAGGGATCGTTTGGGTCACCAATTTCTGCTAAAAGAGCGCAAGGCCATCATCAGTTTGTTAATCAGTTTGTTATAACTTTTTCCAGATGTTGGTTCTAGGTAAAATTCGAGTCAAGGTTTAACCCTAGGTATTCTCTCTCCTGACATCTGTAGGCTTTCACCAAAGCTCCGAAGAGATGGAGATCCGTCTGACAGGATTTTCCAGGTTGATAGGCGTGTTGGTAATCCGGGGAAATATTAGGTTACTATGGAATTCGGAGAATTTCCCTCTCTTATAGGGTTCTATCTGAGAAACTAACTACAGCGTGTTAGTTTGAATCATTTAAGATCTGATAACTAACTGGTTGAACATGAGGTACCTCATGGCTCCGTGCTTGTCCTCCACTGTTTGTCATCTATGTTAATAAGATGAGAAATACTTGAATCACAGCAAATGCATTTTATTTGCAGACACTACAACTTTCGTTGCATCAGAGAATACACTAAAGATCTGGTCACTCCCGTGGTCACAGACCATTCAAGAAACAGGATGCAGTGTGGTTCTCAGTCAGCAACTGGGTCGGTTGGTTGGTTTAAAGCCAATGAGCAACATACCGAGTTTACCCTTGGAGTTTCCCTTGACACTGAGACATGCTGGGGTCTATGGTATTGTTCTGATGTCAGTGGTGTCTAGTTAAATAGGCCTGCCTGTATCTGTCATCAAGTTGACTAGTCTATTCACTACGTGTTTCGTGTTCATGCCTGTTTCTAGTTTGATTTGTCCGAGTGTCGCATTAGAGGATGATGAGGGAGGCTATTTTCTACTCGCCACCACAGAGACTACCCTTCTCGGTTTCTCTATTTATTCCCATGATATGTAGGTGTTTTCTTAGGCCGCAGTGTCCGGTTAATGAGTCGGTAATTGCGCGTATCTAAGGTTGTGGGTGTTAGCCATCAGTGTTTGGCTTGGAAGCCTCACTATGTCTGTGCTTGGTCGATTTGGTCCCAATATGTTCGGTGTTTTCTTTTCTTCCACTTATTGCTTAGGTTTCCGCATAGGGTTTTGCTAATTCCAAACGCTGGTTCCAGGCCTGTGAATGGAGATTCAGATACTTGTCTTGCAAGTGGATTTGCTCTTTTATCGACCTCTATTTCCCTCTGTGCAAGTATAACTTTGTTTTGTTTTGAGAGTTCAGTGAGGTTCTGAAGGCATTCCCAAACTTGCTTTGACTTTATCTGTACTGAATTCAGAGCTTTTATTACTTCTGACCGTCAGATTGAATGTAGATGTGTGTGTCTAGATGTCAGATGTCAGCAATTTAACTAACAGAAATGATAATAATAATAATAATATATGTTTATTCATCATAAATGTACAACAAAATTCCATCAAGTATAATTTTGATAAAACACTGCTCAAGTGAGTAGTACTTGAGAGCTGGGTGAAATAAACAATGGCATCACTGAAGGAGCAATTCTAGAAAATTACTCCTTGTGCGTGATATAGCCTCTAAATCTAGATCTAATAAAATACGTAAGATTAAAATATAAAATAAAATAAAGTATAAGTATAAAATATATGGGTAAAAGTTGCAATCTTGCTGTGTATTTTTAGGTGAACACATTTAAGTTGTTTGGAATGTCATAAGTAGTTTTCCCATGTATCACAGGTAGGTATCACATAAAGTTAGTGGCATTATCGGGTTTAAGAGTCACATATACACATACATCACAGTCATATGATCTTGATCCCATGTGAGTGTTACACAAGATAAAATATTACAATTAGTAAAAGGGTCACATACAGGTAGGCCCCACATAAGGTGAGTGTCATAATCGGGGTTTAGAGTCACATATACACATACATCACAGTCATTCGATTTTGATGAACAATCCGTGCTAAATAAAAGTTGAATCCATTTTTTGTAATATTTGTCTGTCATTGCTTTGAATCCAATTTTTTACTTTTTTTTTAATATTTCGTAGCTTCGGCTGGTCTTTATTGTTTCAGACAACAATTCCCAAGCTTTTGGACCCAGAAAGCTGCAGTGCCTCTGACCCACTGTTTTGATACATTTCGGAACCACGACGCTGTGGTTTCGTCTTCTGGTATTATATGGGTGATCTGAGTGCGTTATTTCAATTTTATTTTTGTATATCCCTTGTAACATATTTTGGCAATAGAGTTGTCTGATATCAAAAATGCCACATTCGTTATACAGACTGTCGGTGGAGTACGTCTTTCCTTTGCCGAGGATTATTTTAAGAATTTTCTTCTGCACAATATTCAGGCTATTTAAATGCCTTTCATTTACGCCTCCCCATCCTGTTATACCGTATATAAGTTGGGATTGAATTAGGCTATAATATATAGTTTTCAAGTGAGAAATATCAAGGAATTCTTTCAACAGTTTAAATCTTGATATGAATCCACGTAGTTTTCTTGTTAGATACGATTTATGTGAATTCCATTTCATGTGTCTGTCAATTTGTATACCAAGGTATTTTATGGAGCTGGCTTCTGGGATGGATATATTTTGATTTATTTTTAATAGTCCCATATTCGGCAAATTATTAGTATAGGAGGTGAAAGGTAAGTATTTGGTCTTTTCCGCGATTATAGTTAATTTATTGCATTGGAACCATTTAAATATGTTGTTAAGTCTTTTTCCGCCTTTGCTTTCAGTTGTTGCCATGTGTTGTCATTGTAAATTACTGCCGTGTCATCAGCAAAACTTAGAATAGTACCCACAGATGTCATTTTCAACAGGCTGTCTATATAGATAGTGAATAGTAGGGGACCCAAGACCGTGCCTTGAGGAATCCCGTAAGTGATTGTCCTCGGAGTGCTCACCACACCATCAATAACTACTACCTGTTTTCGGTTTGAGAGGTATGCTTTTAAAAGGTCATACGGCTTACCCCGCATACCAATTTTTTCCAGTTTCTCTAGAAGCCTTTTATGACAAACGGTATCAAAGGCTTTGGAAAGGTCAACAAAGATACATAGCGACGGTTTAGAAATGTCGAGTGATTTGTAAATGTCCGATGTCAGTTTTAGTATTGCATCTTCGGTAGACCTCCCCTCTCTGAACCCATACTGATTATCGGATAGAATATTTTGTTTTTTCATGAAATGTTTCATTCTTTTTTTTATTATTTTTTCTAATTTTTTTGCTATGTTTGATATCAAAGAAATGGGTCTATAATTTGAAATTTGAAGTTTATCCCCACTCTTGAAAAGCGGTTTGATAACACCAGTTTTTTAAATGTTCGGGAATATTCCATTTTCAAAATAGCTATTTATAATGTGAGTGAGAGGAACTGTTATGAAGTCGGCTATTTGTTTCAGCGTTTCTGCAGTAAAACTGTCATGCCCAGGACTTTTTTTAAGTTTCAATTGTTTGATTATTTGTGATACTTTGTCATGGTTTGAGGGGTATAAGAACATATTTTTGTTTGTTTCAGTTGTAATATCTCGGAAGGAATTTGGTTTTTCGATTTTATTTGCTAGTTTTTGCCCTATTTCACTATAGTGTTTATTGAATTCATCACTAATAACCTGTTTGTTTTCAGTGGTATAATTATCATTTATTTCTATTTTGGTTATTTTTGTTTTGTGGCGTGTTTTATTGCAAATCTCATTAACACTTTCCCAGAGCCCTTTTGATTTACTCTTATTTTTCCTAATTTCGTTTTGAAAGTATTGTTTTTTTGCTTCTTTCGTAAGTTTATTTAAGTTTCGTTTGTTATTATTGTATATTTGTTTGAGTTGTAAGTTATTGGGATTTTCAATTAATAGTTTGTAGAGCTTGTTTTTTTCCTTTATTGATGCGGATTGATGCGGATAAATCAATAAAATTCCTAGGGTGGCCATTATCGACCTATCTCTTAGTCCGTCTTCTATTCATCTTCACTAAGCGGGTGCAATCAATGTTGTTCGGACATTATTGAAGGATCCTTCGATGTCTAGGAAAGTTGCTATTTCTTTATCTTCATCAAGTGACTTGGAAAGCAGCTTATTGAGACTTCCAATTGCTAAGTCTCTTGACTTTCTAAATCGAACACTGAGCGGTACCTTACGTATCCAATCGCCTTTCAGGGAATTTCTTCTGGAAATATGATTGGCTAACTGTTGATTACATGACGGAAGAGTCAAATAGCGGTCCCATAGCAACTCAATTTTTTAAAATTTTGTTTTGGTTCTCACGAATTGGAAATCCCGTAATGTTCAGAGAACATCGTGAGAACCGAGGAAGAGTAGGTAGGAGTTGGTGTTCTTCTTGAATTTCTGCAGACTGTATGCTTCAAAGACTACCACTCAATGTAGTGAGCAACTACAAATAGCATCACTGGCAAGACGAATGAATCTTTTTGGACAGAATCTAAAAGTTTCAGTGTGTGTTTAGTGTTGCACTTCACATATGGAACAGTATTTATTTATTTATTTATTTATTTATTTATTTATTTATTTATTTATTTATTTATTTATTTATTTATTTATTTATTTATTTATTTATTTATTTATTTATTTATTTATTTATTTATTTATTTATTTATTTATTTATTTATTTATTTATTTATTTATTTATTTATTTATTTATTTATTTATTTATTTATTTATTTATTTATTTATTTATTTATTTATTTATTTATTTATTTATTTATTTATTTATTTATTTATTTATTTATTTATTTATTTATTTATTTATTTATTTATTTATTTATTTATTTATTTATTTATTTATTTATTTATTTATTTATTTATTTATTTATTTATTTATTTATTTATTTATTTATTTATTTATTTATTTATTTATTTATTTATTTATTTATTTATTTATTTATTTATTTATTTATTTATTTATTTATTTATTTATTTATTTATTTATTTATTTATTTATTTATTTATTTATTTATTTATTTATTTATTTATTTATTTATTTATTTATTTATTTATTTATTTATTTATTTATTTATTTATTTATTTATTTATTTATTTATTTATTTATTTATTTATTTATTTATTTATTTATTTATTTATTTATTTATTTATTTATTTATTTATTTATTTATTTATTTATTTATTTATTTATTTATTTATTTATTTATTTATTTATTTATTTATTTATTTATTTATTTATTTATTTATTTATTTATTTATTTATTTATTTATTTATTTATTTATTTATTTATTTATTTATTTATTTATTTATTTATTTATTTATTTATTTATTTATTTATTTATTTATTTATTTATTTATTTATTTATTTATTTATTTATTCATTCATTCATTCATTCATTCATTCATTCATTCATTCATTCATTCATTCATTCATTCATTCATTCATTCATTCATTCATTCATTCATTCATTCATTCATTCATTCATTCATTCATTCATTCATTCATTCATTCATTCATTCATTCATTCATTCATTCATTCATTCATTCATTCATTCATTCATTCATTCATTCATTCATTCATTCATTCATTCATTCATTCATTCATTCATTCATTCATTCATTCATTCATTCATTCATTCATTCATTCATTCATTCATTCATTCATTCATTCATTCATTCATTCATTCATTCATTCATTCATTCATTCATTCATTCATTCATTCATTCATTCATTCATTCATTCATTCATTCATTCATTCATTCATTCATTCATTCATTCATTCATTCATTCATTCATTCATTCATTCATTCATTCATTCATTCATTCATTCATTCATTCATTCATTCATTCATTCATTCATTCATTCATTCATTCATTCATTCATTCATTCATTCATTCATTCATTCATTCATTCATTCATTCATTCATTCATTCATTCATTCATTCATTCATTCATTCATTCATTCATTCATTCATTCATTCATTCATTCATTCATTCATTCATTCATTCATTCATTCATTCATTCATTCATTCATTCATTCATTCATTCATTCATTCATTCATTCATTCATTCATTCATTCATTCATTCATTCATTCATTCATTCATTCATTCATTCATTCATTTATTTATTTATTTATTTATTTATTTATTTATTTATTTATTTATTTATTTATTTATTTATTTATTTATTTATTTATTTATTTATTTATTTATTTATTTATTTATTTATTTATTTATTTATTTATTTATTTATTTATTTATTCATTCATTCATTCATTCATTCATTCATTCATTTATTTATTTATTTATTTATTTATTTATTTATTTATTTATTTATTTATTTATTTATTTATTTATTTATTTATTTATTTATTTATTTATTTATTTATTTATTTATTTATTTATTTATTTATTTATTTATTTATTTATTTATTTATTTATTTATTTATTTATTTATTTATTTATTTATTTATTTATTTATTTATTTATTTATTTATTTATTTATTTATTTATTTATTTATTTATTTATTTATTTATTTATTTATTTATTTATTTATTTATTTATTTATTTATTTATTTATTTATTTATTTATTTATTTATTTATTTATTTATTTATTTATTTATTTATTTATTTATTTATTTATTTATTTATTTATTTATTTATTTATTTATTTATTTATTTATTTATTTATTTATTTATTTATTTATTTATTTATTTATTTATTTATTTATTTATTTATTTATTTATTTATTTATTTATTTATTTATTTATTTATTTATTTATTTATTTATTTATTTATTTATTTATTTATTTATTTATTTATTTATTTATTTATTTATTTATTTATTTATTTATTTATTTATTTATTTATTTATTTATTTATTTATTTATTTATTTATTTATTTATTTATTTATTTATTTATTTATTTATTTATTTATTTATTTATTTATTTATTTATTTATTTATTTATTTATTTATTTATTTATTTATTTATTTATTTATTTATTTATTTATTTATTTATTTATTTATTTATTTATTTATTTATTTATTTATTTATTTATTTATTTATTTATTTATTTATTTATTTATTTATTTATTTATTTATTTATTTATTTATTTATTTATTTATTTATTTATTTATTTATTTATTTATTTATTTATTTATTTATTTATTTATTTATTTATTTATTTATTTATTTATTTATTTATTTATTTATTTATTTATTTATTTATTTATTTATTTATAAATTTGAGGCCACCCAACAGGCAGGTATTTCACTGCCCAATAATAGAGCGGCACAGTATTACAATTGCTTTAGCAAACAGTACTGAGTATGTATTTTACAATAAGATTTTTATAATAGCTTATAATAATTAAATGTGCTTAAAAACTAACAGTGATTAATGATTAATGTTTATGGAAGAATAGTGACGATATGTCTAGTTGTACAGAATTTGTTTGACTCTACTTTTAAATCCAATAAATGAGACACTGAATATGTCCGGATCATTATTTGATTTGTTCAGAGTATTAAAAGTTTTGATACACCTTGTTAATGGAGAATTGAGTAAAAAATTTGTTGAGCATTGGGGAACTTTTAGAAGTTGTCTATTCCTTATATTGTGCTGCAAGCTGTTAAGATAGCATAGTTGTAGGCAATATGGAGAATCTGTTAGATTATTTAATAATTTATATATAAAACAAAAAAATTTCTTCTCAATTCCAAATGTTCTAACTTATAATTTTAAGTTACTTTCATAGGAATAATAGTGCCTTTCTTTGTTGAATCTAAAGTTCAATCGGTTTATGAATTTCTTTTGTACATTTTCTATTCTGTCAATGAAGCAGTTATAAAATGGATTCCATATAATGGATGAATATTCGATGATAGGTTTAACAATAGTATTATACAATATAGTAATAGACTTCCAACAACTGAAGTCCTTAGTGACCCTAAATATGAATCCTATGTTCCTAACTGACTTTTGGGTTATAAATTCAATGTGTTGTTCAAAGGTTAATTTGTGATCTAAAATTATTCCGAGATCTTTTACAATGTCTGTCTTTCCAATGATGGCGTCTTTCAGTTTCAAGTTGTACGTTATGTGTTTGTTACTACGAGTGAAGACAATCTGATAGCATTTCGAAAGATTGAGATGGAGTTTGTTGAGTGAGCAGTAGTCTGAAAATCTATTCAAATCTGATTGAAGATCTATATAGTTTCAATGGTCGTGTACATTTTCAAGTCATCAGCAAAGAGTGCTTTGTACTATGAAAACAGGCTGGCAGATCGTTGATAAAGATGTTAAACAATAATGGTCCCAGGTGTGACCCTTGCGGGACACCTGATGTAACAGGGCCGCATTTTGATTTTACACCATTAATCACTACTAATTGCGTCCGTTGATCTAAATAAGAGGTTACTAGGTTCAAAAGATGCCCATGCACACCGAATTTTCGAAGTTTGACTACCAGAGTTTTATGGTGTACCTTGTCGAATGCCTTCGAAAAATCCGTGTACACGGCACAGGTGGCTCCTCCCCTTCCATTTTCGTGAGAACATCTTGGATGTATGGGACCAAATTGGTTAAAACTGATCTTTTCGCGAAAAAACCATGTTGAAATGGGTTGATGGAAGTGCGCACTTGAAAAAATAAATCCTTGTAAATAATAGCCTCGAATAGTTTACCAAGCTGATTCAGTAGCGAAATGGGCCTGTAGTTAGCCATGTTGGATTTATCTCCTGATTTGTGGACTGGTACGACCATTGCAACTTTCCATTGTTTAGGAAATATGCCGCATCTTAAGCATTTGTTGAATAAGATGTGAAGGGGTTCAATAATAGAGTTGATGCATCTTTTAAGAAATAATGTCGGTATACCATCAGGTCCGGGACTTTTTTTGATATTTAGGTTCTGTATGGCATTCCGTACCTGTTCCCTCGTTATATATGATATCCCAAAGTGTAAGAGGTTTTCAGAATTGTTAATATCGACGAGACAGGGAGAGTTATCTGATTCAAAAACGCTGCAAAAATAGTCGAAAAACAGATTAGCAATTGATTCAACGTCATCTGCATTTTTATTTTCAAAGAACATTTTGGCCGGCAATGATTTATTTTTCGACTTATTTGCGATGAATGACCAAAAGACTTTTGTATCATTGTCGATGGATCTTTCAGTTCTGTCTATGTACCTAGCATAGTCGGATTTTACGTTTTGTTTGAATAATCTGCGATAATTGTAAAATTGAAAGTAATCATTTTGATTATTGAACATTTTCCATTTTTTGTGACTTTTTTCTTTTTTCTTAATTAGAATTATCGTATTGCGGCTGTACCAGATGGGATATTTCTTTTTTGAAATGGTCTTCTTGGGAACATAGGACTCTATAAGTGTGTTAACAATTCCGTAAAAAATGTCAACGCAACATTCGACATTTTGATGTGATAGTGTTGTTTTCCAATTGATGTTACTAAGCCTATTATTGATTGAGGTGTAGTCTGCTTTGTCAAAAAAAGTTTTTGTATAATTATTTCCTATCATTAACTTATTAGTACTGAGTTCCAGCGAGATTTCAAGTGAAACATGATGTGGATCTTCTTCAACAAATGGGAAAAAACTTTTTTTGACTTTGGGGTTCGAGACGAGTGACAGAATTAGATCCAATTGTTTGCCATGAGCATTTACGATATCAGAGTGTTGTTTTAGATTCAAGAGTGATATGGTGTCAGTGAAAAGTTCACCAAAGGCATCTCCAGTACTGAAGGGACAGAGTGATTGAAGTTCTACGTTATAGGACCAAACGATTTTTGGAAGATTGAAATCACCGACAACTAAAGTTACTCTTGTTAATATTCATGACGATATCAGTCAGTTTTCGACTAAATATCTCAAAGTCGATTAATTTAGCATGTGGAGGTATATAAATACAACAAATATGCAATTTCTTACCCTCATTCAGTACTACAGATACCCAGATGTGTTCTATTATACCATTTGTAATCCAATCGGGGACACTAAACGACACCAGGTTGTTCAATACCTCGATCATTACCCCCCCCACCATCACGGTTTAAGGATCACGGTCGTTTCTGTAGACATTGTAGGAGTCTGTGAAAAGTTCAGAGCTTAATACTTCTTCCTTAAGCCAGGTTTCAGTGATGTAGACAAGATCAAATTCCAAGGCACTTGATGATTTGTAAAATTGCTCAGTTTTTGTTCTTAGCCCTCTTGTATTTTGGTAGTAAATTTTCATTTGCTTAGAGTCGAATGTGAAAATGAAATTCAAATAATTTATGACTGGAGAGTGATATTAATTTAAACGTTGGAGAATGTTTTCGTCTTTGATTTGTATGGCTCTTCCTTGATCTTCTTTTTTGATGAAAATTTTTAAGTCCTTCACCCAGCAGTATTTGAACTGTTTATCGGAACAAAATTCACGTGTTTTTTATAGAGGAGTTTATAATAGTATTCCAGTACATGTCGGATTTGTGCCTTTTAAATCATTATCAGCTGTCGGGAAGTAGAATAGCTCATTTGGCTTTACTTCTGATGGTAATACCGAGCATCGAAATGTAGGACTTAAATGTTGTTGTTAACTTGTTCTTTACGTCAACCGATTGGTCTGGATACTCCTGCCCATGATATATCTTATGCCACAGCCAGAGTTTCAACATGTTTTTTAGTGTATAGCTGTTGATGGCTTTTTCCATGACCCCCGAGATAACAGATAGCAGTGTGATAGGTCTGTAGTTGCTAGGTAGTTGCTGGATGTTGTTCTTTGGAATCTGGTTGTACTCTTGCCATTTTTCAGTTTGATGAAAATACCCCTAAATTATAAGAGGTTAATTAATTTGAAGAGAGCTGGTATTAGTTTGAAGCACATCTCTTGATAACGATCGGAGGAATTCTATCAGATTCAAGGCTTTGTTGGTTGTTTGGTGATGTTGACTCGTGTGAAGTTCCAAGCTTTCAGAATTTTCTACTAAACAGGTGTTACGAGTTTATTTTGCACTAAAAAACCCTTTCTGTTTTAATATAACAACGCCAGAAATTATCTGTCATATATAAGCATTTCACTCTGTATGCCACTGTTTCAAAATGATCACTTGGTCGTTGTCATGTACCGCTCTTTTCGTATTTCAGTACTTACCTTAGCTGAAAGTGTGACAGCGTTATTTTGTGAATATGCTATTGCTTTGTGGTTAGAATACAGAACTGTAACATTTCTTCTTCGAATACTTGACTTGGATCGTCATAGTTCAGTTGGCAACACTGAATCTTCATGTGTTCTGTCTAAGTCGCTATCCAATTGTCCCAAGGAGTAGCTCGGGGTAGTTCATGGACTGATCTCATAGACCACGAACAATCAGGGGTAAAAAGAAGGCGTCTTTGACGAATATGACGTAAGTTTGATAGTGACAGTTCTTCGACATTTTCCGTCTCGACTGTGACATCTTGGCACTGGCATGACGTATTGAGATTTCTCCTTGAAATTATTTCATTCACTATAGTTGAATCTTGGGAAAATTCATATCTGGAGATTTCCTCATATTGTTTGCGATATTTGACGCTGTACATTTTCGAGAAAATCTTCGTTCTGCTTATTCAGGCAAGATTTTCGAAGTTATAAGGGCTTGTAGTGTCATTCTTCGTTGGTAAAACCGCTGGAACAAGAAACTAGCTGAACAAGACAGAAATCTTTGGGAGATCGTTTGCTAACGAACAGTCGTTACCGACCTATGATGAACCCTTTACTCCCATAAACACCTAACTATGTAGGCTTATTATGGCAAGAACCTGTCACCTGAATTGCGTCCTCTGATGTTTTGAGGAACGTTGCACAAGTAGCTGTTAAGATTTAATTCAATACCCGTCGAGGTCTTAGCCAGGGGAGTAGTTGTTTTCTGACAGGTTCTTGCCATAATAAGCCTACATAGTTAGGTGTTTATGGGAGTAAAGGGTTCATCATCGGTCGGTAACGACTGTTCGTTAGCAAACGATCTCCCAAAGATTTCTGTCTTGTTCGATTAAATCTCTCAACCCGGAGATTCGGAGTGTCTTCCTCTGCTCGCTAGGTGGAGCGGCCTAGAAACTGCTTTCATCTCGTGAACCAGAATTGACTAATCAGCGGAGTGTGTATTGGTTTGGACGGGGAACAGATGGCTTCAGTGCTGTCTGTGTTGACCTGCCCTTGCACTGATGAGAGGCAACAACCTCGAAACTAGTCTGCAGGTGGTCACCCTGTCCAAATCAAAACATAATTCTGCTGGTTGGTCATAGAGGGCACTTGCAATTGCGTCCTCTGATGTTTTGAGGAACGTTGCACAAGTAGCTGTTAGATTTAATTCAATACCCGTCGTGGTCTTAGCCAGGGGAGTAGTTGTTTTCTGACAGGTTCTTGCCATAATAAGCCTACATAGTTAGGTGTTTATGAGAGTAAAGGGTTCATCATCGGTCGGTAACGACTGTTCGTTAAGAAACTAGCTGTCAGACAGCAAACAAACCATCAATGCTGTTAGCAGAACTCTCCCACTGAATAGAGGTTACTATTTACATTTGGGCTCTACTAATGGCCTCATACAAGTGTAATCAGAAGTCAAACTGGTATTGTTTATTCTAGGGTGCTCCACTACTGCTTGGTGTTCCTGTTCCACTATTTTTCCACTGTTGTTGTTCCGTTGTTGTTTGGGGTTCCTTCTCTGTTCTCCCCTTTATAGTTTGTTTGGATCTCTGCACCACTCGAGGTTATTGCTCTTAGTTTGTTTGTGTCGTAACCACCTTTTTCACTGGCGATAAATCCGTGGAGCTCCGGAAAATTGAACCCCATATTTCAATCTTATCGAAATCAATTTTTATTGTCTAATCCACGTCAACTGAGCTATCCGATATGTTACGGGTGTGAAAAATCTATGCCCATCAACTGCTCTCCTTTCCTAAATTTCGCTCCTAACACGGGTTGAGTGATGATCTCTGTATAACACTAGTATCTATGCGTGGATACATCATCTGGCATAGTAGAAAATTATATTGACATTGGAAGAAGGTGTTAAATGTTTTCATCACACAATTATTTGTTCAAATATATTTCTCAAATACTATCAAACATTCACTGGAATGAATAACATTCATAAAAGAAGTACATATCTTTCGAACCTAATATAGGTAAATCAACAACAGACTGCGCCCACATAAAATCTACAGGTACTCTTCCATAATTCATAAATACATAAATTAATAAATAATTGACTTTAGATCTTCGAACACTCTGTGATATCTCTTTTGAATATGGTGATTCAGTTTCCAATGACCTGACGAATCCATGGAATGTAGTCAGACACCCTAGTGTACAGTCCTGGCAAATAGGGTCTGGCACACCCAATTCCTGTTGAAACCACTCCTACAACCATCATCTGATTGGTTTGTTCGTTGGTATCCACCATAAGAGGACCACCACTGTCGGCCTGATAAAAGAAGCAGAATATTATTATTAGAATATTAACATGAGTACTCAAAATTGAAAAAAAAAACTCTGTCACACTTCAACTAGGTATATGTGTGGCCCTGTATAGAATACGTCTAACCGACATATACAAACGTAAAATTCAAACAATACAAAATTCTTGTCTTTGCCTGATATTTGTTATCAAAAGAAGGCAAAGAATATTACAGGCATTGGAAATGTCTGGATGGCTCAATATGAATAATAGGAGAACTCTACCCGTCAATGTTTTGTTGTTAAAAAAATTGTTGAAAATTGTTATTTCCGTCAACCGATTGCAACCCTACGCGCAACCCTCGGAAGTCTTCGAGAGACTTGTGTTAGCTAGGGAAGACGCAGCCCTTACCTTTTAACGTGTGATGCCATGCACGAGACCAATGACCATGCGAGGCTTTGAACCCTCGACCCTTCGCTCCAAAGGCGAACGCTCTACCCACACGGCCACCACGGCCCATTTTATATCATATATCATAAAATCGTGTATACCATCATACTTACAGAGAAAAATAACATACCGTAAGTACTCATATTCATAATATAAATATGATATTGAAAATTGTTTTTCAATAGATCCTTCCTGTTTTTTAAAAAAATTTTTTGTCTCTGTTTCGCTCACTCACGAAGATGTTTTAGGTTGAGTGGAAGAACAGCTTTAGTTTAGAGGGAAACATTCTCAATTGAAAATAGTACGAATACATGACTCTTCTGGAAATGGAAAAACCTACGATAAATTGAAGTAATTTTTTTGTAATATCTAACAGAAGACAACTACTTCCCCAGCTAAAACCGCGCTGGACATTGAACTTCATCTGATAGATATTGTGAAAGGCCCTATATAACTTGAAGAAAAAATCTGAAAGTGAAAAATTGCATTTGCAGGGAGGTCGGAAGAATCGGAAATCATACTCTCCAGAAGCAATTTCACACTGTAATAATGGAATAGACCAACAATTCCATCATTACAGTGTGAAATGGATTCTGAAGAGGATGATTTCCAATTCTTCGGATCTCTGATGATCTCAGAAGAGTGAAATAGATTTTTGTCGATCAAAATGTATTGGAGGCCTAGCGAAAGAGATGCATGAATAATATTCTCCCTTATCTCATTTATAGTTAAGAATCTCCAATGGAAACTGGACATTTTAGAAATAATCCACTATCTGAATGAAAATGCAAATTTTCAGTTTCAGATTTTTTCTTCGAGTTATATAGGGTCTTTCTCAATATCTATCAGATGTAGTTCAATGTCCAGCGTGGCTTTAGCCGGGGAAGTAGTTGTTTTCTGTTAGATATTACAAAAAGTTACTTCAATTTTATCGTAGGGTTTTTCCATTTCCAGAGGAGTCATGTATTGATTCAATTTTCAATTGAGAATGTTTCTCTTTAAAACATGATCATTGAATTATGACGTTGATATTGTCAGATGTAGTTCAATGTCCAGCGTGGCTTTAGTCGGGAAAGTAGTTGATTTCTATTAGATATAACAAAAAAGTTACTTCAATTCATCATAGGTTTCTCCATTTCCAGAGGAGTCATGTTTGGTTCAATTTTCAATTGAGAATGTTTCCCTTTTCAACATGAATCCCTTCCAAGAGAGGTTATCTTCAACGATGAAAAATAGCCACTAAAGTTTACCTTTCAGTCGTAGATGATTCCACAACTGACTTTATGAACATCCTGTTGCATTTTCATTCAGATAGTTGTTATAAAAACAATATCTGACAGAAAATTTTGTTTGAATTGTTCGAAAATTATTAGGGCAAATATTTTATTTTTATATTATATTTTTCAAAGATAATTTTTTGCAATCCGATGGTTTGTGGTATCTAATGGACCTTTACATTTACGGAAAATAAATTACAAAACTCGTTTAAATCGATAGTTGTTAGTCTGAAAAGTCCATTTAACAAAAAGTTCCATTATTTTTCTTTCATTTTAAAAAAATATCACATTTGAAAGTGTGCCGCTGACGTCACGTTCATCAGAAATATCTCCCACCATAATCAACGTTCCGAAACAGGCAATACCGTTCTCCTTAAAAGTATAACTTCCAGCATGATATAAGCCGTTGAGAAATAATCAATACATTGTCACTTGATCAACTCATAGATAAAAATCCACATATTAGCTATTTTTTATTGTATTTATAACTTTCAAATTTTGTGAACAGACCATCCTTTTGATGAAGAACGAGCATTGACAACACAGCAAATCGTAATGACAGTTCTCAACTGTCGAGACTTATATGGAGATGTGAGGTTAATGTTTATTTTATTTACGTTCAACAATCAACATTCAACTGATAAATTCGATAATAGTGTAGTGACGTGTTATCATAAACGATTTGGTGTGAATTTATTTGTGTAATTGTGTATTAAAAATATGGAACAAGGCTTCGTGAAGGGAAGTTCGGATAATTTACCGAGGTACAAAGCACCTTTTCGACATGTTCAGTTATTGCAGGGATACAGGTACTGGAGATACAGGAATTAATAACAAATTTTAGAACACAAACAACAAAAACTCTCAAAACTAGAGAACCGCATTAACCTCAAAAAATAAATCAAGGTAGTGTTCGTTGAAGTTTAGATCTGATAGAACTGCTTCACTTGTATCAAATGGGTAGGCAAATGAGTTAGACAGGGACAAACTATTCTTATTGATCGCACCGTAAAACAGACGAAAGAACCCATCTGGTATCAAATGACAACTGTCATACGACACATTATATTTGAATGAGAATTTGGTGCACAACTTTAACAACGTTGCCAAGTTTAATTTTGATGAACGTGACGTCACGAAACCACTTTTCTTCTGATTATAGATAAACTAGCGGTCAGAAAAAAAAATCCCGAGTGATATTAGCGTATTTACTTTCTAATTTCAGTGTTACCTCATATCTCTTGGAAAGGTCCATTTGACAAAAAATAGTGATATAATAGTATATTTCATTATATTTCATTTATGGATGAGTAATGAACGATATTTTTCAATATATCTGCCTGAAAACCACAGATTGTTGAGGAACATTTATTTTTAATGATGAGGGAACAAAAACGTATTATTAATTTAAATATTTATGGTACAAAAATATTCAGAAATTGCCACAAAACTAGCGTTATTTACTCTGTTGGTAAGGAAATATTCAAACTATTTGCGATTTCTAGAGAACTGTCAACAACATATTATTTAATTTTGACATATAAGTGGGCAGCTATAATGACACCAGAGCACGGAGAATTTTTCTGTGCGGGCGCACGAATAAAACCCTTTTTCAGTATGCTAAATAAGCATGTAAATATAATGTTTTCAGATACATCTAATGAAAATATAATATTCAAATAAATTTTCCATAGACGATACATTTTGACCGAAAACAATAAAGATGTATTTCCAAAAATTATTGGACTTATGAAATAAGTGATTTAAATGTATCCATAGCCATCAACAAGTAATAAGTATCACATAGTTGTATTCAGATTGTCAAATGGAGACAAAAAAGTGATTATACCGGGTGACACAGCAAACATGTTGCAGCCTGTAGTTTTTTTATTTGAAGAGATAAAAATTTGAAATTTGCAGAAGTTACGTAAGCGCTTCATTTGAATCTAACGACAAATAAAAAAACTACAGGCTGCTACATGTCTGCTGTGTCACCCGGTATATATTATATTATAAGTTTCAACAAGTGACTATAGATGTCACAAGTTACTTTTTATTATATTGTAATATATATTATATTATAATATATATTCATCCGCGAGGGAATATGTAAATGTCACATATATAATGCGTATATTATATATTAGTCGTAGATGTTAGAGAAAAGCATAATTACATTATATTAAAACTCGTGCAAAAGCTTGAAATCAAACCAAAATGTGGTGCTTGAAACAAAACCCAATGACAAACTATTGTCATATCTTACTTTGGATATTTGAGTTAACAAACCATTCAGTGAAAGATATATACATAAAGTGCTCCAGTAAAATAATTATCTCGGACTGTTTCTGGATCGAAAACTCACCTGGATTGTACAATAAATTTACTGCCAAACCGATTTGTGACCTCATTTAATCTAGAATAAATCTTTTGTATATGATTGTAGTTTCCGTGGAAACCACTAAGAAGCTCAAGTAAGAGCTTGACGGATAATTGCCATTTCTGGACACATTGGTAATCAGAAATGGGGAAGGTGTGTAAATGTATGAAAAAATAAAACAATTACCCAACAAGCATCTATTCCTCCCTGTTCGTATCCAGCACAAATGTGACTCTCTTGAATTTTTGTTTTCTTGCCTTGGGAGTGGTACCATGTCCTGCATTGATTCGTTTCGATAATATTCACCCTAGCCTTGTGTAGGTTCTTAGCTCGCCCCCCTAAAAATACAAAAATTGGAAATATGAGACTGAATTTGCCAATATGCGACAACTCTTATATTCGTTCAGTATATTCAGATAATGTATAATATTTGCATGTTTGTATGAGATTTATGTATTTTTACTTGGGTTGGTACTTTTGTATCAGTCTCATTACTTGTAACGACATGTCCCATCTTGTTTATATACTAGCTTAAGGGATCAATAAACATTTATTTATTTATTTATTTATTTATCGAATCATGAGCTAAGTGTTTGGATGTAATTTAGTGAAGCAAGGAGTTTTCCAAATCAAAATCAAACCATTTTATTTCCTTCAAATGACAAAAATTTTCATTTTATATAGGTATAATCAAAATATACCTAAGAAATATAAAAATAAAATAAAACATTAAAGACAGAATACATATAAATAGAGCAAGATATATACATCATAAAATACAAATACATTCAACCGGAGATATCACAGATTGGTGACATAAAAAAAGTCGTCGAGTGCATAATAGTTATTTATGCAAAAAGTGCAAAAAGTGAATGTTTATTGCACTCGACGTGAAATTGACGAGGCCGTTAGGCCGAGTTGGACAACACGTCGAGTGCAATAAACAATTTTTGCACGAGTTGCATACAACATTTTTTCTACGTTCATGCAAAAAGCAAAAAATGATTTATTGAGGTGCAGCACTAGGTGTAGGAAAATGAAAAGCGCAACTTGAATACTTTATTATTAATATCGATTTGCATTGAAACAGGAACTAATACGTTACGAACAATTTAACTCAAACTTTATTTTTACCCTCAATGTTGAAAGTGAATGAACAATTGGTGCAAATTTCAATATGAATATTTCGTAGTGAAGTACCTATTGCACTAGTGCAATAAAGAACTTCTTTTTCCACTTAATATAGTTCAATAAAGTTTTGCTTTTTGCATGAATGTAGAAAAAAACACTTATTTAGCAAAAAAGACTCGAGACTTATTTTTGAACTTTACAAAATTCTCACTGGATTCAATTGTATCTAGTAAACGATTGAAAACTTTAGGTCCAATGGAGTCTGGAGCATTTTGACTAATTTTACATTCAGTTTATTTTATGTGAATCAATTGTTTTTGGCGCGTATTTTTATCATGGATATCGCCGTTAAGAGTAAAGTCGGTTTTATGGGTGAAAATGTATATCGACTCATGCATGAATAAGCTGGTTAGAATCAAAGTTTTGTGGTTTTGAGATAGTGTTATAGATGAGCTACGTTTTGGATCATTAAATATACACCTTGAAATAGTTTTTAGTTCAATAAAAATGCTCTTCTTACTCATCGTTCAAGCACACGCCATAGCGCAACCTGGCTCATTTTGGGCGTAATGAAAATATGCTCATTTTTCAACACCGTTCTTTAATTTTTGAATATGTGAATCAGTGAGCTCAATTTAAAGAATGTTCCAGTTCCATGTGAATTCCTAGAACCGTGAATGTATCACATGTCAACAAAGAAACAAGGTGTCCTACCATACCAAGATGGTGCTCATTGCCATAATCCTGTACAATAGGAATAATTGGGTCGAAAATTCATCAGAAAACAACTGCTTTCCTGGCGACGAACGTTGAATTACATCCAATGAATTTCCGTGCAGAGTTCCTACAAGGTTATCTCTGCAATTGCTTGTAGCATGGAAATGTTAATTGAAACATTTGGACCACCCTTAGATCGATTTCGGGGTGTTGCCCCTCATCAGTATAGGGTAGGTCTCTGCAGACAATAATTATTGTCTGCAACGAATGGTTCAATTAACAATTCATGTCAAGACAAAAGCTAAGACTGAGCTGGTAGTGGAGCTTTCATTAAACCACGAGCGCCATCTCAACTTCTGCCCTCAACCAAAGCAATACCCAAAGGTGCCTGATTACTAGAACCACCAATACAAATAAACACGTGCTTATGATGGCAAGATCATGCGTCTTCTTACTGTTTAAAAATTATTTCTGTTGGTTGAAAATTTCTACGCTTTTACCAGCTGAAACATGTGTTTCTCTAGCAGAAATCAGGAAGCTGATATCGTCCGCGTAGGCAATGCAGATAGGGTATTACAATTCTCTTTGTTAGTGATGTGCAAAAGAAATAAGTTTGGTCTAAAGATGGAACCCCGAGGCACTCCCATCCGAACCAGTTTTGCTCCTTCCAAAAGACTCAGTAGTTTTGAGTGATTTGCGCAGTCGAATGCCCTGCTCAGGTCACATAGGATCGCCTGAGTCTATAAAATTCATCAGATATTAATAAAAAGAGAGTATCGCAGTTTGAGTTGATTTTCCAGAACGAAAACCATGCTGTTTCGGTGTGGGTTCGACAATAAAAATAGATTTCGATAAGATTGAAATATGGGGTTTAATTTTCTGGATCGCCAAGGATTTATCGCCAGTGAAATGGGATGGAATGGGACAACCCACTGCAATAATATTATTGAAATATCAAACAATAGATACCTATAATAGTACAAAAATAATATATAAATATGTGGGGGTTCAGTCTTCCCTTATGCTTGGATAACTTGGACCAGAATAAAAGAAATAGTCATGACTAATAACCCATATTGATTGATGTTACACACGCTGTATGTGCACAGTTAGGCATACAATACAAAATGAAATGAATTAATGTAAATATGGCACCACCAAGATGTATTGAATTGTTCGCAATGATCGATATTATTGTATCGTTTAGGAATATCAATATTAAACCTTCAGTGAGGGCTATGCCTGTAACGTCACGATGATAGCTAACAATTGATAACCCCTATGCATTAGTGGCTCAATCTTACGCTAGACTTATCTGAGAGTAAGATTTTCTCAATCAGGCCAGTTTACCAGTTGTAGTTTATGATTCCAGTGCCTTGGAGTGCCGGTGTGCACAGTGCGTACGACACAGTCAACCGAATTACGTGTACAGCTGGTACGAATACCATCAATGGGAAATACCAATAATAGGGTACGAACAAAGAAGGAATACTGAAGAACAGATGAACAGTGGAACAAACACAGTTGAGCAGGAATAGTGGAACAATCATAGTAGTGGAACAATAAAACAGTAGCGGAACACCAATAAACGGTAGCAGAACAACGGAAAACTCTAGAATAAACAATACCTGTCTGACTCCTGATTACACTTGTATGGGGCCATAAGTAGAACCAAAATGCAAATACTAACCTCTATCAAGTGGGAGGGTTCTGGTAACATCTTTGATGGTCTGTTTGCTGTCTGATAGCTAGTTTCTCGTTCCAGCGGTTTTACCGATGAAGAAATGACTACAGGCCCTTCTAAGCTCAAAAATCCGGAAACTACCGAAAAAGGATTTTCTCTTAAATATACAGCGTCAAAGATCGCAAACAATATGAGAAAATCTCCAGATATAAATTTTCCCAAGATCCAATAACGACGATCAAAATTTGATATAGGAAAATTGTAAATAGGTTATTTGTCAAGATGTCACTCCCATCAAATATCGACCCGGCAAACGTCACTCAGATGACTCAGACGTCAAAGTCAAAACTGTCAGACAAAGCGCTTCCTTGCTTGTTCGTGGTCTGTGAGATCAGTCCAGCAACTTCCTTGAGCCACTCCTTGGGACAATGGGATAACGACTCAGGTGAACAGAACACCTAGAGATTCGGTGTTGCCAACTGAACCAAGACGAAAACGCCAGCCTTGTTCAAATTCAGAACCTAACACAAACAAGGTCAAGTATTCGAAAGTGAAGTACCTCAATGGCACGCAATAGAGATATAGAAGAAATGTGACGGTTTTGGGTTCTAAACACAAAACAATAGACTAATCGAAAGTATCTTTACAAAATAACGCTGTCATACGCAAAATATAACAACTGATAGCTGTCATTAGCTCAAGAAGAGTTCATGTCTGCTCGAACCAGTAGGGCAAAGGTAGGTACTAACATTCAAAAAGAGCTGTACATAACAGCGATCAAGTTATCATTTTGAAACAGTGGCGTACAGAGGGGAGAGTTTATATGACAGAGAATTTCTGATGTTATTGTATTAAAACACAATGGGTGCAAAATAAATCCGTAACAAACAACATCAAGAGTTCTAAAATTGCGTACTAAGACACCTTCGAAAAACTTGGTCTAAAATTATTTGATTGTGGATAATTCTTTCGTACACCTGTTGTATAATTATACAAGTTTACACGATCCGGTAACACTACTACAGTTGGCAAGTTAATGGCTCAGTACATCGAAAAATTTAAATAATGTAAACAAACAGCTAATCTAATTCATGCCAGACAAGCGTTCATAAATATGCAAATAGTAGTAGTAGAGCAGTATGGGATACGTTTACAAGATTATCTGATTTGTGTGGCAGTTATCAGGTGTGACAACCATTTCCGGTTGTACCGATATTATTGTTATTATTATTGGTTCTGTCGTTACCATTGTTGTAATTTTTATTATCGTTATTATTTTTATCATTGTCAGTATCAGTATCAGCATTATTGTTGTCATCATCATTGTATGAAACTGTTGAAGAAAATTATAAACCTACAAAATGGTTTTTTATACGACCAGATCGGTGCATTTTTCACTGAGAAAATCCGGGAAAACCTATAAGAAGGGATCAGTTTTCAAAAATTCATATTTTTTATGAATATGAAGCTGCACAAATAATATTGCGTAACTGTGTGCAAGATGGTTTCTGTCCGATTTGTAGTTTTTTCACAATCGCGTTATAAACATTAATCGCGCCTATTTGAGGGAAATCATCTTATTAAAATTCTGTAAACAGCATTTGGAAGTAGAGATCAATATCTACAATTTGTATATTTTGGGTTTTCATGTGGAAAATTGGAGAATGTGTTGAAAATGTCACTGAAAGTTACTCTAAATGCTTCTAAATGTACCTGAAGTCGCCCGAACTCAACTTGAGTTAACTTAAGTGCGATTTCGGGTGACTTCGGACGCACTTTGAAGCGTTTTGATCAACTTTCATTGACATTTCCAACACATTTTCCACCTCTCAAGTGAAAATCCAAAATATACAAATTGTAGATTTTGATCTCTTCTTCCAGATATAGTTCACAGAATTTGCAATATTGTTTGTCCAGGTTGAAATTTTTGAAAATTATTTTTTTTCTGAAATTGTCTCTTTTTGAGGTTTTTCCAGATTTTCTCAGTGGAAAATGTACCGATTCAGTTGTATGAAAATCAATTTTGTAGGTTTTATGAATGTCTACAAAAGTTCCATCAACGATTCCTTGAATAATCTTTGAGATGGTGATTCTTCGGGTTGTAAGGCCGACGTATGTTCAGAGAAGATCTCGACGTTTCGCTAACACGAGTGGTTAGCATTTTCAAGAGATATTTTACAAATTTCTGCTTTCTTAAGTCGCTGTCAAATGCTTGACATTTGTAATACGTTGGCTCAATAAATACCTGTGATTTGACGTTCTTACATCTGATTGGTCCATAGCGTTAGCTGACATCATAGAATCGTTCGTACCGTTACTTTCTGTGTAGGGAGCTAATTGAGAATTTTTGAGAACTGGAAGCCAAACCTTGTTCAATTGTAATCCTTCTTCGGTTCTGTTGACGTTGCTGTGGTGTTTCTGAATTTCAATTGCTTCCCGGAAGAGTCTTGGGTAATAGGCAGATGTTGAAGAGATGACTTGGGTTTCTTCAAATTTCACTCTATGGTTATCGTTGTTGAGAGTATGTTCTGCGACAGCGGATTTCTAACCGACAGCAAGCCTTGTGCTGTTGGATTCTTGTTTTAATGGAGCGTTTCGTGGTTCCGATATAAACACTGCCACAGGAACATGGAATGCGATAAACCCCAGAAGAGCCTAGTACGTCTCGTTTGTCCTTCGCTGATCTAAAGTGGTCTTTCAGTTTTTTTGAAGGTTTATAAACGGTTTTAATCTCATATTTTCGTAGAATACGGCCAATACGATCTGTAACTCTGGGAACATATGGTAAGAATGCTTTTCTATTTTCGGTGTTGGTTTGACTACTACTTGGTTCACTGGATGGACAGTCATTTGGTCTACTATTGATTCTTCCGTCTCTTATTAATTTCTCTTCTATTTTTCATACACCTCTCAATATCTCTTTCTTTGTACCCATTAGAAAGAAGAGCGTTCTTTAGATGTTTCAGTTCAGCTTCCAGGTATTCAGGTTCGCAAATTCTTCTAGCTCAATCAACTAATGTCTTGATTACACCTTGTTTTTGGCACGGATGATGGTTTGAGGAATTGTGGAGATATCGATCAATGTGTGTTGGTTTTCTATATACCGTATGCCCTAGACGTCTTTCTTTTCGAGAAATGAGAACGTCTAAGAATGCCAGTTTCTTCTCATTTTCAATTTCCATTGATATGGTTAAGGAATTCATTGAGTTTTTCCGGTCCATGGCTCCAAATTATAAACGTATTGTCTACATATCTTAACCATACTTTGGGTTTTAAATTTGCAGTTTCAATTGCCTTTTCTTCTAGTTTTTCCATGAAGAAATTAGCAATAACTGGGCTAAGTGGGCTTCCCATTGAAACACCATCTAATTGCTCATATATTTTGTTATTGAAAATGAAATATGGACCAATCAGATGTAAGAACGTCAAATCACAGGTATTTATTGAGCCAACGTATTACAAATGTCAAGCATTTGACAGCGACTTAAGAACGCAGAAACTTGTAAAATAACTCTTGAAAATGCTAACCACTCGTGTTGGCGAAACGTCGAGATCTTCTCTGAACATACGTCGGTCTTACAACCCGAAGAACCGCCATGTAAGTGACGATGGCCGCGAAAGCATTTCACAATCTTTGAGATATTTCTAAAAAAACAAAAAAATTGTAATTTGTTTCAATTTTGCTCGTTTAAAAATTTCCACAAAGCGATTATGCTAGGGCGAAAACTGGGGTTTTCATCAACGAACTATCTAATAAAATTAGTATAGGCCACTTGTGTTTTTTATTTTGTGTGGAAAAAAAATCTCTACAGCTTGGCCTAAAATCTGCGTTGAACTCTTTCCAATTTCTTGATGCGGAAATAAGAATAATAGCACCAAATAATCGAAGCATATTCAAGATGAGATCCAACCAATGGGATGAATAAGAGATCTTCACTATACTCGAATGAACAAAATTTCTGAAATGTCTCTTCATGAAACCCAACTGCTTGAGTGCTATATTGCAGATGTACTCAAAATTTACAAAATTTTCTCCGTTTGTGGTGAACCAAATCACTTTGCTGTTAGCTGTAGAAATAAAGGAAACTATAGAAGCAGTATCTCTAAAATCAAGAATAGGTATATTAAATCTAAGAAAATAGTTAATGAAGTCAATTTAGGTAATAGTAGCGTTGATACTTTGTTCATAGAAAGCATAACACTAGATAGTGGGGTGGGATAGTTCCTTTTTTGGTAAAATTATTAGGTTTCTGGCTACCAGCATGAAACTTTCCACACTTTGGCTTAATGTGTGTTAGATCAAAATTCTGCCCAGACCCCATTGTTCAGACCCCCTGGTTCAAAATGGCGATGCTACTAGTTTGAAAAGAAAATTTGCTAAAATCGGGCATGTTTGATATCATTTAATATGCTTAAGGATTATGAATAATAAAATATAACAAAACACCAATAGCTGGACCCATGTGGGACCCTAAGTAACATACAAAATGTAATGGAAAAAATACAAGAAAAAAAATGAAATACAATGAAATAAAGTTATAATTAAACAAAAATAACCGATGAAAAGAAGTAAAAATGAAATAATGAAAAGCAGTGAAAATGTGGAATAAATGTTATTTGAAAATAGTTATACACTGCCAACACACTGTCCATCGCACACATATAGTGTAGTGCATGGTAGATTATGCTTGCGGCATTTACACGACGACTTGCATGTATTCTTGCATTTACAAGAAATAACTTCCTGACACTGAACAGATGCTTCTGGAAGATTCGGCCATAATGGTTCATAACCAAGTGGAAGTTCTTGTTTCTTCCATCCACAATCTTCTGGGTTGGCAAGTATTGGATTGCTGGCAAGGCATTGGCGCCAGATGTCAGCCTGTAAGGAAGCTCGTTTTATATGCTGCTTCAGTGCCTCAGATGTTGGTGGAATATTTTCTATCTAACGGTTGTGCCGTGTAAACAGAATTCTTCTGCATTCATTTATGTCGTCAATAGTACTGGTTCTGTTGTACATAAGTATAGTAAATCGTTGTAGTGTATTGTATCATTGTTTATATAGAAGATAGTAAACCTTATGGGATTATAATTGGATCAAAATGGATGCGACATGTAGATGGCGATAGTGAGCTCGCATCCAAGTCATGTCGTAACTTCAGTAATCTGGCCTTCAAGTCATGTCGTAACTTGATTGAAACAATGGGACACCATTAAAATCATGGTTTTTTTGAAGGAACCTGCATTAAAATGACGTCAAATATTCATGTTTGCAACTAATCACGCTAGATGACACTCGCGTTTGCGTCCAACACCAATTACACAGGCATTGACTAACTATCTTACTTCTATATAAACAATGATTGTATTCATCCTCCGACATGTGACATATACTACTTGACAACCTAATAAAAACTGGTGTTACATCATCATATATATTCCATGTTTTCGGGCAGTTAGCTTGCCTATTCCCGCAAATGGAGACACCGTATCACATCCTGTATATGAGTGGAAGAACAGTAAGGCATCACCATTTTTCTTCTGACATGGAATTAGCTAACATATGAATGTCAATGAATCGCTTGTGTTTTCCTGTTCCAAATTCCATCCATAATTCTTCTAATCCCATTAGATGCAGTTGACGAAATGCAAACAGTGCAATGATGTAAACATCTGAATCAACTGTCAAAACCATTACCAGATTTATCAGATCTTAACCCAGGTACAAATGATAGCAGTTCATCCTTCAATTTAGTCCTGTACAATGCATAATTTTCAAATCCAAGAGACTTCATTCTTGTTTCAAACAAATTGCTCAATTCGGCAAGTTTCAAAACAGACGATGTATCACTGAATAAATACAAATCGTGAATGTACTCAACAAGTTCAGCCAGAGCTGTACCATATACAAGGTTTTCCTCATCGCTTATACTTGTTTTAGATTTTCTTTCTGCACTTCTCTCTTGTGTTCTGAAGGCAACATAACACCGCTTATGGTACTTGGCCTCCATTGCAACTAAATATGTGGATGTTAATTTTGCTAATAACTTCACATCACATAATTGCACTGCTATACTGTAAATTGTTGGTCCAATTCCTAATGTATATGCCTCAACAAGGCGTTCGTTTGTGGCATCGCCATCACAAAATAAACACACAGCTTTGGGGTCATTAACATTGAATGACGATCTTGTAGATGTCTCTGATGTGGAGGGTTTATTAATATCACTCGTACACACTTTTTTCTTTTGCCTCTGAAGTTTGTAACTGTCATATTTGTTACGGCAAATTTTATGAAACACTGCATTATGGTATTTTAGGGTTTTTTCCACCCCCTCTCCTTCATCTAACTGTTGCAGTCGGACTGTTTTTGGAAGTAGTGATCACTTGTGGGTCCGTAGATTCAGGATGTCTTGTAAAGCGAACTGAGTGTGTCATCATATTCCTGTGGGAAGATACAGATAGTTCTCCAATTTTAGTTCTCAATGCATGTCAACAACTCAATTTGGTACAGAGAGTTCAGCTTCTATTTCAATAACAAAGTTGAAATGGTTGATACATATGAAGATATGCTCTCCTCTCCAGAATTACATAAAATCTTGTGAAATATAAAAGATTATACCTTCATGCAAAGTGATTCTATTTTCCCCTTGAATAACTTGGCCACGTTTCGAAGAAATTCAGCAAATACAAGGAGCTGCTAATAATTAATTAGGTAGGGAGAACCTTCACTTCTCATCGAGATAAAATCAATTACTTTCATTTAATTATATCGATCTAGTCGAAAATCACGAAAACGATTCTGAAAAGTCAAATACCAACCTTGAGTCGATGTAAAACTTTCATTTAAGTTTGGAGGTATGTTATTTCTTCATTCATTGAGAGAGTCCAATGGAATATTATTAGTAGATCTTCAGCACCAATTTTTTTTATTTTCATTTTGTGAATTATACAAGAGGGAAACATCTCGCTAAAATGTGTACGAGACTTAAAATATTTAAAAGACTGAAAGACTCAAACCGATGACTGAAATACTAAATGGTCGATTAAAAACTGCCAGAAAAAAATTTGAATTCTTTCATTTCAACAAGAGAAGGTAGACGGAAAAAATATTGTAATCAACTCTTATATCAAAATGCTATTAATGATCTCGAAAATTAACGATTGATATATATACAGGGTGGGTCACGGTCGATGGTACCTTAGACGTTTACGGAGAACGGAAAATAGGATCATTCTGAAAATTTGGTTTCCCAAGAAGTTGCTCTTGGTCTATCGAACTAAAATATTTTCAGCAATGCAGCGTTGCCGCTTATACCAGAAAGTAGCAGCATCTTTGTTATTTAAAATGGGTCACCCTGTATATTACCGCATTTTTGAACTTGTCATTCTTTTCTGATTATTTCTGTCTCATACTCTTCTATACCTATCTCTAACGGTTTTTGAGATATTGGTTATTTTCCATATTTTTTATCCAAAACATAGCTCGAATTGAATGTTTATTTCTGCGTTATTTGGATTCTTAGGAGGTTGCAATTTTCTGTTTAGTTCATCAAGATCATGTACATTGATTCTGTATAGATAAGTTTGTTCTGCGTTATACAGGGTCGTTCAAAATTCATGATCTTACTGCTAGATACGAAAAGGGTTGAAAGTGTGTTTTTTTAAATGGAACATCCTGTATATTATGAAATATCCTGAAAAATTACTAAATTCCCTTCGAATTGATATATCATGTTCCTATACCTAAATAGCCAGAATTCCGAGATAATAGCAATTTTCACTTGTAATCTCCCAATTGCTTGAATTATTGCCGGAAATTTTTCGAGTACATGAATTTTCAAAGAAAATTTCACACCTCACTTTTAGAGAGAACCAAAACATTCGTTCTTATTTAGATGCCATGGCAACCCAAAAAATTTCCGGAAATTTTTATCCTCTTGGGTACCCTGGCCGAAATTAATAAGTGGAAATTTTTCTGTCAAATATTTGACAGGTGATAGTTTATATTTTGCTTTGATGTACAAATGGAATTGTATTTTTCATTTGAAATGAGATAATATTTCATATTTATGTATTTATTAAATATTTCGAATGTGTCTGAATATTTTCTTCACGATAATCACAGAATTTGCAAATTCTGAAATCAAATTTCAGAAACACTTCAATACACCAGTTGTCTACATGTAAATCAAAGGCCCCGTGGCGAGTCGGTAAAGTGTCCGCCTCGTGGTCGTGTGGTCACTAGTTCAATTCCCAGTGGAGCAAGAACATTTTAACTTTTTTTTTGATTAAATTTAAAAAAATCAAATTGAAATTTTGTTAAGTGTGTTTTACATATCAATATTTTCATGCATCTTTTTTGTACTATGCATTTAAATAGTTCAGGTGAACCATAGTTAGTTATTTCTTATGAATTGTTGGATATATTTTGGTGTAAAAATTTCACACCGAGAAATGAAAATCATCCAACAATTCATAACAATGGTTTCACCTGAACTATTTATAACCACTGAAATATTGATATGTAAAATACTTAACAAAATTTTCATCAATAAATGTGTTTGAATTTGGAACAAAAAATAGTTATTTATGCAACAAGTGCAAAAAGTGAATGTTTATAGGCCGAGTTGGACAACACGTCGAGTGCAATAAACAATTTTTGCACGAGTTGCATACAACATTTTTACTATGTTCATGCAAAAAGCAAAAAATTATTTATTGAGGTGCGGCACTAGGTGTAGGAAAATGAAAAGCACAACTTGAATACTTTATTATTAATATCGATTTGCATTGAAACAGGAACTAATACGTTACGAACAATTTAACTCAAACTTTATTTTTACCCTCAATGTTGAAAGTGAATGAACAATTGGTGCAATTTTCAATATGAATATTTCGTAGTGAAGTACCTATTGCCAATCTCACGGAATATCTGCTAAATATGTAGTAGGTTTAAACGTTTATGTTTGTCATGATGACAGCACGTTGAAGTAGAATGACAGATGAGTGCAATAAAAACTTTATTGCACTAGTGCAATAAAGAACTTCTTTTTCCACTGAATATAGTTCAATAAAGTTTTGCTTTTTGCATGAATGTAGAAAAATAAATAAAAAAGTTATGTTCTTATCGTGGATTGAACCATCGACCTAGCGACTCATAGGCCGCAACACTACCGCTGAGCTCAAACTCAAACTCAAAAACATGTATATTCAGATATTTAACTATTTACATTGCATTTCGGTGAAATCTATGTACAACACAAATCTGCTTGATATTTTCCGCCCACCTCCGTGGGCTGATAGGGATCCCGCAGGTTGTGAGGGGGTGCTGGGGTGGGGGGGCTCCGTCGACCCCTGTTGCCAGGGGTCGGCGTTGTCCCGAATGTAGTGTCTCCTCGGCTCCTCAAGAGGAACAGGTAAGGCACCCCCGCTGGTGTTGACAGGTCTAACTCAGATTTGACCTTCCTACATCATGGTATTAGTATACCCTGTCTCCCGCTATGGTAATACAGGGGTTGATTGTCAGATTGATCAGATTTTAGAAGAGTGATTTGTGAGGGGTGTTATGTGGATTCCCGGAAAAAGTTTTCGGCAAAAAAACGGGTTCTGGTCTTAGTCCTCTATAGAGGTGCTTAGTCTTGGCGATCATGGAACAAGTCAAGTTTTTGGTAAATGAGCCCGCCGTGTTTGCGGGGCTCATTGTGGTGTGCCCTTACTCTTGTTATTTCCCTGGTGAGTGAACTCTTGGGAATGTGATATTTGTAAAATTTATATGAAATATTCATTATGTGGTCTGGATAGTGGTGATTTTAGCTAGGTCACGCACGTTTCAAAGAAAATTCATGGACTCGAAAAATTTCCGGCAATAATTCAAGCACTTGGGAGATTACAAGTGAAAATTGCTATTATCTCGAAATTCTGGCTATTTGGGTATAGGAACATGATATATCAATTCGAAGGGAATTTAGTCATCTTTCAGGATATTTCATAATATACAGAATGTTCCATTTAAAAAAACGCACTTTCAACCCTTTTCGTATCTAGCAGTAAGATCATGAATTTTGAACGACCCTGTATAACGCAGAACAAACTTCTCCATACAGAATCAATGTACATGATCTTGATGAACTTAACACAAAATTGCAACTTCCTTAGAATCCAACTACCGCAGAAATAAACATTCAATTCGAGCTATGTTTTGGATAAAAAAAATGGAAAATAACCAATATCTCAAAAACCGTTAGAGATAGGTATAGGGGAGTATGGGGCAGAAATAATCAGAAAGGAATGACAAGTTGAAACATGCGGTAATATACAGGGTGACCCATTTGAAATAACAAAGATGCTGCTACTTTCTGGTATAAGCGGCAACGCTGCATTGCTGAAAATATTTTAGATCGATAGACCATGAGCAACTACTTGAGAAACCAAATGTTCAGAATGATCCTATGTCCCGTTCTCCGTAAACGTCTAAGGTACCATCGACCGTGACCCTCCCTGTATATGAATTCATAAAGTAAATACCTTTAGCACTATCTTCATTGGTCCAACCCCATCCTGCAACTGTTGCAAGAATATTGTCGAATTGTTTGTAACTTGCTGCCACCGGAAGGCAAGCAGGAAGAACACTCGCTGACCACTGGATGGTATTTCCTAACTCCAATAACGCTATATCATCTTTTGGTCTCGTGCAGGTATATCCTGGATGAACTGTTATGGTTTTCACGTCCATCTGATAGGCATCGGTGTTTTTGTGGGTCAAATCGTGTTGAGACATGGTAACTTTGATGTTGGCTGGTCTCAAGATATCGTCTTCTATTCCGCTGAAACAATATTATAATACCGTCATTGACTAAAACTTCACTAGCGAGACATTTACAATCATCCAAAATGAAGTAAAAAATAAATAAGTAAATGAAATGCATATACAGTGTATCCCAGCTAAAACTAGTCACTCCCCCTTATCTCAAAAGTTGTAGAAAAATTTTAAAATCGCTTGAACCTGTCTATTTTTATTTCGAGGGAAGAACTCTTCCACCAAATACATCAATGTGCTGCCAACCCCTTAAACCCCAGCCTCCCCCTACTTCAGAATTTTCAATAGGACCACCATAGTTATGATTCATCATTGTGGAGGAAATGCAATCACAAATAAATCGGTGTAAAGCAATGGAAAATCGATCAAGTTGTGGAAGTTTTAATGAAAACTAAAAGTTATCAAGATATTTGTATTTCCCATTGCCTGAAATGTTATCCTCATATGAGAGGTTCAAAATGTGAACCATTCAGTTCCATACGGAAGTACACGCGATTTTCGAAATGTCCTCGCACTTTTCTTAACATTTCTGGAGACACTGTACGAGACTCATCTACAATTCTTCTGCGTTGATCATCAAGAGAATTGGGCTGTGTGATATAAACTTTGGATTTGAACTGAATATAAGTCTGATGGATATAGATCAGGAGATCTAGCAGGTCCTCGCCGTCCAATCCATCTCCCTGGGAAATTATCATCTAGAAATTGACGTACAGGTGCGACAAAATGTGGAGGAGCTCCATCTTGTTGAAAGGTGAACTGGCCTTCAAGTAGATTATCATCGTCTGCAAGTATTTGAGTAATTCTGGGATTTATAGTTGTATCAATAATTTAAAGACGATTTTTCGTTGAAGTTACCATCAATAAAATATAGACCTACAATGTCTCCCTGAATCACAGCCCAATTAGCCAGGAATCACACTGATCGACCAGGACCGACCGTCCGCGACCGCGACCGTCGCGACCGTCCACCTACGACCAAAAATTGTAAAAAGTAGATCAATTAAAACCATCAAACTCACACTGATCGACCGACCGCTAGAACAATGTTCTAAATCTGACATTGATTTGACATTCGAAAGGTTATGCGAATTTTCCATTTATTTTAAAAGAAAAAGGTTAACATAATTTTAATGCTTTGGTTTTTCTGGATGAATTTCATAGAAAAAATTGAGAAAAATACAGGGTTATTCAAGTTATTCGACAAGAAGCATTACCTGTGGCTGAAGCATTCAATTTGAAATAGTTTTTTCTTTAGGATAGGTAGAGACCTATTACCAGTACATTTTTATGTTGTAATGTGGTGTGCCAAAAACACGAAACGTATCAAAGTTATTAATTTTTGGATAAAATACCCTGCATATTATTTAATTTTCAGATATAACAAACCAAATAAAAATAAGTTTCGTTAGGCTTCTATTCATCTAACTCGTATGGTTTTTGAAATATCTCTCAATTCGTGAAAATATAGTATCATAATTAAATTCCTAACTGGTATTTTCTTGATTTTAACCAAATTAATGCTAGAAACTACTAACTGAACCACATTTTTATCGCACCTGTGAAATATATGCTAACTTATACAAGGTATGTAAAAATTGAGGCAAAATAATAACAATTTTTAAACGGCAAAAACTTGTTCAATTCAAATGTATTTTATGTCATCGGCAGATGTCATATCGATGTCATCGAATAACGTACACATTCCTATAGCTAACTAACTCTTTACGTTTTCAAGTGGAATGTAAATTTTCAATTTGCAATCTGATTTTGAGAAATTTATTATTTATCAAGTAGTCGCCTATGGTTTCTATTCGAAGTCGTATAAAAAGTTTCGTAAAAAACCCGATTGAAACCCTCTTTCCACACTCGCTGTATTTGATTTATCTAACTCTGTGCAAAGAGACATTTTCAAACCTTGTTCTTTACGATACCAATATATACAGCGTGATTTACGTAGGCCGTGCATTAAAAGTTACTCAATTTGCAGTTGGACTAGAAACTTGAAATGTGGTATGCTCTCATAATTGATCAGGTGCGTTCCACCTCAAAAGTTTTTAGTCCTACAGCTATACAAAGTATGCCAAAAGTCGGTACCAACTTTCTTATTTTAAATGAAAACCTAATTTTTATTTGATATGGTTAGATTGGCCTTCTGATTATGACTTCAGACAACCTAAATTATGTTAACTTATCTATTACAGTTTTGGAGAAATGTCCATTTTTCTGAAAAAAATTACCGCTGTAGTAGTTCACGAAAACACGTGTAGCCCGCAAACCGTTCAAAATTAGGAAACCAAATTCATGGAGCAGTTAGCTGGTAGAACACCCGATGTCCCATTGACGGTGCCATTTTGTACCATATGTGCGCAGGCGATTTCCGAATGTCTCATTATAAAATTGTTAAAAACTCAAATTTCTTTTCTTTTCCAACCATTCAAAAGAAAATTGAATTTTGGGATGAGGTATTTCAGCTTTCCCTATACCCAAGTTCAATTCCTTATCTTGCCGTATTATTGTGTGTGTCATTGCCATGGAAACAATAGAAAATTGTAATAATTAATCAGAATTATTGTACAATATTGACAGAATTCTATCGTAAATATTCAATATGACCATCATTGTTGTTCAAACATTGTATTATTCTACTCAAAATAGATTGCGTATAGCGCGTCTGATTTCGTTGGGATCGAGACTGTTAAAAGTCTGTATTATTCTCAATTAATCTTTATTGTGAACTGGTGAAGAATATACCGAATCTTTTACCCTACCCCAAATATAAAAATCTGAAGAGGTAAGATCTGGAGACCTTGCAGGACACAGAAATGGTCCTCGATTTCCCCACCAACGGTGATCGAACATGGATGTCAATTTGGTATCCACAGTTCGTGTATTGTGAAGCGGTGCCTCATTCATCTGGTACCATGAACATGCAGCTCTGGCCAGTGGTAAATTGACAAGAAATGTTTCTTCTACGGTTTGAAGAATTTCTACGTATCTATCACTATTCAAGTTTTCATCGTACGTAAAATAGCGTACCTTTTGGTTCATTATCGAACAAAACACATTTATTCGAAATTGCACTTGATTTTCAGAACCCCAAAAATGTCGATTGCGCCTATTGTGAACTCTCTGCTGACAAAACTCTGCCTCATCAATCCAAATTGTGTTGTCTAAGAATCTGGCGTGCTCTTGTATTTTCAAACACAACTTCGTTTGAATAATTTTCGATATTCGAATTAATTTTATTTAAGAATTAGCACGACTCGTTTTTACTTTTTGTTTTCATGGCATACTTGAATAAACACAGAAGCATTCGGCAAGATAAGGCATATCTTGATTTTTATTGTAACTCGATAGAGGTTGAACTTGGGTATAGGGAAAGCTGAAATAACTCATCCTTTAATTCAATTTTTTTTGAATGGTTGAAAAAGAAATGGTAGGTGCCATTTGAAAAATTTGAGTTTTCGACAATTTTATAATTCGAAAATCGGCTGCGCCCATATGGTACAAAATAGGATTTTCGATGGGACATCAGGTGTTAGCCAGGACTACCAGGTAATTGCTCCATAAATTTGGTTTCCTAATTTTTAACGGTGTGCGGGCTACACGTGTTTTCGAAAACTACTACAGCGATGATTTTTTTCAGAAAAATTAATATATCTCAAAAACAGTAATAGATAAATCAACATAACTCAGTTTGTCTAAAGTCATAATCAGAAGGCTAATCGAACCATGACAAAAAAATTAGGTTTCCATTTAAAATAAGAAAGTTGATAGCGACTTTTGGCATACCCTGTATAGTTGTAGGACTAAAAACATCTGAGGTAGAACGCACATGATCAATTATGACAGCTTACCAAATTTCAAGTTTATAGTCCAACTGCAAGTTGAAAAACTTCTAATGCACGACCTACGTAAATCACGCTGTGTATATGCAACGGAATGTATCAACGTAATTTTGATTTTTTTACCCACTTTTAGTTGTCCGATCAACTTGAAATTTGGCAGGTGTCCATAATTCCGGTAACAATGCATCGGAAAAAATCGTTAAAGAAACAAAATGGCTGCTCTAGTATGGCGGACGAGTTCTGTGATTTTCGACCGATTCGATTCAGAGTTGTAATGTTGGGGGGCTTTTCAGTGTCGTAGAATATGAACATTTTGTCAAAATTTATAAATTTAATATGGCGACACCAAGATGGCAGGAGAGTTTTATGGTTATGATCGAATTCGCTTCAAAAATGGAATGTGGGGGTTTCGGGGTCGAAGGTCATGAATCTTTTGTGGAAATTCATTGTTTCAATATGGCGACTCTAAAATGGCATTCGAATTTTGTGATCATAGTTCGATTCCAAACCAAATGTATATGTGGTGGTTTTTAGTATCAGATATTTTGAAGTTTCTAACAAATTTCAATATGTTGGCTCCAAGATGGCGCGAGAGTTTTGTGATCATGGTCTTATTTAAATCAAAAATGGTATTTGGGGGTTTTTGAGATCAGAGATTCTGAAAGTTCCTGTAAAAATTCATTAATTCGATATGGCGGCACCAAGATGGCAGAAGAGTTTTGTGATCCTGGTCAGATTCGATAAAAAAATTGTATGTAGGTAGAGTGTTTTGGAGTCGAAAATCATCAAGTTATTGTGAAGATTCATTAATTCAATATCACGGTCCGATTCCATTCAAAATTGGTGTGTGGGGGTTTTTGGGGGTCAGAAATTATGGATTTGTCTTCAAAATCAATAAATCTATAAGATAACAGAAGAGTTTTGCGATCATAGTCTGATTCGATTCAAAATTGGCATATGGGGGTTGCCGGGGTCGAAAATTGTGGATTTTTTTGGACAAAATTCTATATTTCGATATGGCAGCTACAAGATGTGCGCTATAAATACTATACCAAACATTTTTATAATAACCGTTCAGTGCCCCAGTTTGCATTCTTGTAAAAACTTAAAGAGCTGAATTGTTACAAATTTCCGCATTATAAAATTTTCAACTAAGAATTATAATGCGTCATTATTATGTCCTGAGTCCTTGGATCAGTTGAATAATATGGATTTATCACCATGGAAGAAAATAAAAAGGAGTGGACATTTGAAAAAAAATGAGAAAAAAAAGTATCTGCAGATTTTCAGATTATTGTAGTTTTGGTGAACTCATCAATGAATCTAATATCTCTAATAGCACCATGAAGTCCGATGGTAGTCAATAGGACATCCTCCATAGGATATCCATAGGACATTCGGGACGTCCTTAGGATGTGCAGATTTGGTACCGCGGACGTCCATTGGACATCCGTGGGAAGCACCAATGTCTCGACTTCTCACCAAAATTGGACGTTCTATAAGGATATCCAATGGACATCCACCTGGGATGTTAATCAATCGTCCCCGAATTACATCAATCGAAAGTACATCTTGGACGTCCTTAGGACGTGCAATATTGGTACGTCCTTAGGACGTGCAGTATTGGTACCGCGGACGTCCATTGGACATCCGTGGGAAGTACCAATGTTTCGACTTCTCACCAAAATTGGACGTTCTATAAGGATATTCAATCGACATCCACCTGGGATGTTCATTGGACGTCTCCGAATTACATCAATCGAAAGTACATCTGGGACGTCCTTAGGATGTGCAGAATTATCAGATGTGTTTGTTCCTTTATCTCTTTCAAGACTAAGATTATGATATTGTTGTGGATTACTGGAGATATCAATTTGGATGGAACCAGATTTACTTACTGGGTAAGCTCAGCACTCTCTCAGAGTCATTCAATTCGGTTTTGTACATGTTTAAAGGATACACACAACTCTACTTGTCTTACGGAAACACCTTTTTCAAAACAGTGTTGAATAGGTTAGTAATAACTATTGAATAGTATAACAAAACTTTTATTTTCATTTATAGATATAACTACACTGAATGAACACAAAATAACTTACAAAACAGTCACTAAACTAATTAATCACAAAAGACGATAGAAAAGCCGCCACAGCTGGTAAATACTCAACAATTGTCTGTCAATTCGTCAACACTTCACTTGAACACAGAACACAAAACATAGAAAACAACTTTATGCACGGAATCCATACATGAGGAATTGTTCGGTTTCAATCCGTATACGAACAAGAGAGACAAACATAAATTTTTTATCTTCATTGTTGTGAAACAGTGAATTGAATTGGCATATGCATAAACTCGAGAATATGGCCCCTGATGACCATAATGATAGTGAAAAGGGTTTTATTTCAGATGGGTTGTTTTCGCTTTAATGTTCAGCCCTATTGTAAATATGCGATCCATTTTATACCTCTTCTGTAAAACCACTAGCTGGGATGTATACACGGGTACTGGGTACACATGGAGGCCTAATTATTGTAACTGTTTTCGAATTTTGTTTAATTTTTATGATCATCCATCCTTCATCTTTGGATGGATGCACCTAGGAAACATTCCGAAAAGTGTTCAATCCAGGACATCCCAAGGAAGTCCTCACAGGGACGTTTTCTGAAATTCACTGATTGAGGTGACGTCCGATGTACATCCATCAAGGACGTTCCAGAATGTCTCTGTACCAGGACCACCATAGGAAGTCCTTTCGAAGACATGCCAAATACATGCCAACCAGGACATCCAATGGATATCCTAGAAAATTGTACAAAATATATCCGAACCAGGACATCCCAAGGAAGTCCTCGCAGGGAGATATTCTAAGATTAACCAATTGGGACGTCCAATATTCATTAATGCGGGATGTTCCCAAATGTCCCGTACCAGGACAACCATGGGACGTCCTTTCAAAGACATGCCAGAATACTTACTAACAAGGACGTCCGATGGATGTCCTAGGAAACATTACAAAATATATCCGACCCAGGACATCCCAAAGACGTCCTCGCAGAGACGTTTTATACGATGTACCGATTGGGACATCCGTAGGAAGTCCTAAGGGGAAATTCATGAAAATGCACTGAATCGGACGTCCCAAGGACAATTATTTTAAGTCCCGGACATTCGGACATGATTTGTACCAAAAAGGGACGTCCCTGGGACATGTTGTGCTATTAGGGATGATTACATTGTTAACATCAACAAATTCAGGAGATTGGCTATCATATACATTTTACTTGCGAACTTATAATTTTAAAATGAATCATATTTTAGAGAAAACAAAAAACACGTCTTGATAGTGAGCCGGACAAAAAAGGAGACAATAATTGATTTTATTGTGGAAAAGAGTGGGGTGCTTGACGTCGAATCGGTATATATTCACTATACAGGGTGTTTCCTAAGTACGTGTAGAAACTGCAAGAGCATGTTGCTGACGTCGAAATAAGAAAAAAGTTCTTATAAACACATGTCCGCAAGTTATTCGTTTCTAAGATACAGAGTGTCAAAGTTTAATTATTATATTTGTTTTTTGTGAATAAATGCCAAAATATTTGTGATATTCGAGTAAAGTTTGGTATCTGGGATGATTTTTCCATGACAAAATCAAATTATGTGTTCATTTTGAAAAAAACTAATTTCTGATTGAATTTATTTTGAATTGAAAAATCTTGACATCCAAAATCTTCATAAACTCGAAAACAGTGACCTCTACCACGAATATATTTTTTACACAAACTAAATAATGAATATTCCCAGATACCAAACTTTACCCAAATATCAAAATTATTTTTAAATTATTCACAAAAAATAAAAATTATAATTCAACTTTGACACTCTGTATCTCAGAAACGAATAACTTGTGGACATATGGAATATGCTCCTAAATTCTCTACACGTACTTAAGAAACACCCTGTATATTTTTAATAACTCTACTTCCATGAATAGCTACCAATAAATTTTTCCCCCTACGATTTTTCATAATTAAATCCATTATTTTCTCCTTGTCACTTCAGCCTTGCTATTGAAGAGTGTTTTTTATTTTTAAATGTATTATTTGTTTCTTTCAACGGAAAAGTCAATAATTTCCATTCCAAGGAAAAGTTGAAGAATCTCATATACGCACATGATATTTTAAAATAACGATCACTTCCAGCTATTCGGAGCATTTCCAAATTCATTCCACCAAATCGCTGCATGCATAAATCCTTACCTAGCAAATTCTTAAAATTCCAAATCCACCTTCCGGAATACTTGCTCAACAACATCATGAAAAACCGAGCCGAGTCAAGTTCACGATTATTTCACAGATAGCGCAATATTAGCTTTCACTTACGTGCAGAGGCAATGTCCTGCCGTCATAACAAACTTGTTGGTAATGACGGTACCGCCACAGAAGTGCCCTCCTCTCCTAGTGATCGAAACCAGCCATGGAAACTCTCCTTTGTTTGCATTCTCGCCGCCTACTATTCTGCCAAGACGCGCGACGTTGTGTTTTCCGCAACTGACGTCTGCAACTGAAACAAAAAAATATGATTCGTGGTAATTCTGACTCCATGCAGCACTCATCAAGATAAAACATTTATTTTTATTCTGGCATAAAAAAAAAACGATTTGATTTAACATTTTTTGAAAATTCCCATAATAATCTCGTATTTTAAAAAAATTAGCGGTCCAAGGACACTGCTTTGTGGAGTACCAATATTACGTACTATTTGGAGATGACGTCGTTTATTTCAACTACAATTTTTCTGTTTTCCACGTAGAAGAGAAACCAATCGTTGAGACAACTACGGATACCTATTAGATCTTTGGCCCATGACACTGGAAGTGTCGATTATATCTACGTAGGTAAGCCCTTCGAAGAAAATAAAGATTAAGTTGGATTAACGGGAAAAAAGTGGTTTGTTGGATCGGTACCCGGTCGCCACCCTGTGTGTTCAATCCACTTCCGGTTGAATGCAATGTTGAAAATGTTATTATAGAAGCAGCTGTACAAATGTATTGAAATAGTCGGGTCTATCTAAATTAAACGGGCTCTTGCCGATTTGCATATGTCTAGGTTGGTCCCCATGGGAGGCATACGGACCGGAAGTTACCCTTCACCGACAGGTTCCTCAGATTATTAACGAAGGAATGCCCTTTGGTTAAACCCTTCATTTTGACCCATCATTCAATGTTATATTTGCATACAATTTGAGTGTGCGAATTTAGCCGTATCGAAGAACAGGTGACGTCATTGACGGGGTACCGATCCAACAAACCACTTTTTTCCCGATAATCCAACTTGATCTTCATGTTCCTTGAAGGGCATACCTTCGTAGATAATCGACCCCTCTAGTGTCATGGGCCAATGGTCTATACAGAGTGGCCACTTTTTTAATGGGATTGTATTGGTAACTTTTAAACCATAAGTGTTAGAAGGTCGGTCAAATGTAGAAAAAGTTGCATTCATAGAAGCATTGTCAAGTGGTTCAAACAAATCGAGATAATCAGGACCGGTTATTGAGATATCATAAGAAAAGTAAATTCTGTCATTTTGATTTTTCTTTTTTTCCCACTTTATTTCAAATATTATCGAAAAATGATACAGAAATTTTTTATTCGATAGTAAATTATCCTTAATTTGACCTAATCAGATTTTGTATCCAACGTTTCGTACTCTCTGGGCCACCCTCAACCTCATTTTTTTCAATACGGACCTGCATATTTTATGACACATTTCGAAATAACTTTTAACGCTGAATTCAACAATATATCATACAATGTCATTCAAAGTTGATTTTCAGGTGATTTTGACCCTTATCCAAATTTCTCTGGGTCGGATCTGTATTGCATTTACCTTTAGTTTAATGAACAACATGCAATACATTTCGATTAGAAAAATAACTCAGTCATCTTAAACTGAATGGAACGTATCAGAATCAAAGCAAGAAACAAGTAATAATTATTTACATATTTCAAGAGAAGAAAAACCTAATATGAAAGAAAAATTAAATGATTATTCGAAAATAAATGAAAATTAATGAAGTGAGTGTTCGAAATGTCCACCATTTTGTAAAATGCACTTTGCGGTTCTGGAACCCATACTTCTTATACATTTGCTTATTTCGTCTCCTTGAATACCTTCCAATACATTCTCAATCTTCTCGAGAGGAATCACTATTGTTGGATTTGTCATTTGTTCCGTTGAAACCGATTATAGAATCGAACTTTATTTTTAAGGATATAATTCTTGCAAGGCTTGGTAATCAAATTTAAAATCATTGTATTCGCGTCTCTTGACTATTTTATTAACAGCTTTCGATTTTTTTTTTATGGATTCAATTGAATTTGGGCAGAATATTGATATCGTTAATAGACTTGTTTTTTCTTACATACACAAAACTATAGGTTTATTGAATGTATTATTTTCAAGTAGTAGGCCGTGGTTAAAAAAGAACATAACAAGAAATGTCATATTATTTGTCAATTCGTTCATTATTGTGTCACAAGAACTTGTCATTAAATACTTTTCTGTGTAATTTCAATTTAACATATTCGGTATGGTAAGATACACAAATGAAGAAAAGAGAGATATGTACGAAGTGTACATAAAACTAGATAGGAATTCGTTCAAAGCACAACAAAGGTATGGTGAATTATATCCTGAAAGAACAACACCAAATATTAAAATATTTCGACGTTTATCTACAACGTTACTTGAACATAATTCATTCATCAAACCTAGAGGTCCTTATGCAAGACGAAACGAGCCCATCAATGACATCAATGTTCTAGCCCAAATTCGAATGAATCCAGGAATAGGATCGAGAACTATGGCCAGTGAATGCAATTTATCAAAAAGTGCTGTTAATAAAATAGTCAAGAGGCACGGATACCGTGACTATAAATACCAAGCCGTGCAAAAACTATATCGTAATGATCCTGAGAGAAGGTTGCAATTCTGCAATTGGTTTCAACGGAAGGTGCGGAATAACAACAATTTTGGGCACAATATTATTTGGGGAGACGAAACGACATTCACAAATTCTGGCATGTTCAATCGAAGGAACAAACATTTTTATGCCACAGAAAATCCTCACTTAATTCATGAAGTAAGACATCAATATCGTTTTTCTTTGAACATATGGTGCGGTTTGTTGAATAATAAATTACTGGGACCCTATTTTATTGATGGCAACCTAACCGGAGAAAAATATGTAGAAATTATAGAAGAAATGTTGGATGATCTTCCTATACGGTATCGGCGTAATAGTCCATGGTTCCAACAAGACGAATGTGGTCCACACAACTCAAGAATAGTCACAGATTATCTAAATCGAACTTTTCCCGATTCATGGATTGGAACAAGAGGTCCAGTAGCATGGCCTGCAAGATCTCCGGATTTGAATCCGCTGGATTTATTTTTATTTGTGGGGATATCTGAGAAATAAAATTTATGATACTACGAACCCTACAGTAGAGATTCTTCGCGGGAAGATTGAGAATGTATTGGAAGGTATTCAAGGAGACGAAATAAGCAAATGTATAAGAAGTATGGGTCCCAGAACCGCAAAGTGCATTTTACAAAATGGTGGACATTTCGAACACTTACTTCATTAATTTTGATTTACTTTCGAATAATCATTTAATTTTTCTTTCATATAAATGATAGTTTCGTTTAATTATTCTTCATTAGGTTTTTCTTCGCTTGAAATATTATGTAAATAAATATTACTTGTTTCTTGCTTCGATTCTGATACGTTCCATTCAGTTTAAGATGACTGAGTTGTTTTTCTAATCGAAATGTATTGCATGTTGTTAATTAAACTAAAGGTAAATGCAATACAGATCCGATTCTTATGATATCTCAATAACCGGTCCTGATAATCTCGATTTGTTTGAACCACTTGACAATGCTTCTATGAATGCAACTTTTTCTCCATTTGACCGACCTTCTAACTCTTATGGTTTAAAAGTTATCAATACAATCCCATTAAAAAAGTGGCCACTCTGTATATAACAATAAACTTTTGACAATCGAAAGATTTATCAACCGTATCAAAAGCACTTGTCAAGTCAAATCAAACAGACAGCACGTAATCACACTTCAATAGAGGAGCCCAACAGGGCATTTTGGGATTTTCTCAAGCGTGGGAGATGAACACATGAGGGGAGACCTAGCCCCCTGTTGAGGTCCTTCACCATACATCAGGCTTGATAGAAAATAGCAAATCATCTCGGAAACTTTCATCCATAGGCAAAAAAGTTACATAATCTTCAGTTGCAAATGCGTAGTTTATTAGACAAATTAACCTGACCTAAATAACCTTACGTAGTCAGAATAACCACCCAAAATTGGATACATTTTCCAAATTCAACTCCACAGCTGTTCTAATTGGTCAAATTTCATTAAAGTATATTTTCTGAATTCTCTAATAAATCAATAAACATTTTGGATAAACTGATATTATTTTATGGATTACCCTACAATACTTCCAAAAAGTTTTAAAATGTCGTGAAATATATGTGTTTATAATATGAATAACGGATAAAAGAAATATATTCACATGTACAGGAAATAAAACTATTTCAGAAATGTAATCAAAATTTATTGTTTCATTTTTACTTACATGCTATTTTCCTTGCATTCGATTTTCATTAAGAAAGTCTGATCCGCTCGAGTATTTTAAGATGACGATTTTTTTGTGTATTTTCAAAATTTCTGATATATAAGCACTTTTTTGTTTACCCTTACTTCATTTACTAAATTCTAAAATGTTCTATTTGTGTTATTTGAATGATCGATGATATTTTTAAAAAAGTTTCTTTTCAGACATTGTTTGTTTTTTTACTTCTTTATTCAATCTTTTATAAGTTTCATTTATCTTATTATTTTCCTACAATTCTGACAATTATTTTTTATTTCAGGTAAGTTTCTCAGTGGGTATCAAAATCTTCAAGGTAGCCAGCACATCAGAGTAAGTATCCATCATCTTTGTTATACCGGGTGACATAGCAGACATGTAGCAGCCTGTAGTTTTTTTATTTGAAGGGGTGAAGATTTGAAATTTGCAGAAGTCACGTAATCAATGATAGCGCTTCATTTGAATCTATCGACAACTGTTTTCAACTACCTGTTTGATCGGCAGTAACTACAACTTCTTTTTTTTTAATGACACCCAGCCTTACTTATTTGTCTTGAAATTCTCTATTCAACCGTGTATCACAAAGTGGCATTTGTTTCTCAATTCGCAGATGAATTGCATTTTATTGAAAAACATCAAGTTGGCTGTTACCCGAATTCGATAATCTTTCAATGCTTGGTAGGCTTGGAAATGCAAAGAATATCAGTTAAACGATATAATTTCAGTTTTTTTCCATACCTGATCACTTCCTACAGATTGTCAATAATTTCTTAAATAAAAAGAAAAAACATCTGAAAATAACTCACGATATTGCGAAAACTGAGATAGGAACATGTTTTGTTCAATTTGGCTACTTGTGAAGGAATTATCTGTCTTTCTCTTTGGCCATGTAGCCATATCATGATCTTTTCATTTGGAAACATAAAATTAAAATTGTTCCCCTGATCCACCAATTCACAAGTCTATTAGTCTAGATATTTGCAATAATATTTTGTACTGATTATCTCCGTCAGTTTAATGCTGATTAAAATTGCATCGTCTAATTAGATACTAAATATGTATTCATAGTTATTTATGCAACAAGTGCAAAAAGTGAATGTTTATTGAACTCGACGTGAAATTGTCCGACGATGCCGTTAGGCCGAGTTGGACAACATGTCGAGTGTTCAAAATTCATGATCTTACTGCTAGATACGAAAAGGATTGAAAGTGCGTTTTTTTTAATGGAACATCCTGTTTAATATGAAATATCCTGAAAAATGACTAAATTCCCTTCGAATTGATATATCATGTTCCTATACCTAAATAGCCAGAATTCCGAGATAATAGCAATTTTCACTTGTAATCTCCCAAGTGCTTGAATTATTGCCGGAAATTTTTCGAGTACATGATACAGATAAATTTACGGCAATTAATTCAAGCACGAGGGGGATTCGGTAAGAAAATTTCACACCGAGAAATGAAAATCATCCAACAATTCATAACAATGGTTTCACCTGAACTATTTATAACCACTGAAATATTGATATGTAAAATACTTAACAATATTTTCATCAATAAATGTGTTTGAGTTTGGAACAAAAAATAGTTATTTTTATGCAACAAGTGCAAAAAGTGAATGTTTATTGCAATAAACAATTTTTGCACGAGTTGCATACAACATTGTTTCTACGTTCATGCAAAAAGCAAAAAATGATTTATTGAGGTGCGGCATTAGGTGTAGGAAAATGAAAAGCGCAACTTGAATACTTTATTATTAATATCGATTTGCATTGAAACAGGAACTAATACGTTACGAACAATTTAACTCAAACTTTATTTTTACCCTCAATGTTGAAAGTGAATGAACAATTGGTGCAATTTTCAATATGAATATTTCGTAGTGAAGTACCTATTGCCAATCTCACAGAATATCTGCTAAATATGTAGTAGGTTTAAACGTTTATGTTTGTCATGATGACAGCACGTTGAAGTAGAATGACAGATGAGTGCAATAAAATCTTTATTGCACTAGTGCAATAAAGAACTTATTTTTCCACTGAATATAGTTCAATAAAGTTTTGCTTTTTGCATGAATGTAGAAAAAAGTATAAAAAGGTCGATATGTTGTTGATATTCGGAGTGCAAGAGAAATTGTAGACAGGCTGAACAGTTGTAAGTCGAAAGATTTCCGGAAAGACGCTATGCGCCTAATAATTATTTCGCTAGAGTAGAGTTCAGAAGAGAACCGGAAAATCAAAACAATCTCCAATACATTGTCGACGAGGAAATGGAAGTAAACGTTTTGGCCATAGTACATGCAAATCCGACGATATCACTGAGACAAATTGAGGACGAAATCGGCGTGAATCGAGAGACCGCTAGAGGAGTTTTGAAAAGAACTGCTCTTCTACTCTAGCGAAATAATTATCAGGTGGATGGCGTCTTTCCGGAAATCTTTCGACATACAATAGTTCAGCCTGTCTACAATTTCTCTTGCACTCTCCGAATATCAACAACAAATCGACCTTTTCGTTCTTTGAATACATATTTAGTATCTAATTAAACGATGCAATTCAAATCAGCATATGCCAACGTATGACACTTTGAGATACACGGTTGAATAGTGAATTTCAAGAGAAATAAGATTGGCTAGATAAATATACAGGGTGTCATTCAAAAAAAAGAAGTTGGAGTTACTGCCGATCAAACAGGTATAGTTGAAAATAGTTGTCGTTAGATCCAAATAAAGCGCTATCATTGATTACGTAACTTCTGCAAATTTCTAATTTTTGTCTCTTCAATTAAAAAAGCTACAGGCTGCTACATGTCTGCTGTGTCACCCGGTATACCGTCAGATAATGTCAGATTTTGCTGACTGATTTTCTTTTTTCTGGGATTTCAGCAACTGAAAATTATGTCAGTGTGGAGCTCAAAAAATGAAAATTTAGCGATCGGACGTGTGCTATGCATAAGGAAGATTCATTTTCCGTTTGCAGAAAAAAAATGTTTTTTAAAACTCTCTTTTATGGCATTTTAACACAATAAAATATATAACAATCTAATAGTGAAAAACCAAAGTCATAAGATTTTGACGTTAGGTTAGGTGAGCAGAAAGATTGAAGTTTCTCGCAAATAGTTCAGCCATTCAAGAACAGTAAAAACAACGCCAACATCAGAATACAATGCATGTGAGTAGGCCCGTATGAAGCCCTCCATTGCGGCCAATGACCTATTGTGGCTCACCCTATGGATATATTTCTCCCGGTATATCCAATCTCTTGACGAAATTTAGGAATGTATGGGGAGAAAAATTTACCAGGTTTTCTGGCCTTACTGTCGTATCGCCATCCATGCATAGCCGCCACTCTGCATCATATGCAAGTTCGATTTTATGCATGTGATGTTTGAGTTTACAGTGGCCGTTAAGCAAACCTACTATAACTATGAGATGCGCTCTACTGAGTTCTAGCAGTTTGTCATAGTCCTGTTTTTTCTTGTACAAGCAATGAATGCTTTGGAATGGGCTAGGCCCGGTAGACTACGCCAGTACTCGAGTCTTTTATTGTCTGCCCAAGCTGTTATGACATTCTTGGCAGTGCTATATGCTAAACCGATTACCGGTTCTGGTCCAGTGAACGTTGTTTCGGCCCCCCCTTTTGCTAGGGCGTCCGCTATTTCGTTTCCTTCTAGGCCTGTGTGACCTGGTATCCAGACTAGGGTAACGTTGTTGCGTTGCGTTAGTAGGTTTAAGGTGTCTCTGCAGTTCCATACTGCTTTAGATTTAAAGCAGTTGGATTCAAGCACTTTTAGTGCTGCTTGACTATCTGAAAATATTTTAATTGTTTTTCGTGTGGTGTCGATTTTCCACCTCCCTGGCACACATTTCAATGGCATAAACCTCTGCCTGAAATATCGTAGCTAGTTTACCCATACTGAATGAACGTTTCACGACTGGGTTCATCCCATATATTCCTGCTCCGACGTTTTCCAGAGTTTTGGAACCATCGGTAAATCAACGTAGGTTGGTTTTATTCCGGATCCAGTCTTCTCTTTCGGGAAAGACCACAGTGTAGGACGTGTGAAGGTTGATAGTTTTAGGCATGACGTCTAAGGGCGTTCCTAGAATGGTGTGAGCTATTAAGCCCTCCAGCACGCTGCTGCCTCTCAAGACACATGCCTGCGGTAGACTAATGGCGTCTGTATGTTGCCCATATTGCCTCTCTCTCCAGAACTATGTGGAGAAAAAGTAATCCAACCCTGTATGTTGTGGGTGTTTGCAGGAATTATTATACTTCATACTGGCTTGGTATCGCCCATATGGATAATCGATGAATTATGGATTTGGTTTATATGCTCGAAAAAATTTCTTAAGAATAGCCATTTGGAATTTTGGAAAAGTTAACTTCGGCACCCTGTATCATCGAAACCGTTAAATTTAGAGCTTTGGCGCAATTGAGACATATCATCAGCATCACGAGTTCTACAGTTAATAAAAAAATCGAGCAAATTTACAGAAAGCCAATATACCATTGAAACGGTCATTAGTGAGTCTAAAATATATCCAAAATGTTTCTTGATTATGCCCTTCGTTTCTGATATTATCGAAAATTGAACCTTGAATCTATCTATTTTGTTTCTAACGTGGCCAAAATATGTGTCGATTATGTGTCCAAAAGATTTTTGCATGTACCTGCTATGTGGTCCCGTTGTTGCCAATATGTGTTCATAATAGGGCTCTAATGAGACCCACAAAATTGACACATGGTATTCTGAAGTTTACCGAGATGAATATTTATACGAAAATGAATCTAAATAGACACAAGTCATACAATCATGAACAGAACATTGAAGAAGTTCACTTTTGAACATTCATCTACTTAGAAAACAACGGGATTTTATTTCATCTTGATGATTTTTGAATTTCTTGCGTAGGTACACTTGCGAACTAGAGTTTACTTCTGAAAATTGAACGCTCTTTGAAAATACCAAGTGTTACATTTATTAGCTTTTATTATAATGAATCTGGTTTCTAATTTATTGACAACTTTCTGACAATCTTTCAACATTTGTTATTACACCGTATGTTTCTAAGTCCTAGTATACAGGGTGTTTCATAATAAATGCGCATGAAAATTTTGAAGGGGTAGTGGTTGTTTTTTTCTCCAACTTCTACGCCACTGGAAAAAGTATGATTTTGAGCCACCTACTTGAACCGCCAATGTTTTCTACACAAAAAAGGTACTCTTGGTCATAAGCTCTAAAGTTGACCGTTTTCAAGAAAAATAAACTTTCATGTTGAAAAACATGGTAAATTTTTTTAAATAATTTTTTTCCTAATCATACAAAATTTATTTAAACGATAAAACAAGTAACAAAACCAAACGTTGACTTCTTAATTGCGAAATAAAAAAAAACAGTAACAATCATAAATGTCCGCCGTTAGCTTCAATGCACGCAGCAATTTTTCGAGGAAAAAACATTATTTAAACAACATGAAAGTTGATTTTTCTTGAAAACGGTTAACTTTAGAGCTTATGACCAACAATACCTTTTTTGTGTAGAAAACATTGGCGGTTCATAAAGGAGGCTCAAAACTGTACTTTTTCCAGTGGCGTAGAAGTTGGAGAAAAAAACACCCACTACCCCTTCAAAATTTTAACCAATTATGAATTTGAAAAAAAAAATCCGCACAAAACATAGCTTATTATGAGTAGAAAATGCCTACGAAATCTGTTTTCTGTGCGATAAACGGTTCCAGAGATATTCCCAAAAAACGATTATTTTTTTAAAATTTCAACACCCTGTATCTCGAAAATGGTGCATTTTAGAGGGTAAGTTAATAGAAACTTTTTTCATAATTTTGGACGAGCTATCACATCCTGAAGTCCTGCGCATTTATTATGAAACACCCTGTATAACACCAAGTAATTATAAGATTAGTCTATTTTTTTCCTACCTTCGATTAAGAATATATTCATCAAGAAACGATAGTAATTCATTATTCACGACATAACATTCAGTACATTTTTTACTTGAATAGTATCAAAATCTTCATTTTAAAATAATACCTAAAAAAAACTGCTATTTTTGCAATTGTTGAATTATGGTGTGCTTATAGTGTATAGTAGTGTCCAAACAGGACCAAGTTTCCGTAAGGTGAATAAAATTTGCCTATAAATTGTCCATTTCGACACATCTCAAAAAAGAAACAATTTAGATTTTTCATTTGTTTTTGGTATTTTTTGTTCATAATAGTTAATACATTTGTATGCGTACCTACCTATGACAAAAAGTAAATAATAGTATAAGAAATTATAAAAATCTTGCGTAGATCCTTTGGTTACCACATTTGTGAAACTGAGAATAAGAGAAAAAATCGAATAGGGAGGAGCAAATTAATGTATTCTATTTTCTAAATCGAAAACCGTTCGCCGGACAAAAAAAGCAAGAAGACCATTTTTATTTTTGTTAAATTTCAACATCCCTTGTTTCAAAAATAAAGCGTTTGCGGACCTATGTTAATAAAAAGATTTTTTCTCAAAATCGTCCAAAGAATATCATCCTTTAGTATCAGCATTTAATTCTAGAATATCTTGTATATAGTGGGGATATACCGGGTGTCCGCAGAAAGTTGTTTTCGAAGATAATGGAATGAAATTTGGAGTATCTGTATAAGACATAAAACTGCTTCTTGTGACAAGTAACTCAGCTTCATGCAACTTTCGGTTTCACTAGAAGTAACATAAACTTTCGATTTTCACTTCTTTTGTATCTTTGTCAGTTTTTGTAACTGAATTTTATTTCTATTTCGAAATTCAGTTTTCATTCTCGAGTGCTATGGATATCTTCAAATCACTAATTTAAGTCCTAAAATTTTGAGAATATACAACTTCACTGTTTTTGATCTAAATTTATCTGCTGTGCACAATTTCATTTTAAAATTTATATCTATTAATTTTTTTTAATGGCATCATGGTGGCTCGTCGGGTTAGGAAAAGAGAGTATTTGATTATGAATAATTTGATACTACACTTTAGGTTTCAAACAAACTTCCGTTCAAAAACTTCAAAAGATTATATTAGAAATTTCTCAAAATGAAGGATATTAAGAGATTAAAATAAGGTTCAAATACATGGAGCAACCTATAAATCAGTAATCCACGCTAATAACATTTTGACATATTATTCTTCAAATAATTACACAATAAATACCTAATTTACTTTTGCAGAAGCGAAGTAAAATAAGAAGTCGACCTTAATGATTCTGTTTCATCAGTTGTGTTTGTCAAATGTTACAATAACAACATATGCTTTATTTTATGAAACATCTAACGAAGTTTTTTAAGTTTTTTTAACAGAATTTCGTTTGAAACCTATAAGTGTGCGGTATCAAATTATTCGTAATGAAATGGTATTTTTTCACGTTGCTATTTGAAAAAAATTGTGATTTCAATTTCAAAATTAAATTTGTTGTTTGTTGTTTTGTTGTTTTTTCCGTTAAGCAGCTGTCGTCCCCTTACGAACGGCAGCCCACAGAAGTCGAAACTTGTGCGAGCCAAGGATTAACGGGGTCTTACCTTTTTACGTGCGATTCGTAGCACTTTAGTCACTTCCGGGTGAAATCGGCAGTGGCATGGACTTGGGTTATTCTTTAAAAAACGCAGTTTTATCTCTATGCAGGTCCTCCAAAATTCATTCCAGGGGCGAGCCACCATCCGTGGACACCCGGTATATTTTTGACAATAATTTGCAATTTGAAATAAAGATATATTTTCATTTTAAACATCCAGGTATCCAAATAAACGTTTTCGTTAAAGAACCTCATCTCATTCGAATTATTTTTATGACTTGGATCGGATGACTCAGTGAATTAATATGAAGAAATACTCACAATTGTTGAACGATTCAGATTTTATCACCAAAATAATCAGAATACACAATAACTTGATTTGCATCTTTACCAGGAACATGATTTATTTTAATTTCCGGTATTTTTGTTCAGTGCTCCAATCAGTGCCCACTGCCCACCAGGTTCCTGTAGTTTATTGGATGCTGATTGGAGCGCAATCGTATTTTAGAAAAAACCGTTTTACATTTATATAAAAATTACATAATACTAGTAGGGATATGCTCCTCAAGTGCTTCAAGGGTAGGTGATCAATACTTTTTCGTATTAATTCAAATTCAACGATGATATTGGTTTTCGCGATAACCTTGTCTGGATTTGGAGGTCGCCATTGTATTTATTTAGATACGGTATGTATAAACATTGTGCGGAGGTGTGTTTAAATGCAAGGTTTCGTGGCACACCGCGATCATTATGGAAATGCTGCAGGAAATGAGGAAGTAGTTGTGTGAACGCCAAGATGTTCTTGGAATTTCTGAGTGGCAAATAGTCGGAGGGGTCAACAACATATTCTGAATATAAATCCGGAATTCAAAGTCGAATTGTGATTTGGGTTTATTCTTTGCGTGAACACAGAAATGACAGTGCTGCAAAATCATTGACGTCAATCATGGAAGTCCGGCTATCAACTGAGACATAATCCTTCATACCAACCTCCAAATAGGTATCTGCATTGGCACCAATAATTGAAGATGTTTATTACAAACAAGTTGCACTTGCATATTTGAGTTCAAATTTTGTATCGAACAATGTGGTTTTTCACATGATTGCTTTTTTAAAAATTATATAAAAGCTTTTCGGGAGAACTACCTATGTAGTTCTTATTGTGTATTGAATTTAAAATTACCTCAAGATTTATTCTCGCAGCAAGATTTCATTTCATCTAAAATTTTATAATGTAACAAACAATTTTTTTTCTATTTTTTGGTGCATTTAAATAGAAGCTTTTCTTCAAAAAGTTTTAGTTTAAGTTCATTGATTTATTTATTTTTTAGTTTTCTGTGGATATGTTTCTTAGTCAATTAATTTCAATTACTGCGTTAGTGTCGAACGGTAGCTTGCCTGTCAATTTACTACATTCTGGTTCTTCAATGATAGATAGATAGATATGTTTATCAATCCTCAGAGATCATTAGCATGACATAGGATGGGTCAATAGAAATATAGATGTAAATATAAATACAAATAAATAATACGAATAAATAAATAATACGATTGGGACATACAAAAAGTGATTCGACAGTACTACTGCATTTCGCCCAGCATAATAATTGGCAACATTCTTCGTTCAGCAGTACCGTGACCATATGAATTTTCGCTACATTAGGGGGTCTCAGCTCCCTGAACAATATTTTCTTTCCTCACAATTTTCATCGTCCGAAACAATCAGTGAAAATTTTCAAAACTGTATTATTCGATGGTTAGATATTTTTCACTATTTTTACGGATTTTTCCGATTTTGTTTTCGCATCTTTTTTGAAAAGAGGCGTGGGAGCGAGCATACCGGCCGATATATTTTTTGTCGTAAGTTTCCATGGAAATTTTTTCGAATTTTTACGCGTTCTCTATCTTGCTTTCGAGGGGGAAAGAGGGTTAAATTTTTTTTGAAATCGTATTATTCAAATGTCAGATAATTTTCACTATTTTTACGGATTTTTTCGATATTTATTTCGCGAGTTTTCCTAATTTTTTTCGTGGCAGGAAAGGGGAAAATCCCTTTGCGTTCTCTATCTAGCTTTCGAGGAGGAACAGGGGATGAACATTTTTTGAAACCACAGTATTCAACGGTTAGATATTTTTCACTATTTTTTCGGATTTTTTTCGCTGTAATAAATTTTTTACGTTCAAATCCATCAAGAAAACTCTCTAATCCCTACGCTTTCTATATCTAGCTTTCGGGGGTCAGGGGGGGACAATTTATTCGATACTAATGTATTGTCATCGGGAATGAAACATGTAAAATTTCAATTCCTTAGGATAAGAGGAAATCATTCTAATTCAGCTTGCAAGATTTGTACCCATCTAACATACACACTCACCCACACAGAGCGGGTGAAAAGAAGCTTTTAAAAATAGTAGTTGTTCATTTAAAGCCCTCAACTGGTCGAAGGAAGGAAAATTGCCCAAAATTCACGTACCTTGAATCTGTTCGACTATTCGTGTAATTTTTAGGATCTGCAACATAGAGGTTAGCATAATGTCTTATTAGTATCGGGACACTTACCCCCTGGACAAAAAACCCCCGGACTTGAACCCCCGACAATATTCCCCTGGAATTTAACCCCTCGTATAAAATATCCCTGTTCAAAAAAATCCCCGGTATAAGTCCGTGGGTTTTCAACCAATGGGTAATTGTCCTGAACTGTTCGTCCATTTACTAATGCATGAACAGTAAACACTCCATCAAGACACGCCAGAGGCGTGTCTCTTCCTTTCGGTAATTTATAAAATGCAAGCGCAGCGAGTGTCTTCTTTGATTTCACCTTTCCATGCTAATTAGTGAGCGTATTACTAGCAACTTGGAAAGCTAAGTTAGTTAGATTAGGTTAGGTTGTGTTCCTTTTTTATGTAAAGAAATTTGGTGGGCAGCAAGAATAATGGTAATTAATGAAATGCGAGGGCAGCGAGCAACTTTGATTTCACCTTTCTATACTACTTAGAGATCGAATCACAAGCAATTCGGAAAGCTGGGCTAGTTAGACTAGATCAGATTGTGTCCCTTTTTTACAGAAATAAATTATATGGGCAGCCAGAAGAAGGAAAGAATCCAGAGGCGTGTCTCTTTCTTATGGTAATTTATGAAATGCTAGCGCAGCGAGCACCTGCTTTGATTTCACTTTTTTATACTAATCAGTGATCGAATTGCCAGCTACTTGGAAAGCTAGGATAGTTAGGTTAGATTAGATTGTGTCCCTTTTTTATGTTAAGAAATTCGGTGGGCAGCAAGAATAATGATAATTAATGAAATGCGAGGGCAACGAGCATCTTTGATTTCACCTTTCTATACTAGAGATCGAATCACAAGCAATTCGGAAAGCTGGGTTAGTTAAACTAGATCAGATTGTGACTCTTTTTTTTACAGAAATAAATTATATGGGAAGAAGGAAAGAATCCAGAGGCGTGTCTTTTTCTTTTGGTAATTTATAAAATGCTAGCGCAGCGAGCACCTGCTTTGATTTCACTTTTTCATACTAAACAGTGATCGAATTGTACTTGGAAGGCTAGGATAGTTAGGTTAGATTAGATGGTGTCCCTTTTTAAGTGAATATATTCGGTGGCGTGTCTCTTTATTCTGGTAATTTATAAAATGCTAGCTTAGCAAGCATGTGCTTTGGTTTTACCTTTTCATACTAATTAATGATCGAATTACCAGCAACTTGGAAAGCTGGGTTAGTTAGGTTAGATTAGGTTGTATCCCTTCTTTACGTTGAGAAATTCGTTGGGCAGCTAGAAGAAAGAGACACGCCAGAGGCATGATCGAATTACCAGCAACTTGGAGAGCTAGGTTTATTAGGTTAGATTAGATAAGGTTGTGTCCAGAAATTCGGTTTGTGGCCAGAAGAAGGAAACAATCCAGAAGCGTGTCTGTCTCTTCTGGTAATTTATAAAATGCGAGCGGAGCAAGCATCTACTTTAATTTCACTTTTTCATACTAATCTGTGATCGAATTACCAGCAACTTGGTTAGATTAGATAAGCTTGTGTCACATTTTTAAGAATTCGGTGGGTAATTCGTTTTTATCGACGTACTCCCAACTGTCAAAGTCAACAATTAGTATTGAAATTGTAGTTCCGTAAACATAGCTCCTTTCCTATTTGCAAAGGAATACCTTTATATCATTTTGAATCCTACATTCAACAGGAAATATTTATACCTATTTGAATCTACAGTAGAAAAACTGTAGCAAAATACGAATTCAAACATAAATTCTCATAATACCAGGGTAATTACATATTTGATAACTAACATAAGTATAGTGTAATCAGCACAACTCATATACAATTAGTGGAGAAATTCCCATTATTCATGTACAGTTATGAATCATTAGCAAAAGCTGGATTTAAAAATGGTCCCAAAATAGATCCACGAGGAACACCATTAGCTTTGTAGAACTTACACTCTCCTCAATTTCTACTTCTTGTGTCTTCTTTTCGGGTAGGAAGTCTTTAAATTAAGAGGCATTCATTTTATTAGATATCTCCACAGTTTTTCCATCAAAAGCCTGCGATTCTCGAAATCAAATCAAATAAATGAAACGCAAGTACACTTTTTTCGAGCCCAAAGCAGTTATTATCCGACTGTGAAAGTAACAAAGAGCTGTATCTGTGCTTTCATTAAACGTGAAACCACGTTGTGATGGTGATAATAATTTCATCTCAGTGAAATAACCTCAACTTGAACTGTTCTTTAAAATTCAATTCGTATAGTTTCGAAATGCCAGAGAGAATAAATACTAGTCAATTGATCTGTGACTATTCAAATTATTTTTATCACTTTTTCTTAAATATACAGGGTGAGTCAACAAGATTCTCGTGGTCGATTGCTCCGTTGTGAATCACTATTTCGATTTATTATATTTTTTTTGCCAAATGGGCCATTTAAGACTATCTTCCAAAATTATTCTTATTCATACAGGGTGCATCATTGAAGCATGGCTGACCAAAGTTGGTCTTTTTCAAATGAAACACCCAGTATATTTTCATATATTACGATCCGCTGTTTCATTGGCTGCTCAACGAATTTTTCAATTTTGGATTCCGTTGGGGAGTTGCCGAGTTATCTAAAAAATATCTATTTTGCAGACTTCTTTTTGAAAAATTTCCTATTTCACGTATCGAAATATTTAGTGGAAATAATTCGGGAATCGATAGTCAAAATAGTGAAGTTAATTGTGAATATGGTGAATATTGTATAAATTATACAGGATGTTCGGTACAAAAATTCTAACTTGGCCATTTCCAAATATCAATATTTTGATTTTTTCAAATGGAACACCCTGTATATTATCATTCATGTCAACTCCTTTTTAATGACTCTTCAATTTTTATTCTCAATGTCATGTGCCTAAAACAACCCGTTTCTGAGATATTCGACATCCTAAAGATGGGGTCTTTTCACAGAAAATATTGACAATAATTGTATTTTGTATGATATTTGGAATTAAACTTTATAAATCATATTAACCCAATAATAAAACAAATTATCATATTTATTCAAATCAGAAGAAAGAAAACAACAATAATTAATGCAGTAAATGTTCAATGCGCTTGTCATTTTCACTAATACAGTCTCAATCTATTCTGGAAACTATTCTCCACACGTTGTAGCATGTCTTCTGAAATTTCCCTGAAAGCAGTCCGAATTCTTGCTTTCATATTCCCAGGAGTTGTAGGCGGAGTTTGATAAACAACCCATTTAATGTATCCCCATAGAAATATATCCATTTTTGTGAGGTCCGGTGACCTGGGAGGCCACTGAACTGGCCGTCATCTACCTATCAATTTTCCACGAAATGTATTGTTGATGTATTCCCGTACATCAGTCTGGTAATGTGCAGCCGCACCATCTTGTTGGAGCCACATTCTCTGCCTTGTTGCCAATGGCATATTATCTAATAAATTGTATAGCTGTCGCAAAAACGATAGATATTCTCTTCCATTAAGATGACCATTGAAAAAAATGGACCTATCACTCGCCGTCCACTGATACCTCCCCAAACAATCAGTGACCAACGTTGTTGGTGATTGACATATCTAACGAAATGAATATTTTCAGTTGCATAATAGTGCATATTATGCCGATTCACATTGTTGTGAAACATACTCAAAAAAATCATGTTCTTCTCTGATTTTATTTACACCCCATTGGCAAAACCGTATTCGCGTTGGAAAATCTTTTTCAGTTAGCTACTGCATCAACTGCATATGATATGGATGGAAATTGCTTTTTACTCCTACCCCTATAGAAAGAACACACTTTCCTCCCTCAAACCAGGGAGGAAACTCATACTTTTCCTCCCTAGGGAGGAAAGTACTTTTCTCCCTAGGAAGGAAAGTATTTTTCCTCCCCCTCATTTCAAGTAAGTTGTAAACGATGAAACTTGTGAATCTATTATAATAAAATTGTTTCCGTAATTTCTAGAACATCTTATATATCTGGTAAAAATCAAACATGACTGTTACTTCTACTCTAGTTCTTTAATAGCTATTTGTGTATTTAGAGCGCAAAGTTATTGATTGTTGCTCGACAAAGAGGTTAATCTTTGGAGAACGACAATGACACTTTGTGCTCGAAATACACACATTATTTTTTCTACAAACGCAGCTCTTAGAAAAAAAATGATCGACACTTCACTCAAATAGGCACATAACATTAATTATGAGAAAATCACTCAATAGCAATCCGAAATGTATAAGCTATCTAAATGTCCAATAATTCAAATCACTAACAAGAAAAAAGTAAAATAACTTTTTCGAAAAAAAAAGTTGTAATTGCCAGGAGATGAACCCGGGACCTTCGGATTACAATCCCAAGACGCTAGCCATTGCACCACCGCAGATTGTCAGATACACATGACTGAATTGTCTATACTCTCCATCAAGTAAGAATAGGTCTATTTGCAAACAAAGTCACAAATAGTTATTTTTGTATCTAGTACGCGAAATGCTACTTTGGTGATCGAGAACTGATTTTTTTTAACGAGGCGCAGCCGAGTTAAAAAAAATAGTCGAGATTACCAAAGTATTTCGCGCATGAGATGCAAACAAAATTTTTTCTACAAACGTCAAAAATATTGTTCTAAAATAAGTGATAACTATGAAAAATAGTATTGAACTGGCTTAAATAATTTTTCCAAATCAAGTAATTACTGTAACTATGGAAATAAAATGGCATTTGTTGACAATTATTTCAAAGTGACAGTTCTTGATAATTATTTTGGAGTGACTTTTTATTCGCGTCAATTTCGTGCGTGATATTTATTATTGTAAAAGAATGGAAATTTCGAGCGACGATGAACTAAGCAGTACCCCACCTAACTTGATAGATGCGGCCAATTCCGTAATTTCCAACCTTTTACCGGAGAAATCGAGGCGGCAGTATGAAAATGCATATCAGCAATTTAAAGTGTGTGAAGCAAATAAAGCCAGAAAAATATCTCTCACAATTTGAAAGCCTTAATTATTGTTCAACATTAATAAATAAACGATTTCTTGTTTTTTGCTTGATTGAGGAGTTGAGGACCATATAGGTTAGAATATGAAAATCCCATATAGTTTACTTGCAGTGTGCGAAATATATTTCGCACATTACTTCGCGCACGGTGTCATGGTAACGAATGAAAATGAAAAAAAGTGCCACTTCGCATACTGTTGTCAATGCGCGAACCTTGTCATTTTTTGACGTTTGTAGAAAAAAGGTTTTATTGAGTGGGTAGGAGGAAAAATCATATGTATTACATAGGAGTAAAGTGCCTTTTCCTCCCTTGGATGATTACAGCCCTCCGCTTCGCGTCGGGCAGTAAACTACATCCTGCGGGAGGAAAAGTGGCACTTTCCTCCCTAGTAATACAAATAGCTATTTCTCACCATCCGAGAAACACTACTTTGTGATATTCCCAACTCCCTACTCAGAATACGTGTAGTTACATGGGGATTCTCGGTAATATGTAATGCAATATCAAGAGTATTTTCATCATTCGTTACAGGAAGGGCACGTTCAAATTTTTTGTGAAATACTGTTCCGGTTTCCTCAAATCTTGTTTTGAGGGCTTGAAATGCTCGCAGTCTGGATGTCTTTTCTCAGGAAACTTTTGTTGGTATAATCTAGATGCCAGTAAGCAGTTACCGTCACTTTCCCCCAAAGCATAAACCATTTGAACCATATCCTCTAAACAATAATTATTCATAATGCCACATTTGTCAACACAACTGGATTGTAGTTTGACAGTTACCTCTATTTACAAATGCCGATAGTCATTTTTTTCAGCGGTAGTCATGGATAACTAAACTAGAAAAAATAGTTACTTTTCAAAATTTCTTTTGCTATGCTAATTATTCATAGTTTTTCAAGAATGCTCTTGAAGAAGGATAAAATAATTAAAACGGCATTCAGGTGAAAAATATGCAGGATTGTTGAGTTGCCATTGAACAATTCCTTTAAAAACCACAATATCTCGGAAACGGGTTGTTTTAAGCACATGACATCAGGAATAAAAATTGAAGAGTCATTAAAAAGGAGTTGATATTAATGATAATATACGGGGTGTTCCATATGAAAAATCAAAATATTGATGTTTGAAAATGGCCAAGTTTGTATTGTTGTACCGAACATCTGTATAATTTAGACAATATCCACCATATTCACAATTGACTCAATCATTTCGACTATCGATTCCCGAATTATCTCCACTATATTTTTCGAAACGTGAAATAGGAGATTTATCAAAAAGAAGTCTACAAAATAGATATTTTTTAAATAACTTGGCAACGTCGCATTGGAATCCAAAATTGAAAAAAATCGTTGAGCAGCCAATGAAACAGCGGATCGGAATATATGAAAATATACTGGGTGCTTCTTTTTTGAAAAAGACCAACCTTGGTCAGCCACGCTTCAATGATGCACCCTGTATGAATAAGAACAATTTTGGAAGATAGTCTTGAATGGTCCGTTTGGCAAAAAAAATATAAGAAATCGAAATAGTGATTCACAACGGAGCAATCGACCACGGGAATCTTGTTGACTCACCCTGTATACTTGCTAATTTCAAATAATTTGGAAAGAAGCTCTTTTCTGTTGACAAATTGATTAAGAAGAAGGTAAGAACCATACACGATTCAGAGGAACAACATTTAATCAACTTGTTTGATATTTGTTCAGTCCCGTATGAGGGCAGAAATAGGTGAAAGGAAGACGAAAAAATATATTCAAGAGATTTTTGAAGGAAATTCAACAATAAAAAAGTAAACTGTCCATTCTCTTTTTCCAAGTGCAATACGGTATTGTGTGCTTCTAAATCGTGGGTGTTCAGTAATGACAAATATATTCTTCAAAAATTGATTTGTAGGTGATGCATATTAACACGATAACAAGGTAAATGTTTGCAATATCAAGTATTCTAATGCAAATGAGTATATGAAGTAGTATTTTGTTAACACTTCATTCATTTACAAGGTTTATTTGGGTAATTCATTTTTAGATCTTCTATACATTGTGACTCACAGTCGATATTTAAAACGTAGTTTGGACAAATTCGAAGTATTCAATTCACACCGAGATCACTCCATATCATACATGGCGTGCAAAAATTACTATTTTCGTCATGAATAAAAGTGCTGAAAAGTTCGTTTCTTCAAATGAAACCCCCTGTATATTATTACACAAATTGAAAGATGAAGAAAAATTATTTGAGATGACATTTCATGTCCCTGTACCTAAATCAATAATTTTTCCTAATAAAGCCACATTTTTGGGAAACATTATTTTTTAACGAATATAAATTCAGATAGCCGTGGAAATATCAATGACAGTCTGGTAACTCTTGAATGTAATTTATAAATAGTTTTAAATAGGTGTTTCAAAAAATCTCTCAAAATTAATGCAAATATTGATTATTGAGCCGATCGAAGTTCTTATGAAATTATGTATTATACACGGCCAATGTAATCAAGTTATTTATGCAACAAGTGCAAAAAGTGAATGTTTATTGCACTCGACGTGAAATTGTCCGACGAGGCCGTTAGGCCGAGGTGGACAACACGTCGAGTGCAATAAACAATTTTTGCACGAGTTGCATACAACATTTTTTGTACGTTCATGCAAAAAGCAAAAAATGATTTATTGAGGTGCGGCACTAGGTGTAGGAAAATGAAAAGCGCAACTTGAATACTTTATTATTAATATCGATTTGCATTGAAACAGGAACTAATACGTTACGAACAATTTAACTCAAACTTTATTTTTACCCTCAATGTTGAAAGTGAATGAACAATTGGTGCAATTTTCAATATGAATATTTCGTAGTGAAGTACTTTTTAAATCCACTTCTTGATTTGTTACTGCTGCAAACGTACTAGTACTTGGTAACTGTACATCGTTATTTCCTTCAGGCTGAAATATTTGTTTTGCAACACTGAGTTTGTTTGCATGTGATTCCTCTACTTATCCCTCCGCTACTGTCGACGATTTCCATCCGCCGTGTCGTTTGAGCTCTAGTATATCTGCTCCAGTATCGGCAAGAAGTGTTGCGGAGGATCTCCTGAAGCAGTGCCCTGTGTATAGATGAGGATTCTCCAAATTCAGAAATTTTGCAATTTCAGACGGGATTTTAGCAAACGTGTTCACACCAATAGCTTGGACAGTGCACTTTTCATTTCGGTAATTGATAAAGAAACGTTTGTGAGGAATATGATTGGGACGTAATTTCGTGTATTTATGATATATATTGATCAAATTCAATCCTTCTTCCACCTCACCTCTAATGAAGAAACTTCTTTCTTTGTCAGTTTTTGACCGAGGCACTTTTACAATTAATACCGAGCCTGCTTCTTCTATGTCTTCGGTACTCAATTTTTGGAGCTCATCTCTACGACATGCCCCTGCGATGCCAAATATCGCAACGACCTACAATAAGCAGTTTTAAAATGTTTCACAAAAGCTAAAATATTAGAGACTTACTTTTTTCATCAAATACTGGGAATCCGGAGCTTCTTTTAGAAATTTATAAATGTGTTTCCTGTTGAATACTTTTGATTTTTTTGGCCGAAATCCTACAGAGTTCTGCTTCATGAATGCCATAAGTTTCTTGTAAGTTTTAATATCAATATTTTCTTTTGAAGAGAGGCAAGCTCTTACCATTGAGTACTCAGACCAAAGAGATGAGGGTTTAATATCATTCGATCTTTTTGAAAAATATGCAAGAAGCACATTTTCAGTAAAATTCACAACTTTTGTATCGAAGCACCACTCTTTAAAACGATTATAAGTTATTTCATACTGTTTCCTTCATTTACTGAGTAATAAGTTCAATGACGCTGTTTTTGCTATTTCACTGACTTCTGGTGGTGTTCCAACAAATTCTTCTTCATCGCTATCATCTATTTTCCCATTAATATTACTCATTTTGAAACTTTCAATTCTGTTAATTGTCAGAATTAATTTTTGACTGACGTTTCTATAACCACAATTGCATTATAAAAATCAAAATCATAGTAGCCGTGAGCGCGTATGTTATCACTAGGTGTGGTCATAGTACAGACAGTGTGCTCTATGCAGGTAGACGGTTTAGAATAAAGCGGATCGGATTTGATTATGGAGTTTTTCTCGGGAAGGCATTGTTTGTTTAACTCTTGCTGCTAACAATAATACAAAATAATATAAAATATGTAACTGTTTGAAACCTATTGCCAATCTCACAGAATATCTGCTAAATAGGTTTAAACGTTTATGTTTGTCATGATGACAGCACGTTGAAGTAGAATGACAGATGAGTGCAATAAAAACTTTATTGCACTAGTGCAATAAAGAACTTCTTTTTCCACTGAATATAGTTCAATAAAGTTTTGCTTTTTGCATGAATGTAGAAAAATCAAATTTTTGACCGAGTGGTCAGTAATGTCGAATAGTAATCTCCAGTTATTGTTCTACCCTTATCCAAAAAATCAATCATGATTACTCCATGGCAATCCCAAAAAACTGAAGCAAGAACTTTTCCAGCAGATTTTTGGACACGAAACTTCTTAGGTCTTGGAGAACCGGAGTGTCGCCATTCCATCGATTGTTTCTTTGTTTCTGGATCGTAGAAATGTACCCAAGTCTCATCCATAGTAACAATTCGGTTTAAGAAGTCTACATCGTTTTCAAATCGAGCACAGATCGACCGCGATGCTACTACCCTTGCACGCTTTTGGTCAACATTCAAACATTTGGGGACCCATTTTGCAGCAATTTTTCTCATGTCCAAATTGACGTGAACTATATGACGAACGAATTCGTATGAAATATTCAGTGCTTCAGATATCCGTTTTAGCCCAATTCGACGGTCTGTTAAAATCATGTCATGAACTGCATCGATATTTTCGGGGACTGACACAGAAACTGGCCTTTCCGATCGGTCATCATCTTCAATGGAAAATTTACCTCTTTTGAAGCTTACAGTCCAATTTTTGACGGTCGCATATGAAGGGTATTAAGCATATCTGCTTACCTCTTAACCCTTTTAAATACAGGTAATTGATGATGGCTCGATACTCCAATTTTTCGATTTTCACGATTTCGGTGGACATATTTTTTCATTTAATTTATTGCGTAACTCTGGTTTACCTTTTTGACGTCAAACTTTACACTGACACTTCTAATAAGTTATTGTTCGTTGCTATGGTAACGCAATATTTTGTTTATGCAGGGAACTGGTCTAGGCTAACTAGATATCAATACATCCTCGTAATATAGTAAAATAAAAATGCAATTCTAAAAATTTCTTAATACTCTTTGAGAGAATGAAATTGCTCGTACTTGTTGATAGTGCAAATAGCTCAGTTGTGTGGGTATAACAATAAAAATAAGTTGATTTTATTGAAAATATGAACAGGATGTTCATAAAGTCAGTTGTGGAATCATCTGCGACTGAAAGACAAACTAGTTGCTATTTTCCATCGCACAAGATAACCTCTCTTGGAAGGGATTCATGTTGTAAAGAGAAACATTCTCAATTGAAAATTGAACGAAAACGTGGCTCCTTTGGAAATGGAAAAAACCTACGATAAATTGTTAAAATTAGTTTCGATGATGTTTAAATACATGGCTTGAGAAAATATTGATCATTTCAACAAACAACTAGTATGTATAAGATGAAGAAAATGAAAAAGAATTTATCGAAAGTTTTTAAATGAAAGATATAGGCACAGTGACAAAATTTTTGGGAATATAATCCTGTCAAAGTCAAGCGTCTACAGTAGCAGGATGCGATTCTTTATCGGATGGTCTTGCCTGGCCTCCTCTGTTATTTTCCGGAAGGCAGTTGTGTATTCGGCTCCTTGAACCCAGTTAGAATATTAACTGACTGATATTGTCATCGTCAATGTTGTTCTCAACATAATACCATTCCGGAAATATCTTTTCTCTATAGATAAAAGCGTCGAGGTTCATGATCAGTCACTATATACCCACATATTAGCAATAAAAATTGTAGATTATATAATTATCATATTCTAATTCTAACATTTAGATTCCGGGTTCCCTCATGATTTGGCTAGCTCACTTCCCGAATGTAGCGATAGTAATTGACCTCTTTGAACTATTGAAACTTCACTTCCTTTTGAAAAAAATTATCATTGTATGGTTTTCAACGCCTTTTTTGCCAAAACCATGCCGTACAAAAAGTTTATAGCAGTAAAACAATATTTATATTTTCCAAGTAATGCATATTTCGATCTCACAAATCACCCAAATCCAAAAGTTAATAAAATAACTCATTCTACTGATAATGGAGGAAGTTTAATAGATCTGGTAATAACCAATGATCAATTTCTTGTTGAGGCAAAAGTTATGGAGACACCAAAAATATCTAGGCACAATAATATCATTGTGTATTGTAAAAAATGTATTAATGAAAAAAAAAACATTTAAAACTAGAAAGTAGAGGTCGTACTATAGATTTCTTGAAAATGAATGAGAAACTATCAAAAATAAAGTGGAACTACAGAATAATTGTCATGAATGAAAAATATAGAGACTTCTTCAATAAAGTTTATAAGGTATATGATGAAATAGCACAAAAAAATTAGTAAAAATTTATACACATTATAGAGAATGGTATGATGAAGAAGTGAGGGAAGCAACAAAAGACAGGGATAATTGTTATAAAGAGTGGAAACGGAAGGGATCAGAACAACTCAAACACATTTACAAACAAAAAAGAAATATAGCAGTAAAAACTATGAGGGTGAAAAAACGAGAATATTACGAGAGAAAAATTGAGGAAAATAAAACAAACTCAGTGGAGTTATGGAGGGCATTGAAAAATATTTGTCCGAATAAAATTGAGAATCAAATAATGCATGAAATAGAATTTAGTGACAACGAAATTATCAGTAATGAAGATGGCATGTCCAATAGGTTGAATAACTTCTTTGTGGAAAGCATCAAAAGCATAATAGATAATATTGATATAGCAGAACTTGACTTTCCAATTGCATCTAATTCAAATCTGGGGGTCACTTGTGGAAGAGCAACTCAGTGGCACTAGTGCTACATGAGTTGAACTTCGCCTTTTATTTTTAGCAAAATACCTTTAGCTGTTTTTTTTTAATGTTTATTATAGCTGAAAATAATAAAGACAAGTTATTATTATTATTATTATTACTTATAATTCAATAGAAAACTTCTCACTACTAGAGTTTGGAGAATTGAATGATATCGTTTTATCGTTGAAAAATAAGGGGTGTCCAGATGAACTGAATGTTGCCTTTTTAAAGAATTGTTTAATCAACCTCGCAGAACCATTATTGAACCTCATCAATACCTCATTACTAACAGGGGAGGTCCCAGATGACCTGAAGATCTCTACAATCATTCCTGTTCCTAAAAAAACAAACTCCAAAAAAGCCTCGGATCTAAGGCCAGTTAATATGTTGAGCTCAATTGAAAAAATAATGGAAAAAGCAATTTATAACCAGTTAGTGGATTATATCGAAAATAATAAACTTTTGAGTAAAATACCAATCAGGGTTTAGAAATAAACATAGTTGTGAAACAGCAGTTCAGTGTGTACTAGATGATTGGAAAATTAGATTAGAGAAAAATGTGACCACTGTTGCAGTATTTTTAGATCTTCCAAGGGCCTTTGAGACAATTCACAGAAATAGATTATTACGAAAATTGTTAGCAGTAGGAATAGATGGAATAGTCTTGAAATGGTTGGAAAGCTTTTTGAACAACAGAAAACAAAAGCTCAAGATAAATAATGAAGTGTCAGATGATATAGAATGTAATCAAGGAGTACCACAGGGAAGTGTTCTGGGCCCCTTATTATTTTTGATGTATATCAACGATTTGCCAGAGGTGGTAGGTCAGAGCTCAGTTCATCTTTTTGTAGATGATACACTGATCTACTTCCCATGTAATGACCTTACGAAACTCGCAGAAACCATCAACAGAACTTTAATAGTTATTTATGTACCAAGGACGAAAAACTGTCTATTATAGTCGAGCCTGCAAATTGATAGCCGAGGCGCAGCCGAGGATAGCAAGCAGGCGAAACAGTAGACAGTTTTTCGCCGAGGTGCATATTACATTTTTCGTCGACCTCTACATACCTTTATGAAAGTAAGTACTCGCATGTTTGCTGGCCTCAGCTACGTCCAACTCTTCGAACTGCAGACTCGATCATAATTTTAATGAATATAAACAAAATGTATTTGAACTGTAACAACTCTCTATTTCAACTATACTACAAAATTAAATCAATCTCGAAGATGAATATTGAACATACAGTTTGTGCAATTATTGATATTAATTCCTGCTGTCGAAGAAGATGCAAGAGACAAGTTTTGATTTTGGGTACTTGTTGATGCAACTTCAGATGCAGGTGCTCCAACAGCACCATTTCCAAAACTTCTCTCTTGAAGTGCTTTACCTGAAATCTAGCGGATTTCGTAAATAATTAATTTGACAACAGCAAATGACAGTTATTGTCACAGGCGCCTATGTATTAATTAAAACGTGGATTTACGAAAATGACTCAATCGCCGCTCTCGTACCGTGCCGTATCATAGTGACCACAGCGGACGAAAAGAGTTTGCGGACGAAAAGTGTTTGCGGACGAAAAGTACTTGCCTTCAAAAATAGTCGATTTTTCGTCCGGAAATTAGTACGTAAAATGTCATTTTTTGCAGAGGTCGACGAAAAAATACATTTTTTATCTCGCTGTGCCCCATTTTTAACGAAGTCGGCTAAAATATTTCTGTACAATTCATTAGTGCTTCCTCATTTAACTTATTGTTCTACCATTCTCTATCTACTAAAACAAAATGATTTAGCTCGTTTACAGAAACTCCAAAATAGAGCCATGCGCATAATTTCAAATTGCAGAAGATTAACCCCAATAAAAGATATGTTGAAGCTGCTAGGATGGTTACCAATTAATTCTTTTCTAATCTATCAAACTTTAATTCTGATTTTCAAAATAGAAAATGAAATTTCCCCAACATATTTACAAGAAAAAGTTATGTACAATGACCAAATCCATGGATACAATACAAGAGCCAGAACTGACTTTCATATTCAACAAGTCACATTGAGGCATACCCAAAATTCAGTTTTTTTCAAGGGACTTGATAGCTGTAATAAGCTACCAGAACGGATCAAATGTTTAACATCTTTAACATACTTCAAGAACAAGTTAAAAACATATTTGCTCAATCAATAAGAGAACTAGTGGCAACTTCCTCATTTTATTAAGTTCTCTTTACTATTTAGCTAGGACAGATATACATGTTATGTATTAGTACGTTCAAAGAATATTTTAGTGTTCATAAATTTTAAATTTTTTTCTTGAAAGCGTATGTATAGATTTGCGTTTTGGTATTGGTATTGGTAGGTATGGATGGTGACTGATGCGCTGCGACCTAGTTAGATCTATTGTGCCCCATCTTCTGCTATCTCAAGGTGTTCTCGTTTACAGCAGCCCCTCAAGCTTCAGTTCCTTCAGGAATTTTAGGATTTTGAGGGGGTCCATTTGTGGTATTTCTTCCACAGTCAGCTGGTGTGATCCCAGTATATTTAATCTTTTGTGGTGTACGGCATAACACTCCATCAATATGTGGTGAGGTGTTTCTGGATGTTCCCCACAGAATCTGCAGGTGTTGTCCTCCTCCAAGCCTAGCTTCCTTAGGTGTTCTTTGAGTCTGCAATGCCCCGTTAGAAATCCTGTGATTGTCTTTAGACTAATTTTGCTGAGGTTAATCAGTGTTTTCGATCTTGCTCGGTTGAAATTGCCGAGGAGATCTTTGGCCTGCCTTAGCCCTGGAAGTCTTTGCTCTCATTTCTTCCTCAGTTTTATTGAGTTCTTCTTGGAAGTGAGATTTTCCAAGTCCGCAGAATGGTTCTGGCCCGATCAGTGGCGTTGATGCCCCTTTTCGTGCCAGGGTGTCTGCTTGTTCATTGCCCTCTACTCCGACGTGCCCAGGCACCCAGAGGAGGATCACCTTGTTGTTCCTGCCTAGATCATTAAGTTTTTCTAGGCATTCCCAGACCATCTTCGAGTTGATGTTATATGAGCTCAACGCTTTGGTGGCTGCTTGACTATCGGAGAGGATTGCAATTTCCTTGTTCCGGTAGTTCCTGTCGAGGTTGAAATGAATGCATCTTGCTATGGCGTGAATTTCCGCTTGAAAAATGCTTGGGAAGTGTCCCATGGGTTCGGAGTACTTGGTACGAGGTCCTAATACTCCTGCTCCAGTTCCGTCGGGAGTTTTAGACCCGTCCGTGTACCATGTAATGGTATTCTTACCCAGTGCTCGAATGGACTCTGTGCTCCATTGTTTCTTGGTATTTAGTTCCGTTCGAAAAAATTTCTCGAAACTAAATTTCCTGGTAATTTCGTCAGTTGGGAGATCGGCAAGGTGTGCACTTCCGGTGGGGGTTGAGCCCCTTACACTGTGTGCTGTCTCTTTGAGTCCGACTTTGGCCAACCTCAGGTCTGCTCCCCAAGCAGTTCTCCTCACCATGAGATGGAGAGGAGTGAGGTCCAGAATGACCTCTATTGCTGCTGTTGGAGTTGACCTCATTGCTCCTGTTATGCAAAGACATGCTAGTCTTTGTACTTTCTCCAGGATTTTCTTTGTTGTGGCGAGTTCGGTTCTACCGTGCCACACTAGTGCTCCGTAGGTGATCATAGGTCTCACTATCATGGTGTACATCCATCGCAGTATTGATGGGTTACAGCCCCATGTTTTTCCTGCAATGTTCCTGCACACCATCAGTGATGATTTTGCCTTGTTAGCGATCTTTTCTACGTGTCTGTTCCAGAGTAGTTTTGAGTCTAGGGTTAGTTCTAGATACTTCACCTCTTGCTGCCATCCTAAATCTGATCCGTCGAGGCGAACAGTCCTTAGGTGCTGAATCTTTGTTCTTCTAGTAAATGTTACCATTGTGGTTTTTGATGAGTTAATTCTCAATCCCACAGAGAGGCACCATCTTCTGGTAGTCTCTAGCTCCCTTTCTATTAGATCACAGAGGGTTCCTTCGAATTTGCCTTTGGCCATAATGACTATGTCGTCAGCATATCCAAGGCAAATGACTCCGTTCCCGGTAAGTGTTCCGAGTAGTTCGTCTACTACGAGACTCCACATCAGAGGTGATAGTACCCCTCCTTGTGGGCATCCCCTGCTTGTGCTGATCCGAAAGCTGGTATCGCCCACTTTCGTTTCAGCAGTTCTTGTAGCCAGCATTTGGCACATCCATCTGGATGTGGTTCTGTCTACTCCCTTGTTCGTTAGGGCCCTATTTATTGCTTCGTGAGAGGTGTTGTCGAATGCCCCCTCTATGTCTAAGAAAGCGCATATGGCCATTTCTTTATACTCGAGAGATCTCTGGATGCTTTCGGTAAGCACGTACAGAGCGGTTTCCGTTGATCTGCCCGCCCTGTATGCATGCTGCCCGGGGTGCAATGTCACCCTCTCCAGTATCTCGGTTCTGATGTAGTTATCTACCGTCTTCTCCACTGTCTTCAGTAAGAAGGATGAGAGACAGATTGGTCTGAATGACTTCGGGAGGGTTGGGTCCTTCTTTCCTACTTTGGGAATGAAGGTTACCCGTGCTCTCCTCCAGTCGCTCGGTATGTACCCGAGCGCCAGACTGAATCTGGCTGCTTTGATAATGAATGGCATTAGTTCCGTTTGCCCTTTTTGTAAAAGGGCCGGAAATATACCATCAATTCCGGGAGACTTGAATGGTTGGAAGGAGTCAATTGCCCATTTCACTCTTTGGGGAGTGCATATGGTTTTTGCTACCTCCCAGTCTTCTCGTCTGGCTCTACCTGGTTCTTCCAGAGATCTTCCGGGTTCAAATGGTAAACTACCTGGAAAGTGCGTCTCCAGTAAGAGGAGAGCTCGTTGCTCTTCATCCTCTGTGTAGCTGCCATCTGTTCTTCTGAGGGACATTGGTTGTTCGATTTTGGCATTCACCGTGTATGTGGCATTATCGGTGAATAGACAACAAAAAACTGGCCTTTCCGACAGCGCGCAGGTCGACAAGAACGACCACAATCCTACGACATTGATATCTAGAACCGCCATTCGAAAAAGTTATCTTTTCTCCGCTGCAATACTTATATGTTACTTTTCCGCATATTATTATGTTTTCATCAATTTAACTGTTGTGTGTGTATGTGCCGTAACCATCAAGAACAGCAAGGACTTCCAGGGCTAGCTCGAGAAGATAACTCAGACGGCACCATTACTAAGGTTGGTAAGTTTTTTGTTGCTTCGTTTAAAAGACGCCACTATTTCGGACATCCAATTTTATCCAACATTTTCAGTAATTTCTTTCTTATTTATAATATACAGTCCATTTCAAATTCGAACCACTAAGCTGTCGCAAACCCCTTTTGGGAACGCACATTGGTCCTTGCTCTCTGCCCCTCGCCATAGTTTTGTGCAGTCTGGCTGCTGCGGGGCTTGATGTGATTGTCTCACAAAAGCTCCTGAAGCTGTTCCTCTTGGCTTTCCTTATTTCTTTCTTATATTTTGTCAGCCTTTCGGTGTATCCCTGCCAATCTCCGTCCCGCTTTGCTTTGTTAAATAGCCAGTGGACTTCGGATCTCAGATTTGACAGGTGTTCATTCCACCAAATGGTACCACTGTGTGATTTCTTTCTTTTTATGGGGCAGCTGGATTCGTATGCATCCATAATTGCCCCGTTAACCGCTCCTAGGGTCTGCTCAAATAGATTTGCGTTAGTGCAAATAGGTGTAGTAGGTGTATGTATGTGTTGTATATTTGTATATATGTGTATATAATAACTTTTTATTCTATGACAAGGGTACAAATGCCCTATAAGTACTTGACTGATTATTTTTAAAAAACTTAATTTATATTAGCATCAGAGCATGCTGTTTATTGTTCCCATTGTAACGACCAATGAAAATGTAAATTAGCCAAATGGCCTAAATAAAGGATTTATATATATAAAATGTGGCCAATATTTTATTTTATTTGTCAATAAAATTCATCTCTTTTTTCCAGGTATGAAAATATGAAGAAATTGAGGTGGAGTTGTCTGAAAATATTTCACGGAATCCAGAATAAATAGGCTCTTGTCAATTCTCGGAATTGTTGAAAATTCTGAGCAGAAAACTTGACTTTTCATCTTTGACACCCTGTATCTCGAAAGCTAGTCTGCCGAAATTTTTGAGCCCATTGACACTTCTGCCAAGGAAGTCAAATTCTACAATTTAACACGCAAAAAATTCAGAGAATTTAACCAAAAGCTATTTGCCGGACTGTTAACCTACTCATATGGGTTGAAGTACTTTTAATTACTGACATTTCGAAAATTAAAAATCAGAATTGGAATATTTTTGGACGGTTCAGAGATAATACAATTTTTTTTGTCTAACGCCCCTTCACTAATATTATTCAACATGTAGGTTTATGACTATTCATGAATATATACTTATGTTCAAGCTTCCTGAGCTTTCTTCCTCCGGATTTACGATAATATGCGGTCCCAAAGAATTTATCCCAAAATTTATTTTATGATCTCGACTTTAACCATTGCTGTACCGTTCACATCTTTTTTTGTTCATTTTATATGTTGAATCCGAAACTCTATCGTAAAATAAACCACAATGCCAACTTCCCGATAATAAAGGAACGTCGCCTTTCTTTCCCTTCTTGGCCTTCCTTGATTTAGCTACGACAATGAACATGAATTTTATCAGTGACCAACTATTCATTTTAGTGAGGTCACTGCAGTATATGCAAAGCGCATTGGAATTATGCAATTTCTGCACTCATGATTAATTCATTTAGTCTGTCTGGTACTTTGATATTCAAATATACCGATTTTGTTCCCAGTGTTTCATTGATTTGATAACAACCGCATCGTTTACCTTCTTCTGTCTATAATCCCACTATGCAAAGTAACATTCATTCAATATTTCAGTAACCTCTCATGGTAATGTGTAATGTTACATCAGAGTTTTCTGCTTCCTTACTGCAAAGGTTCAGCAACTACTGAAACGGACGTTCAGCAATATTACAAATGGTATATGCCATTATCTAAAATGCTAGGAATCGCACGTAAAAAGGCAAGACCTCGTTAATCCTTGGCTCGCACAAGTTTCGACTTTTGAGGGCTGCCGTTCGTAAGGGGACGACAGCTGGTTAACGGAAAAAACAATTTTAACAAAAAAAAACAATCAATTATTCCAGCAAGGTTTCTGCAACATTGCATATAATATACAGGAAAATTGCAAATGTGATATTGAAAATGACGTCTTATTACAATGTTGCAGCAACTACTGAAATGGATTGATGAATATAATCTTTCATAATTAGTAATTGCAGCAAGGTTACCGCAACAAAGAATATAAATTAGTGGAAAATGGCATATTCAATATTTTTATACAGCAGCAACTTACCACCAATCTTGTCTATTCCTTTCCATAACATAGCAGTAAGATTTCATAAATTATGTTCCAGTAGGTTTGTTCGCTACTGAAAAATTTTTGGATTTTCACTACTTGCTACTAGTATTGATAGAAAATGAATACAATCTTCATGGGAGACAGATCATTCAGTATTGATGTGTCCTCTATGGAAATCAGATTCATCATTTTCTAGTTTTTAGAAACAAGCAGTGACAACCCAAAAAATCTTCTGAAATGATACCTATTAATTTGAATGTCCATTTAAATTTTGGAGATCAAAAAGACAAAAAATTTGATATTGAAATCTTTAATTAAAATATCACAAAAAAACAAATCATATTGAAATGTCATATTTAAAATAAAAATCTGTTTGGCCTTATCAGGTACCTGAAACAAAATAATCATTGAATTGAAGGTGTAGCTTCAATATCGACATCTCGATCTACTACCTAACCCTACAAGTAACATGTTTTTGCGAATTATAGCCAAGCCATCACATTTATTTGAAATGCATCATCTCTGATGCTTGGAGATGAATTTCTCACTGCATCTGGAACAAAAATATTATAAATAAATATATAATTAGTCAACTCAACAATTATGGTCTTATTTCAATATAGAATCTACAATTGAACTTGTCCTTGATTATGACACTATTGTGCTTACATATGTGCTTTATATTCAAATTGAACTGACTCGAATTTTAAAATTTGTTTAGATTTCAATTCTTTGATTCTGAAATTGTCTTTTTTGTTGATCCAATTGCAAAACATGGCACAAAGATTTGTGAAAAAACGTTCAAGACTTGTTCCAACACAAAACTTTTTATTCAAGCCACCAATATATTGAAAAACCTGCAACTAAAATCGAGATGTAAAAGTATTCCACATCATTTACAAATGTAAAAGTACCTTTCAAATTGACACTACTGCCAGATTTATTCGCAATATAAGGAGATAAAAACATTCCCCTAATAAACGCAGAATGAGCATACCAGACCATCCTAACCTAAAATAATATTTGATTTATCGCCTTACCTTACATGAAGATGCCTTAAATTTATTAGCATTATCCACTATGCTGCTTCAACACTCAGTGAACTCTTAATAAAAAAACAAAATTGCAGAAGAATATGTACCTTAATTAGGTACCTAGGTTTAGAACGAATGAAAGTATCCAAAACGAAACTAACGCAAAGGCACGACACACAACAACAATATAATCATTGTTTATAGAGAAACACTTATATAATTTACAATATCAAAATGGCGCGAGGCGCGTGCTTCTCTGGGATCTGGGTTACTGGGTCGCCCCGTTAGGTGGCATCTCATCAAGACCGGGAAATTCAAAACTGGTTGGATTCCTGATAAATGAAATATTATTTCAAGTTTCTTTATACTTACTATTTAAAATTGTCCTAGCGAATCATTTTATATATTTCTGCGATGATGCAATCAAAAATTGAAAGTGTATTGTGGTTTCTAAATACTGTCAATATTGTTTGTAGTTAGCTTATGTATGGTTGTAAATATCATGGAATTTCAAACTCAGTGCAACATTGCGATTTGAACTTGTTCGATAGTTCCAAATGTAACTTGCACTCACATTGTTCGTAGATAGTTTCTGTATTGTTGCATTTACAATGAACTTTCATGGATCATGTAACATTGCACTTGAAACTCAAGCAATAGCTTGCTTTATAACTTGCAAACAACTTGTCTGTAGTTTATTCTGTTATGTTAGAAACTTAAATATAGCATTGAGCTTTGTGCAATATTATATTTTCATTTTACGATGGCAAGCCATACATAATATTGTGGCAATATTTTGTAACATTACATGTTTAGTGGGATGTTTAAAAACAAGTATTGGATATATGGCAAAGAAAATATCTAAACAGTCCGATGTGGTGAAGTTGCTTGTAATAGTAGTTTACCTAACAGGTGCGGAAAGTGATCCCACTAAGCAAGGTGAGGTTGCATAAAGTTTTTGAAAAACATATCAAGAGCAACTGTAAAGTTGTTAGGTTTTTTGCAGCCAACGTTCAGCAAGTCCCCTGCAAATAGCAGATCTTCCCACTCATGGCATTACAATTGTAAAGGTATCATATGCAAACTTGTCAGAAACTTGAGTGAGTTAGATACTGACTTTCAGTACAGTTAGGTTGGATTTAGTCAACTTTATCATAAGCGTTATCATAAACATAACGGTAACATCAAAGGTTTTTAGCATAAACTTAACATTGTTGTATAAATGGTTCCATTTGATATAACAGATTCAACTTTCGCTTTTAACATACAGGGTGTCAATTTGAAAACTTCCCACCCTTAATATCTTCCTTCCAGTAAACAATATGAGTAATCGAAAAAACAGGTCAATTTTATTGTCAAGGGGGACACTTTCACGGACTATTTGTAGCCCTCGTGGTTCAACCCCCTAGGAGGGGTAGATGTTACCCTTAGAATTTTAAATGGGAAGGGGGGTCAAGTGGCACATCATTTTGATGGGCGTTCAATTATTGTTCCAATGGTACCTTGACTTATTATTTTTTGATGAGCATTTTCCGAAAAATTGCGTTCTAAACTAACAGAAGTAATTATTAGAACGCCTATACTGAGATGCATGGTTTGGCCAGAACTGGTTAGAATATTAGGTGGTACCGTTCCAACCCTTTATTAGGGGTAACATTAGCCATTAGCTCCAAACACTTTACATAAAAAAGTAGTCTAATAGTAAAACGTAGATGGTAGTAAAGTTGTGTTTATTAAATGCTGAATTTTTAAGTGTCATCGCAGAAATTGTACAGATAGCCTTCCTTTTTTGCTACTTCTGCTGTAAAAAGTTTCTGTTTTCCGGCAAAAAATTGGTTAGCAAATTTGAACTATGTGGTAGTATTGTACCTGTTGGGCTGTTTAGGAATTACTTTAATAAGTGTATAAAAGTGTAAAAATGGTTTACATTCTTCAAGACAGAATTGAAATGATTGTAATTTATGGCGAAGTTGGAAAGTGCGCACGAAGGGCGGCATGTCTTTTTAACGAAAGACATCCAAATTGTAATGTAAGTCACCGGTATGTGCTTGATTTGGTGAATAAGTTTTACGAAACTGGTTCAGTGACAAATAAAAAAAAAATAACCCCAGAGTACTAAATGAAGCAGCTCAAATTGAAGTTTTGGGAACATTTGCTGCAGAGCCCACGAGCTCCTTACGATCAGAATCAGAACAGACGGGAATGTCACGCGAGACTATAAGAAAAGCATTGAAAATGCATAAATTTCATCCATATAAAATGCAGATTCTTCAAGAGCTCCACGAGGATGATTATGATAGAAGAATAGAGTTTTGTGAAATCATGTCTCATCGAGTCAATACCATCCCTAATCTTCTGTTAAACATCTGTTTCAGCGATGAGTGTTCATTTTTTCTGAATGGCAATGTTAATAGACAAAATTGTCGCTATTGGAGTGACGAAAACCCACATATTTTTCGGGAAGGGCATACACAATTCCCACAAAAAGTTAATGTTTGGGCTGGTATTCTTGGAAATGCCATTCTTGGTCCATTATTTCTGGAAGAAAACTTGACTGGCAATCTGTACCTTGATATGCTTGAAGAGACTATCGATCCTATTATAACTCACGAGCTAGAAACTCAAATTGATGCAGAAGGTAATGAACTTTTGCAGGAGGATCTGTTACATTTCCAGCAGGACGGTGCTCCACCTCATTATTTTCTTCCCGTCCGACAGTGGTTAAACGAGAGAATTCCGGGTAGATGGATTGGCAGAAGGGGAGCAGTTGAATGGCCTCCGAGATCACCGGATTTAACACCCTTAGATTTCTTTCTTTGGGGGCATCTTAAATCCGTTGTTTATAAAACACAACCTTCTGATATTGACGAACTTAAAAGACGAATTACAGCAGCATGCCGGTCAATTCCTAGTGAAGTTTTCCGTAATGTTAGAGGGGAGTTCGAAAACAGACTGTATTACTGTTTAGAGCAAAATGGACAACATTTCGAACAGCTAATAAGATAAGCGTAAGTAGATTTTATGTTGGAAATGTCTTTCTCGCAAATTAAATTTTATTGTGCAGAAGGAAAATAATCACCAAATAAAAAATCCCATGCGTGATAAATTTATTCCTTTCATTCAAGGGTTGGAGCGGTGCCACGTACTCTTCTAACCATTTTTATTAAAGGGAGTCAATACAATAATGCATCTCAGTATAGGCGTTCTAATAATTACTTCTGTTAGTTTAGAACGCAATTTTTCGGAAAATGCTCATCACAAAATAATAAGTCAGGGTACCATTGGAACAAGAATTGAACGCCCATCAAAATGATGTGCCACTTGACCCCCCTTCCCATTTAAAATTCTAAGGGTAACATCTACCCCTCCTAGGGGGTTGAACCACGAGGGCTACAAATAGTCCGTGAAAGTGTCCCCCTTGACAATAAAATTGACCTGTTTTTTCGATTACTCATATTGTTTACTGGAAGGAAAATATTAAGGGTGGGAAGTTTTCAAATTGACACCCTGTATATTTAAGCATAATTTCAAAATGATGTTGACTAAATGCACCTTGACAGTTGCTGAGTTCCAGCAAATAAATATTTGATAACATATCTGAAACTTCTCAATTTTGTCACTAGTTTGCGCTAAGCTTACAGATGCAAACTTCCAGCACATACAATTTTGCAAACTTACCTGCAATTTATTTAATTTCGTTGTAGGTTTACAGTATAGTTACAAAAGCTAACTGCTAGTAAATTGATCTTCAGACACTTGCCCAAAGTTCACTCACTTTTGTCGTAGATTTGCATTACAGATATCATTTTCAGTTTCAAAACATATGAGAGGAAGTGAAATACAAGCTGAAAAGCATTTCTTATTTTAACCTAGTTTCAATTATAAGTTTCAAGATGTTTTTCACACACTTCAGGAAACAACTATTTTCTCCTTCAATAGGTCTTGTGAAAAGTGAAAACACTGAAAACAGGCGGCTGAAACTAATATTCAAGGATTCAAATTAAACAATAGATTGATTGTTTTGACTATTTTAATATTAGTTTTTTTTGGTAATGTACACATATTTGATCTTTCTTAATTTGTCCGAAGGATTACCTATAAATTCACCTTTTGTTTTGACGTCAACTGCAAATTAAACTTCATGGATTTGACGATATGTAGCAGGCGATGAGGTTGACGCCATCTTGAACTCAAATACTGTAAGAGAAAACTAGTAAACTCACCATTTTATCAATTGAATATACCTACTCACAAAATATTATTGTTTATCTCAACATTCCAAACACTCGAAATAACACACAACTGACACTTACTAGACTAACCTATCTCTGTCACTCCGTCTCTCGCTGCCATAACGCTGTGCTGTGAAATCAAGAAGACTAAAAACAAGGAGTGTTTCATTCCCATAAGACAATGGGGACACTAGTAGAAAGAGATGAAAGAACATTTGTGACGAAATGTGACGTAGTTATACATGTCATGGCCGCCGTTCTCTACAGACAGTGACGGACTAGCTCTTGGTATATGAGAGTTACTGCTGACAGTTTTGTTGCTTGATTCGAGTTCGACTCTGTACTCATACCCAAGTACATCACTATGACGCGTTGATTATACAAGTTTCTGATTGGCTAGAGCTTATTAAACCCTCCTTGTTTTTAGTCTTCTTGCTGTGAAACGACCTGACCTGACGCGATCGGTCACGAACAAAAGCTTTGGGCAGTGTCTGATGCAACATAGTGAGCGCCAAATTTAAATCAGTGCTTTGAATATTTGTGACAGAAATTAAGAGTTTGATAACGTGGTTTCAAAGTTGTTATGTTAGGATGAACCGGAATGTTTATTAGGAGATTTCAAAATTATCGAGAGTTCTAGAAAATGGGATATTTATATCCATTGTTTTTATCCCACCAACAGGCGGGTGGGTATTCACATACCTAATATTCTCAAAAACGCTTTAAATTTCGTTTGCAATGTAAAATTTGTTTTTCACTTTTTTCCTAGGGATAGGTTAATACCTATAACACATATTCTTATAAATAGGTACAGGAGTGACATCATGAACTTCTAAATCCTATTTCCGCCGTAGATAGGTACTCGACCGCAAGCTTGTGAATGTAATGTTCATGATTGATAATATTTAAAACTTTTCAGCAAATCTGATTTGGTAACGTTGTTTCAAAAGTTTGTAGCGAACTATTTCTTGTAAATTCCTCGAAAGTGAAAATTTGCAAATGAATGACAATCTTCCTGGATTAAGTTTGCTTGTGTCAAATTCCGGCAACGTTACAATTGTACAGTTATACAAATTTACAATTGGAGATAAACGAAGAAGTTGCACGGGCAATATTGCAATTGTAAGGTAACAGTTAGTGTTAACTGGAATACTTTCAAATGATTCTTGACAGCAAATATTTGGAATGTCCGCACAAACAAGTTCTCAAATGATGCATTTTGTATATTTCCTTCGTCTATGATGATCTAAAGACATCTTTGTTAATTCTTCTCGCCAAACCAAATATCTTAGCGACTATATTATATGAAGATAAATTTATGAATTTGAAAATTTCTTCTTTTAAGAAAATTTTAGCCTTTTTTAGCCTTTTTTGGTCTAAATCCAATGTTTTGTTTCTTTATATGTGCCGTGACCTTGAAAAACTTACCTAAATCGACGCATTTTTTAAGTTTAATTACACTTTTTAACATTGAGTACCTGGACCAAAGAGTGTTTTGTTTGCATGTTTTGGAAATTTCAGCGAAATAAGCCAAAGAAATCGCCTTCTTTAAAAGTTGTAATTCCCTTATTCTGGCACCAGTTTTCAAACAAAATATACTCCTTTTCATACCTATGACGGGATTTTGATGCTAGCAGATCCAAGTTTGCAGTTCTAGCCGCTTCCAGAACTGACTCTGGCAAATCTTCGTCTGAAGAATCCATGAAAAATTATTTTACTAGAAAAAGCTGCGACGGTCAAATTGGTTTTGACAAGGGAGTGTTTTACTGACAGGTTTATTTTTTCTTTTTTTTGCTATGGTGATACGAAGTGACAAATAAAAAATGTCAGATGTTTATTACTATTTGACATTAATTTGATGAGGCTTATACCAGGGCCATTGAAAAATTATTGAAGCATACTTTTCTTTTTATTAAAAATTATAGCAGAATTCCAATAAACTTAATTTTTCAGTCAATTTGTAAACTACAACCATACCTACAAATATATATTTTAACTATTCAAATGTCAGTATAGTCTCCAAAAACTTAACAAATTCACTTTTCCGCACTAGTTCGGAAAGTAGTAATTTACGTAACAAGTCTGGAAAATACTGTTTTTTTGGACGAGTAGACCAAATTCTAGGACGAGCGTTAGCGAGTCCTCGAAGTCTGCGAGTCCAAAAGAACTATTTTCGGACGTGTTGCGTACACTATTTTTTCGGCAACCATGTAGAATAACAAATCAATGAGAAGCATTTAGTCTAAGAGACGAAGAGAGGTCGACTTTCACCCATCTGTTAACCGGATGAAACGATTCCAAATTTGAATATTTCGAACATTTCAGTTCTTATTTGTATTATATATTGAAATTCGAACAGAAGATAGGTACCAACAGAAACATTCTAATTCTTATTTATATTAATATTTGTATTAAAAAAAAGTTTCCGGGAAGTGAACACTTCCCGGATGGTTGCCGAAAAAGTACTTTCCCGTACCGTTTAGGTCCGAAAACGGTCCAGGAAAGTTCGTTGATTAGCAACGGACTAAAATACTAGACATCAGAAACATTCTAATTCTTATTTATATTAATATTTGTATTAAAATTCGAGCACTTCCCGGCCTAGTCCGGGAAGTACGTACTTCCCGGACTAAGCCGGGAAGTGCTACTTTCCCAAAGAAAAAGTGTCCTGGAAATGAACACTTCCCAGATGGTTGCCGAAAAAAGTTATTTCCGCACTAGTAGAAAATAGTATATTGTGCAACAAGTGCAGAAAAGTGCTAATTTCTCACGAGTTTGAAAAAGTTGCGGCACGAGCGCAAGTGAGTGCTGCAATTCAAACGAGTGAGAAATTGCATTTCTGCTCGTGTTACACACTATACTTTTTCTACAACACCCTTTTTGCTAAAAATAATATTATACTATAAGACGGAATGAAATGTCAGTGACTCATTCTTATATTTTCCTCTTGAAGTTGAAGGTAGTAAATTCAATGACAATGAATTAACTTGTTCTCTTAGTTCTGGCGGAGTATTTTCAATTTCATAACTGTCGCTATTCATTTTAGTTCAATCTTATTAAAAAATAACGGGACAAGAATATTTTACGAATATTTTATGCTTGACGTTTGTTGACATTCAAATGATTCGATAGATGTTGCTCCGTTGCCTAGCAATGGATAGTGTGTATGTGGGTATTTGAGACAGCAGTAGTGATGTCTATGATTTTTGTCCAGAATATTATGAATTTGTACGACATTTTCCCTCACATATAAACCAATAGACTTTGTCTATTCATTCTTGAAGTTGCCTGATCGAATATCCCCTCGAAATGCAGAATTTTCAAAATATACTTTCACCTTGCTGTCACGAAAACTGTATTGCTTAGAAATTAGGTACTGAAAAATTTTGGCACAGAAATGTCACTTTGTGGCACAGAAATGTCACTTTGCGGCAGACTAATGTCAAATTTCAATTATTGTGAGAAATAATCATGTTTGCGAACGTAAAACTATGCAGAAAAGCATGTTTTGGAGTGTGGTTGTAGAAAAAAGAAGTTTACAACTGAGTATTCGCGGTGGAAGACAGATACCTTGTACTCCAATATCTTTCATTGATTGTACGAGTAGTTCATGACTTACCGTGTCCAAAGGCGTGTCAAATCTAAGAAACATGACAGTCAAGGCATATTTTGTTTCGAAGCAGTATGGGTTTCACCTGTGAGATCGATAATAGCATCCTGAGTCGATATTTTTCTCTAAAACCAAATTGGCTCTCAGAGAGTAACTTATATTTGGTGATATATGCATTCAACCGATTTTTTACTATTTCCTCAAATATATTGCATATGTGTGTTATCAATGAAATAGGTCAATAGTTTTCAAATACAGGGATAACTATGGTGTCTTTCAGAGTAGAAGGCTAAACTCCCAATTCCATGCATTTGTTTATGACGTGTTTTAGAGGTCGAATAACGTGAGAAGATAATCAGCCCTATGCTGTTTCACTTCCATTGTTTGGCGGTCAGACGTTTTCCCATCTTAAAGGCAAATTCCCGTTAAGTTGGGATAACGTTTGACCGCTAAAAATAACGGAAGTGATACAGCATAGGGCTGAGTGTTTTTAGAATTTCAGCAGGTATATTTTAGTTTTCAATTCTTTTTTGACATTTTTAATTTCAATACTGTCTGTTGGTAATAGTACAAATGAATTCAGTGTGGAGAATCTGGAAAATCTGACGTTTGTATCTCGTTTTATTCTACCTGCCAATGTTTTTCCAATTGTAGTAAAAACATTATAGAATTCTTCGGCTATATTAATTTTGTCAGTCAGCACTTCATTTTTTTTAAATGATTTCATGTTTTTTATTCTTTGTTTTACTTATTGCTTTTATAACTTCCCATAGTTTCTTCTAGTTTGATGCATTCGAATCAATTTTATTTTTGTAGTAATTATATTTTTTTTGTTCTACGAGTATTTTTACTTTATTTCTGAACTTTTTATATGTTGCTTTCAGTTCAATACTGTTAGGGTTTTTGTGAACATTTTGATGTAACATATTTTTTATATCAATTAATTTCATTAGACCTTAAGCAATCCAGGGAGTAAACTTGTGATTTCTTCTAGTGTGTTTTTTTACCCTGGTACATTTTTCAATGGCCTCAGTGATTGTACTGATAAGTTATGTGGTTGCCGATTCAAGATTTTGGTCATTGAGTACTGATGACCATGTTGATTCATTAAGGATTTTGTAAATTGAATTTTGAAGAATTATTTGACGTTATCAGTTTCTTAGGAGAATTCTAAATCGATTATAAGATCACTGTATCATGATCTGTGATACTGCTTTTTATTATAAGGGGAATTACTTGATCCAAAATATTGATTTTTGACTTGATAAATATATGATCGAGACAAGAGTGGAGTCGCGTGGGTGCGTTTATTGTGGAAACGTAACCAAGTTCATTCAATACATTCAGATACTCTAACGTTTACTCATATCTATAATGAAACTATAACTGTAATGATTTTCACTAAAGAGGTTTACAAAACCGCAATTGTTTCGCTGTACAACAGTTTCTCCAAGTGAAGATGATTATTTTCTTCACTTGAAGAATCTGTTAATTATGATTCACAGTGGACAAACATTGTTCTATATTATTTGTTTTGAAATTCTTATTTCAATGGCACATAAAAATATTTTTTGCCATTAAATATAAACTCTCATCTTATGCATTCAATACAAAAACAACCATGTTGAGAAATCATAAACGTAACAATAATCTGAAGAGTTATTTCTTATTTTTCTTGAAACAGGAATAGCATACAGAAATTGCTAATGTTGCATTTTATCAGTATCAATTTTCCAAATGTAAGTCAAAGTTAGTCAATAAAAATCAAAAATATTCACGAGCATTTAATATTTATTATTCATAAATTTTAACAATATTTGGTATGAGATGAACAAACATACACGGTATTATTGACTGGACATTTCAACACTTTTTTATGTACAATAGTATGAGCGTTCCGCATACATATGCTAACAATGATATAAAATAAAAATGAATAAAAATCCACTGAAAATGGATATTGTTCGCCATAAAATTTTGAACAATACCTAATTTCTTGGGGCATATTCATACAATACAATAACTTATGTACAAAATAAGACATTTTCTAACTAATATACACAGTCACGATAAAATAGATGAGCTTGACAATCTTTATCATTCTTAATTGGATATTTGATAATTCATATTTTGTAATAGTAATTTTAGGCCAAGCTGTAGAAAAACTAAAAGACGCAAACGGCCTATTCTACTATTTATAAGATAAACTACCGGATTTTCTTAGTGACAAAAAAACTGCTCATTAATTAATACATGTCTAGTTTACTTCGACAAAAAAAGCTCTCGTGTAATTAAAAGTGACAATTTAATTCATAAATATCGCGGTGTTTTGTCATTATGACAGCGAAAAAAGTTTGCCCTAACTTTTCCAGCGACAAAACGGAACCTAACTTTTGAAAGCATGACAACCAGCATTGTAAACAAATTTTTGATGACGTTATGTCAATTTTTCTCAAACTTGCGTTGTCAGAAAGGTATTTTATTTGTGGAACTGTCGCCATTTGGACAGTCTTCGAGTGGAGAAATTGAAGAAGCCATCAATAATGTGCCTTGCAATACTGTGAAATCAACTACGTCAATTTGGCGAAAATTTGCGATGTTTTGTTTGGAAAAAAGAGGACCCATTGCAGAAACTTCCACTGAAGAGTTAGCTTCTATTTTATGTGACTGGGCATTCAACATGAAGAAGAACAATGGAGAAGACTATAAAGAGAGTGCAGTCAAAACGATTTGGAGCAAAAATGTTAGAAGAGAAGTACTTCAAAGAATTTTTAATCCGTTCACGGACATACAGTTTAAGAAAGCGAAAAATGCAATCGACACAAAACGCAAAATTTTGAAAGCAATCCCAGAAAAAAAGGAGTTGAGTTCTAAGGCTCTCACAAAGCAAGAAATTTTTGAAATGTCACTGTTCTGGAATGAAGAAGAACCTGTAGGCCTCCAAAGAAAATTTTATCATATTGCTTCCTATGAATTGGCTTGGAGAGGTGGAGAAGCAGCAAATTGTAAGGTATTCTATTTTGAAATCGAGACAGACAACCGTGGAAGAAAGACCGAAAGAGTTGAATATAACCCAGTGTTTTCGAAGACATCACAAGGTGAAAATCAGAAGTTGGCCGACAGTAAATGGTTGGTAGCAAACACTGAAGAAGATTGTGTATGTCCAGCAAAATTGTTTAAACAAATTATGGGAAGACTGGAAAACCATATCACATGTGAAAATTTTTTTCAACTCCAAATCCTTTCTGGCAAAAAACAAATTCGAAAGGATGGTATGAGAATTCTCCTATTGGGATGAATGAAATATCTAAATGGACCAAATCCTCGGCGAAAAATATTGGACTTGATGTCAAGCGGGTGAAAAATACGAGATAGTGCATAAACTACATATCCGACAGAAAACATCTTGCGCACAGTTGAACCACATATTATCGCTATCAGTGTCTGTAATATTGTTTGTCCAGCTTCAGATTTATAATAATTATAAATTCTTGAAAAATGTTTTCTTTTTCGAGGTTTTCCTGGATTTTCTCAGTGGAAAATGCACCGATCCGATCCGGTTTTGTAGGTTTCATAAATCTCTACAAAAGTTCCTTTTACTGTAAAACGATTCTTTGAGTAATTTCTGAGATATTTCCAAAAAACAAAAAAGAGTTGAAATTTTTTCACCATTGCTTGTTCAAAAAATTCCAGAAAGCGATTTTGCTTGGGCGAAATTGGGATTTTCATTAACTATAACTATAAAAATTAGTATAGGCCATTTGTGTATTTAATTTTGTGGAGGAAAAAACCTCTATAGCTTGGTCTATTCAGTGGCGTATCCAGGTGATCTTTCGAGACTATAGAGCCCCTTCACTAACAAAAATTAAAAAAATTGCTAGTGATTTTTCGAGAAAATGTCATTCAGCCCCATTAAAATTTCAGTCTGTTCCCGTCAAACCACAGTTGTGGATACGCCACGTTATCATTATACAGGGTATAATCTAAATGATGTCATTAATTTCAGGTGGTGCTTCCTTGTCATATTTTATAAAAAAAAGTTCATATAAATGTTCCAACTTGCTTTTTTGCCAAGTACTCAAAAGTATTTTTGCCGATTTTCATGAAACCAGGTGTGTTTATTAGCATTTACAAGGGGCTTGTTTTCATGAAATAATTTTTCAGGTTACTTGATTGATATTTATAGTAAAAATCATTGTACTCCACTGTTTTTCTCTAAGTTTCATATTTTTTCAGAATAAATAATTAAAAATACAACTTTCTTATGATGCCGTGAATTTGAAATAGCTTAACTTTGTCAAATCAACGTCAGTGGCGTAGGAATGGTGGTTACGCACTATCAAAAGTCATGTGAATGATCTTTTTTCTGATTCTCCATATTTTCTTGACATTCTATTTAATTTTATGCACAAATGTTTTGTTATTAGTGACATCATTTAGTTTACACCCTGTATTATACAAGTTTCTCACAAACTTACATTGCTCTGAAACCAGTCAGTAGAATCAAAAATATATACAGTATACGACATTTATTAGGAAAGATCAAATTTGAAAAAAAATCCACTAAGAATGTTACAACAGCAGATTGTTTATTAAGGTTAAAGGCACTTTTTACAGTTATTATTATAATTATTATATTGGCAATTATGGAAGGTATGAGTTTCATGAATACTTCTCAATATATGTACAAAAATGTTATTTTAATAACTGAAAGGGAATGGTTCGGGGAGAGTTTTTGAAATATTCTGAATTATCTATGATTGTATGACAGTTTTGATTTTATTCAAACCAAGATTAATTAATTTGTTCATTCATATCTAGTTTACTTTAATACCCTATTTGTCCGAATTGATTAATGAATAGAAACTGTGAGATCTATTGTACATTTTTCTGCTTGATAGGAGAACTCCAACTGAAAATCAGTCACTTTAAATACGGTGTGTCCGTCCATTCAGTGCTTGATGTTGTGTAGGTCAAGTTTCAACGAATCAATAAGAATATTTGAATAAATATGGACCAGTTGCATAAAGCCTTCTGTTAACGTAGGTAACATAACTGGTGAGCTTAGACATGCGTTGCCATAGTAATCATCAAATCAAATATTTATTTGTCTGTTAAATTCTTTATGCAACTGGCCCTATGAGTTAAGAAACCTTTTCCATCATCTAATTTTTCAGAACTCAATTCCTTTTTTTGAAAAAATTGTTTATTCTGTTGAGTATGATCGTTCCTAAATTTTGGACCAGTTCATTCACATGGCAAGTACCTGTCAGAAAACAACTACTCTCTTGGCTGAGATTAAATCTAACAGATACTTGTGCATCAGAGCACGCAATTGCAAAGTGCAAGTGTTTTGTGTTGATGGAGTGTTGTTAAAATTTTCCTGTGTGTTTTCGTGGTTTTTGTCCTGCTTAAACAACTTAAAGTTATATTTGGAATATTTTTTAAAATAGTGCAGTGGTTCAATGAGACACAATGTCGAAATACTGCTTTGTTTTCAAAACAAATGATAGTAAACAAACATTCCACAGGCGAGGTTCCAGTGGCGTCGAACGCACGATGCAAATCATGCAATCAAACGTATTCGTCAAATATAATATTGGAGGACAAAGAAACTCATTCAAAATTACAGATAAGAAAAGCCTATGGCAAAATGGTGAATGCCTCAATGTTTGTTATAAATATCTGTAAGCAGGGGGAAAAACATTGAGGCTTATGAAAGGAAAATTGAATTTATTTTAATACTGACATGAACACTTATATGTTATTCTGTATAAACACTATAAACAACTGAAAGTTTAATAAAACTGGAATCAATTTAGGATAACCTGCAAACAGTTCAAACAAATGACAGATCGAATCAGCAAATAGCCAACTCGTTTGCAACTGTGGCAATTGTGGAAATTTCAGTTAATATTATAATGGAAAACTATGAAAAATTAAGAACAATTAACGAATAGATCTAAGTGTTCAATTATAATATAATCTTTTCTGTTTTCATAAGTTTCTTATTAGGTCTTCAATGAGTATGAAACTTTCACTACCGCCATTCTTAACAAATAGTTTGAGCAAGCGCCAGTTCAATAAGATTATGGAAAAATACGTTGTAAATGATACAATACGTTCTGATGTGTTACGTTGTGACGAAGTACGTTATGGCACATTAAGAATTCTACCGGATACGATTATGATCGTTTGACAGATACATTGCAGTCTTGATGGCATGATATTATAGAGCAAGATCCCATGGCCGTCAGACCTTACTTATTTTTAAACGAACGAAATGTGTACGATTGAGTGGTGTTAGTATGTACTATGTTCGCATGCCTACCTGCTAGCTTGTCCAGAATCAAGGTACGTAAAAACACTACTCACTTAGTTGAATTGCCAGTCTACAGAATTATTTCTATAACCCATGGTGGATCAGTGGACAGAGTATCTAGCTACCACCCCGGAGCTCCGAGTTCAAATCTCGTCAACAACAATTCTTTTTTCTTTTCTTTTTTAAACCCAGCAGACGCATCACACTAGGGTTAGCCATCTCGGTTGGAAACGGCTTCGACTCTGGGAGGATTTTTGTTCAACAAGAAAATTTAAAAGAAAACAGAATTTTGGTAAATAAAAGAATTTGTTAGGATTTCTATATGAGTAAAATCCCAGGGCCTTCAGACATAACTTATTTTTGAAAAGATGAAGACTTAGGTTGTGAGTGGTGTCTCATGTAAGTACGTTTAATACCTGCGTGCTTGTGGAGTTCGCTCTGTGATACCTGGGCAGGTACCAGGTGAGAAAGGTAACTAAAAATAAGAGTTACTTAACTTAAATTTGTGTGGCTGATTTTTATGTATAATTTGTTGAATATCACTCTGAAGTAATTTGTGGAGTAAAGCGTTTGACAAAAGTTCTGGTCTATGGAAAGCGTCTGACACTTTTTAAATTACTTAAGAGTGATATTCTACAAAATATATATAAAAATCAGCCATACAGATTCAAGTTAGGTACCTGCCCAGGTGTCACAGATCGAACTCCACAAGCACACGCAGGTATTAAAAGTACATGAGACACCACTCAGAATCTAAGTCTTCATCTTTTCAAAAATAAGTCATGTCTGAAGGCCCTGGGATTTTACTCCTAAGGAAATCTTAACAAAATCTTTTATTTACCAAAATTCTGTTTTCTTTTAAATTTCTTTTTGAACAAAAATCCTCCCGGAGTCGAAGCCGTTTCCAACCGAGATGGCTAACCCTAGTGTGATGCGTCTGTTGGGTTAAAAAAAAGAAAAAAGAATTGTTGCACACGAGATTTGAACTCGGAGCTACGGGGTGGTAGCTAGATACTCTGTCCACTGATCCACCATGGGTTATAGAAATAATTCTGTATTCTGGCAATTCAAATAAGTGAGTAGTGTTTTTACGTACCTTGATTCCCTAATATCTGAAGAATGGTCATCTGGACAAGCTAGCAGGTAGGCATGCGAACATAGTACATACTAACACTACTCAATCGTACACATTTCGTTCGTTTAAAAATAAGTAATGTCTGACGGCCCTGGGATCTTGGACTATTAGGATACTTTCTGTTTATGATACAATTATTTTAAGATATTTTCCGGTTATGACGGAGTACGTTATGAAAAAAGTACGTTACATTGTGATAAATTACGTTCTGAAACTTTGTAATATGCCGCAGTACATTTCTGTCTTGCACTATTTGATAAAATTGTAATTTCTACAGTTTGACGATATGATGGAATAAAGGACCCCGCACAAAAGCATAGGAAAATGGCCCACAGTGGGATTTGCCTGAAATTCACATATGTTATTGGTATTGGTTTTTCATCAAATGTTCTCATGGGCCCAATAATATAAAATATAACTCTACTATCTGATTTTAGAGTAATAATTTCATAAGGTTCAATACATTTAAAAAAATGAATGAACCTGGATTTGTTAGATTTAGAGTGTATTCACGATTCAGGAGGGAAAAATATCAAGTATGTATTCAATAAACTATGCATAAAAATCAGCCTGTCGAGAATAATGAAAAAGATGTATTGATAATAGGATACTACTGCAGTGCAATCAGGGGCAATGACACCAGTAACATGTGCTCATATTTGTAGCATATTGTCGTATTCGAGATTTGCACGCCATAATCAAAATGCGAATTATCCATCGACTTCTGTGTTACAGCATTTTAAAGATGCCGCAAATAGTCCAGTGCAAGATGCAATACTCCCGCATCTATAAGTGTTCAAGTATTATTTTGTTGATTTTGATTTTTTGTTCTCTTCCACCACTCTGGAAATATCGGTTTCAACGTTGTTTGTTATGAATAAGATATAGTTTTAATAAGGTAGTAGAGTTACATTTATATTAAAGAATTAGATAATTCAAAAAGTAAATGACTTAATTCAACAATCAAAAAGTTGTAGTTCTTATTTTTTCCTGTTATCATCTTTCTCAAAATGCTACAAGATAAGTCCTAGATGGGTTATAGGTTTGGCCGACCATCTTGGATATTAAGATGGCGACCACTTTTGTTATGTACACAAAATTCATTCATCTATCAAACGAGCCATCAACCACTGATATGGATCAAGAAATAAGAAAGTTACAACAAAACCATTTTAATTCAGTTTTCTGTGGATCACTTGGCACATACAGTTTTACTAAATACGGTCCTGTAGGGCAAAACACGTTTCACAGAGGACTGGTGCTAAAAGACAAATTCTGAGATTTTGCAATATTTCTTATTCAATTAAATTCTAATAGGAAATACAAAAATCATGGACTTGAGAAAAGTGTCATTGTTTATTTGGCACCTGTACTAAATACGGCCCTGAGAGCTAAATCATTGGTCTTAGAGGATTGGGCCCATGAGCAATACCAATAACATATGTGAATTTCAGGCTTTTGTGCGGGGTCCTTTGTGAGAGTTACGATTTCTTTACTTCATATTGTTATGCATTGGGTGTTCCCGTATTTTGAACTATTTTGAATGACATTTTAGTACGGTACACATGGCTCATTTCCCAGTTGCACAGGAATATGTCTTTTTTTCAGGAGAAATAAGTAGCAAGTCCTATACTATTTTGAAATCTGCATTCAATAGGAAACTTTTTGGAATCTTTGCCACTCAGCTAGCTCCTTTAAATCACGTTAAACATTGGCAAAAAAAATTAGCAGAATAGGAATTCGAAATTTGATTATTTTTTTCTCATAATTACTGTGGTAAACTATTCTAATATTTCGATACGATTCTGATAGAACACCTAATCAGGAACAATATGCAACATCATATTGAGAATATTTCTTTATTTGTTACAGTGGCGCCCAAAAAAGTATCAACGGTTTTTTTTTAATTCATGAAAGTGCAAATAATTCGAAAATCCTAGGACTAAAATATATTTTCTGAACGGTCATAGCTCTATGCGCAGTTGAAAGGTTATCCATTATTTACCGGACACCCTGTACCCTGTATAAAAAATAAACATTTTTTGTTACTCCAAATTCCAATAAAACTTTTTCCAAATTCTTGTCTCACAGTTTCTATTCATTTGCCTACTATCATGAAACGAAAAAAAAAAACTAAAATAAAATAAAATAACTATTTAATTCTAAAAATAAAACTTAATACAAACTCATTAGAAAAATGTACAAATGTTATCAACAAAATTAAAACCTAATTTTTGGGGAATAATATGAAGAAAATAAATATCTTGCTAATATAAACAGAAGGTAAAGCAAAATGAAAATAATAAGTAATGTTGGATACAATAACAAATTTTTACAAAAGTTTATTTAGAATGCTTTGGTTGATTTATTGGACTAGTAAATTATTTTCGATAAAAAAAACTAGATTAAAAATATATACACATAAAAATTAAAAAATATTTACAGAAAAACATATCTTCAGAGTTGAGAATATCGAACATACACTTGAAAAATATGCGATATTGACGAACATATATTTTTCGGATCACATGAATGATTATTCAAATAAACTACAACTGATTATCAGTTAGCAAATGAAGTTTTTCAGTAAATTTACTGAAAACATAAGGCGTATTACTCAAAAGGTCCTAAAACTAAGTTACAATATCCGTTCATTTTTGATTATTAGTTCCACAGAGATGGCAATAAAAAATCTTGCTTTTTCTCAACACACTTACGACTTATTTTGCACAGTTCGTGTACACATTCGCGGCTTAGGTATGCATAGTATACATGGTCTTTCACGACGAGCGTTCGTTAGGAATATATGCAAAACCATTCAAAATAAAAATTCGAAATTCTGAGGTAGTGGGAACTACAATATGGCCTTCTCAACTAAAATATTTTCAACTTCTGAGCTTTTTTCGTTCTCCGCAAGTAGAAGGCAACTTCTTTATTTAAAATGAAACACCCCGTATTTCTTCCAGCAGATTTTTGGTACACTTTGTGTAAGAATGCCAATATTCATCCCTATTTGTTAGTTTTTGAGATATTTTTTTTCTGAAATATTTTACAAGTACAGCACTAGACCGAAAAAAATCAAAATTCATATACAGTAACAGTTGGAAATTTCACAGAATCACACCTGAAGAACAACGTCATGAACAGGTTCATCGAATTTTCAAAAATAATATACAGTGTGTTCAAAATCTCCACCTAAAACATGACACCGAGAAAACTGAAGAAAAACCATTTATTATTGCAAGTGAAACCATACACTCTTCTATTATACCCTATACTCAAAATACAACCCTGGCAAGATATATCCGATTTAGGGAAATAATTTAAATATGAACCATTCGAAGCAATACCAAACCTAGAAAGCTTTGAAAACAAATGAATACACAACAAATACGTCAAAATTTGATGCGTTGTAGACGACGTGTATTTCCTAGTTCTCTATTTGTGTGCAAAATTTATCGATTGGGGTTTTATGACGAAGATTTCCAGAATTTAATAATTATTTATGGCAAATGAAATGAAATACACACAGACCTAATAAAAAATTCTGAGAAGGCTTAAGAAACTGCCGTGATTTGGTGTCTTTTTCGACTGTCATCAAGGAAAAAAACACTAGGAACAATGAGGAAAACGAAATTGTAGTTTTGGCCTACTTCACAGCTTATCCAGAAAATTCGTTGAAATACGCCGAAAATTCACTTAGAATTTCATGTTCTTCAAAACCGAATGGTATGTACAACCGCCATAATAGTCATTTGGGGGCAGTTTAAACGTTTTTTATACTATAAACATAACCTAATTTTGTAGTTTTATTTTTATGATGACAATTTGAATAGCGATAAATATTCGCATATAATTAGAAATGTTGCTGGTGAATCTATAAGGCAGTTTCTGGAATCCCTGCACGTAGTACTGCTGCGGTTGGTTGGTTGTTGAATGAGATGTTCGAAGATCAGTGCCTTTGTTATAATGGGCCATTTAAATTTCCTCCTCGCTCTCCCCCTTCCTCCAAGTTGACCCTGAACATCATGAAAATCTTATTAGTTTCTTACGAGCCTCGAATGAGAAAGATCAAAATGATTATTCCACATGTGTGAATACCATCAGTAATTTTGTTCGAAAAACTCACATTTGACAAAATCGCTAGACTTTCGGTCTCGCCATTTTGTCGTTCAGTTTCTTTCGTAAAATTATTGATTTGCAAAATTACTTCGTTACAAAAAAAAATGTATCTATAAAAATGCACGTTAGACCAGACTATAGAGGATTTTTCCCTCACAAAATAAAAGATACAAATGGCCTATACTAATTTTTATAAGATAGTTCGTTGGGAAAACCCCCAGTTTTCGCCCCAGCAAAATAGCTTTGTGAAATTTATAAACAAGCAATAGTGAAAAAAATTACAACTTTTTTGATTTTTTTGGAAATATCTCAATGATTATTTAAGGTTCATATAAAAATTCTGAAAAAAATTGAGTCATTTTGGAATTCAAATTGAATAATTAGAGAGATGTAGAAGAAAATCTGATGAACAGTTTTCGAGGAAAAAAAATAAATACCTAATTTTTAGAGGTTTTTTAAGTTTTCCCAAAAACCATTCTTCAGATTCCATTTCATGACATATCAATCTCAAAATAAAAGATAATCACGATTTTTTTCAGAATTATCAACTTCAACGTTCCCTTTTAAATTTAAATTTTTTTGAAAATCTTATTATAAAATCAAAGACATTTGAGAAGAAACGCTTTTGCAAGTGATATTTATATAAAATTCAGAAGACTGAACATTGAGGAACTATTCATACTATTTTTCAGATATAAAATCAAACGATTTATATTTTTAACAATGATTTTCAAAACTTCGGACAAAAAACGGTAAATCGCTCCAGTGAACCCTCTGTAGTACATGAACGAAAAGACGAAAATAGTTCTGCTACTGTCCACAAGGTATTGCACGGAATTATTGTCACTGTCATATTTACTGTACAGCGTAGCCAATAGTTCTAGACAGCGGGAACCGATGTGATTTGTTTAATTTTTCGTCGATAGGGGTTTGTCAGTCATCAGTTGGATGTTGGATTGGTCCGCCTAAAGCATTGGAGTCCTTGGACACAATTGAAGAAGTATGTGAGTAATAAGTTTTATGTTTTGCGATTTGCCAACAAAAGATCGAAGACACTACAAATTCAACCAAATTCGTAGACAGGAATCACAGTATTCGGAAATCGAGGTTCCCGAGGTCTTGACCCCACAAAATTATGGAGGCACTGTGAATTCCACCAAATTCACAGACAGGACTCAACTGATCTTGAGAAATTATTTCCCCGAGGTTTCCACCCAATAAAAAACTACAGGCCCTGTCAGTTTCACTAAATTCACTGACAAGGCTCTGTAGAGGACGCTAATCAACAGTAATGAGGCCCGCGAAGTCTACATTCACAAAAAAACGGAGATACTGCAAAACTGAAATTGTAGACCACTGAACAATAAGCCTATACGAAGAGCTGGAAAATAAAAGATAGAAGAACCTTGAAAACGTGGCCAAAAACATAACAATGAACTCATAATTCCGTAAAACAATGACATAAATCACCAAATTACAATCGGTAGAGATGGTATGGATACAATCGTTACTAGTCCCCTTCAAAATTGGAGAAATAATAGAAGATGGCAGCTCACCATTTCTCTCACAACCCCCTTGACAATATAGCTACATAATCCATTAAACCACATTACCAGAATTAATACCAGATAATATTTAATAATTCTGTGAGCTTTTTCGCAGTACTCCGAATAATGTTGAGATTTGGCAAAAATGCATTAGCAGTAGGGTTGACCGTTAGATATTCGGTAGATTTCCAGCAGAAAACTGTAATTTATTTGGAAATATTATAAAAGATCGCTGTCGCTATGGTATGAAATACATATTTGTCAGTGCCATCTAACAGTTCAGAAACGCGAAATATTTGACTTTATACGAACCTTAAGGAATCGTTTTACAGTCAACAAAACTTTTGTAGATATTTATAGAACCTACAAAATGGAGTTTCATACGACCGGATCGGTGCATTTTCCACTGAGAAAATCCGAGAAAACCTCGAAAAAGACACCATGTTTTCAAAAATTTATAATTTTTATAAATCTGGACAAACAATATTACGGAAGCTGATAGATAATAATATGTGGTTCAACTGTGCGCAAGATGTGTGGTTTTTGCACAATCGCGTTATGAAAATATAAGGACACATTTGGCAAGATGCGCCGATTTAAGGGAAATCGTCGTATACAAATACTGTATACGGCATCTGGAAGTAGAGATCAATATCTACAAATATTTTGGATTTTCACCTGAAAATGTCACTGAAAGTTGATCAAAACGCTTCAAAGTGCGTCCGAAGTCATCCGAAGTCACTCGAAGTCAAACTGAAGTTAATACGAGCGTCGGGTGCACTTTGAAGCGTTTTGATCAACTTTCTGTGATATTTTCAACACATTTCCTATCTCTCAGATGAAAATCCAAAATATACAAATTGTAGATATTGATCTCTACTCCCAGATGCCGTTTAAAGAATTTGAATACGACGATATCTCTTAAATCGGCGCATCTTGCAAGATGTGCCCTTGAATTGTTTATAACGCGATTGTGCAAATACTACATATCGGACAGAAACCATCTTGCGCACAGTTGAACCACTTGTTATTATGTATCAGTTTCCGCAATATTGCTTGTCCAACTTCAGATTTATGAAAATTATGAATTTTTGAAAAATGGTCTCTTTTTCGAGGTTTTTCCTGATTTTCTCAGTGAAAAATGCACCGATCTGGTCATTTAGAAAACCATTTTGTAGGTTCTCTAATTCTCTACAAAATTTTTATGACTGTAAAACGATTCCTCCAATACTTTTTGGGACATTCGCAAAAAACCAAAAAAGTTATAATTTTTTTCACTATTTCTTGTTTAAAAAATTCCATAAAGCGATTTCGCTGTGGCAAAAACCAGGATTTTCACTTACGAACTATCTTTTAAGAAGAAGTTAGGTCGTTTGCGTCTTTTATTTTTACCATATCACGGATTTGACCCTGAACATCACAAAAATCTTATTAGTTCCGAGCCTCAAATAAGAAAAATTAAAATGAATATTCCATATATGTGTATACCAGAGAATGTACCTTGCCAAAACACTCGATCTTTTCTTTTAAGAATAAATTACTTTTTGTAACGAAATAATTTTGCAAATCAGACATTTGACAAAATCGGTCGACATCTGGTCTCGAGATTTTGTTATATCAGTTTTTCTCGTAAAATTACTAATTTACAAAATTATTTCGTTACCTACAAAAAGAAAATCGTCCAATAAAAAAAGCACGTGTACTTTTGTGTTTTTACTGTTGAATAAACTTTTCTCATATGGTGCAAACTTTTTGAAACTCACTGTAGAACGGAAAGAGGCTGGTAATAGACAACATGTTAGGTGAGAAGGCCATATTGTGAACCCCACTACCACAAAATATCTAGTTTTTATTTTGAAAATTTCTCCGTATATTCCTAACGAACGCTTGTCGTGACACACCCTGTACGTACTACTGCAATGATATCAACTTTTGTAAATCACATTTTTCGAGTATTATTCAAGTCTCACTATATACAGCAGTCTTCACTTTCCGTAGATTCCCGACAATTTGGACATAACACACTCGGGCTGACCGAACTAACCTTACAAAACAAACAAAACTTCTTCCGTATCTCACACTAGATGTCCTTCCTGTTCGTTTACCCCGTAACCGTTACCGAAACTAGTCAACTCCCGCTTCTGCGCAAGAGTTTGAGCTTGCAAAATTTGAGCGTTTTGACTAGTATTGTGCAGAACATCCGGAGGCAAGACTCCTCTCTGATGGCGCAACAGAGACCCGTTAGATGGCAGTGGAGGTGTTATCGGCACGTGGCTGTGAGTGAGGTGAGGGTGTGCGGGTATAGGTGGCGCTGATTGAAAGTCCAACGGTGGGGGGTAGGAGAGATATCGGTCAGACATGTTGAAGTAGGACCCGTCGGTCGGAGGGGCTGGTGATGGTGCGCTGACGTATGAAGACTTGCCTGAAAAATGGTAAAATCATGAGTGTCACTACAGAATGGATATTTTGCTTTAGTTTCAGGGGGGTCGACAAGAGAAAATGATAATAATTAATGAATGCGGAAGCTAAATCAAGCTAAATTCATTTAGTGCGGTATCGGTCTCCCGCGCCCTATACTGATTGAATCTAGTGCGCGGTATAGGTCCCTGGGGCCCGATACTTTGAAACACACTGAAGAGACTTCTCAACTAGAATATATGATTAGTAGAATTCTTCTGGACTTCCATTGTCTAGAAACAAAGAAAATAAATTTTTTGCATGTGTTTGAGTCACGACGTTTCAACAGTTAACATCAACTGTCGTTATAAAGTGTGTGAATGCGACAAGATATCTCGGATACTTATTATATAGCATGCAACTAATGTACCTGCTATAAAGGTTATCATGATCTTCGTGAGGTCTCTCTCAGGACATTAATGTTAATTAATGTGATACAACGACCTTTTTTGGTGAGTGCTATTATTGATGACCGATCTTGACAGGTCTTGACGCAGAGTTTTTATTGAAAACTCAATCGATCTAGCTGAGTGATAAGTGGCTTTCACACATTCCGAATCTCTATGTTCGGCTGACTGAACACGTCATGATTCTGAATATAAGCCGACCCTATAAACTTTCTCTTACACCAATGTTGTTCTTTGTGGATGTCTTCGGCTTCCGACCATGCGATGCTGTGCTGATTAGTCCATACGTGATCTGCTATTTCCGACTTCGCTGTTTCTCCTCGCTGAGTTTTTTCTTGTGTTCACCAATTCTCACATTTAGTGGCCTCTTAGTTTCTCCAACATAATCCATCTCACATTCACACGGAACACGGTAAATGCAGTTTTTGGAGTCACAATTCTCGTTGGGCGGTCTCGTTTTTGTGAGTTGGCTACGAATGGTATTACTTGAGCAAACATGTTCGGATGTTGTACCTCGAACCAATTCGCCTTATCTTATCCGATAAATCTCACGACGTATATTCTATCACTTTCGTTGATATTTTCAACATTATTTCAAATTCAGCTTTTTTTTTTCTTGCGATTGAACCCTATTTTCATCAATATGTTCGCTCCTGTCGGTTGTGAAAAGGTTAAAGTCTATCGCTACCTTCTCTCTTCCCCGCAGCCCGCGCGCCTACAAAATGAGCTATTTCAAAACAATCCGAGTTGTAGGTATGGCAATGCTGAGTCCATCTGTATCTATACCATATTGAAGGTCCATGGTTTGATTACCTCATCAAACAAAGCCTCCCAGTTGAAGAGGCCGGCATAAAAGCGGTTGAACCGCTGAAGGAGCCAACCTGAAAAACTGACAGAAAGCGGCAGACTGAGGCAGCAGTGCCGCAGTGTCCACCAAACCAACCTTCAGTTAAGTTGCAGGAAGAGTGAAAGTGAGCATTTTGCCGACAAGTTATCCAGAGGCTCTCCCGACAACGAAACAAATGAAAGCCGTGAAAGAAGCCATAAGGATAAAATTATTGAGTTGGGGTAAAAGGCGACAACAAAGCCACATTTCCTCAGCTTACGCAATAGACCTGACTGGTTAGCTGTGATGAGCACTGACAACGCCACCGTGCAGTGGCTGAAAGGTACCATTGGGGACATCAAACGCTGGTAATTGGTAATGGTAATAGGTGGGGGACGCAAGCGTCAGCGACTGGGCCCCAGTGGACCCTTTTCACAATCCCCGGCATCCCATGTCGGATACCTGCTCGAACCTCTTCGACCTTCTTATGAAAGTCGAAATGTCCTTCTATTGCAATGAGTGCAATTCTTCCTCCTTAATAGTGGCAGCTCCGAAGACGTTTTGTCTGAGCCTGCCATAAATACCACATTCGCACAGGAAGTGGAAGGAGTCCTCCTCCTCCCCACATTCCGTGCATAGTGGGTCTGCCTCAACTCTGATGAGAGCCAGGTGTCTCCTGAGGCTGCAGTGGCCGGTTGGAGTTCTTTGCGGCTCAGCTTCAGTATCTTGGCCGTCCTTGCCATGTCGGGCCCCGATATCATCTGCTTTGACTGCCTGAATCCGTCTAACCTTCTCCACTCTTTTCCTAGTGTATCAACGGCCCATTCATTCAGTGCCGTTGTTACTTGTCTCCTTGTTATGCCGAGTGCGGGTTCGGGCCGTAGTAGGGTTGTCCGGCTCCTTGCTTGACTAGCTGGTCCGCCTGCTCGTTGCTTTCAATCCCTGCATGGCCCGGGATCCACATCAGCGTTATTTCCTTTTCAGTCGCAAGACTCTCCAGGACATCTCTGCACTCCTGAACCAGTACTGATCTGGTTCTGGTTGCATTCAAAGCTCTGATGGCGGCCTGACTGTCCGAGCAGACATATACATGTCTCTCTGGGCCGGACCTCACCTCTTCCATTCTGGTTGCCTCCAGGATGGCATACACCTCTGCTTGGAAAACTGTTGTCAGAGAACCTAGCGCATAAGCTCTTTTCTCTCCGTTTTTCAAGTAAACTCCTGCCCCGGCTTGTCCTTCCTCCAGTTTGGACCCGTCTGTAAAACAGACCAGGCTTTCTGGGGAAAATATCATCCTTTCCTCTTCCAACTCTCTTCTGTCTAGGATCTCTAGCGAGGTCGTCCTTTTCCACCTAATTTTATCCTCTGCCTGTATCACTTTGATATCGGATAGTGGGATATCTTTCTCCGCTACCACAGCGATTTCGGTATGCCCTGTGTACCCCTCTCCTCGCCAGCTCCCTAAGTCACGCATTCTCAGATAGAACGCCATCGCTTCCTTCTTTATACAAGTTGGAAGCGACGGCAGACCCATCAGGGCGTCTAGGGCTGCCGAGGGGGTCGTCCTCATCGCGCCGGTTATTTCCCTACAAGCTAGTCTGAATTTTCCCCAGCTTGTTGGTTGTGGTTATCTGGTCCACTCTCGGCCACAAGACCACTGCTCCATAGTGGATTCTGGGTCTGATTACTGCTCAAACGCTGGTAAGGTGCGCAACTAGGGATACTTGAGGAGGCAGCAATGCCTCACAACTAAATTTTGGTTGCGTTCTCACCAGGCTGCAAGATATATCCCAAGAAGAAGAAATCTTGCTTTAATAGAGGCTCAGAACGAAAACCTCAACGAAATCAACAGTAGGGTACTGAGGAGAACATTCGAAGGCCTCTAGAACCTCTGAATGGTTGGTTGATCTTCAGTCAGCCGAAAGACTATGAATGATAGTTTGGTCACAAAACCGTCAGGTCAAGGAGTGCGGGAGTGCCAAACCCTAATCTGTCGAACACGATCCCTCAGAATATGGTACCTCAGGTACCAAGCAAAGTGCAGACAGCACCAAAAAGCAGACAGAAAAGGCTGCCAAATGTGCCGGAAAAGGACAGAACCTGGCCAAAGGCAAGAATGTGTCTCGAACCCACGACGAAAATAGGAAAACTAAACGCCCTTTCTGAAACCTGAACAAAATGAGCAAATTGCCTTGAAATAAACCTTTAACATTCAAAAGCAGTCATGAGTGTGCTTAGAAGGAGTTTATAACTGTTCAAAACTGGAGATTTGGCAACCGCCATTATATATTTCGTTGATTATTCCAAATCACTTAATTTTGTACCTCAGGAATAAAGATTATTATCAAAAAAATACTTGATGATTACCTGACATGCCACCATGATAGCCCAAGCTTTGATCATCCCTTGCTCTTGGTCGTTGGTCATTCATAGGATGAAGGTGGTGATGAGGATGGGGTAACGTGTGAGTCTTGTGCGCCATACTGATTCCAGTCTGTACAGGCATCTGCATTTCGTAAACGGGGTAAGCTCCAGGATAATCTGGTTGGTGATCCATCAAATAAGCATTTGGTGGGGGTTTTCTACCTTCCTCCTGCAAAACAATAATAAGATTAAATTTTATAACTTGAAGGTTGGTTTTTATAAAGAATCAGTATACAATGCCTATAGAACATAATTCCCAAGTTTGTATAGAGTTTGTTAGTTAGTGATTAGTTGGGAATGCTAATTTCTCTAAAAAAAAAAATGTAATTTTTTGACGAAAGACTATAATTTTCTCACTAGAAATGGATTTTTAAAAATCCAGTCTATCAAATCTCGATATCGGTTTCAATTTATTTTTGACGTTATTTTAAGACAAAACATAAAAAATACATTATCAATGCCAATTTTTAAGCTCAACAAGATGACGTTTACAGATTTTCATTTTACCACGACGATTCGTTTTCGTTTCGAACAAGTGACTTTTATTTTCTGAGCACAGGTGACATCGTCCAACTGTAGAACCCAAAACAATGTTGAGTACATCTGATGTACTTCTAAAACCAGCTGACGTAATGCTTTTTCCGTTTGAAAATTACGATGATACACATTGTTTTTGGAGTGCCCCTAAATATAAAAGACAGGAGGTGTCAGATCCGGCGATCTTGGAGGACAGGCAACCGCTGAATGAGTACCTATCCATTTTTCGAGAAATATTTTTGATAGACATACTTGAGCAATTTCCGATTTGAGCAGGGTCCCCATCTTGTTGGAACCAAAAGTTATCGACTTCTGCTAGCGGTAAGTTATTATCAAACCATTCTTTCAAATCGCCCTGAAGTGAATTTCGATACCGCTCGGAGGTAATGATCCATGATGGAAAAATGGTTCAATTATTTTCAATCCTAAAATTCCCATCCACATGTTGTTACCAAAACGTGTTGGTATAAATGCGGATTTTCTCTGGACCAAAAAATGTGTATTTGGTTTGATTCCTTTGTTGGTTATCATACTTTCATCAGACCTTAATATTTAAATTACCAAAATTTTCGTCCTCTTGACATTTTCTCACAAAATGCCCTTCGTCTTATGTCGTCTCCCGGCCTATTCTAAATTTATATGATTGTGCAGGGTCTTCCATTACAGCCAGAAGTACATTATTTTGAGTGTCCTCATTGCATAGTTTGTTTCTATTAACAACTGTTTTGTTTTTTAAAGAGCCATACTTCAATAAATTTGTAACCATTCTTCTAAATATTTTTTTATATTTGACTGTAATGTTTCAGGAAACTTATTTAAATACATTTGATCAGTTTATCGAGTATTGGAAAGGTACAAAATTTAACACTTGATCATGTCGAACTTTTCCTGAAGAGAATAATTTTGATCTATTTTTACAGAAATTAAAAAACCACGTACCCAATGATTAACTTTTGAATTTTAACTCCTCTAAATTGTCAAAACCCACTGTTTATTGCATGTTTTTTCCTGAATGATTTTAAGTATGTCTAAAATAAACTAAAAATATATTTAAACAATAAAAGTGAAATATGACGTATTGCAAAATGCAAAATGACTTTGTAATGAGTCCGTGTTCAAAAAAAAAGATGATGAAGATGAAACGTCGCGTCGTAGTGAAAATCTGTAAACATCATCTTATTAAGCTTGAGAAGTGAAAAGAGAAATGTATTTTTATTTTTTGATGACTTTTAAAATAACGTTAGAAATAAACCAATATCGAAAATATTAGTTTATTCAAACATCTCGAAATCCGAAAAACTCCATATAAAAGGACTTGTGCAACTTTTCCCTAATTTATCCAACACTAATGCTCCTAATGCTATTCCATCCTTCTCTTGGACGCACTGAATTATGATTGGAAAATTATGATTTATCGTTATTACATCAACAAAAAAATTATTGAATATCAATGAAAAAAATTGATATTCAAGTTTCCGTGTTTTCTTTAATTCTGTATGAACATTCCATCCCACATGGCCTACTAATTTTTACCCTAAGTACACAAAAATCAAAATTATCTTACCGCATAGTCATGGTTACTACCCTCATTGCTATAGGTTTCGCTTTTCTCACTGACAGAAGAAAGAGTTTCTCCTGTCACAGTGTCATTGTAGCTGCTGGGGGCGTACATCTCGATAGTAGCAGACTTGCTAGTTTGGTTGTTTTGCTCTGTTGAAGGAAAAATCATATGTAGACAAAATTCAATTACTTAAATGAAAATGAAAATCGATTGTCACTCTTGAATTTTAGTTTTTCCAGGTTTCTACAAAAACCGACTAAATTAGATAAAGGGTTGTTAGCATAAACTTCCCCTATTTTTTAGCGTAGAATCCAATAGCGTTGAGAAAAAATGGGGTTTCCATTTGAAAAGATGAGTTACATAATTTACGAGATAGTCGAATTGGCGCCAATTTCTGAGCACCCCTTATATTTTTTTTGAAGTTTCCAAAGATTTATGAAGTTTCAGGTCCTATTCAAGCAAATGCTGCCAATTTTTGAACTGGCGCTCTTTGTTGTCAAACATTTTTTTAGGAAGGTCTACATCTGTCAAAATTTTCAAAAAAAATTTGAATAACTGAAAACTGGAGCCCTTTAGACATAATAATGATATTTGGGATGAAGTTATATTGAAATTTAAATACCGTTATTTTGTGGGTAGGGAGCTGATTGATAATTTTTGAGAACTGGAAGCCAAACCTTGTTCAATTGTAGTCCTTCTTCGGTTCTGTTGAAGTTGCTGTGGTGTTTCTGGATTTCAATTGCTTCCCGGGAGAGTCTTGGGTAATACGCAGATGTTGAAGAGATGACTTGGGTTTCTTCAAATTTCACTCTATGGTTATCGTTGTTGAGAGTATGTTCTGCGATAGCAGATTTCTGTGTGTGCCCTAACCGACAGCAAGCCTTGTGATCTTTGATTCTTGTTTTAACGGAGCGTTTCGTGGTTCCGATATAAACGCTGCCACATGAACATGGAATGCGATAAACCCCAGAAGAGCATAGAGCGTCTCGTTTGTCCTTCGCTGATCTAAAGTGGTCTTTCAGTTTTTTTGAATGTTTATAAACGGTTTTAATCTCATATTTTCGTAGAATACGGCCAATACGATCTGTGACTCTGCGAACATATGGTAAGAATGCTTTTCTTTTTTCGGTGTTGGTTTGACTACTACTTGGTTCACCGGATGGACAGTCATTTGGTCTACTATTGATTCTTCCGTCTCTGATTTTCCTTCTATTTTTCATACACCTCTCAATATCTCTTTCTTTGAAATAGAAGGGAAATCAGAGACGGAAGAATCAATAGTAGACCAAATGACTGTCCATCCAGTGAACTAAGTAGTAGTCAAACCAACACCTAAAAAAGAAAAGCATTCTTACCATATGTTCCCAGAGTCACAGATCCTATTGGCCGTATTCTACGAAAATATGAGATTAAAACCGTTTATAAACCTTCAAAAAAACTGAAAGACCACTTTAGATCAGCGAAGGACAAACGAGACGCACTATGCTCTTCTGGGGTTTATCGCATTCCATGTTCATGTGGCAGCGTTTATATCGGAACCACGAAACGCTCCGTTAAAACAAGAATCAAAGAGCACAAGGCTTGCTGTCGGTTAGGGCACACACAGAAATCTGCTGTCGCAGAACATACTCTCAACAACGATAACAATAGAGTGAAATTTGAAGAAACCCAAGTCATCTCTTCAACATCCTATTACCTATTACCCAAGACTCTTCCGGGAAGCAATTGAAATCCAGAAACACCACAGCAACTTCAACAGAACCGAAGAAGGACTACAATTGAACAAGGTTTGGCTTCCAGTTCTCAAAAATTCTCAGTTAGCTTCCTACCCACAAAATAACGGTACGAACGATTCTATGATGTCTGCTAACGCTATGGACCAATCAGATGTAAGAACGTCAAATCACAGGTATTTATTGAGACAACGTATAACAAATGTCAACCATTTGACAGCATCTTAAGAAAGCAGAAATTTGCAAAATAACTCTTGAAAATGCTAACCACTCGTGTTGGCGAAACGTCGAGACCTTCTCAGAACAAACGTCGGCCTTACAACCCGAAGAACCATCATGTAAACTATCATCTTTATTTGTAGTATTTGAGTCTTTCTTTGCTAAATTTGTCAAAAATGTGAAAAGAAAAAATCTCCAATACGAATGTTTCTACATTGCTTAGGAAATCTTTGTTCAAGTTCCAAGTGTATTGTGTATATATAGATATAAGCTAGGTAACTAAACTTAGGCCCTATCGCCCAGTGGAACATGTGGGATGCAACTTTCTTATTGAAAAGGATTTTGTCCCACGACCAGTGGTGTCTCAATATTCTATTACAACATTCTTTTAGTTTTTCGTAAATATCTTAGAGACCTCTACATTTAGGCACACGGAATGTTACGACTTTCAAGTTGAGTATCAATGAACCTCATTACTGATGTCAAACACTCCTTTGTCCATTTATTTGTTCAAAAAAAAAGAAGGAAAATATGGCTTTATACCACCGTAACCACGCCACTGGTGAATGAAATTTGAAAATTACTACTTCAAATTATCACATTGATAATTCTAAATGAAGTTCAATTATTTTCTTGTAGGAGTTTGTTTCTGTTTTTATTGACTATTGAACTTGATTCAGACCAAACACTAATATGGTCTTAGGATATAGATATTACCCGCAAAACTCATCCTTTTGTAAGTAAAAATACCATTTTATTCTAAATGTTTACTGGATACCAACACATTGTTCTGTGATTGTTTCTGAAAAAGTAGTAGTAGCAAATTGATTAGTTTGTTATTATTTATTTTTATCTGTTTTATTAATTTTTCAAAAAACATCCCGTTTTTGTATCTTACAGTGCCCTGAAGATGTCAAAACAAATTGACGAAACGTTGGTTTAAAGAAATAGACTTTATCAAGACCTTATCCCCAAAAGTCAAAATCAGTCATTTTTTCGAGATAGTTGCGAAAACCAAACCTCCTTTTGTTTTTTCAGTCTATTATTAATAAGTTTTGCAATTTTTGTAAGCAGCTCTTGAATTTTTTCAAAAATCATGTACATGCCATTCCGGATCGAATAACACCTCGTCAGATTTTAAAAATATTGAATCTGATTCTTATATAATCCCAATAAACGAATTGAAAAATTTTGATTTTCGCCTATATTTTTTCGGAGGCGTAGAAAACTGTTTGACCCAAACAGCCCTTGTTGACTGTTCTAAGATACTTCAAGTAGTTTTCATTTCGATATTAAGATGCCGGATATTCTATTTAAAGATATAACTAATTACCCATGTAAAAGAACATTTTGTAATTTTTCATACAACCGTTAATTATTCTAATTATTTGTCAAATGAACAAGAAACGAACCTCTCATTCTCTTGGCTCTCCTTTTGAGCATACAGCCTGCTACCAAACCGATATTTATGAACAAGAGAATAACACCAACCACTGACACACTTATTATTACAATCCTCGGCAAGTCCTGTTTCTCCAGCAACTCGTCTGGTATCACTTTCTCAACTTGGTCGCCAACAAACACTAGAGTAAATAAAAAAATAGACGTTAATAATGTATTACCTGTCACTCGTTTCTTTGATCTTCTGTGCAAGCAACAGCCAATCAGAAGAACGTTCATTAGTATCAGCAGCACACCAACTATGGTACCGAGGATTATTAAGAATCCAGGAAGAGTCCTGGCAGTTTTTTCGTCCAAGCTTGAGGAGGTGTATGAAGGTGGTAGTTTACCTGTTAGTATTTTAGTAGTGGTAGAAAGGAAGCATGAAAAATAACAGGCATGAAATAGGGTGGGGTCGTGATATGAAATGTACACAAAATGAGTTTTTTATTTTAGTTAAAAAGTTATGGAAATTCTAGTACATTTATTTCGGATGTCCATCGTCTTATCATTTTGTTTTGTTCACTAAGTTTCAACTGTTTCTATCCACAGTCTTCTTCAAAGGCTTACAATCGTTTGAATAACATGGTAATGGCGATTACTTGTAATTCTGTTGTGCTTGATTACCCATTTCCAGTTTTTCTACTTGCTACCTGCACATTCCCAAGTAGCATTTTGGCGACTATAACCACATAATACTCTAAAATTAACGTTGAACTTGGTGTAGAAATCAGTTATTTATGAAACAATGCTCTCTAAACCTCCAGACAACGTTGTCTTAAAGTTGAGCATGACATCATTAGTTAAGTTACGACGTTGTCAGAACGTTTACCCAATTGACTACAACTAGTAAATATTTTGGGAATGGGAATAACGTTTTCAAAACGTTCAAGTGTCAACTTCAGTTATGTTAAACGTTTTCCCAACGGAAGGACGACCTTGTAATATTTAGCTAAGCAGCGGGCAATTTTTCAGTAACAAAGACATAATACTGACTAAATTACTTGATAAAAACGTATATAGTAAAAGAAGAGGAACTGGAATGATCCTAACCTAACTTTTGAATTGGAAACGAAAAGAGCATTCTAATACACTGCCTCCTATTAGAGGCAAAAAAAGATTACATGGAGAAGAAAGTTCACAGGCACAAGCCCTTATGAAGACATACAGTTTGGAGAGCTGAACTTTGAAGCTAAGTTTGAATTTTTCGTACTTGGTTCAGTTTTTAGTCGGATAAGCAACTTCAGTCGCGCTCCGGGTATGAAGTTAGTTGCCTGACAGACTAACGTTGAAAGTTGGTATATTTTCAGTTGTCTGATATCCAAAGTCGCTTTGACGACTTTTACAGCCGTATGCATAGTCAATTCCAGCGACTCGCCAGAGTTTCGCCGCTCGCTACACAAGAGCTATAATGCATAGACTAGCTCCAAAAAAGTGGTACATCACCAGCGTTTCGCCAAAATGTGACTTATCGCGTAGTTGTCACTTTTTTGTAGCTCGACTGTGCATTATAATTCTTGTGTAGCGAGCGGCGAAACTCTGGCGAGTCGCTGGCGATTGACTATGCATACGGCTGTTAGACTCCTACGGCATGTTGGAAGTGTAATTCTATTTGGAAACATGGCCGGTCATTCAAATTTTGGACGTAAGCATAAACAAAGGATTATGAAGCCTTATTTTAGTTTGCTAGAAATAAATCATATGTATTCCATTTAGTTCAAGATTTTATCAATATCTAGATTGAATATTGATCATCGAATAATTTTTTTTTATTCTTGAGTTTCGAAAAGTTCGCAACAGGTTGAAAGCCCGCGTGTTTTTTGGCATGAAATAATAGTATGTTTGACAGTAAAATGAAATGAGTTGCAAATTTCTGTTTCAAAATCTTTATTTTTCGGGTATCTTGAGCATAAAAATATAACGGTAGGAGAAACCAGAAAATTTTCTTCAAGTGTCCATTTTGGCCATCAGTAATTATTTGGTTGATAAAATTACTATGTTTTAAACACCATGAAAAGTAAACTGTCATCGCTGCGCGAGAGGGCGCTGGTGTGTAGTTGTTTTTAAGTAAACCCTGCAACGTATAGAAAACGACCCTCAGCTACCTACAGTTGGAGCTGAAACTTTTTGAAAACTCAAAAGTGTTCGACCAAATTGGTGCAAAGCAGGGTTGTAACAACGTTGTGTTGAGGTCGGCAACGCAACTCATGCTTGGTTGAGCAACTTTTTCAAACACGTCGCAGCAACGTTGAATTGCTATTCGGGAAGAATCATAACACTAAACTGCCTGAATTAAATCCTACAAGAAAAAGTGTTGCTTACTCCAGCTACTATTCGCAAAATCCGTTTCTATACTGAAAGTAATTCTGATGCCAATGTAGAGAACCCCCCCCCCCCCCTCTATATGAATATGCGATATATCAGCCTGTATGCAACCTGGGAGTGCTATAAGGAAAGTAGTTGTAGTTCGGTGAAGAAATTCTTTATGTTTCTAAATATATAACATAAATTATAAGGCGACGGAATTCTGAAATTAATGTGCTCAGGTTATACAGTGCGACGCTAAATTATGGAACAAATTAATTATTACTGAATATAAAGATATATCGGAAAAATCCTTGGACAGGTCGATTTTCTTTTCCGATGGGCCAATTTTTGAACCTCACCCAAAATATATAGGGTTATCCGCATTTGAGGAAAAGCTACTTTGGTGATATTTTTAAATGGGACACCCAGTTTATTTGTCCACATTTGGTTAGGGATCGTCATTACAAATCCAGTGATACCAAGTTTGATGGGATTATGTCAAACGGCTGCGGAGATATGGCCAAAAAACTTCTCCATATACCCAATGAGTGCGACAGAGACTTTTAACCTTCTGAATCGTGTGGAGTCTCGCAGTCATACTCATTAGACATACGAGGAAGTTTTTTGACCATATCTCCGCAGCCGTTTGACATAATCCCATCAAAATTGGTATCACTGGATTCGTAATGACGATCCCTAACCAAATATGGAAAATATACTGGGTGTCCAATTTAAAAATATCACCAAAGTCATTTTTACTCAATTGCGGATAACCCTATATATTTTGGGTAGGGTTCAAAAATTGGTCCATCGGAAAAGAAAATTGACCTGTCCGAGGAATTTTCCGAAATATCTTTATATTCAGAAATAATGAATTTGTTCCATAATTTAGCGTCGCACTGTATATCATCGTCTACAACCTTCAAAAAAACGTTATAGAAATTCCCTATTTGTATGTCTTCTTTTTACATTACATCTTAGTGAAAAATTTATTGTCAACTATCAATGCAAAGCTTTATCAATCAAAATATGTCATCAGTTCAAACAAACCAATGGAAGTAAGGAACAATTGTCACTTGGACTGATGTTGTTTTTTCACTAATCGTTAAAGTATTTCCAGAACAGTTCCATGTAAATTTTCATGAAACTATTGCTCTTTTATCAAGATCCAAAAGAGAATTGCATGAAAATTTTCGTTTTACTAAGACAGGTCGTTTTCAATTTTGGACCAATTTCATAATTAACTTAAAGTATCTACCCTTGAAAATGAAAAGTACATAATATGAATTTGACTTTCAATTGAGTTTCGTCAATTGGAAGTCTCCTCATATGTACTTTTAATTCGAAATGCTAGAGTAGCCAACAGAATTGAAATTACATATGAATGTGCCTTCCATTTGCTGAAACTCAAGTGGAAGTCACATTTATATGTAGGTACTGTGGCGAAGCTGCGGGCGATGCCGGACCTGAACGCTCACGTAGACAGCGCGTGACTGCGAATTACTTCCGGGGCGCTTTGCTTCGAGAAGAATCTAGTCTAATCGGAGAACGTTTCAAAGGCATTTTAGAAATATCAGGAACGTTCCGCGAAATAAACGGTGTATATAAAATATATAAATAGTCCAGTGATTGTGATATAAATTAGAGTATTGTGTTGTAATTGTTGAATCATTGTATTTCGTCGAATAAATTATTTTTGAGTGAATTTGTTTGAATATATTACAGTACTTTCAATTCTGAAGGATACTTTAATGACCAACTTTATAATCAACTCAAAATATCCTTTAAAATATAAAATTCAAATGAATGTGAATTTCAGTTGCTGAAACTCAATGGAAGTCACAACCATAAGTACTTTTAATTCTAAAGGATACTTCAAGTTGATCATGAAATTGGTCCTTAAAGTATCCTTTATAGACTACAAGCCCATATAACAATTTGGGTGGTCATTTGAACCAGCATGAAACATACTCAGAACGATGCTGCTATATGAAAAAATAACTTTGGCAAATGACTGTAATAATAATAATAATTTTTCGTCTGAAGATGTGCTTTTCCGACAAAATATTCATGTACGGCGTACTTCACGTTGGTAGATTATAAAATAATAATCTCTTAGAACCTTCTGCCGTACAAAAATAATTGGACTAGAAGCCAGTAAAAGTTTTCAATTTCCGAAAATAAAAAAAAAAAAATCCTGGATTCCGGTCCCATTATTTTTGTACGGCAGTAGGTTCTAGGAGGTTATTATTTCATAATCTACCAACGTGAGGGATGCCGTACAGGAATATTTTGTCGGAAAAGTACATCTTCAGGTGAAAAATTAGTATTATTATTATTACAGTCATTTGTACCATCAAGAATTGATGGCATAGTGACTGAAGCAATTTTTTCATATAGCAGCATCGTTCTGAATATGTTTCATGCTGGATCAAATAATAATAATAATGATAATATAAGTTTATTCATAAATAAATACATACATAACTATAAAGTGTAGAATACATTGTATGAATAAACTGAAAATAAACCTTACTAAGTAACCTTGTTGTAAGGTAAACAACTATTCTACTAAAGAACTGTTTCAAAAATGACAATAATTTTTTTTTCATTTCCAATCTTATTTCTGTATAACTTCTTTTCTAATCTGAATATTTCAAAAAAAAATGTATATCGAAATTAATGACCCCCCGAAATTGTTGTATGGGCTTGTAGTCTATTAGAATTGAAAGTACATATGAATGTGACTTCCAATTGCTGAAACTCAATTGAAGCATTCATATGTACTTTTAATTCTGAAGGATACTTTGAGTTGATTATGAAATTGGTCCTCATTCATTTAGATATGTGACAGATACTTTTCCAAGACTTTTTCGAAAATATGATTTTTTTCATTTCCTATTAAACTATCTATCAAATGAATAATAACTTACAATATATTAGTCTACAGGATTAAAGATACCTAAAACATTTACCGGGTGTCCCAGAACTTTAAGGCCAGCAGATATTTCAGTTATGTATCTCGAAAAACATTTAAAAAAAAATTTTCTGTCGCAAAATGAACCCCCTGTTAAATAACCTTCAAGAAAGCACCCCTAACTTCAGTTTTTTTAATCGCATCCCCATGTTTGTTGTTGTCCAACTTATACCCATTTTCATTTCTTATTCAACGATATGTTATTTAATGATTTTGGGGCGTGGCGCAGTGATAAGAGTCCCCGACTCTGTGCCCAAAAGGCCGAAGTTCAAACCCCAGTTAGAGCTGGTGAATTAATTTTACCGATTACGTCACAAGTTTCAATTTTTTTTCTGCAATACTGCAATATCTGCTGGCCTTAAAGCTCTTGGGCCCGCGGTATATTAGTTGCAAATTTCATCTGGAATAGGGAATTACACAGGTCATTTATTATTATTTTTTTCCAAAGATTTACAAGTCAAACTGGATAAAGAAGGACAATTATATTTTTTTTCGATTGGGTTTGATCCAGAAAAAAAGCTAAATTCGCGCGAAATAATCGCGGTATTTCGTTTGACGTCAGCCCGCGAAAATGTGGCGTTTGAATCTCTGCCAATTTTTATCAGTTTTGAAGTGGATTGTAGTCGATATGAAATAAAATAAATAGGTTCGTGAAATAGCTTTACAAGCATCATATATACAGATAAGATCATTTGTTAGAAATGAAACGTAATTTTTCATTGTAGTTTAGGTAATTCCCTATTCCAAAATATAAACATGAAGAGATGTGTGTTACACTAATAATACCCATCGAAAGTGTCCACTTACTTGAAGTTTTGGCCGACAACAGATCCGGCATATACTTGCTGTTTCCTAACTTATTGGAAGCCATGATTGAGAAGACATACTGCGTGTTCACTTCCAGTCCTTTGATGATATATGTGGTTACATTATTACTAACAGCATCTTCGTATTTATATCCGTCATCGTCCACTTTTCTGTACCTCACCCTGTAAGACGCTTTCATTCCGCCATCGAATCCTGGCGTCCAGCCCAGAGTAACAGTATCGTGTGTAACGTTCATTACAGTTAGAAGTGTTGGTGTGTCGGGGGCAGAAGTTACTTCTAATCGCGGAGATACTGTGGAGAAACCTAGTTCGTTTCTAGCCACGCATTCATAGAGGCCGTAGTCGGCAGACGTCACATGAGTGATGTATAGGGTTGAATCTGAAGTGAGCTGATCCACCTGTGAAAATCATAGGCAAAGATAAAAATTATATTTTGAAGCAGAAAAGTAAAAAGAATAAAATGCATATTTAATAAAGTCTGTTGACGTTTTGATGTCTTGACAGGCATATAAAGAAGGGAAACATTTCATATTTGAACTTTTCAAAATTGTACTGCTTTTAAAAGTAATAATAATATTCATTCAAATATGGTTTAACTCAAAATATGAATACAAAAAATTGTTCTTGTTCAACGGCCACGAGCAAGTGGAATATTTAAACGCATTATTCAAAAATATACATGTTCAATGCCAACGTTTCGACGGGAATTTCCGTCTTCTCCAGTGCTACAATAAAAGGATCCATAAATATAATATCCTACGATTTCAGACAGACAAAATATAAATAGTTAAGATTATATAGATGAAGTTGTGGTTGAATAAAATGTAAAAAGATTATTGTCAATGAGATAAAATACTGTAGAATCCAAAACATATATCAGAATAATTTCAAAAGTGACTATAGTATTAAATCTGTATCATGCCTATTGATGTATTGATTTTCATATTATCAAATTTTGTTATAAATAGCTGTAGTGCATACAGGACGAAAATAAGCCAATAAAGAGTTTATACCCACTTAACTTTTTGAAAACAAACATAACTAAGATTTAATTTATTTATTGAAAATATGAACAGGATGGTCAAAAATCAGATGTGGAATTATCTGCAACTGAAAGACAAACTTTACTAGCTATTTTCCATCGTTTAAGATAACCTCTTGAAAGGTATTCACGTTGAAAAGGGAAACATTCTCAATTGAAAATTGAAACAAGCGTGACTTCTCAACGGAGTTTGTTTCAATATTCACTTGAGAATGTTTTTATTTTCAATTAAAACTTCCTTATCTAGAATTGGAAAATTATCGTTTTATAGAACCTCGGTCAATTAGGTTTTGAATTATGACCTGCTCGTAATTCGATAAAGATCGTTTATTATTATTATTAAACTAATGAGAAGAAATATTAAAATAAACCAACAAAGTCCTATTTTGGAATAAATTGCTACAGCTTCACTTTTAAAATACCTTCTCATGCAATTCCTAAGCTTATTCTCTTTCTTTACTTCCCCAGGAAAATGATTATATTGATTTATGGGTATTTCCAAACAGTTTGTCAAAAGAAATGATCAAATATTATAAAAAACAATTGAAGACACACAAACAAAAATAAAAAAAAGTATAAGGTAATGTTACATTCTCATAAGTAAATGGTCTACAGCTGTTCCACGACATTTCTTATGTGAATTAACATGGGACCACGCTAAGGTCCACTCTGGAAATTTTTGCATGTACATGTAACAAGGGTAACCTTGAAAGGGCAAAAACTTGCCAGAATGTGCCTTGGCGTTTTCTCATGTTTATTTACATAAGGAATGGCGTTGAACTGTCATGGATCATTTACTCTCATAGAAAACCGCCAAATATCAAATGAATTGCCAATACAGCAGTAAATTCTCTCAACGTGTGAATTCTGAAATAAGTATGTTGAAGTATAAAACAAAATATTGATAATTCCTAATTTATGTCATTAGTATATTTATCTGAGAAAATCAATCTGAACAATGGCAGGAACTGCAGAAAATTGTTCGTCATTTTTCGATGATATACAAATCAAATAATTGTTTAACTATACCTGTCTAAATGTGCTGTAATATTTTCCAGTTGTATTTGAGGTAATAGGGGAACCATTTCTAGCCCAGGTATACCTTGCCAGAGGAGACGCCTGGCTTCTACAGATCAACTTGCCAGTATCACCAGCATCAGTCGCGAACTTCAAAAACTGTGGATGTTCATCTATCTCCGGTTTATCTGTAACGAAAAATTAGTAATCATTCTTTCATTATTCGATTATTTCATTCCGTTCGTTGGTAGAGTAGATACAATAATTATTTATTGTAGAAGTGTTTTAGATAGCATTTTATTCGCGCAAGAATGTTTAAAAATGCTTTAAAAAATTTATTTGACATTTTGTTCTGACAGCGGCTGTCGCCTCCTCAAAAATCATTGAAATTACGTACAAAAATATCGGGAGGTGTTAAAGTGAAATATGATAATACTGATAAAACAAAGAACGAAATGCCTATTAATATATATGTTAATGTTAATATCAATCATTAACAAGTAGAATGTGATTGATTCAAGATTGCATTTTTCATTATTCCTTCAGTGGATAAAGTGGTACTTTATACGATTCATAAGCGTGGATAAAACTTCAATTATAAGGTAATTGTGGATGAAAATATTTAAAGAGCAAATGAGAGATATCCCAAACAGTATCTTTCCTAGATTAAACTTTATCTGACTATTCCACTCTTCTCAAGATATTCACGTAATCTAACCAATCACAAATCAAAGACAACATGTATTATCGCGAAAACACCAGCTGTCTCTCAATTCTGATTGGTCTGTCAGCGATGGTGTTTTCAATGATGTAACCATAGATGACAAAGCAAAGTTTGACATTTTGACAGATCATAATTGTAGGCGAAAACGTCAAAATGAGTCGCATCGTAACTATATAATAAATTATTGATAGTTATAATACATTTTTTGTGATTATAGTTGATTGATTATGGTTATGATGAATTGATTGTTCATGTTTATAATAATACTTTTAATGCTTCGTGAAATAGTCTAATAAAATTCCACTCGTGATTGAATTTATTTCGTAAGTGTGTCTTTTATTTCTGAACTCAACTGACTTGTATCGAGTCCTGCGGACTTGTGGTGTTTTCTCGAAGCAATTCAGTTTCGTTCAGAAATGAATCGACAGACTTATCGTATAAATTCAATCACTTGTGGTATTACTACCGAAAATATAACAGTACTCACGTTTGACAATTAGCATAACTTCCTTTGAAGTTGCATTGCCTACTCCATTGTTCACTATACATAAAAAGTTACCAAGATCTTCGCGTGTAACACCTGATATCCTAAGATATGATGTGCCATTTTTATCGTACATCACTGACGTTCTAGCAGCAAAATCGGTGAAGTCATCTCTCTTCCAAGTTATGGTGTCATCGGCCAATGGATTGCCATCAGCAGTGCAGGAAAGTGTGGCATCTTCTTTTGGATTCACTATCACATTTTCACTTATCTGCGCTATAGATGCTGGATCTGTAAATTGAATTTAATGAATATACAGGTATTTACTGAAGAGAGTGCGGAAGTATATCAGCAACAGTTTGCAAAAACATATACATAAATTACAAAAAAATACCCATAATCGTCATTCTTAATAAAATTAGAAGAAAAATTTCGATGCTTCTGTATTGAAACCGCTTAAAAAACTTCAAAACAAATTAATCAAATGTAGTTATACAGTCTGTCCATAAAATAACTTTTGAACGGATTGGATATATTTTTTAACTTTCTCTGACAAAAGATTATTTCATAAACTTCTTTTTGAGTACAAAAAAATTGTCTATCATTGAGAATGGTCTCGGATCGCCATTTTGAACGAATTTTTTGAATTGCAGAGGGGTCGAGTGATATCTCATTCGGAACGTCTTTCAATTCTTTATACGACATCAAAATTTCAAACAAAAATATCTATCCCAAACAAAATGGCGGTACATAATGTTAGAACTCTCATGAAGTAACCCTACCCCTGTTAACTTTTAAACGGAGGAGGCCCTATTGAATGGCACGCTCGCCTGATTTGACCTTTTCAGATTTTTTCTTATGTGGAGTCTACAGAACTGCCTCAGAAACGGTAATTGAATCAGAGGAACGCAGGAATATTACACCAGCAATATTTGGAAATGTGAGAAGCGAATTTCAGAATCGTCTCTTCCTGTGCCACAAAGTCAATGGCGAAGATTTCGAACATTTGTTTTTTTTTTCAACTTTTCATGTATCTATGTGAATCAGACATTGTTCGTTATTCTGGATGATTTTCTTAATTTTGCTGAGATTTACTGAAACAAGGTAAAATCGTCTATTGATGAACACCAGAAGAATAATTTATGTGAACAAATGAATTACCTGACAGCAACCTTCAACTTTTAAATATTTTCTCAATGTTACCAACCCGATATTTCTGATATTATTTATTAATATTAATCCAATGTTTTCTATTAAAAAAACCACAAAAAAATGCTTAATAGAAAAAATGGTGTATGAATGGTGTCTTATAAAACTTGTTTGTTATAAAGCACCATGTAGAATTGGTCCAAAGATTTTTACTAATCTATCTATCTCTATCAAAATGTTGAGACATGAGAATACCTTCAAAAAACAACTGAAAGAATATTTGGTTGAAAAACTCTTTGAATGAGTACTTTCAATTCTAAATTTCATTTAATGTATATATAAATATATCTGTGTTTCTCATGTTTTATCCGATTTCGTGTTTGTGTTTATAGGTATATCTGTCTGTAATTGTATAATATATACAGTGCCTTCATGTGGAAACGCTCTATTATCTTACGAGTTGATTATTTTCGGAGGAAAAGCTCGGACAGGTCGATTTAGTATTTTTGTTTTCCACCTTTTCTTAGAAAAATAATTTTTTCTCTTACCACCTTTCAAGATATGACGTCATCGATTTTTTTTGAATTGAAAGGGTATATTTTTATGTCAAAAATTGAATGCCAATATTTTTCTGAGTTCAACCATACCACATACGTCATATCTTACACTTCGAATTACAGTATTCTGAGTATAAAGGAAACCAGTGTTCATATTTCTCATATTTCATTATTCATTTTGCAACGTAAACCTAAAAACTACTCAGTAGTTAGAACGAGTATATTGATTCACTTGAAAAACTCTTTGAATGAGTACTTTTAATTCTAAATTTCATTTAATGTATATATAATATATCTGTGTTTCTCATGTGTACCAGTTTTATCTGATTTCGTGTTTGTGTATAGGTATATCTGTCTGTAATTGTATAATATATACAGTGCGTTCATAAAGTGTGGAAACGCTCTATTATCTTACGAGTTGATTATTTTCGGAGGAAAAGCTCGGACAGGTCGATTTTGTATTTTAGTTTTCTACCTTTTTTTAGAAAAAAATTATTTTTTCCCCTACCAGGCTAAGCAAACATACAACGAACTGTAAGATATGACGTATGTGGTATGGTTGAACTCAGAAAAATATGGGCATTTAATTTTTGACATAAAAATATACCTTTTCAATTTAAAAAAATATCGATGACGTCAAATCTTGAAAGGTGGTAGGGAAAAAAATAATTTTTTTCTGAAAAAAAGGTGGAAAACTAAAATACAAAATCGACCTGTCCGAGCTTTTCCTCCGAAAATAATCAACTCGTACGATAATAGAGCGTTTCCACACTTTATGAACGCACTGTATTTATATGTATGTATATAAGTGTTTAGGACGCCATACAATATTTAATGTGTTTTGTTATCTATATTTTTTTATATTTACTCATCTATGTTTATATGTTTATTCATTTCATGCGGAAGCATCCACATCTAACTGACTCTTATACAATGTATATTGTCTCAGAAGTGATTTGATTTTGATACTATTATGAACTAAAATTAAAAAAAAAATCCAGTTCGCTCAAAAGTGAACAGGAGGAAAAGAGGGTGTACTTTATGGACATACTGTATTCGGAATCATACAAGGTAACTTGACATAATTGGACGTTCCTATTGGTTGAAAATTACACAAAAAAAAATAATCAGTAGAAAAATTTGAATGCATCTCACATTGCACAGTGATGTTGATCACAGCCATGTTGCTGCCTTGAGAATTCAATGCTTCGCAACTGTAGCTACCAGCATCGTGTCGACTGAGTTTCGTTATATTCAGAACTGGCCCATCTGAGACAATCCTCTCAACTCCATTCGCTGATGATGCTTGTGTGATTGGTAATCCATCCTTGGTCCATGTGTATGCGATGTTCTGGGGGTTTCCGTCAGCTTTCAATGTTATGATCAATGGTTCATTTTCGATTCCGGTTACAGCATCTTCGTTGTTGGAATCGAATACAGGCGTATCTGTTGAAGGATATAAAACAGTGATTGAAATATATTGAAGTACAGAAATAATAAACATATATCGCAAGAATCCTTGTTACAAAAGGTGTTCCACCAAAACATGGGTATGCTTATACAGTGCGGCTTTTAATATTCCCCCCCTGTTAACTTTTGAACGGTTCGACGTAGAAACATGAAAAAAAATCATTTCGAGGGTTTCACCAATACTACTTTTGGAAATAAAAAAAATAGTGATTGCACGATAGGGGGCGCAGGGGGGCCCATCAACTCAAAATTTTTAAATGGCATGTGGGGTCAAGTGTCACATCGTTGAATTCTCTTTACACCTAAATATTTTTTAATTTCGGTAATATTTTTTTGTAATTCAAAATCGAAATATCAAATATAAATGCGGATCTGAATACTACTCATATCTCGATAAATTTGAACGGTTGAATGTGGAACAATGAAACCAAAAATTGTTTGAAGGGTATTACCGATACTACTTTTTGAGAAAAGAAACATTGCAATTACTCGACAGATGGTGCTGGGGGCACATTAATTTAAAAATTTCGAAAGGTATAAAAATCGAAATTGGGAAAAAAATTAAAAACAAAATTGAAAAATATTTAGATGGTTGTAAAGAGAATTGAATTCTCTTTTCAACGATGTGACACTTGACCCCCCACCATTTTAAAAATTTTGAGTTGATGGGCCCCCCTGCGACCCCTATCGTGCAATCACTATTTTTTTTATTTCAAAAAGTAGTATTGGTGAAACCCTCGAAACGGTTTTTTTTCCATGTTTCTATGTCGAACCATTCAAAAGTTAACAGGGGGGGGGCTATTAAAAGCCGCACTGTATATTTTTTCACACATAAATACTATTTTACAAACAAAAAGGGTTTATTATCATTAAATTTAAGATAAAACTGATATAGAATACTACAACACCTGAATATATAAAATTACAATGTTAAAACCATCATCACTTGCCACAGATGGCGAATCCTACGATGTTGTTAGGCATTAGATGCTAAGTCTTTTTTATGTTGTCTGTCTCGGTCTCCTCCTTGTTATGCAGGGGGACTCATTGGTTTATATGTATATCAGGTTACCTTGGACAGTTATATTCATTAATGAGTTTTTCGTGGACATCCGAAAAAACATGGAAGAAACCGGGTTTGAACATTCATCGACTTATGTGTGGGTGACACGTCCTCTGGATTTTCTTGGAAAATATCCAATGCCTGTTATGATGGGCTCTTACTGCTGTTATATCCCTAATCAGCGAACGTCCAAGGATAAATTGTCTGTAGAATTTATTAGACTGTTGTTTGATAAATTCTTCTATGGATGGAATATCGGCTAGCTTCCTCAATGCGTCTATCCGAATGTATCTACCACTACCTGTGACGATACGGAGTGCTTTGTTCTGCATCCTCTCCAGACTCATAATCTAAGACTTGGGAAGGTTGGAACACTGGACAAACATAAATATCATCGTCGGTCTCATGATCTACTTGTAAATTAACACCTTATTCTCCGTGGCAAGCTTGTAACTCCGTGTCAACGGGTATGTTAGGTATACTTACATTCTATTATTGTTGGGCATAACGAAGTTACTTATTTTACGTTGTTAAGTGGACAATACAAAATAAATTTAACAGCAGTGGGTTCTTTAGCAAAAAATATTTTCAGTGAGTGAGTGTAAACTGTTATTCTAACTTCGTTGATTCTTCAGAAATGTTTAAATTCCTCACCTTCATTGGGGCAAGAAAGCTATGTTTCTGCATTTGAAAACTTCACAATTATTAACCTTATCACGAGAAAGGGGCTATTGTGATACAGCCGAAGGGGCAATTGGGTACAGCCGAAAGGGCTATTGAAATACCACCGAAAGGGCTATTGAAATACCACCGAAAGGGCTTTCTTTATGTTGCAAAATCTTGCATTTCATTAGTCTTTGTAACTTACTTGAAAGAAACATAAAAATGTCCAAAATGTTAAAAATGTCAATTTTTGTCAATAAGACTAGTTTAAACGTGCTTTACTTGTTCTTTCTTATGTTGTTATTTTTGAGCAAAAAAACATGATCGAGACACGCTTGTATCTTTCAAATGGCTAAGAATTAAAAAATAATTACAGTAGCCCCAGAGCTGTATCAATTAAGCCTCGTCTTACTGCTATTAAAATATCAATTGAAATAAAATACTGTACCACTTAAGCCCCGTCATCGTATCATATTAGCCCCACCAGAAGGTGTTAATATGATACATAGTTTTTATTCATTGATACTGCAACAAAATCTATTTCCTACAACTGCTATGAAAAGTAGCGTATTTCTCATAGCTTACTTAATTTCAAAACGATGTATTGCTTATACTGTGAGAAATAGTTTTTCTCACGGCACTTGCCCACAATCAACAAAAATCGACAAAAACTAGTTGGCTAGGTAGTTGGCTGCTGTTCATTTTTAGATAGTTGTCAGAACTGTCAGATTATGGAAGTTTTTTAAACTCTTCAGATAGTTTTCATTCGTGCTTTCATAAAAATCGCAATTTCTATTGAATGTTATTTCAATAAGACATCCTTACTCATAGTAAATAATATGGATACTGACAATAGTGACCACCAGAGATATTGGAAAAATCTGCGAAAGTAACGTTGGATTTGTTGAAGGAAATAAAAAAAAAAGTATGAATTGGCATACGAAAAAATTATTTTTCGTCGACCTCTGCAAAAAATTACATTTTACGTACTAATTTCCGGACGAAAAATCGACTATTTTTGAAGGCAAGTACTTTTCGTCCGCAAACACTTTTCGTCCGCAAACTCTTTTCGTCCGCTGTGGTCACTATGATACGGCACGGTACGAGAGCGGCGATTGAGTCATTTTCGTAAATCCACGTTTTAATTAATACATAGGCGCCTGTGACAATAACTGTCATTTGCTGTTGTCAAATTAATTATTTACGAAATCCGCTAGATTTTACGTGTGAATTTAGACCGTGGTGTGAATATTAGTGTTCATAATAATCAAGAATTGATCGAGTCTGCAGTTCGAAGAGTTGGACGTAGCTGAGGCCAGCAAACATGCGAGTACTTACTTTCATAAAGGTATGTAGAGGTCGACGAAAAAATGTAATATGCACCTCGGCGAAAAACTGTCTGTCTCGCCTGCTTGCTATCCTCGGCTGCGCCTCGGCTATCAATTTTCAGGCTCGACTATAATAGACAGTTTTTCGTCCTTGGTACATAAATAACTATTATCTGTCAAGAGATATGATACTTTAATGTTATTATAGCTGTGCAGTTGTAGGAAAAAATCAATATTGAGGTATATTACTTGTGTTTTTCAAATTTTTGCAGTTGTAAAAAAAGTATAGTGTGAAAAATGTGGGAAAAGTACTTTTTCTCACTCGTATGTTTACGGCACTCGCCCTTCAGGCTCGTGCCACAAACTTTCACACTTGTGAGAAAAGTTGAATTTTCCCCACTTGTTGCACAATATAGTATTTGTGCACATAAACTTACCAGCCCAGCGAGCACAAAAACATCTCAGAGATGTTAAAAGTAAGAGTAATTAGACATCAATCTTCCACTGCGATGTTCTGTTCATACACTGTTTATGTTCAGAAATAATGAATTTATTCCATACATTTAAAACGTACTGTATGTTACTATTGTTATGCCATGAATAGACCGTGTATGTAGATGCAAATGTCCGCCACACGCGGCTATTTTTAGGATGTTCCTGGGACATCACAAAAAGCATTTCTTTCACGTTTTTTTCAAAGCCTTTTTTAAGACACAACATAAAATTTTTAAAGCTTTTCGCCTACTTAAATCACTGTATATAAAACATTGTTTGAGATGTTCCTGCTACATCACAAAATGCACTTTTATTCCGTTTTTTCTCATTGATTGTACAAATCGACAATAGTCAAAATATGAAGATAACTCTGTGGCGATTTAAAAAAAATAATACAACATATAACATACAAATTGAACAACTTTTCAAAAATATGAATATCACTCTAACACTGGTTGTTGTCTGGTTCAACTGAATTTAAACAAAACTGTGAATACACTCCCAATAATACAGTGTCCTTGACTAATCACTTTACATAGATAAGGTATATAATGATTATGTCAGAACCGGTATATATTTTAGAGGTTATATATTTTCTGAATATCGACAATTCTATTCCTTACTTGGCAGTCCGAGATCAACTTTTCACTTCACTTCACTTTCACTTCACTCTGAAATGACTACTTTTAGGAAAAACAAAATGTGGCAAAATAAGTCAAAACTAGAAACGATACTCTCCGTCAACTCAAACATCACTGAGATCACATGATCACATTTGCGATTGCCGAACGCTAGATATATTCTCGGTGAACATCTCAAAGGTGAACTATGTTACGCCAAGTGAAAACATCCACAAGATAATATTTTGTGCACATCTTCGATACATTCCTATAGGCATTTAAAAAAACACCACAGAAGAACAAAAACAGAACATTGAATATCCTTCAGGGACCTCTTTGGGAAGTACATATTACATCTCAAAGAAACATCGGCGTGACTACATTTTTGAAACATCCCAAAACCTCCCTGAGATGTTTGTGCTCGCTGGGAGTAGGAATTACTCATCTCGGTATTTTTATAAAATGGCTTTAATGTGGGTGGTTAGGAAATATAGTGAAAAGTGTATATTTTTGTATTACATTAGCCCCTTTGGACCCTATATTTTTTCCAGCAAAAAATATTGAGAATACTTCAACTGACAAAATTACCATAATATGAATACTTTTTTGAGCCGCCGGCACTGGTAGAAAAATCATTAGACGAGTTCAGGAGCTGAAGTGTCGCTTTTAATCTCTGAGAGAAAAATTTAACAATGCAATTAAGTTAGGATCTTCAAGTATGTAATATTATTAAATTTTCTAAGGAAATGTATACATAATTTCGTTTGGATTTTAAATAAGATTAGGCTCAAATTTTCATAAAAAACTTCTCTCTTGGGACAGACTAGGCCTGCTGGTACTTCTTTGAGGGTGGGAAATCATTCTTTACAATGTATTCGGCACTTCGAATTCTACACAACGGAGTCAATAGGCCGTATTCATAAAAAAAAGTATTTGCTTTTACATGCAAATATCGAAGCATTAACTTCATATTCTGTTCATGAAACAAGAAGGAAAATATTTGGTATGTGAGCAAAAAAGTGTTGCTCTAAAGGAAAAGGTTTTACTTTTTTGGTATTCATAAACTTCAAAACGGAAGGATTTGCTTCATAAAATGTGCATCTAGTCCAGAGAAGCTTCTGTAGCAATTACTTCAGTTGTTTAAATGCCTTGTAAGTAGGGCTAATCGCTGAAGTTGTATGTTAGAGAGCTTCCTCGTTTCATCGGTTTCGTGTGCCATGGCTCCGTCTCCAGTTGCGGCCAACTTTCGTTTGCCACTTTGTACTGCTGGTGGTGGTGGAAGTTGATCTGTGACATATCGGACAGACTACAGTGGTGCTCCTACTTCTAGGCCGCCTGTAAAAGATATCATAATTAAAAACCACATAACAGAAAAAAGAAAATATGAGTTTACTACTATCTAAATTATCCTAGTATTGTCTTAATAATAAAATTTCCCTAACAAGATAATATTCAATAATAATACATTGATTGATACTCTATATTTTCACTAAACTAGCACAAACGAAGAGCGTTTTTTCCTCTAATTCGTTTAAATTAACATCGAACGAAACTGTATTCAATATTAGGTGCTTTTATTCACTTACCTGGGATTTCTGCAACGGTGGGATTAACATCCGCATGCATCGCTTCAATCATTATCGTTTCCCAAGTTAATAATGGTGGAATTATCTTGTTACCAGTTTTGTTCTTATCGGTTTTCTTCTTCAATCTGGTTTTCATATTGCCCACCTTCTTCAGCAATGCTTTCGACGACAAGTCTTTTCCAAACACATGTCTGTATTCTGAGACAACTTTCTCCATAGCTGTTATCTTCTTCGATTTTTTTGCCGGAATTTAGGATTTTTCTAATATTTCCGGGTATCGTTTCACCCTTTCGGCAATGAACTTACATTCAGATTGCTCGTCGCCTGTGTTTTGTGACACTGATTGGTCGTCTGTCAGTTCTTCGTCACTTAACATTTTATTCTAAACACAAATATCCAACACAGCTCGATCAAATATATAAACTAAACTCCAAATACTCACTAACTGTAACTGCACGTTGAAACTGTTCGGCGCGTATCTACCTTTTCCTCTTTTTGCCGAGGATTTGCTTGCAAAGAAAAGGAAAAGATATAAATACGAAGTCAAGCAAAACCTTTTCCTTCTACCTTTTCTTGTGAGCTCTTCCTTTTACTTCTACTTTTACCTTTAAAGGAAATACTTCATTTTTATAAATACCGCCTAATATCTCCTGTACTGTATGGAGTAAGGCAACTTTAGTGTCTAATTTTACACGAAAGTCTTGTAGCGACGAGATATTGTTATTAGTATTTCGAAAAGCATGTATACTTCTAATTCGAAAGAAAAAGAAACTCCTCTCTGGAGCCCATATAAGAATTGATGGTTTATTAGTTGTTTGTCCCACAGTTATTCAAAAATAATAATATGTTAAACGTTTTTAACCGACTGTTTTGAGATCCGACTCCAAAAGGAGTCGGTATTAGCGTCTAAGGACGTTTCGAGGACCCCCGCCGTCATCAGATCTAAACGATCTGACAGGAGACGACGGTGGGGTTCATCACAATTGCTAGAAAAAATACACGTGAAATAATTTTAAAAGAACAGTACTCACAAAGAACTTGGAGAGTGATAGCATCGTGTACAGATCTCTGAAGAGCCTCGTTATTAGCTTGACAGGTGTAAACAATCCCGTTCATTTCTTCGGTAACATTGACCTTCATTTCGATACTGGATACAGTACCACCATGAAGACCCGGTTTTGTAGAATTGACCAATCCCGGAACGGGGATTCCTTCTCGCCACCAAGACAATTTTGCAGGTGGATTGCTAGAGCTGGAATCGCAGATTAGAACTCCTTCCTCGTTCGGTTTCAGTTCTTCGGGCTCTTGTCTTATTTTTACGTGATCAGGGGGAACTAGAGAAAAGCAAGTTAGTAACGTGACAAAATATTTAAAGGTGAAATTTATTGACGCTGTATACACGTCCTAAACTGTTGAACGAAAAAGTTATATTTCTTGTACAAATACGAAGTTTATTATCAAAATTGAAGTATCTCAAAACATTCATGGACATAAAAACCCTTGATATTATCTATTTTTGATGATACAGTCTCAAATGAATTATGGGGAGGAGTTATGAAATCCCACTTCAGAAATCTTGAGGTTCTTCAGAAATAGTTTTTGGAAATCATATATAGTAGAGGAGTTATTTACATCCAAGTGAAAAACTGTACAAAGAATCAAAGAAAATGAACATAAGACAATTAATTGGATATAGCAATAAACATAAGACGAAAATAAACTTCAATGATCGTATTTATAATACAAGAAATCAAAACAGTGTCACAGTATAATGTAAAGTTAAAAAACAAGGTTTCAGAAAAATTTCAATTATTTATTGCCATTTTTCTATGAATTGATTCCAAATCATAATATAAAGAGTCATTATTCTCATTAATAAAATAATTGAAAAAATAGATTGATAGATTCTGATGCAATCTGCTTCATTCACAGACTTCTCAACATTCCCGTTTCCTCCATAGACTATAATAAAGAGTTGAACATTCTCAAACAAATTGCTTACAACAACGGTTACAATCCATATATCATCCCAAATGTAATTCAAAAGTCAAAACTAAAATAGAACAACATCTATCCTGCTCTAGAGAAGAGAATCCCTTTAGGTTTGTATCTTTACCTTTTTTAAATGAAAATATTTCTCAAAAAGTCTCTGGTTTTATTAAGGTTCATATAAAGTCAAATATTTTACGTTTCTGAAGTGTAAGATGGCACTGACAAGATATGTTTTTCATACCATAGTGACAGAGATCTTTTATTATATTTACAAATGAATTACAGTTTTCTGCTGGAATATCTACCGAATATCCAACGGTCAACCCTACTGCTAATGCATTGTTGCCAAATCTCAACATTATTCGGAGTACTGCGAAATAGCTCACAGGATTATTATTATCTGGTATTAATTGTGGTAATGTGGTTCAATGCATTATGTAGCTATATTGTCAAGGGGATTGTGAGAGAAAAGGCCATCTTCTCTCTTCTATTATTCCTTCCATTTTGGAGGGGGCTAGTAACGAATGTGTCCATACCTTCTCTATTGTTTGTAATTTGGTGGTTTATTTCATTGTTTTTCGGAATTATGAGTTCATTGTTATGTTTTTGGGCCACGTCTTCAAGGTTCTTTCTTTCTTTTCTTCTCTTTTCCAGCTCTTCGTATAGGCTTATTGTTCAGTGGTCTACAAAATATTTCAGTTTTTCAGTATCTCCGTTTTTTTTGTGAATGTAGACTTCGCGGGCCTCATTACTATTGATTAGCGATCACTACAGAGCCTTGTTAGTGAATTTGGTGAAACTAACAGAACCTCTAGTTTTTTGTTGGGTGGAAACCTCGGGGAAATAATTTTTCGAGGTCAGTTTAGTCCTGTCTGTGAATTTGGTGGAATTCACAGTGCCTTCATAATTTTGTTGGGTGGAGACCTCGGAGACCTCGTTTTCTGAATACTGTGGGCCTCTGCTGAGTCCTGTCTACGAATTTTGTTGAATTTGTAGTGTCTTCACTCTTTTGTTGGCAAATCGCAAAAACATAAAACTTATTACTTACATACTTTTTCAATTGTGTCTAAGAACTCCAAGGCTTTAGGCGGACCAATCCAACATCCAACTGATGAACTGACAAACCTCTATCGACGAAAAATTAAACAAATCACATCGGTTACCGCTGTCTAGAACTATTGGCAACGCTGTACAGTAAATATGACAGTGACAATAATTCCGTGCAATACCTTGTGGACAGTAGCAGAACTATTTTCGTCTTTTCGTTCATGTACTACAGAGGAATCACTTACTGGAGCGATTTACCGGTTTTTGTACAAGGTTTTGAAAATCATTGTTGAAAATATAAATCGTTTGATATTATGTCTGAAAAATAGAATGAATAGTTCCTCAATGTTCAGTCTTCTAAATTTCATATAAATATCACTTGCAAAAGCGATTCTTCTCAACTGTCTTTGATATAATAATAATTGTGAGGGAACATTGAAGTTAAAGTTCTGAAAAAAATCGTGATTATCTTTTACTTTGACATTGATATGTCATGATATTTGAAATGGAATCTGATGAATAGTTTTTGGGAAAACTTAAAAAAACCTCTAAAAATTAGGTTTTTATTTTTTTCCTCGAAAACAGTTTTCTTCTACATCTCTCTAATTATTCAATTTGAATGCCAAAAATACTATAATTTTTTCAGAATCTTCAACCTTGCCGTTAATTTTTGTATGAGTTTATATGAACCTTAATAATAGATTAAGAAATACAAAAATTCCTTCCAGAAGTAACAATAATAATTGCAACTTAAAAAAAAACAACAAATGGATAGATAAATATTGTAGTATGTCAAATGTACGTCCGTTCAAACAAGTGTTATTCATGGTTATGTCCATTTTTATTAGATCCCCTGTATAAGTATTAGACGAGTAATTGAAAAAAAAAAAAAATTCTTAACTTTTTCCATACTTCAAACAATATTACTTACCTACAGATATCGCACTGATGATGGCCTAATGGCCGAAAGCATTTTGTAAATGTGATCAATGTACAGGAAATACAACTTTTTCATTCAACTAAAATATTCGAAACCAAAACTTACAGAACACCCTCATTGTCAACGTTTCGAAGAAAGGTATTTCTGTTGCAGAATTTGCTGCTTCACATCTATATCTCGCTTCGTTGTCTGTAACATTGGTCAATATCGTAATTTCGGCAGTGACTGATTTTTCCGAGCTTTTGATGGTGGAGTGAATCTTCTTGTCGTTCTTATACCAAGTCAATGTTGCGAGTGGATTTCCGCCGGAAGAAGTGCAAGAAATTTTTTGAACAGTGCCTGCGGGAACGTGTGTGCCTTCTGTATAACCATGGATGAATGGTTGGCTTGGAGGATCTATAAATGAATGATATTGTTTTTGTCTATTCAAAAAGTCGCAACAACTGGCAAACAAACTTTATTTGTGATAAACTTAGTCTCGTTTTGAAACCTACTAAGCCCCTATCAGATATACTGAGTGATTTTTCAGATTCCTGAAAAAACGAATTTTTAAAAATTAGCAAAAGCTCAGAAGTTATTTATTTCAACGCGTCCTTATCATCCTTGGACCAAGTACTGGCAACAGGCATGAAAGATCGTTGGAACAATTGAAAAATTGTTTTTGGTTTCGAGTGAGATCGGACTAGCCACCTTATTTGGTGTCAGGTGTGGGGTTTTGAAAACACGAAAGCAAAGTGTCCCTTTGCTACGTTGACTGATTAAGTTGACCGAGTCAGAAAGAGAGGTACCTGGAATACAACCTATGACTCCACCTCTAGTGCCACAGAGCACTGAGTCCGTTTACATAGGGACTCCCATGAACCTTAGTCTTGAAAATTTACCTGTATATAATGAAAATTCGAAAACTATACACTTTCGAACTATTAGTGGGATTGCGAAACAACTGATTGGGGCCGACGATCAAAATATAAAATAAAAATATACAAAATGTCAGCAGAAAAACTGTCATTTTGACAGATCATAATTGTAGGCGAAAACGTAAAAATGAGTCGCATCGTAACTATATAACAAATTATTGATAGGTATAATACATTTTTTATGATTATACTTAATTGATTATGGTTTTGATGAATTGATTGTTCATGTTTATAATAATATTTTCGTGAAATAGTCTAATAAAATTCCACTCGTGATTGAATTTATCTCATAAGTCTGTCTTTTATTTCTGAACTCAACTGAATTGTATCGAGAAAACACCACTCGTCCTGCGGACTCGTGGTGTTTTCTTGAAGTAATTCAGTTTCGTTCAGAAATGAATCGACAGATTTATCGCAAAAATTCAATCACTTGTGGTATTACTACAGAAAATTTTCATCCAAAAGTTAATTATTTTTAGAAAAATATACCTTTTTGAGATTTAGCTAATTTTGAAATATGCGTTTTTTCAATCAACTGAAAATCACTGAGTGTATCTGATAGAGGCTGAGTAAGTTTCAAGACGAGCCTAAGTTGATGACAATTTGTTTTTATCACAAGTGAAGGATTTTTCCATTTGTTTAGTACCTTTTTTGAATGTAACAGTAGAATAAATGTTTTGTTACATACATAAGACATTAATGGTGTGAGTAGAAACAACATTCTCTGTCAGCTGCATATTCAAACCATGGCAGATAACGACCAGACTCCTTCTATTGGGTTCAACAACTGTGGTGATATTCGAAGTGGTGATCCAGCCGCCTTCTGGAGACACCACAGTTCTCGAAGTGGCATTCCGAACTTGCCTGCCTCCTACCATCCACTTGATTTCTGCCGGAGGATTAGAATTTGCCGTGTTGCAGGTAAGAGGAACAGGATCACCAACTCTAGCTTCGGTGGGCCCAGAAATTGTGACGTGTGCCGGTGAAACTGAAATTATTATAGATTAAACGACTTACCTGTAAGGAAGTTCAAGATGAATTATACTTCATAACCACGTCCTCATAGACCAAAATGTAGTTATGGTTCTGGTAAAACACATTTACAACCGCTTACGCTTTCATATCTCATCGCAAAGTTGACGTTTTCTCAGAAATGTCATTTTGTGACAGCTTTTTCGCTGTAGAGCGAAAATAGTGAAAAAACCACAGCTTTTGTTGAAAACGAACCGATTCTTGCATGATGGAAAGTATTGACGAAAGAAAATAAGATCGCAGCGCCACCTATAACAAGACTTTGAACTACGAATCACGGATAAAGGTTTTTGACTTTACACGTGTTTATATGGCGTTTTGACGACCTGTACTCCTATTTTCAAACAATTTGTGAAAATTAGTGATTTCTATAACTAAAAAGTGATTGTGTTTCTATTGAAAGACTCTAAAGAACGTTTCAGTAAGGTGATTCAAAGGTATTTCATCTCTGATTAGTTTTAAATGCTTCTGCAATTCAAGGTTGTATGGCGTTTTGATGATCTGTTCTACTATTTTCAAACAATTTGTGAAAATTTGTGATTTCTTTAACTGAAAAGTTATTGTGTTTCTATAAAAGACTTGAACGATAGTTTCAGTGTAGTTTACAAATATTTTACTTGTTTTTGGAGGTCATGATTTGCGATCAAGTCTGTTTGTCAAACAAGCATATACTTCGATATTATTTAGCTTGCCAATTTTCAGTTTCAAAATCCATGCTTTTCTTTGGTCAATTTCTTCAATCTGGTCGAACCAATTGGTGATTTTTTAACCTTGCTTTTATTTTTGGAGGAAATTTGTGATATCCCACATTTTCCTTCTTGCCATATGTCCTGCATCCTGGGACTGAACAACTAGGATTGTATTTTTCCATATTTGACAGTCTATCAACGGTATAAACCAAAAAAATACGAACAGAAACAGAAATCGAGTATGGAAATATCCTTAATCAACAGAATGAATCAGATCAATCACAAATCATGACTTCAAAAAACACGTAAAATATTTGTAAACTACACTGAAACTATCGTTCAAGTCTTTTAGTAGAAACACAATAACTTTTCAGTTAAATAAATCACGAATTTTCACAAATTGTTTGAAAATAGGAGGACAGATCATCAAAACGCCATGCAACCTTGAATTGCAGAAGCATTCAAAACTAATCGGAGATGAAATTCCTTTAAATCACCTGACTGAAACGTTCTTTAGAGTCTTTCAATAGAAACACAATCACTTTTTAGTTAGAGAAATCACAAATTTTCACAAATTGTTTGAAAATAGGAGTACAGATCTTCAAAATGCCATATAAACACGTGTAAAGTCAAAAACCTTTGTCCGTAGATTCGTAGTTCAAAGTCTTGCTATAGGTGGCGCTGCGATCTTATTTTCTTTCGTCAATAGACAACACATTCACAGTACTCTAAGGAACTGTGGTGGTGCTAACGTTAGCGTGGCTGTCTAGCAAGCTGAAGGCCTCGGGTTCGGTCTCGGCAACCGGTACTTTTTTTCATTGGAAGTTACTTTCCTTTTTTCTTTCGTTAGATATGTGAATTATTGGATATTTGGATAGCTTATACATTTGGTATTAGTATTGAGTGATAATTTTCTCATAGGTAATATTGGTTTGGTGCGTAACTGACAGCTCAGAGGTACAACAAACTGAATCGCAGAAAAAGAAATAACCTCATTTTTCAGTTTGCTTTTGTAATTGAAAAAAGTTTTTCGCAGTGTTTTTACTGTTTCTGATGTGTTTATTACTGTTTCTGGTGAAATTTAGAAATGATGGATTTAGTCAGCTTCAGCACAAACTCACAAGCATTATCATAAACATAATGGTAACATCAAAAGTTTGTAGCATAAACTCAAACGGTGCCATTTGATTTAAGAGGTTCAACTTTCGATTTTAACATAAAAGCCCAACTTTAAAGCGATGTTGATTAAATCCACCCATACAACATATTTTTAAAGTTTAGATGATTATCGACAAGGGGATGAAGATACTCTGTGCTATCAGTAATAGACATTGATCCATATCTTCTGGAAGCTGAAGAATTATCAACAGATACGAGGATATATTTCTTAGCCTACTATAGAACCAAACAAAATTTCAATGTCAAAATATTTTATTACTCAACATAATCTCCTCTTAATTGGATACATTTAGTACAGCGATCCTACAACGTCTCTAGACCTTTCAAAAAAAATATTTCTTCTTGTTCTGCAAACCAGACCTCCACAGCTTTTATTACCTCCTCGTTGGAAGAAAATTTACGACCTTTTAAACTTTTTTCAGTTGAGGAAAGAGATGATAGTCGGATGGAACCAAATCTGGTGAATAAGGGGGGTGTTCTAGTAATCAAACCCTAAATCACGAATTGTTTGGCAACATGAAATTTGTGTGTAGGGGCGTTGTCCTACAAAAACAAAACACCTTTGGATAGCTTTCCGCGTCTTTTCTCTTTAATTTTTTCCCGAAGAGTGGTCAGTAATGTCGAATAGTAATCTCCAGTTATTGTTCTACCCTTATCCAAAAAATCAATCATGATTACTCCATGGCAATCCCAAAAAACTGACGCAAGAATTTTTTCAGCAGATTTTTGGACACGAAACTTCTTAGGTCTTGGAGAACCGGAGTGTAGCCATTCCATCGATTGTTGCTTTGCTTCTGGATCGTAGAAATGTACCCAAGTCTCATCCATAGTAACAATTCGGTTTAAGAAGTCTACATCGGTTTCAAATCGAGTACAGATCGAACGCGATGCTACTACCCTTGCACGCTTTTGGTCAACATTCAAACATTTGGGGATCCATTTTGCAGCAATTTTTCTCATGTCCAAATTGACGTGAACTATATGACGGACGCGTTCGTATGAAATATTCAGTGCTTCAAATATCTGTTTTAGCCCAATTCGACGGTCTGTTAAAATAATGTCATGAACTGCATCGATATTTTCGAGGACTGACACAGAAACTGGCCTTCCCGATCGGTCATCATCTTCAATGGAAAATTTACCTCTTTTGAAGCTTGCAGTCCAATTTTTCACGGTCGCTTACGAAGGACATTGATCACCAAGGGTATTAAGCATATCTTCGTAAATCTGCTTACCTCTTAACACTTTTAAATACAGGTACTTGATGATGGCTCGATACTCCTATTTTTCGATTTTCACAATTTCGGTGGACATATTTTTTCTTTTAATTTATTGGATAGCTCTGGTTTACTTTTTTGACGTCAAACTTTACACTAAAACTACTAAAAAGTTATTGTTCGTTGCTATGGTAACGCAATATTTTGTTTATGCAGGGAACTGGTCTAGGCTAACTAGATATCAATACATCCTCGTATACGTTGTCAAAGTCTGATCAACATGAACTACGCATTTCGGTCGTCACATATTCCCTGCAGCATACTGTATCATGATCCATACATACCCAACACTTACAGAACTTCGCAATATTTGCAGTAACTTCTTTTGGTTGGTTTAGGTGTTGGCTCCTCTTCCAAAATAGTTTTCGTGCACCAAGTAGACCCAAGTGTTTGATAAATGATATTCTGCTCTAAAAACATTCTATGTCCAAATTTCGGGAAACTACAGAAGTATTATTCAAACCTCTGTCGCTCTGTCACAACTATTTGTATCTGTAGATGGCGTATACATTCATTCAAAAAAGTTACATCTTTGGTCGGGTGAGGACTGTGAGGACAATCAGTGATATATTTCAAAATTCATTTACCTCTTTTTTTCGAAATTTGCAAAGATAGTATCATTGTTTAAATAGAACATAGTCAATGGCTGTGGGGCTGTGGAATAGGTATTGGACACAAACACGAGTGTCATCTAGCGTGATTAGTTACAAACATGAATATTTGACGACATTTTAATGCAGGTTTCTTCAAAAAACCCTGATTTTAATGCTTTTCCATTGTTTTAATCAAGTTAAGACATGACTTGGAGGCCAGATCACTGAAGTTACGACATGACTTGGATGCGAGCTCACTGTCGCCATCTACATGTCGCATCCATTTTGATCCAATTATAATCCCATAAGGTTGACTATCTTCTATATGAACAATGGTAGTATATTTTCACAAGTAAAAAAGGTATATGGAGTATCAATGTTATAAATAGAAAATTATAGAATTTGTGACATACTTTGATATGGACTTGGAGTGACAGGAGTGACTCGCTCGCTCGGCTCAGAATTTCATCAACCGAACTCAGCTATTATCGGCCGATAAGGGATAGTATTTGCAGCTCTAATATTAATAGTAATTCATGATGCACCAGAGGCGTAACTACATTTAGATTTATCGAGGACGTGGTTACGAAGTATAATTCAATTTCATTGAAGAGCATCGGAACAATCATAATAATGAATAAAACTCACATAATACACTCAAATCGATCTCAGCCTTCAGCGGAGACTTCGACATGACGTTACTGGCTTCACACTTGTACCTCGCCTTATTGTCGCTAGCGTCCGCGGTGAACGTATACACATTCTCCGAAACTCTCCCGGCGGTCCTGTACGCCATCCGGATCTGCTCGCCGTTCTTGTACCAAATGAGCTGCGCGGGAGGATTTCCTCCTCTGCTTCTACAGACTAATTCAACGGTCTGCCCCCGTCTTATGGTCTCCCCTTCGGTGTACCCCTCGATGTAAGGCAGGCCCGGTGGATACAGTACGCTCAATTGTACGGCGGCTCGCATGGGGACGTCTTGTGACAGAGCTTCGTGCCTCGCTTCGCAGGTGTACTCGGCGTAGTCATCCTCGGCCGTGGGTTTTAGGGTTACACGCGAGTGGGTGTCGTAACGGGTGATGCGCTTGTCGCCGTTTTTGCCTGGGACGTCGATGGTTTGGTCCTCGCGATTAGCTGGAAAAAAAATTATTATTATTATTATGTTCGTGCAATTCTTTCGGTTACTAATTGATAATATTTCGCAGGCTATCGGTGGTAGTTTTTTTGGTGTGAAGTTATTAATAAATTTTGTTTTGAAATGTCTGAAACAGTGTGAGTTGATACACTGACATGTGTCATCACTGTCAAGCGTCAAATTCATATTTTTTAAATTAGAATAGCCTAGAAGGAAATAAAATAACGGTCGCTCTGATAATAGAGGGGGGGGGCGATACTAGGTTCACTGGGCCAGACCCAGAAATTGGTTCAGCATAGCACTGCAAGGAATGTAACAACTACCTAAACAGACAATACGCAGACTACAAATCCTAGTCCGTTACAAAGCATTGATGCATGCACAAGGAAACAACAGGACATTGACAAACTACTGGAACTCAGCAGATTATGGTCATGTTCCGATATTCCCGAACAGTACTGCCCAGTAATTTTGGTCGTTCCGATTTTACTGAAATTGACTGGTACACATTTCGCGGTACTTTTCATGGAACCTCGTTAGAGGCTAGAAATTTACTGGTTGCTACTGCTACAGAAATGGTCGTGTAGTCCCAGTATCCCCTCCCCAAATTGATAATAAGTTAGGTTAGGATATGTTACCTATTTAATATTTATTCAATTTATTGATAACAATATTATTACAATTAGCTCATCTGAAAAGCCAACAGAACAAATGTATCAAGTGGTATTAGAAGACTTGCTAGTAGAGGTTGATGCCAAAACCATGCACCGCTAATTTACGAGCTTTGTTCTCTCTCGCCTCTTTTGTCCATGTAGATGTATGGAAATCAATACTTTCAAAATCATGCCAGGCGATATTAGCAGACCCTCAAAAGACAACTCGACAATGAATTCGAAACATCAGACCAAGAAAATAAATCCATAGGTCATTATAACAAAGAAATAATACCTATCTTATATTCATAGTTCCGCTATAGCTTGAGGTACTTGAGCTATCTGAATTTTCTGATGATTCAGAATCATCCCTATCACCTGATATTTCCTCTATTATTACTTGATTAATAGCAACCATCAATCAGTATCACATAATAGTATTGATATAATTTTGAACTAGATATGACATTTGACAGTCTGACTTTCCGAATCGTTCTGAAATTAGATGGCAGTTTCAGGTTACTGTTAGGCGTTCCGAAATTACCTACTGTGGCCAGTACTGCTCAGTAATATCGGAACATGAGTCATATCTGAGATTGATAGTAGATTTGCTCAGTGGCCACTGCACACTCATCACCACTTGCATAAACCCGACCGAGCAATGGATTTATAGTGACGACTTATTCATGGGGGATGATGAAGCGGCTGAACATACTTTATACAAGTGCCCTGCACCAGCCACAACTAGAAATTCTATATTTGGCAATATCATAGCGATGCCAGAAAATATGTCAAATTGTTCTTCCCCTGTCATCATCAATTTCATAAAGGAAGAAATATAAATGATAGGCAATACGCATGCGGCCGCGGTGGAGGACCACATTGGATGCCCACTAACATTCAAACCTAACCTAACCTAAGCATTTCAAATTTTGAAAGAACAAGGCGGAATACTTCAGTTTTAGTTTGAATTCATGACTTTTCAGTAGCCAATTCAAACAATAAATTTTTGTCAATTTTCTTCAACAACGAATCTCTTATTTCGCTCTCTCTCTTTCTCTTCACCGCTTCCTCCAACGCTCTCACTTTTTCTTTTTTTTGTCTCTATCTCATCGTCTCTCTTTCGTATTTCATCGCCTTCACTCCTCGCACTGTATTGGCCTCGTTCTCTTTCTCTACCTTCGATTCTTACTCGTTCTCTTTCTCTACCTTCGATTCTTAGGAACTCGTTCTTTTTTCGCTTGCTTCTGTCTCTTTGCATCTCTCTGCCTTTCTGCTGTTTCTTCGCTTCTCTTTAGACCTCATTTTGTCTCTGTCTTGTTCCCTCTTCTCATCTCCTTCGATGTTTTTTCGCCTCTTTTTTCGTCTCTCTCTCTCCCTGTATTTATCTTATTCTCTCCTCCCGTCTCTTTGACTCTCATTCACATTCTCGGTCCCCTACTCGCTCTCTTCACCACCACATTTTCTCTCTTCACCTCTCTTTCTCTTACTCTCCTCACCTTCATAAGTTTCTTTCATGCTTTCTATACCGTCTCAGTCTATCACTTCTCGCTATCTCTTCAACTATTTTTATCTCGCTCTCGTCCATTCGCCTTTTTCTCGCTTCAGCATTACCTCTCTCTCGCGTTATCTTCATTTATCTCACTCTCTCTCCACTTTTCTCACTCAGTCTTCACCACCCTCTCTCTCTCGATCTCTCTATTCACATCTACTAACTGCTATCTCTTTACTTTTTTCTCGCTCTCCATTCACCTCTCACTTGTTCCATATTGTTCTTTGTCCACCTCTCACTTGTTCTTTCGACCCCTCTCATTTGTTCATTCTACCCATTTATCTTGTTATGGGTTCACAGCTCTCTCGCTCTTTGTAAAACCAACTTTCGCTACCATAGAGGCAGCACTAATGGCTAGAGGCCTCACTGAAAGGTCAGCTGGGTTGTATTGTCGCTTACGAGGAGAAAGGTCGAGGTATCCAGACATCAGACTTGATCCGGAGGAGGGAGGAGACTGCCCTCCTGGAAGCTGCTCTCTCCCTATCTATAATGCTTCGTATACGCGTTCGATGGAGATGTCCTAATCAGCGGACGATTCATCGGAGTCGTCTGCGACAAGCCATCTGTATAATAATTGATAGATAGTGCGGTAAAGCCTGTTCACCAACAGGATTCAGTACATCTATCATGTAAGGGCAAGAGCTGGAGCTAGACCAGCAGGTCAAATACCTGGGGGTGGTCCTGGAATCCAAACTTTCATACAGGCCGCATGTAGGTAGGATTCAAAAGTCGGTAACAATCCTATGGCAACTGGGGAGAATTGTAGGATGCATTTGGGGTACCAACCCGGAGATCATGCGCTGGCTGTACACAGCAGTCGTAAGACCAACGATCCAATATGGGTTAGCCGTGTGGTGGCCAGGCGCACAGAGTAGCACAAGAGGCCGAAGACTTGGCAAGGTCCAGAGGTTGGCCTGTTTGGTAATAACAGCTGCAATGAGAATGACCCAATCGCAGTGTTGGAGGTACTGCTGAGACTGCCACCGTTTCCAGCCTGGATCGAGAAGGAGGCAATGGCAGTTCATTCGAGGATGCGGGACTTGGGAGTCTGGGAAATCGCGGAGTGGGCGGACCAAGAAATCCCTCAGAGTGAAAAGCGATCAAGGTAGACTTCGATGGAGAAGATAATTTGCTCTCACTTTCCCGAGCAAAGAATAATGGGAAGGGAATACAGTGGAGTTTCGCACGGGAAGGAAACCAAATATATTATACGGACGGTTCGCGTCTGACTGACCAACAGGCTTCGGGTGCAGGCATCTACCTCCATGGAGGAGATGTACGAGAAAGCTACTCCTTGGGTACATACGAAACATTTTTTCCAGCTGACGTGTTCGCCATTTTAACCGTAGCTACGAGACGAGAGGTGAAAGAAGGACCTGGGCAGATAATTTATGTCTGTTCGGATAGTCAGGCAGCACTCAGAGCCATCTGACATCCTAAACCAAGCTCAGCACTTGTACAGGAATGCAGAGATGCTCTCGAGAAACTAGCTGAAACGAAGAAAGTTCAACTGGTATGGGTCCCTGGTCACAGAGGGGTGTTCGTAAACGAAGTGGCAAACGGACCTGCCAGAACCAGTTCAGCAACGCCGTTCTGTGGGCCGGAGCATCCACTAGGCATCACAAGGAGCCAAACCTCTTCAGCCCTTGACGAGTGGATGGAAGAAGAACTTAATGAACTATGGAGGGATAATAAAGGCTGCAGGCAGTCGAAAGACTTTGTAGCCGGCTCCAGTAAGTCAAAGACGGCATGGCTCTTAGGCAGAAACCGCCAAGCACTGCGCCTCCTTATAGGAATACCTACTACCAGGACATAACAAGCTAGGCAGACACCTATCACTCATAGGTATAAGAGCAGCCACACTTGCACCAAATGTGGAGAAGACGAATAAACTTAATCTCACTTCCTCGGCGAGTGTGAAATTTTTGGAGTTGAGAAATTTCAACAAGAAAAACTAACCGACTTGGAGTAGACGGACATACTGACTTTCATTAGGAGGTATGGAGGTTCAAAAAGGAGGATTAGGAAGGTGGAATACATGGGATGGTAAAAATGGTCCATGAGAGTCTATTTGCCTGGCTGCAGTAGCGGCCTTTCCAAAAAACTAGTACCACTATCAGACAATTGCTATAACATGTTTTGGGCACACTCATTGGTGCAACTCGAAATTGAAAAAAAAACATCGCATGTCTGTTCTACGCCTTCGTCGTTTCAAAACTATCATATTGCTGCAATTCTTCAGTTCTAGGAAGCTTCTAGATTGATTGGATTTTCATTCCATAAAAACCACTTCTGCGAAAATAATTCATTTGAACTACTCTAGACGAGACTGAAAACGGTTGTCAGGGCAATCACGCTTCGGGCCGATTCATTATTCCAGATTCAATGCGGCGAATGAATGTAGTAAATCTGTGTAAATGCCAAGTTTACGTAGAAATAAAAGTATTACTCACGTATATTAATTTCCACGTTTCCTCTATACCAGACGATTTTAGCCGCTGGCTTGGCGTTCCTCACCCTGCATTCTAAATGAAATTCCTGATTCTCTTTTATTTCAATCTTTGAATTGTGCGAGTGGTCCAATATTTCAACGGAAGAGGGCGGAGCTGAAACAAAGGAAAACGGAATTAGTTGTTTGAACATACATTCATTGTGATCGTTCGGAGTTGAAAATGAGTTTTAAGGGCTGTTATTTCAGAATTTCCGACAAACTGGATATCACAAAATAATTTTTTTTGTAAAAATGTTGGTGAATATTTCAATGGCAATTTTCATAATGACATGACTCTTGACATATCATAGATACCTAATACAAAATATGACAAAACCAGGGTTCGGAGGATATATATCCAGTGATATATATCATTATATCACGATATATGTCCTGATATTTATTACTTGATATATATCTGATATATTCGATAATTTTATTTATTAAATTAAAAATGTTTTCCATCATTCTAAACATCCGAAAATATCTTGAAAGGACCTTTTCTTCTTTCGGTTTGGTTCAATCGGATTTACGGAATCGCTTGGGAAACCAAAAAGCCAGTAGACTGGTTTTTATGTTCAAATGTATGAATCAAAATATAGATAAAAAGAAAACCAACCTTGACCGGGCATGGAAACCAGCCATATCTGAAGATTCTGACGTAATTGTCAATAATAGGAATGATATTTATATTAATATTTCATCTGATGAGGATATACCAATATCAATGTTGACATAATAATGTTAATGTTATTTAAAATCTATTTGTTTTTAGTTTTTTCTTTTTAATTAAAATTCTAAATCAACCGTTTCAAAATCATTGCAGCGTTTTCATGAAACTGGAGGTGTCAAAGATCGACCATAAAGTGGAAGACCAGTAAGCGTTACAAATGAAGAATATTCTTTTAATGTCATGTTAGATGTGGTGGAAAATCCAATAAATTCAGCACAACAGAGGGCTTTGAATCATAACATGAGTCGATATTCCATTAAACAAATTTGCAAACTACACAAATTCCATCCCTATAAAATTCATTTGGTACAAGAATTGAGTGAGGACGATTTTGATCGTAGAATCGAGTTCTGTGAAGTTATTATGGATAAATTAAATGAAAATGTCAACTTTGTCAACCACATATTGTATTCTGTACATTTTGTTTAAACGGGCACGTAAATCGACTCAACTTTAGGTATTGGTCAGACCAAAATCCACATAGGATTGGGGAAGTTCACACTCAACGGCCACAAAAAGTAAATGTCTAGTGTGGCATTATTGGTGGAAACGTCATAGGACCTTATTTTAATAACGGAAATTTGACGATATTTGTCACTTTTACAACAGCATATTATTCCAGAGCTTAGACGATTATTCTCGAATAATATCAATCCCAATTTGCTGACAGAACAAATATGGTTTCAACAAGATGGGGCTCCTCCACATTTTGGACGTGTGGTACGGGCATATCTAGATGAAACTTTTCCTGATAAATGGATTGGGCGCAGGGGAGCAATTGAATGGCCAGCTAGGTCTCCCGATATGACACCACTTGACTTTTTTTATGGGGTCACATAAAAAATGTAGTCTACAAAAATAGGCCGCCAAATATCGAATAGTTGCAAGAAAGAATAAGGCATGAAATTTGTACCATTCCTCCTCACATGGTTTTAGATTGACTACAAAATTTTGTTCAGCGAGTTCATTACTGTCAGGAGGTAAATGGTAAACACTTTGAGCACCTTATTAAATAGAAGTCCATAGAAAAATTTGTTGTTTATTAAAACTTGTTTTCTCTCTTTTTCTCCTGGCATAACTATTGTTTCATAAAATTTCAAATATCCTAGACATTCATTAAAAAATACATTTTATCGTTTCATGCATTTTTATCAACCCTGAACAAATATGCTTTTTTTGTTTTCTGTAAAAAAATATAATTAAATTGTAATCATATCCGCATACTCCACCTTGTGTGACTTTCATAATAAATATCCATTATTTCGTGCTTTTCCTTTAATAAATATGAGAGTAGTAACAAGCTATTTTCAAAATTCAATATCTCGAAAACGGTTGAGTTCAGGAAATAATGTGCTGTATCAATTTTGTTCAGAATTTCGAGCAAAATTGAAATATGGAATAATATACAGGGGTCCCATTAGAGAAAAAGCAACTTTGTTTCGTCCTGACTTTTTGACTGACCCTGTATACTTAATTTTTCGTTAATATGATGGATTTTGAAAAACCCTAGAACTTTTGTATTTCAACATTTTTCGCTAGCTACCTTACTTTGAGAGATAATCGACCGTTTCCATACATATCAGCGATCCTGTATAATAAAACCAACTTATTTACCGAAGAATTGTCTATTCCAAAAATTGCCAGTTGAAAAATTGTCCTATTGAATAATTTTCCATTCGAAGAACTGTCTTTCGAAGAAGTGTCATTCGAATTACTGTCCAAATACTATTATTGCGACACCATGTAGATACAGATAACGAGCCCTCTCAAGTCCTTCGCACTAATGAACGATAGCGAATAAGGACGCAGATCAGCAATTCTGACAGTTTACTGAGCTAACTGCTGAATATTAAGAACAAAGGACCGAGCTCACTGAAACATTAATTTTACCGCACGGTCGCGTACGCTTCGCGTCGTTAGGACGTTAATAATAACAGTCTGTCTTTGCACAAAACAGCACTACATCGCTTCTTCCTTGACCAGATATACTCTCCGCAGGGGATCAAGTGAGACGGTGAAGTACGTGAGATGATTCCCGAGAAGCCAGATCGTTATACTGGCTGGTCCCGATATTAAAGGGACTCCAGACGCTGCATGGATGTAATGAAGACTTAAATTTCATTCTGTTCCACGGCAGGGCACTAATTGTTTTCTCTAATTGTTGTTTTTGCCGAAAGCGTTTCAGAAACGCAATCATCTTGATGTGAGTTACGTTACATACCGGTGTAATTTCAGTTCAATACGATTGTATTGGTGTTTTTTTGTATTTCGAAGTTCTATAAGTTATCGAGTGGTATTAACACCTTGAGTGCCATAGCGGTCATTATGACCGCTACGATACTTTCCTGTGGTGCCATAGCGGTCATAATGACCGCCGATTTTGCACCTCTACTACGGCTGCTTCAAACACTTTTTCTACAAAGGGATCGTGGTGATCGATATGAAAACATTTAATCTCAAATTGGTATTTCTTAAAACTCTGTCATTGTACTGGGTGATACAGGATATAGGTCATACTGAACCCGTAATTTTTTTTGTAAGTGATGAATCAGGTTGAATCAACACACACACAGATAAAAAGGATTCCTTGATTTGAAAGAATTTGAACTTGCCTCAAGGGCGCCCAGCATTTGATATGGGCAAAATGCATGGATATTTTGAACCAAAATTTGAATTTCTTTGAGGCGAACGCATCATTTTCTTTAGCACAAAGTTATATAAATGTCAGGCAAGAAACCTTAGTTTTGTCATAATATAAAATGATTTTGTCTCAAAATCAATATTTTTCCAAATTGTGAAAAGCTTTGAGGGAAATGCCATATTTTCTCTAGCTCAAAGTCATGTGAACTTAAAGCAAAAGAGCCTAAGTTTTCGATCCAATTCATTAGGAGATTGTTTGAAAATTACGTGCTTTAAAATAATAGACAGGATGTCATTGTCTTGAAATAAAAGGCTTTTGATATAAAACCAACAAATGCTTCATTTAAAATCTTAGGTTTATTGTTGAATTCTTGTTTTGAAAAATTTACTCTTTTTTAAAAAGATCCAAAACGGTCTTGTGACAAAATGTGTATGGTCTAGGCCAAATTTCCTGAGGATCTTTTTTAAAGATAACAATAGTTCATGTGAAAATATGGAAAGTTTAAAGCAACAAACTTGCATTGGTTAAAATCAAATTCAAAATTGAAATTTAAATATTCATAAAAACTTATATGGATATTAAGAAAAACAAATATTAATAAAAACGTATTTATTCAAATAATAACACATAATACGTTACTATGGTTACTGAACACAAATCAGGGAAAAATTGGTATTGCTGGTGAATAAGGAACAAAACAAAACTAACTCTAGGTGGTACCAACAAAATCATAAAACTCGTAAAGGAAGTAAAACAAATAAATTTCTACCTCAATTGACGAATTTTCATATTATAGCTTAACATTGTAATATTATACAGTGTGGACGTAAATAGTCCCCCCCTGTTAACTTTTGAACGGTCCGACGTACACACATGGGACGAAAACAGTTTTGAATAGTATCACCGATATCACTTTTTTCAAACCGGTTTCACTCATCATACCTATTCTCAACACAAATCTTGCCGGCAAACACCATTTATCAACATCAACTCATCGACATTCGACATAAGAAAATACAATGGCAGAATGGCGCTAACGCTGACACCTGCACCCTGCACCAGCGGCCGCTGCCCGCTGCGCGGGCGCAGGTCGTTGCGACTTCAAATGGGTATCGGCAAACTTCGGGTAGACCGGTAGACCTGAGCTCATGCATGGCGAAGATAGCTGAGGTAGATTATGTCAACCAAACACATTTGGACCTTGTATCAAGTGGTTATGGTTTTGAGACAGGAGTCAACCAAGCAGGACTGGAGACAAAGTTAATAATGTTCTCTCAAAAGCATTTGAAGCCAAAAGAATAGAAAATTTATTACAAAAGCAACAATGATTTTCATTCAAGAGCAAAATATTTGGGACGAAGACAATTTCTTTGTTAGAAGAGAAAATAATCCAAAAGCATGATTCTTTTGTCTCTAATCGGGTATTTTTATCAGTGCATGAATCGTTTGCGAGTATGATTGAAAAGTGAATGGTATCGATCTTTTATATGCACCGAACATCAACGACTTAGAAAGCTTAAATTGGAAGTTGGTTACGGTGCACGCAAATTTGTCTACTTTTAAAATTTCAAGTTATTGTAAAAATTCATTCCCATTTCAACTCCATTTTGATTCAACTCTCTATCTTTCTGGTTCAAATATTACAAAAGGGGGAGGGTTCTGTCGAACACTGTATAAATGACTGTGAACTTCACGACACATTTAATTTCTTTTCGCAAACTTTTGTTTTTGATTTCGTCAGTTATAAGTACTCTATTCAAGTGCCTGAAAAATTATGATATAGGGAGTTCTTTTACCAACAAGTTTGGTAGCCAGCGATACACTACTATCATTGTTTAAATAGAACATAGTTAGTCAATGCCTGTGGAAAAGGTATTGGATCCAAACGCGAGTGACATCTAGCGTGATTAGTTACAAACATGGATATTTGATGTAATTTTAATGCTGTCTTATTGTTTCAATCAAGTTACGACATGACTTGAAGGCCAGATCACTGAAGTTACGACATGACTTGGATACGAGCTCACTATCGCCATCTACATGTCGCATCCATTGTGATCCAATTATAATCCCATAAGGTTGACTCGCTATATTTTTAACCCAGTTTATTTCCGTACACCTTTTGTTTGTGATGTTCGTCCGATTAACATTTTTAGCACGGAAATAAGTATACCACGTCACAGTCAACGAAGAAGAGCACAGTGGATCTTCTATGCGAGTACAGTATTGCCGAGAGCAAGACGACTGTACTCGGACGAAGCCCTTATTGCCGATGGGATAAGGGGAGAGCTGGATAATTGCACCGTTAGGAAGCTGATCCAAGAATCCAGAGAGAGAGAGAGAGAGAGAGAGAACTATCTTCTATATAAACAATGCTACTATCAAAATTATCGGTAATGGGTCTTTTTCTGAATATGAAAGTTTATCAGACGAAAACAACAGAATGTTTGTTGCGACTGATGTATCAGAAACACGTTCTTTCACAAAATGTATTTTCAAATTTCATGTAAGTAGGTATATTAATTTCCACAATACAGTTTGAATAGTTAATTGAACATATCTTCTTAATTTTCTGATTCATCATCATTTTGTATCTCTTTTGGATTATTCAGATGTTGAAGCCCACAAATTTTTTAATTTTTTTTTACCTTCATTGAATGTTTTTAGATATTTATTGGGTATACCAGAACGTCTTCTTTTCAGTTGATAAATAAACTAAGTCCCAGATACATTCAAATTATGTAAAATATGAATGACACATGTTTTAACAATATTATGAATAAGCTGTAAATCAGTGAATTTACTGTCTGGAATAATTACAACATTCTACTAAAAATCAATTGTAACCGCTCGCTGGCTTGATCACTACCGCCACATGAAGGGCCACTGTGAAAGGCCAATTTGGAATTATATTTCAGAAACTCTCAGTTTGTAAAGTTTACTTCAGCGTAGGATATCTTCCTGTTGCACAATATACAATTTACTCATTTGTCCTTTTACACTTTTATAGATTATCTTGATCTCACTTAATGAAAATAAGTAAAACTCGAAGTCGACTCCACAATATACAGAGTGTTCGGTAAACCTTGTACAATATTGAACCTGGTGATAGACCAGGTCATGACTGTTCAGAATATCCCAGTAAAAATCTCACCGTTTTCGAGATAATGAGCATTTTTTCAAATTCTGGAAAATCACTACCTCACCTTGGATTTTTGAGTGCCATGTCTACAAATTGAGACCAATTCAGATATCTTTGCTGCTGAAGATTGCACAGATACTCTCTATTCTCAGGGATTGTTTTGGGGGTTGGCTGAATGATACACAGGGCCAGGAGTTCCAACAAAGCTTTATTCTGGGGGGTTGATAAAGCACGTTTTCTCGATATATTTTCTACAACTAAACAAAATGTTTTAACACCCACTTGTAGATGAACAACTGAATGATAGGACCCTTCAGAGACCAGGAACAGAAAACTGGTACATTTCCTCATGAAATAATTAATGCTTACCTAAATAAAATGACCAGGCATCCATCAAGCGCAAACGTCGTGTTGTCCACCACTCGATAAAAACCAACAAGGCTCAAAATTATCAGTGTATGAAAATTCAAGAAAAAAGATAATGGTGTAAATCTGACGTGATTTTAGCAGTATCGTCCATCAACTAATTTCCACAGCGCTTGAACAGCTCAAAACTTTCGATAGTGAAATAAAAAGTTGTTATAAAAACTGTCCTGTTTTTATATCTCCCACTGAAAATATCTTACCAAGTGCGCGGGTTTGAATTTGATATTTCTGCAACCCACAATACACACTCGGCATCAAAAGTTGCCTTACTATAAGGGAACTAAATTAAATTCTCGGTAATAGGTTATAAGCTCGATTTTGTCAACTGACAGACAGAACCTTGGTGTTTTAAATAAATAATGTCTTTTCTTTATACAAGTGTTGAATTGAATTCCCACAAGTGGTTTCAGCACAAGATTACTGATGAGTGATGCTTTCAGATATACAAAACAGTTTTTCAGAAAACTATACAATTTTTCAAGAAATGAGGGTAATGCCAGATTTGAGTTTTACCAAATTTTTTTAACGACAGTTTGACATTATTGTTTGAAAAAAACATAACTAAGTGGAAGTGGATATTCATTACAAAAGAATGCCCATTTTGTCCAGACTCTACCATGGTATAAAACATACGATAATTATTTTTGGTAGGAGTAGAATTTTGATTATATTAGAAGTGTGATGTTATTCTGAGCTAAAATCAACTCCAGTAGACTTTGTCAGTAATGTGTTTTATTTTTATTGTATCAAGATGAAATGATTAAATAATTATGAGTAATAACGAATCAACTGCTAGGAAGCATTCGATGAGATGTAAAGAAGTAAATACTAATTCAACGTTTTTATAGCCCCAAATCAGCGATTCTCTGAGCGGCATTGTGCAATCGGATATCATTCTGCATCTGCATCGCTGCTGCAGCAGTAGCACTACCTCCACATTCACCATAAATGTTGTGCATATGCGCATATTTTCGGGGAGTATAACGTGTGTACGGCATGACAAAGGAATAAATACCACTGAATGAAACAAGCGGGATAATAAAAAAAAGTCAAAAGTTGTTCAAACAAAATGTGACAGCCACCTACTAGATTTTTTCAATTCTATTCACAATGCACAATGCTGTATTTTATTTTTTCATCAGGAAACTATTGCTTCTACGGACACAATACAGGAGTTAAAAAAGTTTTTAATTTTTTTAAGGATTCACCTCCTAAAAAATTTTGCACTTATTTGGTTACACCCTGTATATCTGTCGGTCTCTGAATCTTCGTTGGAATCTGGATGTTGGACAATTGTGACATTTTTCATAAGAGTTCGTTTTAATCGGTGCCATGTCGGATAATCGACATTTCATTTCGATAATTTTATTAGTCTTAATTACATGAAAAGTTTATTTTATTGACATACTATTTAATGCTACCAAGCAGTCCATTCTCTATTATTAATAATCATTTTTACATTTTATTTTGATAAAATCGAAATAAAATAATTTTTGGGCGTAAGTATAAAAGTTGATGGAAGCCTAGAATAAAACCACGCCTAATTCAATGGAAACCCCTTCTTCCAAAAATAATTATAGTTTGTTTAATTCCATGGTAGAGTCTGGTCAAAATGAGCATTCTTTTGAAATGAATGTCCACTACCAATTGGTTATGTTTCTTTCAGACAATAATGTCAAACTTAAAAAAAAAAAATTGAGATGAAACTCAAATCTGGCATTTTACCCTCATTTCTTGATTTTTTTTCTCTTTCTGAAAAACTGTTCTGTACGTCTGAAAGCATCACTCATCAGTAATCTTCAGCAGCAAAGATATTTGAATTTGTCTAAATTTGTATACATGGCACTCAAAAATCTAAGGTGAGGTAGCGATTTTCCAGAAATTCTTAAAATGCTCATTATCTCGAAAACGGTGATATTTTTACTGAGGTGAAATTCGGATATTCTGAGCATGACCTGGTCTAACACCAGTTTCAATATTGTACAAGGTTTACCGGGTATATTTGACCCCTAGGCTAGGAACGGTAGCTAATGTCACCGCAGCTTTGGTAATAACGTGTCAAAAAGTGGGCTGTATCAACCTAATTCTATCGAAAACATGTTTTCGAGTATAGAAATGGTCATCATCAGTTGAAGTTACAGGTCAAACTGAAATAAGTAAAGGCAATAATTGCAATTTCGAAAAATTGTAATTTTGAAAAATTGGTAAACTTACATGGCATGGAAACGAAGTAATTTAAATTGAAATTAAAATGTTGACAACAACAAAGCGCACCTATATTTAGATGGAATGGTAGGTTCCCACCCATTCATTTGTGTGGATTACCAATATTAGTTGAGAATAAAATGTTTAAACAAATTTGTTATGACTCATACGCAATAGCTATCGAAAGACAGGTTAGATCATCAACACTCTGACGTGACGTTACTCGTACCGAAATCAATGTCGAGCCATAAAGAAACCACAGCGTTTTTCACCACGTATCTTGAAAGCTCTCGTATCGAGTGTTCATAATCCCACTTCTGAGAATGATAGCGAAATGGAAGTGTATCGATAACGGAAAGCGGAAAAAACAAAAAAATTAAGATTTTTTGACGTTAGGTCCCATCTATCGGCGGAATACGTAAACTTAAAACTCGTAAAGCGATTAAATGGTATAAGTATCTAACTGCAAGAGGATGACCACTCCCCATGACCAAACTTGCTCTCTATGCAGATGACACGGCAATATTTGCTGAGTCATCTCATGAGAGAGGAGTAACATCGAAGCTGCAACTTCAGATAAACAAGCTGGAACCGTGGTTCAATCGTTGGAAGATCGGAATCAATGCAGACAAAAGCAAAACCATACTGTTCACGAGGCGACGTAGGACACCCGAGGGCCATGTTACTATGAACGACGAGAGAATTCCATGGGTAGACGAAGCCGTTTACCTAGGAGTAACCCTGGACAAAAAACTCACGTTTCAGAGGCACGTCTCCCACAGATTAGCTATAGCGAAAGCCGCAAGGCATAAGCTGTACCCACTCATCGGACGTAGGAGCAACATGGCACTCGAGTTGAAACTACGCCTCATCAAGACAATTCTTCTGCCTATCATACTGTACGCATCCACTGCTTGGGGGCAGTGCGCGAACAGTTATAGGCAGAGGATACAGGCCTTCTTCAACCTCTGCCTGAGGATGGCAACAGACGCACCACAATATAAGCCCAACAGGTTCATATATCGAGACTTAGACATCCACTCGTACTAAATCGACAGACTGATCAGACAACATGTGGGGACTACTCTAGACAGAGTAGAGACCCACACAAACCCGCTGCTCACGGAGCTCCACGAGAACAGACGTGAGCAAGACGACAGAGACAAATACAGACGTCCAGTAAACCAAGGAGACAACGACACCCCTGAAGAAGTACGGCGGAGGCGAGACCTTCGGCGACGCCAACGTCTACTTCAACAGGCACCAATTCACGATTAATCATGCTTTTATGTTTCAGATACCACGAAGAACCGACCATGTAGTAATTTCAATTTCAGTTAACTCAGCACACAGCACTCGGCCCTCAGCCGAGAGTTTTTTCGGGCCTTCAGCCAGTTTCAGGGGGGCACCATGCACAGTAAAGTAAAGTCATTGTTTAAAAGTCAACTCATGTCAGATATAAGGGAGCTTCAAGCCGAGAATTGGCTGGGCACTCCATATCAAACGGTCAGATTTTATTCTGCTGATCGCCAGTCATCAGGATGAGGAACCGCTTTAACGAGCGGGGGTGATGGATAGGGGGGGTGAGCTTTCGAGTACGTACGAGTGCTGGGGAATTCATCCTTCCACTCGAATAAGAAAACAAAGACGAAGTGGTTGGGACGAAAACTGCAATTCAGAGAAACTGTTATAGGATATATTTGATTATTTTAGAAACGTAGAGCGTTGAAAAAGGGAATGCAGTCAAATTTGATTTTTTCATTAAAATATTCTATACTATTGTAGAATATTTAAAGTGTAAACGGTTTTAAATAAGTTATTTTTAAACATGAAAAATTACTTCTAAGTACACATTTATTTCAACTGCTTGCTCTGTCTATCGCCCTGCTTAACTAAAACCATTGTTTAAATAGAACATAGTTAGTCAGTGCCTGTGGAAAAGGTATTGGACACAAACGCGAGTGTCATCTAGCGTGATTAGTTACAAACATGAATATTTGACGTCATTTTAATGCAGGTTTCTTCAAAAAACCCTGATTTTAATGCTTTTTCATTGTTTTAATCAAGTTACGACATGACTTGGAGGCCAGATCACTGAAGTTACGACATGACTTGGATGCGAGCTCACTATCGCCATCTACATGTCGCATCCATTTTGATCCAATTATAATCCCATAAGGTTGACTAACTATCTTCTACATAAACAATGCTAAAACTGTCTATCTGGTTCTCTGACTGACCAACTCTCTAGTTTTGTTCTTCGCTGCAAGGCATAGAGGCATTTATACTTGTAGAGAATATCACCGGAAAGTTCTCGAGCCGCCCATGCGTCTATTCGCATCTAGATGTCACACGATCGATATGCCGGGAGTCGAAGGTTCCTTGAACATTCCTTCAGATATCAAGCTTGTTTATGTGTAGAGGCGACAGGTCGGCCTCAGAAATATTACCTTACGGTCCTAGTTATCTAGTTATGTAAAAAAATCTGAAATATTCAGTTTAGGACCTTTATTACAAACGTGTGAGATGTCGAGATTTGAAACAATATCAAAACTATGTAACTATTATTAACGACACGGTTAGCAAATGAACTAGAAGAATTAGTTTCATCAAGAATCTCCAATGGGGGTTTCCCAAGAAGCCAGGACATTACTAGCCGTTATTAAAGGACTCAAGACGCTGCAAGGATGTAATGAAGCCCTAAATTTCATTTTGTTCCATGGCGTAGCACTAATTGTTTTCTCTAACTGTTGTTTTTACCGAAGGCATTTCAGAAACGCAATCATGTTGATGTGTGTTACGTTACATACCGGTGTAATTCCAGTCCTGTAATCGATGCTTTCCTCCTGTAATTACAAATCCCGGTAATGAGCTCGTTATATATTTGAGTCCTTTTAGCGATGTTTATGCAAATGAAAAACAAAGTAAAAGAAGTGCTTGAATGGGAAAGAGTTCTTTACAACGCCCTTTGAAGCGAAGAAATGTAAATGAACAGATGTACAGGCTTTCCGAATTCAAAACGGGACGTATACATTAAACATGAAAACTTCTTTTGTGTGTAAACGGTATTGATGGCTCGTCGAATTTTCCATCAATTCAGTGTTCGAACTAATTCCGTCTCAAGGGCGTGCACAAAGCAAGCTGGGATTTCAATTCCCAAATCTGATAATTTTTCCGCAATGATACATTTCATCGCCATGTTTTATAAATAATGGTGCCCTGACATGCTTTTGATAGGTACGAAAGGGGAGTTGAACATATTATATCTTGAATATGCCCGCACGAAATTCAGTTTGGGATGTGTTATTTTTGCGCACTAGTGCTGGAAGATGGTTCCAACACTAGTGCGGAAAAAAACAATAACATTATTTTGTCGCAAATTATAAGTGGTTGATGACAAAATATAAAAGTTTTAGCTTGTTTGCAGCAAAATTAAGAACGTTTATTCAAAATTATCCATCAATTTGCATAATTTCTTGATAAAATTAGGAAATATTGAAAAATAAAAATAGATTTTTATAAAAATCCACGAGAGCGTATAAGGGCCACTGAGTTTTTTTTCTATTTTTCCGACTTCAAACTCGGAATTTCCGACTTTGAAGTCGGAATTTTGTTATTCCGAGTTTAAACTCGGAAATTCCGACTTTGAAGTCGGAAATTCCGACTTCAAAGTCGGAATTTTGTTTTTCCGACTTTAAACTCGGAAATTCCGACTCTGAAGTCGGAAATTCTGACTTTAAAGTCGGAATTTTGTTTTTCCGACTTCAAACTCGGAAATTCTTGTACCGCGGGTATAATTGCAAATCTTGCGTGTATTCTGGACTTGTACCTGCCAGGAATGGCTTTGTGCTGATCACTAGAGACTGTTGTCTATTGTTTTTGAAAGGACATGTTTTTTGTTGTCAATGTGTTGAATATACATTTTTTTTTAATGAAAACAATATCATCTTTAAGAATCTTTGTAGTAAATAAAATCAATTCAGCTAAGTGTGTCATTCATAATTTTGGGAACACCTATTTTTATGGATCGGAAAGAAGTATCACACAATCATCTCCATAACTTTAATTATAAACAAATTTCAAAGTAGGGGTTACAAGTTTCGGATTCAGCAAGAATCCATCTTCAGCCTTCTACAAGTTAAGAAAAAACGTCTTTTCTCATATACATGTGAAAAATTGTGGAAAACTTGAAATCAAATATTGATACCATGTCCAATGCCCAAGCATGGTTAAACTTAGTTGACTCAAAAAGAAAATATTTGAATTTGGTAACTAGTACATGGTCCGATGATCCGTGTCACCACTACACTTGCTGAAATGGACTTCTACAGAGAGTACCTTTTTTATACTCATTTGGTGATTTGAATTGAGATGAAAGTACATATTATATGTGTTATTGTGGGTTTCTTTACTGAAACCACTAATTTTGGAATGATCTGGATACTTTTTGATTATTTCATTGGTGCATCTGATCGTCGGTTCCATTCCAAAAATATAACTGAATGTAGTTGGTAAATCTTGTCTGCCATGTGACCGAATATATCTCCACTACCTTTAAGACATTTCTATTGTTATTTACCTACAGTCATTTCGGATTTGGTGATGGGTGAATAATCACTCTAAACCTTTTATCTACAACTGTCAAGTAATGATTATGATTTGACACTCCTTTGAATGTCATAATGACGTTTATTACCACACTAGTGATTTTTTAAATCTATTACCGCACTAGTGCGATAATGAGATAAGAGATACATTTTAACCAAAATAAATCGTTTATTGAATGAATACAAGGAAAATTCAAATAGAAAACGATAAAAATTCAACAAAACGTTATTTTTCTCTCAAGAATTACGTGAAAACTCGATGAAGGCTTCTGTAATTTGCTTACCTATCCTATACTAAACGGTATTTTTCTAGGGATTTCTCGGGCACGGGATTTGAAATCCTCACTTTAAGACATTTTCACTCAAGAAACTTAATGATGGTTCTGGATATCGATGGGACAATTCAATTTAACATCTATAAACGGCTTTATTTATACCTACCGTTGCTACGGTTACAAAAATGATCACAGGCAACTTGTGTTTTCAATTATCTGAAAACTGTCATGAGTAGGTACGTCGAAGTGGAATATCCATGAGGTACATTTAAAGATAGTTATGAAAACGTTGACAGTTGTAGATATAATTTTGTACGCAACGCGTGGGATACTACATTATTAACGCACTCATGTGATTACACGACTCAGCCTACGGCTTCGGCAATCCTCACATGCGTGCGTTAATAATGTCTATATCCCACTTGTCACGTAAATAACTATTGTCTTATTTTTCAAGTATTTTTTGACAGTTACAGTCGGAAGTAAAATCACCTCATCAAAATTGACTAATATAATATCATAACTAAAATTTGATTCACGAAATTTTTAAAGGAGGTATTGCTTGGGTATTTGGTATGAGTCACAACAATTCAGATGATATTTATTCGAAAAATATTTTGTTGAATTAGAGTAGAGTAGAGAAATGAAAGTATTTAATTTTTATTCGACTTATAAAGCCCAAAAAGTATGAAACGACTAGTTGTCACTCCTCTCGGCGTTACACTTCCTTTGGTCTTATTGAACGTTTGATATAATTCTAATTTTGATGTCATATGGATCCAGGTAACATACAGGACAATGTTATTCTTCAGGACGGCAACAAACTAATTTTTTCATCAGTTTATTTGTTATCAATTCTTTTAAAATGATGAGGAAATTATAGACCGTCACATAGTGACAGATTTAGATGCCCCATTTTCGCATACAAGACTCGAATAGGGTTGAAAAGTACATCGATAATGAGTAAAATGGAGGGAAATTTACGAGTGGCTCCTGGGGAGAACATATGGAAAATTCCATTTTCCAGAACAGAAATAAAAGGACTATGTTGCCCATATTTTTACGCGAGCCGTGCTCACCTAATTATTAATTAATAAAACCTGGCTTCGGAATACCAAAGGCCTTACTGTTGCAAGTGGCTAATAGGTCAAAATGAGGGTGTAATCTTGTAAGAAAAAATCGAGATTTTGACAGATTTTCCCACACAAGCTCACCGAAACTATGAAAACTTACATCGTCACTAGTCCGAAAAATATGATGGCTGGCGTGAAAATATAGGCAACATCCTCCATTTATTTCTGTTCTAGAAAATCGAATTTTCCATGTTCTCCCCAGGAGCCACTCGTAAATTTCCCTCCATTTTACTCAACATCGATGTACTATTCAACCCGATTCGAGGATTGTATGCAAAAATGAGGAACCTAAATCTGTCTGAATTGATTTCATCAACTAGTAAGATTCTTAGAGATGACATTATGTCTCTAGTGATCAACACAAAGCCATTCCTGGTAGGTGGGTACATGTCCAGGTTGCACGAGTAATTTGCAATTATACCTGCGATATAATTTCCGAGTTTGAAGACAGAATTTCCGAGTTTGAAGTCGGAAAAGCAAAATTCCGACCTTGAAGTCGGAATTTCCGACTTTAAAGTCGGAATTTCCGAGTTTGAAGTCGGAAAAACAAAATTCTGACTTTAAAGTCGGAATTTCCGACTTTGAAGTCGGAATTTCCGAGTTTAAAGTCGGAAAAACAAAATTCCGATTTTAAAGTCGGAATTTCCGACTTTGAAGTCAGAATTTCCGACTTCAAAGTCGGAAAAACAAAATTCCGACTTTAAAGTCGGAATTTCCGACTTTGAAGTCGGAATTTCCGAGTTTAAAGTCGGAAAAAAAAAATTCCGACTTCGAAGTCGGAAATTCCGAGTTTGAAGTCGGAAAAATAAAAAAAAACTCAGTGGCCCTTATACGCTTTTCGTATAGCAACATCAATTTTCCATATGTTCTCCCCAGGAGCCACTCGTAAATTTCCCTCCATTTTACTCAACATCGATGTACTATTCAACCCGATTCGAGGCTTGTATGCAAAAATGAGGAACCTAAATCTGTCTGAATTGATTTCATCAACTAGTAAGATTCTTAGATATGACATTATGTCTCTAGTGATCAACACAAAGCCATTCCTGGTAGGTGGGTACATGTCCAGGTTGCACGCGGAATTTGCAATTATACCTGCGATATTATTTCCGAGTTTGAAAACAGAATTTCCGAGACACATCTCTTTGTAATATGCCATAAAAAATAAAACTTGACGTGTTTCAGGAATTTTGCGATAAACCTTCATTTATCAAGTTACAGAACTTGCTCCAGTTAGACTTTCCACACTTTTGAATGTACGGATTTTATTGATACCCGATATACTCCATTGGAGACCAAAACGGGCTATTTTCCAACAATTCTTGTTGAAAAATATTCGGGCTAAATTAGTGCGGTACCTATTCCAAAAGTGCAATACCTTATTAGTATAGGTATATTAGGAGATGTTGAGCTAAAACCTCAAATTAAATTGGGCCCTTTTGATTTTTTAGATTCTAGGAGGTTTTGGGGTACCGAATAAGTCTAGCAACGCTTCATAAAAGTACGGGCACGGATTTTCGAAATTTTGGGACTTGAAACTCAAAAATATTTTGAATCGCGAATAACTCGAAAACTATGAGGAATTTGAAAAAAATGACCAGAACAAAAAATGTAAATCACAAAATTTTCTACAAAAAAGTATTCTAGGTATTTTTTCCTAACCTCAAAATTTTCACCTTAAAACGGGTTTAAATACTCAATAATAGTTTGAATCGCGAATAACTCGAAAACTACGAGGAATTCGAAAAAAAGACCCAAAGCACAAAATGTAGAGCACAAAATTCTCTACAAATTGGTACCTAAAATTTCTTCATAACCTCAAAATTTTCATCGTAGAATGGGTTCATGTACTCAAAAACACTTTGAATTGCAGATAACTCGAGAACTATGAGGATTTCAACACAAAATGCCGGCACAAAAAATTAAGAGCTCAAAATTCAGTACAAGAGAGGTTTCTCTTTTGTACTAACCTAGGAAAATATTTTGATTCAATTAGATTTATGATCCACAATTTTTGCACTGGCCCCAGTGAACAATCCAATTTTTTTATGTGAAAAACACCGTGAAGACTACAGAAAGCAGTACGCACTTGACAAATGTTTACTACACAAAACACGTCGTCTGCACCACAGAACTCATAATTATATCTTATGATATAATTATGAGTTCTGTGGACTGCACACGTGCGTGGTTTTCGGTGATAATGGCTGTGGTTGCAGAATTCTTCGCGGGAAATAGACGAAAAGAAAGCTTTCGTATTCTTAAACCAAGTAATTGAATACAATGTAACGACCCGCAATCGATTCTTTGTAACGTGTTTTCACAAATACAACATGAATTTTTCGAAGAAACTTACTCTTGGATAATTAAGGAAATATTTACGGAAAATGGGACATTTTGACCTTTCTATGCATTTTCATAATGAGGATACATCATACTAAGAATGTTTTTATATCAACTTGAAGCTGAGATTCTACGCTTCAAAATGAATACTCTCATCTTTGGATAAGAGAAACTATTAAAAAGTCTGTTAATATCGAAATAATAATCAATCGAGAACGAAGATCGTGTTCATGATCGTGTTTTTTGAAAGTAAGTTCATTTGAAACCAAGAAGTAACTCATGTATGTTATATACATGAAAATATTGATAATAATACGAACGACAAATCTCTCGTTGGATTTGCTTGTTTATATTGCGAGTGATGGAATATATTCATTGAAACTTCAAGTGCTTGTGTGGCCAACATACCTCTTCATCTCGCAAGATTTTCGTAAATATCCTAAGTCGAAAATTATGCTACCTTACCGGAGTACAAAATAGAGAACTCACCCATCATTATGCATTTTGATTCTTTGAAAACGGAGTAGTTTTCGACGAGTTAGAGCAATTTTAATTTGCGCTCGGGATGTAAATTTGCTTGAATTCGCGCTGGCGGGAATTCGCGAGCGGGTGCCCCGGCTTTCGGCTTTGAGAGAGAATTACTCAGAAATAGTGGCTCCAACGAAAAAATGACTGGAGACCTTTTTTGTGCTTTACATTTTTTGTCACGGCAGTTTTTTTCGAATTCCTCATAGTTTTCAAGTTTTTCACGATTTAAAATATTTTTGAGTTTCAAGTCCCAAAATTTAAAAAAATCCGTGCCCTTACTTTTATGAAGAGTTGCTAGACTTATTCGGTACCCCAAAACTTCCCAGAATCTAGAAAATCAATGGGGCCCAATTTTTTGTTGGGTCTTATCCTATTTAGCCTGTACTATGGCGAATGAAATGTTTTTTCCCTGTTTCCGAAGAAACTAGAGAAAATTGAAATGTACCAGAAGCAATATTCCTCTCAAGGTTGGGACTAATTCTACAGTATTGAAGTAGTTGGGCTTGATTCGTTTTATTGAGGCATTTCCATAATTATTCTTTCGACACAAATATTCTGAAATAATTTGAACAATTTACTGTGGAATATTTTGAATATGTATAAATCTAAATTTACTACAAGTAGTAGAATAACTTGAGTGACGAAGGTATAATATTGCAAAAAATAAACGAAAACAGTGAACTACAGTATACAGGGTGTCATTTGAGTACGTGGCCAAACTTAAAGGAGTGATTCTAAGACGAAAAGTTCATATAAACATAGGTCCGGTAATGCTTCGTTTTCAAGATACAGGGTGTCAAAATTTTTAAAAGAGATCGTTTTTGTCGTAAATATCTTAATAACGCTTCAACCGATTATATTGAAATTTGGCAATGTTATTGGAGGTCGTAAAGGGCGAATTTAACCCTAACTATATCAAAATTATCATGTCGTGGCGTCCGGGAAGGCACTGTAACCAATATTTTTTACAGAAAACATGTGCGTTACTGATTTTTTTGCAATTTTTGTATTTGTTTCACATTGAGTAACTGAAATTACAACTTTTTTATATCTAGAATTTTTTTCGTATCTTGCTTTGTTTTTGAGAAAAAACTTAAAAATTACTTCATTGCACGTCCCTGGCACAACACAATAAAAAATTGTTTTTATAGGGTTTTTAATGATTACAGGTGAATCTGTTAAGCTTAAACATTGTTTGTTTCATTTGGCCAGTGCGTGCATAGAGGTAACGCAGGAAATGCCAAAGCAACATCAAACAAGAAACACCCTTTATTAAAACCACACTGAAACAAAAATGGTACCTAGGCAATTTGTTTCTGTAAGAATGCATTCAATAATAACTAACACAAAACTTACAATAGTTGCTCAAAATGTCCTCCTTCAACTTCAATGCAAGCATTAACTCGTCTTAATACCGATTCCCGAACACGTTGAAATATTTCCGGCGTATGTCTTATCTGATCACATGAATCCCGTATTCGTTGGATTAATTCTTCTTCAGTGTTGACTGGAGTTTTATAAACGAGGGAATCAAATGCCCGCAAAGGAAAAAATCCAAGGGATTTAAATCCGGTGACCTGGGCGGCCATGACTGTGGACATGCGCGACCGATCCAGTTTTCTCCATAAGTTTCATCCAGAAATTGACGTGCTACTATGCTGAAGTGAGGTGGAGCCCCATCGTGCATGAACCACATTGCTCCTCTTACTGCCAGTGGGACATTTTCTAGTAGTACAGGTAATACAAATTCCAAAAAATGACGATACTCTTGACCATTTAATCTCGGGGTAAAAAATGAGGTCCAATGAGATAATCGCCAACAATACCAACCCAGACATTCACGGAAAACTGCTGTTGATAATTATTTTCTATAACCGCATGGGGATTTTCTTCTGCCCAGATATGGTTGTTACGAAAGTTCATAATTGAATTGTGGGAAAAACACGCTTCATCGGTAAATAATATACTGGATAAAAATGTCGGAGATGCAACCTGTTGCAAAAGCCACGTAGTATAAACAACTCGCTTGGGAAAATCCGCAGGAAATAACTCTTGAACACGCTGTATGTGGTAAGGATACAGTTGGTACTCTCTCAAAATCTTCCATACAGTAAGGTGAGAAATGTTTAATTGTTGTGCAATTTTGCGTGTACTTGTATCGGGGCAACGCTCAATCAACTTCATGTAAAACTTCTTCCTCCAGCGCCACTGTTCTTACTGTTGTAGGTCTCCCAATAAGAGCAGCCGACCTTTGAAAGGTGCCTGATTCGCACAGCCTTTCATGTATTCTCACAAATGTTTGCCTATTTGGAACATTTCGATGAGGATATCTTTCTTGATAAATGCGTCTAGCCGCTCTGGAATTGCCTTGGGCCATTCCATAGACAAAATGCATATCGGCCATTTCCGAGTTTGTAAACCGAACCATTTTCAGATATCAGTAACAAATTTTCTATCTCAAAACTCTTGAAAACACTTCAAATAATTACTATCAAATAATTACGTAAATACCGTTTCAATTTGTGATAGTTATGAAGTTAAATTTGTTTGAACATTTGTTGTTCCTTCCATGGCCCTCTTACTTTAGTTTCAAAACACTGCAGTAATACATAACAACATTATTTGTTTCATCGAAAACAGGTAATATGAGCGAAAAAAATTAAAAGATGACTTCCAAGTAATATTAATTGTTTAATCATAAATAAAAATGTCTTTATTGCATGTCCATGGACAACAATGAGCCCATTTTGCAGCACGAGCCGAAGCCAAGAGCCGAAGGCAAGTGCTGCAATTCATACATACATATTTTTTTTTTCATTGCATTAATTTTGATAGAAAATTCTAAGACTAGAATAGATTATTGATATGAAAAAATATTAGTAAGGCCCCAGTTTTTGATGGTGTAGTAGTTCAAATGTTTTATTGTGTTGTCACAGGGATGTGCAATGAAGTGATTTTTATGTTTTTTCTCAAAAACAAAGCAAGATACAAAAAAATTCTAGATATAAAAAAGTAGTAATTTCAGTTGCTCAATGTGAAACGAATACAAAAATTGCAAAAAAATCAGTGGCGCACATGTTTTCTGTCAAAAATATTGGTTACAGTGCCTTCCGGGACGCCACTGGACATGATAATTTTGATATAGTTAGGGTTAAATTCGCCCTTTACGACCTTCAATAACACTGCCAAATTTCAATAAAATCGGTTGAAGGGTTATTAAGATATTTACGACAAAAACGATTTCTTTTAAAAATTTTGACACCCTGTATCTTGAAAACCAAGCCGTTTGGGACATATGTTTATATGAACTTTTCGTCTTAGAATCACTCAAAGAATCACCCTTTTAAGTTTGGCCACGTACTTAAATAACACCCTGTATAATAGGTAATGAAATATACTAGTATTTTATTATAACAGATGTTTCGGACCTATGAAGAGTGTCAATTTCATTATTCCTATAATACAATTTTAAATGCTTCATTTATATGGAATTTCAGAATGAACCATAACATCTGAGTTTACATACATGAGTAATGCAAGAGTTGGACGGACATAGATTATGTGGGAGAGGTTGGTAGGAACTGAAAAACAGTTCCGCGTGTATGATATTACATATTTATGACGAGGTAGCAAAAAACTTAAACGAATTAAGATATGATCAAGATACAGAAAATGATGATAAAGACAGAGCGCCTGATTAAATTGTCCCTCTCTATGTGCATCATCCTCTTTATGGGCAGCATCCTCTAGGTTTTTTCGTGCAGTATGTCTACTTCTCAATATTTTAAATTGTTTTCTCGTTTCTTGGTCTGACTTTCTTATATTTTTTACAGAAATCGACTTATTATTTAGCAGTGCAGAAGTGATTGAATAATTTTGGATAAGTTGTAACACCCCTTATATGGACCTCATATGGTTCACAGCCGGCTACGGAACATACGTTCCATTTTCATATACAGAGAGATGAGATTAAACTGCTGAATTTGAAGCGTATGTGCGATAGTTTGATCAGCATCCTAATGTTTACATTATATGTATAGTGTGTCCCACTTTGAGCAGCCGCACCCTCATATTTCGTTGAACATGAAATAATTCGAAATTTTCTTTGACTCAAGTTGTAGTACTCGGAAATACCTAGCTTTATGTTTACGGAACCTTTGTATATTCATTTCCACGATTAACTACGACCAAATGAAAAGTGAAAAATTGGGAAAAACATACTAGGCATTTTTTTTATCGCAAAAATAACACCAGATTCTGTTTCAGAACACCTTGAAACCCCCAAACCTCAATGCTTGAATCATTTGAATATACAGGGTATCATCTGTAGCTGGTATCATTATCAACTCTAATCCATAAATAATGCTTGGAAAATTTCCAAAATGTCTTCTCTTGTCACAGAATTCCCAAAAATATTTAATTAATACTTTGAAAAATAGCCAAATATCACTTTTCCAAGGCTAACTCTGATCAGAATGAATGATATCCTGTATATTCAAATGATTCAAGCATTGCGATTTGGGGGTTTTAAGATGTTCTGAAACAGAATCTGGTGTTATTTTTGCGATAAAAAAATGCCTAGTATGTTTTTCCCAATTTTTCACTTTTCATTTGGTCGTAGTAAGCCGAGGAAAATGGAATTTACAAAGGTTACGTGAACATAAAGGTAGGTATTTCCGAGTACTACAACTTGAGTCTAAGAAAATTTCGAATTATTTCATGCTCAACGAAATATGAGGCTCAAAGTGGGACACACTGTATATGAAAAAAATAAAAATAAAAATTTACCTATTGAGATGCGAATTAAAGTAATGAGTATGATTTGCCAATTGGCATTTCTGCTAGTCATTGGTGGAAAGGCGATCATGGTTCGTGGTGGTTGTTACGCCAATATCATACACTCGATATACGTATGAATCGTCTACTTTGTAATAAAGTATGTGTATATTTCGTTACCTATTGTACTTATACAGTGCGACGCTAAATTATGGAACAAATTCAATATTTCTGAATATAAAGTTATTTCGGAAATATCCTCGGACAGGTCGATTTTCTTTTCCGATGGGCCAATTTTTGAACCCCACCCAAAATATATAGATTTATCCACAATTGAGTAAAAATGACTTTGGTGATATTTTTAAATTGGACACCCAGTATATTTTTCCATATTTGGTTAGGGATCGTCATTACGAATCCAGTGATACCAAGTTTGATGGGATTATGTCAAACGGCTGCGGAGATATGGACAAAAACTTTCTCGTATGTCTAATGAGTATGACTGCGAGACTCCACACGATTCAGAAGGTTGAAAGTCTCTGTCGCACTCATTGGGTATATGGAGAAGTTTTTTTGCCATATCTCCTCAGCCGTTTGACATAATCCCATCAAACTTGGTATCACTGGATTTGTAATGACGATCCCTAACCAAATATGAACAAATATACTGGGTGTCCCATTTAAAAATATCACCAAAGTCGCTTTTCCTCAAATGCGGATAACCCTATATATTTTGGGTGAGGTTCAAAAATTGGCCCATCGGAAAAGAAAATCGACCTGTCCGAGGATTTTTCCGATATATCTTTATATTCAGAAATAATGACATTGTTCCATAATTTCGCGTCGCACTATATTTATCTTCAATGTCTTCATTTAATTTTTTGTAATATTCCACCTCTATCACTCAAGTTATTTCATTACTTGTAGTAAATATAGATTCAACTACAGCATCTAAACCGTTCAATTTAGAGCTTTGGCGCAAGGCATATATTTGATCAGCATCATAAGTTTCACAACATATGAAAAATTCGAGCAAATTTACCGAAAGCCAATTTCCCCATTGAAATGGTGCGAGGTCATTTGAGAGAAATTGACAATGAAGTAGTAGTAGCTTTTCTACCTAAATTTGAAAAAATTGCGAAATGTCGGGCTAGTGCGCTTGCTTCGCTCGCGTATTTTCTGTTTTGTTCTCCACTGACAAATAAGGGATCAGCATTTCTACTTAAATTTGATAGAAATCGACAAATTACTAAAAGAGTGAGCGCTCTCGCTTCACTCGCGTATTTCTTGCTATATATCTTCACCAAAAATTAAGGGATGAGCGTTTCTAAATATAGTTAAAAATCTACAGAGTAGTAGCAGGAGAAATACGCGCCATTGGTTTGCAAATTTAAGCGAAAAATCAACTCATACTCACACCTATTTCTGTACTTCATGAGTACGTTCATGAAGTAACATTTATTGTAATATTTTCACGTAGTGCAAATACGCTAGTGTAAAGAAATTAATTTCTCCAACACGAAAACTCCAGCAAACTTCGCCCAAAAAGTAGCCGAATCGAAGCCTTCGTTTACGCAAACTGAATATCATCGTCCCGCCTGCTTTCCGCGCAGAATGTTGATTTACTTTCGACAAAACTTTTCGTTTGATCTCCGGAGTGACACACTTTAGTATTGCCAAGTTATTTTCGGCGTGAGAATTGAAATCCTCGTGAACTTTACAAGCAGCGTCCAAAATAAAATTATAAGTGCAAGCGGTAGCAGTTGTAAAACTGCCTTCTTCTTTTTCTTTCGCGCGTACTTTGGACTGAAATTCAATTTTGTAGTTGCAAACGTCGGAATTTAATAACAACTTTTCTGTATCATTGAAAGTTCGAGTTGTGCTAAGAAATACTAATTATTTCATTATCATTCAAAATACTTGCGAATTTTCGGAAGACTAAATGGTAGCCAAGTTGTAGCTAATCAGAGATGCAAATTAATTTTCCAAGTCGTGTCCGTGGAAACTGTATTCCTCGGAAAGCTGCATTAAATCTCTTGTTGGATTCGTAACTTGTTGCTGAACGAAGTCAGTTTTCTCATGGATTTCTTAGAATATACCTAGAATGCTGTTGAAGCTTGGAATCTGCCACCATTTCATTCCATTAATGTTGAATAATGAACGTTCTTGAAATGGTTATTTTTGTTTCTGCTTTCAAATTTAGTTATAGTCCGGGAGCCAGTGACATATTTCCATGACCAAGTTCCTCTCAAGCGAAAATTAGTGGAATGCATCAGAGAGTTATATTATAAAGCTTCGTGAACGTCAGCTGCGGTTCCGTGGGGGGGATGAGCGGTGGTAGCCTCCCACGCACAAAGAAAAAGAAATGTATTCAATTTTGTTTTTCTACCTGAAAACATGTTAAATTATCGCTAAAGCAATATCTTGAAGAAAGAAAAAATCAGCTGACTATAGCATGGTGTATTATACGACAGCTTGTTGGTCGAACACAAAAAAAATTGTACCTTCTATGATTTCCTTTCAAATAAAATTTTACCTCATATTCGGATTGCGTCAATTTAACATGTTTCCGGGAAGGAGGACATAATTGAATATATTTTCTTTCTTCGTGCGTAAAAAGCTACTGTGCTGATCCCCCCCCCCCAACAACGGAATCGCAGCTGACGTTTACGAATCTTTATAATACGACTCTCTGATGCATTCCACTAAATATCGCTTGAGAGGAAATGACTGACCAAATTTTTACCGGGCTCCTGGACTAATAAGAAAGGCACACGGAAAAAAATGGCACAAGTAAAACGATTTCCTGACTTTTATTCGATTGTGATGAGAAAATTAATACCTATATTTGAATACATCATTTTGTCTCTAGAAACACAAACATTCTGAACGCATGAACTTTTAAAGTACATCATTACAACAGAAACTCGCGTTCCAGGCATAATACAACAATTTCTTTGCAGTAGAACTTGGTGTTCTTTCGGAAATGTAACGTGTTATGTACTTGTTGATTTTCGACGAGCTCGATATCAATCGGGAGTAACCGCCGCACCTGTTAGTGGGTGTTGATCAACGTTCTTGCACGAAAAAAAGTGGTTCAAATGAAACGTTTTCCTGACTTTTTTTCGATTGTGATAAGAAAATTAATACCTATATTTAAAAAAATCATTTTGGCTCTAGAAACACGAAAATTCTGAACGCATGAACTTGTAGCTATAATATTGTTTACATAGAGCAAGTACTTCAAACATTAGATAATTCACTTTGTATAATGCCAGGTCAACATTTTGCTAGAGCTGGAAAAGTGTTTTTTCTTTGAGTTTCTGAAAAGTACATAATTTCGACAGAAACTCGTGTTCCAGGCATAATACAACAATTTATTTGCAGTAGAACTCGATGTTCCTAGGGAAATGTAACGTGTTCACCTACTTGTTGATTTTCGACTAGTTCGAGATCAATCGGGAGTAACCACCGAACCTGTTATCAACGTTCTCGCACGGAAAAAAGTGATCCAAATGAAATGTTTTCCTGACTTTTTTCGATTGTGATAGGAAAATTAATACCTATATTTAATAAAAATCATTTTGTCTCTAGAAACACGAAAATTCTGAACGCATGAACTTGTAGCTATAATATTGTTCACATAGAGCAAGTACTTCAAACATTAGATAATTCACTTTGTATAAAGCCAGGTCAAAATTTTACTAGCGCTGGAAAAGTGTATTTTCGTGTTTGTTAACTTTGAGTTTCTGAAAAGTACATCATTACAACAGAAACTCGTGTTCCAGGCATAATACAACAATTTCTTTGCAGCAGAACTTGGTGTTCATACGGAAATGTAACGTGTTATGTACTTGTTGATTTTCGACCAGCTTGGGATCAATCGGAAGTAACCGCCGCACCTGTTAGTGGGTGTTCATCAACGCTCTTGCACGAAAAAAATGGTCCAAGTAAAACGTTTTCCTGACCTATTTTCGATTGTGATAAGAAAATTAATACCTGTATTAAAAAAAATCATTTTGGATCTAGAAACACGAGAATTCTGAACGCATGAACTTGTAGCTATAATATTGTTAACATACAGCAAGTACTTCGAACATTGGATAATTCACTTTATACAGTGTGTCCCACTCTGAGCAGCCACAGCCTCATATTTCATTGAGAATAAAATAATTTGAAAATTGTGGTTTTTCAAATTATGGTACTCAGGAATACCTACCTTTCTGTTGAAGAAACATTCGTATATCCATTTTCCACTGCTAACTATGACCAATTGAAAATGTGGGGAAAATATATTAGGGATTTTTTCATCACAAAATGAACATCAAATTCTGTTTCAGAGTACCCTCAAACCACCAGATCTCAATGCTTGAATCAATTGATTATACCGGGTGTCATTTGTTGCTGGTTATATGATTAACTCTTTTTCATCAGTAATATTTGCTTAATTTTCAAAATTGCTTCACTTTTCACAAAATTCACAAAAATAATCAATGAATACCTCGAAAAATAACCGAATTCTACTTTTCCATGGCAAACTGTGACCACTCGAATAGTGAAAAAGTATATCAAGGAACTTTTATTGAAAAATTAACCCCAACACCTGGTTTTGGAATGCCCCAGAATGGCCAGAACCCCAGAACTCAATGCTGAATCATTGAAATATACAGGGTGTCATATATAGCTGACAATATCACCAACTCTTATTCATCCATAATGATCGGGATGATTCCGAAAATGTCTTTTGTTGTGTCAAACAGCCCAGAAATATTCCATTAATACTACAGAATGTAAACAAGTAACACTTTTCCATGATATGATAAGCTAAAAAGTGAAAAATTCGGAAAAATGTATCACTGTACTAACATCAGAAATGGGTTCAGAACACTCTAAACCTCTTAGATCTTAATCACCGAGTCATTTGCAAATACCAATATTTTAAATTGATGTGAATTAGCAGCTGCGGACAAGGAATAAATTGATAACTGCAATAATTTTCAAAATAAGTCAATTTAGGAGTTGAACTTTTGCCATATACAGATGACACCCTATATATTCCTCGGGAATTGAGATTTGGGGGTGTCAGAGTGTTCTGATCCAGAATCTGCTGTTAGTTCACTGATGAAAGAAACCGTAATATGTTTTTCCCAATTTTTCAATTTTTAGTTGGTCGTAGTTAGCCATGAAAAAGTGATTCTTGGTCACTTTCTACAGTATTTTTGGGCACTTTGTGACAAACAAAGACATCTTAAAATCAACCGAGCTTTATGGATTGAGGAGAGTAGGTGATATTACCAGCTACAAATGACACCCTGTATATTTCAATCATTCATCATTGAGTTCTGGGGTTCTGGGACATTCCAAAACCAGGAGTTGGGGTTAGTTTTTGAATTAAGGACATGGAGGCTTCTATCCTCGCCTCCGCTGCAATATGCAAATGCAGAGGAGAGAGGTTTGGTATCACCTCCAGGCTAATGGTAGATGTGGATATAGCACCAGTGACCCCAAGCAGCATTATTAACTAAAGTAAATTACTGATGTTTTTTTTTTATTGAACAATATGGTTGAAATCCTTTTGGGCACCTTATCCGGTCTGTTTCACACATCCCATAAGGTAGTGTGGGAGTCCCCTGAGTCCGAATTGAATCTCCCTCAGGTATACCCACTAAACACTCCACCTCGTGCGTGGTAGGCTCGTCCAGCCACCCAAGGCTGACCCGATGACACGTAGGCAGATGCCCATCAGAAAAATTCTGCAGTCGCTGTGGTTTGAACCAGCGATCGGCAGTGTGACTGATTTTAACATTGACGTTTCAACCACTCGGCTACCTGGCCGTTTAATTACTGAAGTTAGTTTTCTTCATGAATTTCCACAAAATAAGTAAATCATAAATCGAACAAGACAGAAGGTCGTCCCATAACTCCACGCGTCCGTATTTTACTTTTGCTTCTACTTATTATACAACGACCTCTTAGGAAGTTGTATTATCTACGATTGCCCCCCAGCGGACCCCAACTTTTTTATTTGACGTTTTAGACCCATAGTTACTTCTAGGAAAATGATCCCCGTCGAAAAAAAAAATTTTTCGAAAATTCTGTCTGTCGGTCTGTCTGTCTGTCGGTCTGTCTGTCTGTAGCTTTTTTTGGGGTAAAATTTCAAAACGCTCGCATTTTAAAGCCCTTTGAGATATCGCTCTGAAATTTGAACCATTTTAATAACTCGAGGACCTGATTTCTCATACTTATTTTTTTCGTGATCGGAAAATCTGGAAAAATGTTATAGGGGTTTTTCCAACGTTTGTACTTCCCTCGATACAGGTTCGGGAAGTGATTTTTTTCTTTCAATATTTCTTCAAGATATACATCAATATCCCCTACAGAAGTGTATAGTTTTTGAGCAGGATCGGAAAATGCTAACCGGGTTTTCCGGAGTTTCCCCCGAAAAGTGTCAATATTTGAATACCCGATTTTCAGCGAACCAACAGAAGAAACTGAATTTTTTTGGATGGCAATCGATATAGCACCAAAAACTGAACAAATCCTAAAGGAACCATTTTTCAAAAATCCTATCGGAAAATGATGAAAATTCCAAAAATCCAAAAAAAAAATAATTCATTTTGGAAAACATGAATTATCTCAGAAACGGTTGATCATTTTCAAATTCATCAAGATACCTTTTTTTATGGAATTTCAAAATTCTACAAAAAATGTTTATTGATTTTTATCCTAAAATCAATAGTACGGGAAATATTTGTAAAAAATGGAAAATCGATATATTGACCGTAATAATGAAATAAATGAAAATCTTAAAAATGCTTCGGATACATCTTCACGAGCCACATCGATATTTCTGAACCAGGTTTTTCCAAGTAGTTAGGAAAGTGGAAAAATATTGAAAAAACTAAAAAAAAAAATGAAAATTTGTACTTTTTTTATAAAATCGTCAAAATCTCGAAAACCAAACAAGATATCGGAAAGTTGTATACCGATGATTTTGTTGCTCTTGAAAAGCTCTGAGAAGTTTCGAATAAGTTTTCCCATATCTTGAATAACGATAGAGATATGGACTTGGAAATATTTTCCGGTTTTTTGTCTAAAAATACCAAAAACTCGAAGAATAAACGAGATACCAAAAAAATGTATATGAACAATTTTATAGTTCGCATAAAGTTCTACAAAAAGTTTTCATGAAATTTTTCCGTATATTGAAAAAAAAAATTGCGATTTTTAAAAATTCGGGACTTAGAAAAAATTTCACATTTTTTATTGAAAACACAAAAAACTCGAAAACTAAACGAAATATCGAAAAAATGTATTCAAACATTTTCATTGAACTCAATTATGTCTACAGAAAGTTTTTATGAAATTTTTGCATATTTTGGAAAATAAACAAAATAATCGATTTTCTTTAAAAAAAAACAAAAAAAACTCCAAGATGGCGATAGATTTTCAAGTATCACAGATGACCTTTTCTGATCATCTCATAAAAGTCTACAAAAAGTTTCCTTACATTTTTTCCGTAATATCAATAGTCTGGGAAATATCCTACAAAAACGAAAAATTTGGGAGTTTTGCATATTTCTTCCTCCCCCCTTCGAATTTTTCCGGGTGCAAAGCGCCCAGGTTTTTGAATATCCTATTACCCCCTCCCTTCGAATTTTCCCGGGCGCGAAGCGCCCGGATTTTTAAATATTTCCTTCCCCCCCTCCTTCGAATTTTCCCGGGCGCGAAGCGCCCGGATTTTTGAATATTCACTTTCCCCCACCTCCTTCGAATTTTCCCGTGCGCGAAGCGCACGGATTTTTGATTATTTACTTCCCCCCCTCCTTCTAATTTTCTTCTAAATTTAAAAAATAAGACAGTCATGTATTGAAAACACGTAATTTTGTGGAAAATTATTCAAGACAGTCATGTACTGAAATAGCGTATTTTTGTGGGAAATTATTCAAGACAGTCATGTATTGAAAACGCGTATTTTTATGGAAAAATATTCAAGACAGTCATGTATTGAAAACGCGTTTTTTTATGGGAAATTAGTCTAGACAGTCATGTAGTGAAAACGCGTTTTTTTATGGAAAATTATTCAAGACAGTCATGTAATGAAAACGCGTTCTTTTATGGGAAATTAGTCAAGACAGTCATGTATTGAAAACGCGTTTTTTTATGGGAAATTAGTCAAGACAGTCATGTATTGAAAACGCGTTTTTTATGGGAAAATAGTCAAGACAGTCATGTATTGAAAACGCGTTTTTTTATGGGAAATTATTCAAGACAGTCATGTAGTGAAAACGCGTTTTTTATGGGAAATTAGTGAAGACAGTCATGTATTGAAAACGCGTTTTTTTATGGGAAATAATTCAAGACAGTCATGTAGTGAAAACGCGTTTTTTTATGGGAAATTAGTCAAGACAGTCATGTATTGAAAACGCGTACTTTTATGGGAAATTATTCAAGACAGTCATGTATTGAAAACACGTATTTTTGTGGGAAATTATTCAAGACAGTCATGTATTGAAAACAAGTATTTTTGAGGGAAATTATTCAAGACAGCCATGTATTGAAAACACGTATTTTTGTGGAAAATCAGTCAAGACAGTCATGTGTTGAAAAATATACTTGGATTTTTTCTCAGGTCTCGCATTAGTCGTTGTATTCAAATTATTGGTGTCCAATTATAGTTTCAAATTACAGTAGTTGTATTCATATTATTATTTATAGTTGTGAACGCATTAAAGTCGTTGTATTCATATTATTGGTGTCCAATTATAGTTTCAAAGGCATTAAGGTAGTTGTATTCATATTATTGGTATCCAATTATAGTTTTAAAGGCATTAAGGTCGTTGTATTCATATTATTGGTGTCCAATTATAGGTAAAAAACAAGACTACACATTGAGGTCGTTGTATTAAAAAATTTCTACAACTTCTAGGCATTTCAACTTCCGAGCTTTCGAGAAGTGCTCGCGCGAAGCGCGAGGTCGAGCGCTTGCGCGAGAGTTAACCGCCGGAGGCCAAGTCTGAGCGTTAGGTGGATCCTAGCGTAGGCGGATCCCACGCTCAGACTTGTTCATATACTCTTTCCGCATTAGGATTACTTTCTTCAATTTAAGTATTTTATCCAGCGAAACAAAACGAGAACATAATCTAAAATATTCCACCGAGAACATTCCCTTGATGAGAATCGTTCAGAAATATTTGCCTACACTAGACATCTCGCGGATAAAATGAAAACTTATTGCTTTCACAGCGATAAGTTCTAGAGCGAGAGCGGAAACTTGCTCGGCTTTTTCGCTCCAGCCGTATTCATGCGTTCCAGAAAACGAGACGTTGAAATTAATTCCAACTCCCATTGTACTCCCAACTCCGTCACGATGACAGACTAGTTATGGAAGAAGGGATCTGAACTTTACCAGATGGAATATTAATCTAGCAATATTTGCGTAATGATTTCGAGCACATTGAGATGTAAACATAGTTAGAGCTAAACGTCGGGGCTTTGTCGCGAGATATGGAGATCGGGACGGTGTTCGAGAATTAATCCCGTTAAAAGTGATATTGATTAACGGAGACTAGATGGATTTCTACAACTCTCCTGAGAATTTGCACACGGTCGACAGCTAGGTGCTCTTTCAGATCAATACACTATTTGCAATACTAACACTACTATTATGGGAGAAAACATTCTTGTATGGAACCAAAGGACCACATGACTCCTAGATACTTCTTCAACATTAACTTCGAGGTTATCATACAAGATCGAAGGGATTGGTCAGATGACAACATCAGGGGCAAACCTGGAGAGAGGATCTGGTATACGGACGGATCCAAAACCAGCGAAGGAACTGGTGCTGGAATATACAGTGAGGGGAGAAACTCCCAAATAAGCGTCTCACTAGGAACAAACCTCCGTATTCCAGGCAGAGATGTACGCTATTTTGCAATGCGCAAGAGAAATCAATATGAGGGAAATGCGTAATGCAAGGATTGAAAAATGCTCAGACAACCAGGCGTCACTGAAGGCTCTTATGAACCCGAAGGTGACATCAAGATTGGTATGGGAATGCCGAGAAGAACTCAGTGTCCTCTCAGAACACAACAAAACAACTTTGATGTGGGTTTCAGGACACTGTGGCATCGAGGGCAATGAAAAAGCTGATGAACTAGCCAGAAATGGTTCATCTACTCCATATATTGGCCCAGAACCCGCACTCGAGGATGCATTCGGGAATGGATCAAGCGAAAACAAAGGGAGAGGTGGAATGAATCCCGTATTATGCACCACGGGAAAACATACATTAAAGAACCGTCAAAACACAAAACTGAAGAACTACTCAAGCTGAGCAGGAGTCAAGTCAGAACGATAACGGGCCTTCTCAATGGTCATAGCCCAATGAGAAAACAACTGCACAAAATGGGGCTGTACAACGGAGAACTTTCCTACAGACAATGTGGTAAAGGGACAGAAACAGCCAAACACGTACTGTCAGAATGCGAGGCATTAGACCGCAAGAGACAGGCAATATTTGGGAAACCTAAGCTATCAACCGAAGAATACAACAGTCAACCGGCGAAGAACCTGTACAGACTGGTACAGGCGACTAGAGTTACGGAATGGGTGCTGTGAAACCAATTGGAATGCACAAAAAGCCCAAGAGGCTGAGGTACAGATGGTGACAGGACCAGCATCCGAAGGGGAAAAAACACTACTATTATGATTGCAGGGGGGTTGTCGATTCTTAAAAAGAATACTGATGGTGCATTTTGAGGAGAGTCGGTATTGGGAAGTCGGCCAGTCAGTCTGGGCACGTTCCTCCCCCTAGGGAATGCACCAAACAAGGGTAATAATGCGTTCGAGGGGGAAACATCTCGCTAAGATGTTTACGAGATTTAAAATATTTAAAAAACGGAAAGACTCAAACCGACGACTGAAAGACTCAAGCCGATGACTAAAAGACCCAAACCGATGACTGAAGTGAAGATTTAATGACTGAAAATGTACTTAAATGACTCAAAATTTCTAGTTGTACGAGATTTAAAGGAGATGTTTCCCCCTCGAATGCGTTGTGCCGATGGGGTGTTGACCTATATCGCCGTAATTTCAGTATCAGCCGTATGCATAGTCGTTCGCTAGCGATTTCTAGGAGATTCAATCCGGCGATCTCTCTGGCGTTCCGCCGACGAAGAAACAGCATGTTTCGATTTTAGACCGAGTTATAGAGGTTTTCCCCCACAGAATAGAAGATGTAAATGGACTATACTGATTTTTATAAGATAGTTTGTTAATGGAAACCCCAGTTTACACCCAACCAAAATCGATTCGTTTGATTTTTTAATCAAGCAACAGTAAAGAAAATCAAAACTTTTTTGGTTTTTTGAAAATATCTTAGAGATTATTCAAAGGAATCGTTTTACAGTTAATGGATCTTTCATAGAGATTTATAAAACCTACAGAATGGATTTTCATACGACCGGATTGGTGCAATTTCCACTGAGAAACTCCTGGGAACCTCGAAAAAAAGACCATTTTTTAAAAAATCATAATTTTTATACTTCTGAAGCTGGAAAAACAATATTGCGGAGACTGATACATAATAATATGTCGTTCAAATGTGCGCAAGATATTTCTGTCCGATGTGCAGTTTTTGCACAATCGCGTTATAAACAATTTGAGGGCAAATCTTTCTAAATGCGCCGACTTAAGGGAAATCGTATTAAAATTCTGTAAACGGCATTTGTAAGTAGAGATATCTACAATTTGTATATTTTGGAATGTCACCTGAGAGGTGGGAAATGTGTTGAAAATGTTACCGAAGGTTAAAAAGAAACGCTTCAAAGTGCGTCCGAAGTCACCCGAAGTCGCATTGAAGTTAACCCGAGTTGAGTTCGGGCGACTTCGGGTGCAATTTGAAGCACTCGCCCTAACGGACTCGTGATTTTATCAATCGGTTTGTTACCATATTTTTGCGAAATAAACAAGTTTTAGTTGGAAAGAAAATATTATCGATAAAATTTGAAGCTCTCGTGGTATTACCTTTGATAAATTAACTCCTGTATGAAATGTGTCATTTAAAGATGACTGTATTGTCATTTTGACAGCGATAAAAAAGGTGCATCGTTTTTTATCACCGATAAAAACGCCTGTTCCTCTTTAGCGTCTACATCTAGTATGCTTACGTCACTTTAATGTCTGCCGTGTCAGTTATTTAAGTATTGTTGATAGTTGATACTGACATTACAACATGAGTAGTTTTGGGGAAATTTCTACTCAACAAATAACAAAAAATATAGAAAAAGCAATCCCGCAGTCTACAAAAAACACTAAAGCGTCAGTATGGAGACAATTTATATTCGGTCGTTAATTTATCTTGCCAAAAAACACTCAAGCTTTTCTTTTAAGGATAAAAAAAAGCTCTTGTGTTTTTACTGTTGATAATTGAACTGGTATGTATAGTGAGCAAGAAAAATCACGTTGATATGTTTAATAAGCCACGAAATTGTTGAAATGAGAAAAAAATATTGAACATTCAGTTCTCATTTATTTCATACTGACGTCTTTGGTGTTTCACCAACCCTAAGAAGATTCGTGAGTGTTAAGGTGACCTTTATTTCTAGGAGACGCTTTTCATTAGCGAACGGTTTTGCATCGAATTTTGAAAATATGTGTAAAAAAAATATCAAAACACCAGGATATGAAGCGTATGAATGCACAAGATAAAAGCGTGATATATGCCAAAGTTTCTACTTCAATCAATGAAATAAATATCATCTCTAATCTAAAAAATAAAAAAGTGTAGGTGAGGACCAAATAAGTATAAAAATTATCAAAACAATTAAGGACATTATTGCAAAACAAATAGCTCATCTGATAAACTTATCTGTGAAAACAGGAAGTTTTCCTGATGAATTGAAGATAGGTAAAATCATAAAAGCAAGACCGTGATAACCCCCAAAACTACAAGCAAATAACAGTGTTGAATGTAATTTCAAAAATCTTTGAAAGAGCTTACTATAACAAAATTATTAATTTTCTTGAACAAAACCCACTCCTATGTCCAGATCGATTCGGTTTTCGATCAGGGAGGTCAACAGAAGGAGCAGTATATTAGTTTTTTGACAAATACCTAGATTTGGGAAAGTACGTTTCAGGACTGTTTTTCGATCTGACACGTGCCTTCGACAGTCTGCAAATCAATTTTATCATGGAAAAACTATATGAAGTCAGAATTTTATTGATATTGATGTAGGTGTTCCTCAGGGTACCGTGTTGGAGCCATTATTATTCATAATATTCATCAATGATTCACCCGAACACTTGAAAAATTGCTCAGTAATAATGTTCGCAGATGATTCTTCAGTAGTGCTCTCAGCAAGGTCCCCGAGGAACTGCAAGCAGTATCCTCCGATATAATACAAACTTTCAAAGAATGGTGCACAAAAAATGAGCTTATTTTGAATCTGGATAAAAGTACTTATATGAATTTCAAATGTAGGCAAAAAGATATAGATGATATCGAACACAGTAATCACACAAAATTTTTGGGCGTTCATCTAGATCAACACCTTTCTTGGGAAAACCATGTAGAAAATGAATTCAGCTTACTATGCAATTTCGCAACTGAAGAAAACACTAGAAAGAAGCGTCCTTATAGATGTCTACAACTCTCTAGTATACTGTTACCTTACTTATAATGTAGTTCTTTGGGGAGATTCGGTGCACCCTAAGAAATTATTCATTCAACAAAAACGAGTGATGAGGCTAATATTTGGTATGAATTACGGAGACAGCTGTAAAACGATATTTTCAAAGCACAAAATATTAACGTTGCCTTGTATTTATTCATATAAAACCTTGATTTACGTTAAATGTAATGTAAGTCAGTTTGAGAGAAATTCAGATCAACATAAATACCCAACTAGGAACGCCAACTCTTTGTCAGTTCTAAAACACAACCTGAGTGAATATGAAAAATCTCCTAGATTTGCCAGTATAAAGTTCTTCAACAAACTTCCTGAACACATACGAAATATGGGTCTCAGACAATTCAAAACGACAGTGAAAAAATTTTTACAGGAACATAAATGGGCAGCGAATAGGGAGAATATTAAATTTTCTGAATATAGTACTACAAGAAAAGATAAGACAATGGAAAACTCACTCAGAGAATGGTTTTTGCAAGAGATCTGTTTTAAAACGAGTTAAGTTTGCATTTGATATATCCCTGAAATCTCAACATTCGTTGACGTTTCTGAAATATTCTCACATACGTCAATTTGAAATAAATCAGGTGAATATGAAAAAGATACAAGCCTTCATATCTGCATTTGAAAAAATGCCACCGGTAGGTAATTAAATTTTTGCTTCATGGATTGGCGTTTTAACTCTGGTGTCAGTATTTTTACTGACTACTGAAAACTGGAAACAGCAATGTGTTATACCATTTTCCAAGCACCACCAAACAAAGGAATTCACAGAAACGGAAATACGAAATGTAACTGCGAAATGTGAATTTCTGGAATCATTATTTTTATTTCAAAATGCAACTAAAAATCTTCAGGAAAATACCGTTATTCGTTTTTGTTAAAAAGAACACGGGAATTTTACGTCAAGCATTTATTAGAGCTACGTGCTATTTACGTTTTAGAGATTTTCATCGGCGTATAAAATAATTTAACGAACATATTGCACATATTTATTGTGTTTGGACCATTTATGCGAAATTGAATCCTACTGTGCGATTTCACATGATGTATCAATTTGATGGACGTATATTAAAAATTCAATTTGAAATTTTGCGTGGTTCCTGGAAATCATTTGGGGCATGTTATTTATTTACCGAATGTGGAATTGATGCGTGAATTTGACCATAATCCGTTGATATTTTGTTGGCATAAATCGGAAAGGATTTGTGAAAGAGCACGGAGTAGGTTTTTAAAACAGTAGAAGCAATATTTTCACTAATGACTATAAATACCTCTTTATGGGTTATTTTTACATACTTAAGTCCAATAATTAAAAATTAAAGAAAACTACAACTTTTGTCTAATTTTCTCTGAATCTTGATATGTTGATAACGAACGGTTTCAGTTTTTACACTATTTTCTAGTAACTTATGCGGATTTAATATACCGGGTGTAACAGGATCATGGTACACCCCCCGTATCTTCGTTAGTTTTAAAGGTAATAGATTGAAATTTGGGATTTCCCATATACACAATAAGCTGCACTTTTTTTTAACCAACTCTCGATTTTTAAATGGAACACCCTGTATATTATTACATTTCTGAAATCTGCATAATTTTCTGAATCCAACGATACCACATAAGTGACATTTCAAACGTCGAAATTTATTATAATTCAATTTTTAGTTTTCCATTTAAGTGTGCCATGATGGTTCCGATCTATTCCAATCGCCTAATACTAGAAAAATCGATATCCCGTCAAAAATATTTTTATGAGCAAATAAAGTTCATCGTAATCGTTTTTGGGGTAAAAATCTATTTTTTCAAATGGAACCGTATTGGTACCGTGGTACCACTTATTAGTACTATTAATAAGGAATTTATCCATACCTGGTAATAAAATGTGCGATAAATACAATCTAAAGTACAGCTAAAAGAAAATAAGAAAATACAATTATTTTGTTCTACTTTAATACTAAGAAGTTATTAGGTGGCTTTGAAAACAATGAAATTATTTCTTCAGATTGTCAAATGAATATTTGTTGGTTAATCGGTGTTTTCATTGTATAGGTACCTATTGGAAAAGTCTTTACATTTGTTGTTATTTTTGTTCAAAATGCCGCACATTTATACACGGGATGAAAAAGTCGACATGTAGGAAAAATGCCGTTGCGGCCAGAAACCTTTATGCCGACCGATATCCTGATAGACAAAGTCCAGTGAGAAATTATTTTAATTGCTACGTGGGTTGCCTGCCTCCAGATGCAAAGAGTATTAGTTTCCTTTCTACTTTCAAAGGAAAGGTCAAAGTATATCTCTTGGAGGGGTGCTTCTATTCTATCGACGAATATTTTGAGTATTCTTTATTTTTTGGTAGATCTACTTACTATCATGTACGTATTCTATTAGTATTTTATATATTAGTCGTATTTATACATTTATTGTGGCTATGTTGGTAATGGTAAAGGGTGGGGGACGCATGCGTCAGCGACTAGGCCCAAGTGGGCTCTTTTCGCAATCCCCGGCATCTTCACTCATCCCATGTCGGATACCGGCTCGAACCTCTTCGACCTTCTTATGAAACTCGAACTCGAAATGTCCTTCCATTGCAATGACTGCAATTCTTCTTCCTCAATAGTGGCAGCTCCGAAGATGTTTTGTCTGAGCCTGCCATAAATACCACATTCGCATAGGAAGTGGAAGGAGTCCTCCTCCTCCCCACATTCCGTGCATGCTGGGTCTGCCTCAACTCTGATAAGAGCCAGGTGCCTCCTGATGCCGCAGTGGCCGGTTAGAACTCACACCAACAGTCGGGGTTCTTTGCGGCTTAGCTTCAGTATCTTGGCAGTCCTTGCCATGTCGGGCCCCGATATCATCTGCTTTGACTGCCTTCATCCGTCTATACTTCTCCACTCTTTTCCTAATGTATCAACGGCCCACTCATTCAGCGCCGTTGTTACTTGTCTCTTTGTTATGCCGAGTGCGGGTTCGGGCCCGTAGTAGGGTTGTCCGGCTCCTTGCTTGGCTAGCTGGTCCGCCTGCTCGTTGCCTTCAATCACTGCAAGGCCCGGGACCCACATCAGCGTTATTTCCTTTTCAGTCGCAAGACTCTCCAGGGCATCTCTGCACTCCTGAACCAGTACTGATCTGGTTCTGGTTGCATTCAGAGCTCTGATGGCGGCCTGACTGTCCGACCAGACATGTACATGTCTGTCTGGGCCAGACCTCACCTCTCTCATTCTGGTTGCATCCAGGATGGCATACACCTCTGCTTGGAAAACTGTTGTCAGAGAACCTAGCACATAGGCTCTCTTCTCTCCGTTTTCCAAGTAAACTCCTGTTCCGGCTTGTCCTTCCTCCAGTTTGGACACGTCTGTAATTCAGACCTGGCTTTCTGGGGGAAATATCATCCTTTCCTTTTCCCACTCTCTCCTGTCTGGGATCTCTAGCGAGATCGTCATTTTCCACCTAATTGTATCCTCTGCCTGTATCACTTTGATATCGGACAGAGGGATTTCTTTCTCCGCTACCACAGCGATTTCGGTATGCCCTGTGTACCCCTCTCCTCGCCAGCTCCCTGAGTCACGCAGTGGCTATGTTAGTAACTAATGTATTTTGTATCTGACCATTTATATGTATCTATGTTAGTAATTTATGTATTGAGTATTTATTTATACGTTTATATGATTCATGTTCAAACTGTCGATTCATATGTCATTGTAAAAATAAATGATCATCACAAGTAATAAATATTTATTATTATTATACTGATGGTGCTATTTCAGCCCCATCGTGTAAAAGAAAAGAAGTTCTGATCACATAACCATACACAATCAAACTGGAAACCACCCCTCATTGTACGACCTATAATCGAAACTTTGTTTTTCTTTGTTTTGAAGCGTCTTATTGCTTTGCTCCGAGCAGAGCGGCCTCCTTGCTCCTTCCTTGTCTGCGTATTTCACCCTTATAAATTATCGTATCTTGTTATTGCATCGCGGCCCTCTGTAGCGAATTTCTATTTAAATCTGTTCCATTCATAATACACGAGATAAGAGATGCTGGAGATTACAGCGTAATATAGGAAACACGGAGAGAGGAGCAGTGATGTAGGCAGTACGCATTTAGCTAGCGAGGACCTATTATAATAAATCGGTCGTTGTAGATCTGGCCACGATAATGGAATAGAGTTACAGGCTTTGTACGGGCATTATCGGACTAGTATCCTGACCATTATGCTCGCATTACGGCACACGTTTCGGGAACAATGTCCGCTTCCTCAATTGTCCTCGGAATATGTTGACTAATTGAACTACAAAGGTACAGCAAGAATCAGCAAGACGATGGACAGTGTAATTGTTGACGAGAAACTAACAGCAGGTTCAGCTAATGGAAGACTAGTTTTGTTACAAATTACATAAATATTTTTGTCGTGCAACTGTCATTAAAACTGACGTTTATGATTCAAAGGCATACGAATTAAAAACTGACGTTTTCACATTATGACCAAATTCACTTTTAACACTAGCGTTAAAATACTTTTAACACTAGCGTTAAAATATTTTGAACCCTAGCGTTAAAAATAACTTTGACACTAGTGTTAAAAATATTTTCAACGCTAGTGTTGAAATTGAAATGACAGATGAGATGATGGGTAGAAGGAATCATTTATAAACGTTCACATGTACTTGTCAGTTTGTGCAATTGGTAATATTAATTCCCTGTGAAGTTACTGACGAAGTATTCAGTCCAACTGTGGAAGGTTCTTCATCGCTAACCATTGATGGTGCTATTGAAGAGGGATGGTCAAATAACGCTGGTGCAGAACTAGAACTTATAGCAGGAAACATTTCATCAGCTATTTTATTTTTATTTTCAATGATATTCTCGATGTAACCCTCAGCTACAGTTGAGGACTTCCACCAGCGATGTCGTTTTATTGTAGTCAAACTTGTTCCTGAATTCGCCAACGGAGATGCTGAAGATTTTCGAAAGTAATGGCCGGTAAACTGCTGGTAATTTAAGGAATTCAGCAATAGTGGAAGGCATCTTCCCAAAAGTATTATCCAATGATGCAAAAACTTCTTTGAATGTTGGTTTTGGTCTCCGAAATATGAATTAGTAATGACTGTATTGTTTTTTCAATGTCATCGATGCTCAATTTGCAGAATACTTCACGACGGCACGCTCCAAATAATCCGAAAATGGTTTCCACTTTAATCATAAGATATTTGGTATCAGTTGCTAACCTTGTCTGAGGTAATTAAAACAGCTATAGAAGTTCAGTTAAAAAATCATATCGACAAATGTTCACTGTTGCCTTCTCCTTATTATTGATGATGTTGATAAATGCACGGTATTGGTCCTTCTAGAGTTCAGCAGAGCTTTTGACACTAGTAATTATAATTTAATAATAGCTATATTACATTACATTGGCCGTTCTAAAAATGCCATAGACCCGCTAGCATCTTACCTTCGTGGTCGCAAACAAATGGTTCAAATCGACGATGCACACTCCCAGTACATGGAATTGAAATGTGGAGTCCCTCAAGGCTACATTCTAGGGCCTCTGTTATTCGCAATATACACTTCCAATCTTCTTAAAATTAAAAAAAAATTGTAATGTACACTTATAAGTGGACGAGACTCAACTTTATTATAGTTTTCGTTCACATACAGTATAAGAATCTTGTTATCACGAAAATGAATATCTTGAGACTAAATATTGATTCTGTGGGAACTACCCATTTAGCGAGGACCTATTATAATGAATCGGTCGTTGTAGATCTGGCCACGATAATGGAATAGTGTTACAGGCTTTGTACGGGCATTATCGGACTAGTATCCTGACCATTATGCTCGCATTACGGCACACGTTTCGGAAACAATGTCCTCTTCCTCAATTGTCCTCGGAATATGTTTACTAATTGAACTACAAAGGTAGAGCAAGAATCATCAAGACGATGGACTCGTTGACAGTGTAATTGTTGTCGGACGACTAACAGCTGTTTAGATTAATGGAAGGGTGTTTAACCATCATTAAGTAGAAGGCACAATTTTTCTCAGATCCATGACAAATACTGTGAGCACACCAGAAAGAAGTTCATATATTATGCATATGGGCACCACCCGAATCAAGTCAATATAGAAAGAGCCAGGATTAACACCGGCACCGAGAAAGAGCTGGCACGCATAGAAAACAGTCTACAAATCTTCAAGATCCGCAAAAAGAGGAATGCTTTGCAAATTCGTGACCGCAGTATTCGGAGTAAGCGATGAAGTCCACCTGGATATTGACAGACTGCAAGAAGATCATGAGGAACTCATAAAAGCATAAAATCATCAAACAAAATTCATGATTTCCATCATTTGATCAATCAATGATACGGAAATTCGGATAGTAAAGTAACTACGGTTCCGAATGAAACTCAATCAAAGAATAGAGGCAGTACATCAACTGGATAAATGGTTCCGGTCTGTGGATGTAAACAAATAGGACATCCATGTATTATTATTATATCTCATATGCATTTTACCACTAATTGCCTTCTACATTTATTTGATGATTTTCGCACACTAACAATACCTAAATTGCTGTCAAAATGTTGTTTCTTCGAAAGTGTATTCATTCATTTGTAATTCATTCCGCTATTTCTCAATTGAACACAAAGGTTTCACCTACGACACGGTATTCTGTTTAGACATCCCCAATGAGTGTTTTCATAATACTACCAGGTATATCCATTTTACATTTACGTCATCATGTTTCGGTAACGTCATATTTCATGTTATTAATTGTCATTCGTGATTCAGGTGTTTAATTTCTGGCACTTGGTTTAGTCCATAATAGTCCATAAACTTGTGATTGTTATGACTTCTGCATTCAGCTGGAGTAACTCGGAATGACTTTTGTTGGTTTCATAACCGAAGAGTCAAAATTGGTTAAGACATGCAGTAATACTCAGGCTTTTCATTTGAGCATAGGCCTTAATGATATCTTTCTATCCTGTGGGAAAAAATTAATAAGTTGAGAGTGTAATACTGTTCGAGAAGTGTACACGAATTTGACATGTTGACTTGAAGTTTGAAAAAGAAGATCAATTTGCTAGAGATGAATCTGAAATAATTTGTGAAAAGTTGTTTTTCTAATTCCATTTGAATCATCCGTAAACTGCAACTGCCAAAAGGTTCCAGTTTTCGTTTTCGTCGTTTGAATTGCTTTGTATGCATATTTCTGAACCTCACCCCTAGAGGGATTCTATACACAGATATCTTCAGACTTCAGGTAAGCATCCTCGCTCATATTATTCTTCAAGAATTTGGCAGTCATTCACGTATTTTAGGATTTGATTAGTTAGGCCTTTGGGTAATTGATCCAATGTGCCGCTGTTAACCTTTCAATTAGGATATTTTGATATCTGAAAGAGCCTACCAAAAGCATCTGCCATTGTGGGAGCACCTAGGCCTGTTCTGGAAAGAGGTATTTGGTCATCCAAGTTGCTGAACAACATGTCAAGTTCTTGTTTCATTACAGGGTTTATTTATAGAGAATTATAGTTCTTTCCACAATATCATATTTCTTTCTTTCTGGAAGAAGTTTCATGACCCTCCGTTGATGTATGGCATGTCTTCCTAGTGACAATTTTTCACCTACTTTAGCCACTGAGTAGGGCATTCATGTACTTGTAGCAGAGACTGTCGAAGAAGCAACATTGCAACTAAGATCAAGCTGGTTGTACCACCCTAGTAGACGTGTCTTGGTACTCCAAGTACCAGATCTAGCTCTGAGTATCCTACTGTACTGATATCCTTTTTATAGCATAGTCTTTATCGTAATGCTAATGTGTGAACGCTTCAATGTGAGGTGCACCATACTTTTGCGGACTCCTTTCTCATACCCTACAGCGATAGATGTATTTGGTGTGTGACATTGGATACATTTAACCCTTTTTCTATTTATTAGTACCTGTATAACCTCACCTAAGAGGTTTGTCAATGTTTGAAACATATTTGGTCATTGAATTGTACCTGTAGACCAGTTGTAAGGTCACTCATAGCAGCCATATCACTACTGCATTTTCATATTAATAACTATACTTATTCAAACAATAAGCTGCTTATCATTTAGAGTAAGGTAACTTTACTTTTTGATACTGTTCGAGTTATATGGGAATCAGTATAAATAATCTGTACGGTGAGCTTGCTTTCATATAGCTGGCGCCCGCATTCTTACATCTCATCCTAAATTATTTTGTTATGATCCACTCCCATCTCCACTTGAGTTAGTCACCCTGTCACTCTGACATCTTCGTTGCCATCATAAAATCATGAAGCTAATTGAAAGTCGTATCGTGCAAATTAAAATGATGATTGGTGATGCCACTGCATGCGAGCAGTCTTAGAGAGTTGGTGAGGATATTTAAAAATATATGATAATCACAACTTTAAAAAAAGCATTCTTTAAAAAAAGACACGAGCTCCGTGGGAAACAAAATAAAACTTTGCTACCTCTTCATCGTAATTCACTAAGAAAGTTGGAGCAGGCCATAGAAAAAATTGTATTCGCAAACGGCAAAAAGTAATTGAAGTAGTTCGTCTTCATTTCGCTGCATGGTACATTCAGGTGACTGTTTATCAATATTATTATTATCACATACCAGCAAGTAATATCAAGACGCTTCATAACTAGAGTTGTATCACGATACAGAATAACGTTATATAAGACTCCAATTAAAAACTTGAAACTACCGAGAATGGAAGTTTCTGCGGTTCGTCAAGATATGGTTAGTTAGATCTCACGTATTGCGAGACGTGAGATAGCTCGTCTGTATTTGCTTTGGTTCCACCAAGAAGGTCTTCCATATATACCTTTAATTCCGGCTCCCCCGGGCAAAAGCTCGGAAAACTTATGACTATTGTTCGCTCTAATTAACTTTGCTTGTTGTTGTTTTGTTTATTCGTTCGGCTACAATAAATACGCGAGCATACTAGGCGGGAATACACAATGTCTGTATTATCAGTTAAACGATTTCGGAGGGTGTAGCTGCTCTGTCTGAAATCAAATTTCTTGTTTCGTTTTCGTTAGGGGCGAAATTTAGGAGAGGAGAGCAGTGATTGTGTGTCACGCCCGTAACATATCCGATAGCTCAGTTGGCGTGGATTCGACAATAAAAATTTATTTAGATAAGTTTTGGATTGACGTGGCCGTTACTTGATGGAAATTCATAGTATATGACACTAAGGTAAGCACTATTAAATTTCCACAGATTTATTGTCTACGCGACATGTTTCGATACACAGTATTTTTCTCAAGCGAAAGTAATACATTAAATTATTCTACGTTGAATATTACTTGAATACCCTTCCTAACAACGTAGCGCATGTTTATAATGATATCACAAACAACTTTAAAAGCTCTAGCATTGTATTTTTCAAACTTAAATTAAAAAAAATGCAGCCTAGACTGTAATTTAATCATTAAATCTAGTAAGATTTGTTATTAAATCTCTTTATGAGTTAATTGCCGTAGGATCATCATTGGGCCTGACATTCCGTCTTACACAATAATTTGGTTCTAAAATATTGTGGGTTTATTCAAGTAGGGATTGGATTTGGTGTGATCGTTATCACGAACGTAGACACGTGCGAAAAGGGGTAGGTATAAAAATACAAAGAGATCTTTTGGGAAAATGATTACTTGAAGTTTTGAAGGAAGAGCACTATTTGGATGGAAGCCCAGTTGAGTTGTTGTAGGCGCGCAGAGTGTTTGCATATTGCCGTCCTGATCGCCATGTATTCGTTGCCAAGTTCTAAACTTACCACATTTTAGCTATATTCTACTCAGAAACTTCTGCTCCGACATACAAATACAACATAAAAATGATGCTGCCATTTTTGCTAAAATTCATCACACCAGACAACATTAAAAAAGTTCGTGATTTTACTTAATTGAAAATCTTTGTGCACCCTTTTTTTGAAACGAGCCAGTGTTGTCTACACGTACCGCAATTAATATTGTATGAATACATTCCGCTTTATATCTTTCAAGTAATTTCACTACGTTCGTACCAACACACATGAAACTGTTTTTTATTTCATTAAGCCGAGTTTGGCGAATTGCCGTGGGGGACGTGTAGAACATTACTTGAACAGACCTCTCCAGAGTAATAAAAGCTTTATTACCAGCCAGAAGTTGAGTACCCACCGGCCTGACAGCTTGTGTCGAGACTGCAAATATTCTCTCAAAAGCCAATGTCACAATCTCTGAATGGAATATTATTGGTTTCAGAAGTGCCAACATAAAAGAAAACCAAGTCCGTTGCACCCTTTCATCTTTCTATAAACTTCAATAACACACTTCCGATTCAAAATAATGTCGATATTAGCGGAGCCAGCTTTTCATTTCTGAGAAAGTCGATGGGAAATAAATAGACGATCGCGGAAAACTTATTCAACCAGAATCTATTCATTGAAAAAATATATTGAAATGTTGTAGAACTAATAGCTCTTCGAGACAGCTTCGAAGGGAAAAAAGGGGCCAATATTGGTTTATAATTGTTACAGAACTGTGGCTCGAGTCGATCAATTTTCTTTTATTATGCCGCTGGAATTTATGGAATATAAGGAGAAATGAATTTGACACGGAAAATGAAAAAAAAAATCTGCACAAAGTAGCAGCGGTGAACATGTATTGAAAATGAAAGTTGAAAAGTGTAATAGTAGTAGAGTAGAATTTTGTTTTTGGGGAGGCTGCTGCCGCAGCCAAACAAGTAGGCCCTCATGTACACTTTTTGCCATCCACTGTTTTTCCACATATCTACATTCCTCCTCCTACTCTTCATTTTCAAACCTTTGTGACCTCCTGATGAAGGTCAGTATGTCCGTCCACTTCAAGTCGGTCAGTTTCTTTTGTTGGAGTTTCTCAGCTCCAAAGATTTCAAATCTCATCAAAGCATCAGTGGACGTTCGTTAGTGACATTTGCAACAGACAAAAATTCAGAAAGTATCGATACATTGAATGAAAATGGGGCCTACAACACTGAAAATGGTTAAAATAAAGAGTCCAATTGCTCACCAAGTGGAGATTATTCAGATATTCTAAAAAAAGGAGTTATTGAATATCTGTATGAAGTAGGAAGCAAACCGGGAATTTCCAGTTATAGTCCGGTAATTCTTATACAGGGTGTTTCTTAAGTACGTGTAGAAACTTCAGGAGCATGTTGCTGACGTCAAAAGGAAAAAAAAGTTCCTATAAACACATGTCAGCAAGTTATTCGTTTCTAACTTACAGACTGTCAAAGTTCAATTCTTATATTTGTTTTTTGTGAATAAATTCCAAAATATTTGTGATATTCGAGTAAAGTTTGGTATCGGGATGATTTATCAATGACAAAATCAAATTTTATGTTGATTGTGAAAAAACTTAATTCTAATAAATTGTGAAAGGCTTTCGCGGCCATCGTCACTTACATGATGGTTCTTCGGGTTCTAAGGCCGACGTATGTTCTGAGAAGGTCTCGACGTTTCGCCAAAACGAGTGGTTAGCATTTTCAAGAGTTATTTTGCAAATTTATGCTTTCTTAAGTTGCTGTCAAATGTTTGACATTTGTTATACGTTGTCTCAATAAATACCTGTGATTTGACGTTCTTACATCTGATTGGTCCATAGCGTTAGCAGACATCATAGAATCGTTCGTACCGTTATTTTGTGGGTAGGGAGCTAATTGAGAATTTTTGAGAACTGGAAGCCAAACCTTGTTCAATTGTAGTCCTTCTTCGGTTCTGTTGAAGTTGCTGTGGTGTTTCTGGATTTCAATTGCTTCCCGGAAGAGTCTTGGGTAATAGGCAGATGTTGAAGAGATGACTTGGGTTTCTTCAAATTTCACTCTATGGTTATCGTTGTTAAGAGTATGTTCTGCGACAGCGGATTTCTGTGTGTATATCGGAACCACGAAACGCTCCGTTAAAACAAGAATCAAAGAGCACAAGGCTTGCTGTCGGTTTTACACTCTGTATCTCAGAAATTAATAACTTGCGGACATATGTTTTCAGTAACTTTTCTTCTTATTTTGATGTCAGCAACACGCTCTTAAATTTTCTACACGTACTTAAGGAACACCCTGTATATGATAATTCGAAAATATTGGAAAAAAATCATCAAATCGCGATCAACACCATTTTTTCAAACATTATAGGCATCAGTATGGATTTCAAGCAGGAAAATCAACAGCTATTCACCGTACATGGTCGAAGAATTGAATAACATTTTGGAAAGCCAATGAATACAATGAAATTGTATATCATGCAAAATTACGATATAGAGGTACCGTCATCTACCCTGGTTATGAAAATTGGTTTATTCATACTATGAAATTGTATCTTTAACCTGTAAATACGTGATCAGTTCCTATCGTGTTTCTCCTTTGATGATATCCAATTTCATAAGCAGAAGAGAACAATGCCAATGAATGAATGAATGAATAGATTATTATTGTTCAAAATTAAAGAAAAGAAACGAGTTCGGAAAGGCTTTTGACGTGTACAAATGAACTTCAGAAAGGAAGAACAATAGAAACAGAGTATTAATGGTTCCTTCTACAAGTCAACCATGAAAAAATTTATCAACAAATTTGATTTGTGTACGGAAAACAAACCACTATTTGACATTAGTGATCATCATATCGTCAAAATAATCCAAAACTCTTGTTAGTTTGTACAAACATGTGAAGAAGGAAATTATTCGATTCATAGGAAATTTGATTGTGTGTAGGAAATGAGTTACTTGTCATGGATGAAACTTTCCACAGAAAATGAAAAATTATCAATTCAAGGAGAACCTATGGAATGATTTGTCTTTTTTTTGGCTTTGGCTTTGGTCTTAACCGTTAGCCACTGATTTGCCCTTCTACACTTGGATAGATGTTTTTTAAATACAGGGCAATTCAAATTCGACCTCCACCATTGGGATCTCCTAAACTACAGGAGATACGTCGAAGCTAAAATTGGGGCAAAGTTGCGTATTCTGGTGCTCAACAAAATACTGTTTTGAAACTTGGAAAATTCCGAGTATTTCCGGAAATATCGAAAAAAAAACTGAAAATCGGAATTTTTGTTTTTATTTTTTTCTATCGTTATTTGACAAAATAGCTCAAAACCAAAAGTACATTTTCATTGATACTTTTTTTCAGCTACACGTTTTCATGTTCAGATTTACTATCCGACGTTTCGTCTTCTGGCATTTATCATCAACTTTTTTTTCTGTTATGGGCGACATATTGTTTTTTATACAGAAAAATAGTGATTCTCATTCTGATTTCATTGATGTATAATTTGTTATGATTTGCTCTTCTGAAACCACAGATATTGAAAAAAAAACTTCATCTGAGATGGTCATGACTCCATCGAAAAATTTTGTTAAATAAACACTAGTTGTCAGAACTCATTAAACATCATAAGTTTGCACAAATACTTCAGTCGAAATGTCCTCATTTTCAAATGAAGAAAAACGAGATATGTTGAAACTTTAATATAAATTTGATAGGAATAGTACGAAAACAGCACAAATTTATTTTGAATTATAACCGGAAAGACAACAGCCGGATAGAACATTATTTGGAATTTTGGGCAAACACTTGGCTGAGTACGGTGCGTTTCAAAAAACAAGAATGGAATCATGGGCTTGTAAAAAATGCACAAAAAGTGTGAAAACAAGTGTTCGAAATGATGGCCTTCCTTTTGAATACATAACCGAGCTCGTCGTCTCAAATTAAGAACAGCCCTAACAATATCCCTTCTTCTGATAGACCTGAATTGCGTGATGATATTGTCTCTAAGTTCATCTACTGTGTCATATTCTTGCTCTCCATAGATTCTGTTCTTTAAAGTGCCCCACAAAAAGGTATCCAAAACTGTAAGGTCAGGTGACCTGGCCGGAGACCTCACTGGTCCAGAATTTCCTAACCACCTATTAGGAAATCTTTGGTGTAAATATTCGCAAACTGCTCTTTTATTGTGTGGAGGAGCCCCGTCATGCTTGAAACCAGCAGCTGTTATAATTAACAAGGGAAACGTATCCATATATTCTTCGAATTCGTTTCTTAAGAACCGAAGATAGGTTTCCCCGTTCAAAGTATTAGAGAAGAAATGAGGTCCAAGTATTTGGTCGTCATAAATTCCAGACCACACATTCAAACGAAACCGAACTTGTGGTCTGACTTCTCTGAAGTGTCGTGGATTATTTTCACTCCAAATGTGCTCATTATTTCTATTAAAAACACCACAGTTCGAAAAAGTACTTTCGTCGGTCCAAATAATGTTTTTCAAGAAGTTTGTAGGGTCTACCCTATTCGAGACCCAGCTACAAAATTCCATCCTTATCTCAGGATCACCTGGATGTAACTTTTGTGAAATATATATCTTATAACATTTCAAACCACTTTTTTTGAATTCTCTCCAAACGCTCGTCTGTGGCACATCCATTTATGCCGAGACTTGATGTGTTTATTTGGAAGGATCTGCATTTATCTAAAAAAGTACCAAAAATAATTATACTTCTTCGAATGTGGAGTGAACAATTATTTTACCTCGGCTAATAAGTTACGTCTAATATTTTGTTCCATTCTGCTTCCATATTTCATTCTTGGTTTTTGAAACGCACCGTTCTCAGCCAAGTGTTTGTCCAAAATTCCGAATAATGTTCTATCCGGCTGTTGTCTTTCCGGATATAATTCAAAATAAATTTGTGTTGTTTTCGTATTATTCCTATCAAATTTATAATAAAGTTTCAACATCTCGTTTTTCTTCATTTGAGAATGAGGACATTTCGACTGAAGTATTTGTGCAAACTTATGATGTTAAATGAGTTCTGACAACTAGTGTTTATTAAACAAAATTTTTCGATGGAGTCATGACCATCTCAGATGAAGTTGTTTTTTTTAATATCTGTGGTTTCAGAAGTACAAATCATAACAAATTATACATCAGTGATATCAGGATGAGAATCACAAATTTTCTGTATAAAAAAACAATATGGCGCCCATAACAGAAAAAAAAGTTGATGATGAATACCAGAAGACGAAACGTCGGATAGTAAATCTGAACATGAAAACGTGTAGCTGAAAAAAAGTATCAATGAAAATGTACTTTTGGTTTTGAGCTATGTTGTCAAATAACGATAGAAAAAAATAAAAACGAAATTTCCTATTTTCAGTTTTTTCCGATATTTCCGGAAATACTCGGAATTTTCCAAGTTTCAAAACAGTATTTTGTTAAGCACCAGAATACGCAACTTTGCCCCAATTTAAGCTTCGACGTATCTCCTGTAGTTTAGGAGATCCCAATGGTGGGGGTCGAATTTGAATTGCCCTGTATATTTTGTATTGAAAATACAAAACAGTAAATGTAAATCAAGTGAATTCTCTTGAAAATGAATGTGAAATAATCAGCGGGAGTGACATTTTCGTGTTTTTAGCCCAACGATATATACAATGCATAAACATTTGCTAGTGCCAAATGCACTATCTGCGGTTAATCCATTAAAATTACGTAACATACTTATAAAACATGTCGGTAGAGTAGTAATTATTAATTAAATTTCCATTTCTGCGCACAATGAATCACTGAAATGCTATGACATAAATTGGAAAATAATGTGGTATCAACGGTTTGTTTACACCAACAATTGGCAGCAAAGTTTATTATATAGGGACTGCGTTTACCCCAGATATCGATTAGAGCCGGAATATGCAACATCTGACGTTCATTTCGCCAGCTATGATTATTTGAGGTTATGTGTCGGCAAACTGCATATTACATGGGCTACGGCGTCGTTACAGCTGTAATACGTCCTCGTACGGAAGCTGAACGCAGAGGATAGGCGGAGAGAAGACTGGTGTAAAAAAATTGTAGGTAATGAGGTTCACATTTTATGGGTCTTCAGCACGACTTCCCTGTTACGATCCCGTGCCTAGTTTTCATTTTTGTTGCTTTTTAGTCCACGGTTTCGAGCAGAAAGATGATTACGATGGGTGTATCAAGATGGCGCAAGAATGAAATTATTACATACCTAACAAGTTTCAATAATGTGTGAAGTTATTTTTGATTTTGTCAATTCAGTACAATACCCGTAATTAAACAAAGTGCATTTGATATATCGAAGTAGTTAAGTTATTATGACTTATTACAAATTGAATATAACGAAAAACATCATTTTATTCTCAACCCTATTTCTTTGAGGCGTCTTTAGGGTAAGAAGTGTTTTTGCAAGTATATATAATTTTGTGTCGATATCTTAAGCCAGGAATCACACTGATCGACCAGGACCGACCGTCCGCGACCGTCCACCTACGACCAAAAATTGAAGTAGATGAATGAAAACTTTCAAACTCACATTGATCGACCATCTACGACTGTCCGCCAGAATAATTTTGTAAATCTGATATTGATCTGACATTGAAAAGGTTATGTCAATTTTCTATTTATTTAACGAAAAATAGTTACAATCATAATTTCAATACTTTTGTTGTGAAGTGAAGAAGAAATAATCATGATAGTGTATGTTTTTATAATCGATTAATAAAGTAATGTAAAAAAGTGTGTGGAATAGAGAACTTTATTTATATCGGGAACAAGAGGGTGAATTTTGAACCAATTACCCCAAATTACTAAAAGATCAATACAGTTCAAAACTATCTACTATTGAATGTCCATAAATTACACCAACAGAAATTCGCAATCAAAAGAAGGCCAATTTTCTATTTGCTGGGCAGTAATTCCCGATTGAGCACCAAGGAATGTCTCCTTTTTCTATATCCAACACGTTGATTCTTCAACTATAAAGAATATGTAAGTTACTATCAGTTGAACTGGTACTAAACAATCATTCTCTTGCGTTAATAAATTCCATTAATGACTTCTGTATTGCTGTAATTAGGATTACTCTGATTTAACGTGGCTCCTCACCGCTGTTATTAAAATATTCATCTCTGCGGCGGTCCACACGGTTCCTGTATTGTTTCGCTGCTTTAAAAGCATTAAAAGTTTGGATGTACTATACATTGTAAATAAAGTACTCAAGAATTTCTGACTCAATTGGAAATATAACAGTTCACACGAATAATATTCAAATTTTCGTTTAGGTAAAAAAGTTCATCACAAACATGTGTCCAAATGATAATTTACCGTATGGGCATTGCATCACAGAAGTCTGAGGCCGACCAAAATTTCCAGCAGGTTGTAATTTCAAACATAGTCTTCGGTCCTGGTCGATCAGTGTGATTCCTGGCTTATTGATTTTAAATTTTGCTTTGTCATATATTTAATTTCTATCAAACACATGATAATATATTTGAATATCAAGAGTTGCAACTACAGGTTCAAACATAAGGATAATGAAGATTAAAGAATACCCTACCTGTTATAAAAAAAACCCCAATAAATCCCCAATGTAAAAGTCTTGTCGTTTTCGAGATATTTTTTTTTTATGAAAACATTAAATTTTTGTCTCTCTCAGTAGTTTTTTCTGTGCGACTGATATAATTTCACACTTTTTTAATTCGTCTTTTATTAATTTATTTATTCTAACGTCTACATTCAAAACATTTTCTGAATATTTTACACGGGGGATACAAGAAATGCTTTCATGGAAAGTATTGGTAGTAGATTTTTTTGTTCATGAAGTTCATTGTAGTCAAACCAACATGTACTGGGCTACTGCTGCACATTAAACCAATAAACTTCCTGATTTCAAAGTTGTATGACAAAAGTGTTTTTTATAAAAAAAAGATATGGCTATTTATATCCAAAAGGGTACGTTTCTGACAAAATATATTCGGTCAATTCTTTTAAGAAATCTTCGATTTTGCATTACCTTGTGAACAATTTCAATCTTTTACATGAGAAAATGTTACTTTCACAATTACTTACCTCGAGTAAAATTATTCATTACTTGTGAGGAACTGCTCTCCACCAACTATTGTAGGGTTATTTGTCAAAGAACAGAGATTACCCAGCACGAGCACAATTTTGCCGGCAAATGTTGCGAAAACATCATGCAGATCCAGATTTTTTTAATAAGATAATTTGGAGCGACGGGTTTTTCTGTACCATGGATGGGTACATTAATCCCCACAATTTACATACATGGTATATCATAAATCCACACGAGAAGAGAGAAGACAGATCACAATATCGATTTAAGTCAATCTATGGACGGGAATATTTAATGGTGAAATTTTGGGCCAGTTCGAACTGCCGACCTCACTGAATGCCAACAATTATTTGGGATTTTTAAACGACCAGCTGCCCAATCCATTGGAAGATGTGCCACTGACGCTTATCGAACTTATTCCCACCGGTGGATCGGAAGAGTTGGTGCAATTTTGTGGCTCCCTCGTTCACCTGATCTGAATCCTCTGGATTTTCATTATTGGGGTTGCCTAAAGGACAAAGTGTATACAAAATCCATACACGATGAAGCCGAGTTGCTGCAGCGGAAATATCAGACATACTTTTAAGGGCAGTGAAAAGGTCTTTTCTCAGTCGATGTAGGGCCTGTTTACGCGAAGGAGGTCGTCCTATAATGCTTGTAAAAGCTCTTCATGTCATTAAGAATATAAGTACCCTAAATAACAACCGCCAAATTATACTGTCAGAAATGTACCATCTGAATGAAAATAGCCATATATTTTTTTTTGTATTAACAAATCACTTGTTGTAAAGAGAAACATTCTCAATTGGGAACTAAACCAAAACATGACTCCTTTGGAAATGGAAAAACCCTACGATAAATTGAAGTTACTTTGTTGTAATATCTAACAGAGGGCAACTACTTCCTCGGCACAAGCCACGCTGGACATTGAACTACATCTGACAGATATTGTCTCTTTAAGTTGTACTGTGATTTATACATTGTCATTTCACAACGTAGGAATGCATATACAGGGCAATTCAAATTCGACCCCCACCATTGTGATCTCCTAAACTATAGGAGATACGTCGAAGCTTGAATTGGGGCAAAGTTGCTATTCTGGTGCTTAACAAAATACTGTTTTGAAACTTCCGAGTGTTTCCGGAAATATCGGGAAAAAACCGAAAATCGGAATTTTTGTTTTTTTTTCTATCGTTATTTGACAACATAGCTCAAAACCAAAAGTACAATTTCATTGATACTGTTTTTCAGCTACACGTTTTCATGTTCAGATTTACTATCCGACGTTTCGTCTTCTGGCATTCATCATCAACTTTTTTTCTTTCTGTTATGGGCGCCATATTGTTTTTTTATACAGAAAAATAGTGACTCTCATTCTGATTTCATTGATGTATAATTAGTTATGATTTGCACTTCTGAAACCACAGATAATAAAAAAAACAACTTCATCTGAGATGGTCATGACTCCATCGAAAAATTTTGTTTAATAAACACTAGTTGTCAGAACTCAATAAACATCATAAGTTTGCACAAATACTTCAGTCGAAATGTCCTCATTCTAAAATGAAGAAAAACGAGATATGTTGAAACTTTATTATAAATTTGATAGGAATAGTACGAAAACAGCACAAATTTATTTTGAACTATATCCGGAATGACAACAGCCGGATAGAACATTATTCGGAATTTTGGGCAAGCACTTGGCTGAGTACGGTGCGTTTCAAAAACCAAGAATGAAATATGGAAGCAGAATGGGGAAACCTATCTTCGGTTCTTAAGAAACGAATTCGAAGAATATTTGGAAGCGTTTCCCCTTGTTAATTACAACAGCTGCTCAAGTCGCTTAAGAAAGCATAAATTTGTAAAATATCTCTTGAAAATGCTAACCACTCGTGTTGGCGAAACGTCGAGATCTTCTCTGAACATACGTCGGCCTTACAACCCGAAGAACCACCATCTCAGATGAAGTTGTTTTTTTTTTATTATCTGTGGTTTCAGAAGTGCAAATCATAACAAATTATACATCAGTGAAATCAGAATGAGAATCACTATTTTTCTGTATAAAAAAACAATAATCAAAAAGGGAGATTCTTCAATAATGATTAATTACCGACCAGTAACAGTTCCGACAGTAATAGGCAAAGTTATTGAAAAGTGCGTCTACAGTAGAATGTATTCATTTCTGAACAAATTCGGAATAATCTCGGAATATCAACGTGGGTTTTGTCCCGGTAAGTCGGTCGAAAGTGCTTCTTACAATTTCTGTCAATTTATATATGACAAACCAGATAAAAGAAAGTATGTTGGAGCACTCTTTTTCGACTTGTCGAAGGCATTTAATATTATTGACCCCAATATCATCGGAAGCAAACTTTATTCGTTAGGATTTCGTGGAAACTTTTCGTCGTGGATAGTATCATACATTCGATTCAGAAATATATCTGTTAAAATCAACGAGCATCGGTCGAACTTTCATACGATGGATCTGGGAGTTCCTCAGGGATCCATTTTGGGTCCACTGATTTTTCTATTATTTATAAATGATCTATCTCTCCATATAAGCTCAAACTGTGTAGTTCTCTATGCTGATGATACGACTCTAGCGGCAGATGCTGAGAGTCCTGAAGAACTACAGGATAAATTGAATTTACTAGCGAAGGAATTCACTAACTGGTGCGAGAAGAATTATCTCATAGTGAACACAGACAAAATCATCTGCATGCAATTTTATTGCAGATCTAGGATAACGGAAAATATCAAAGTAAAAGTTATGCATGCAGTCTCTCTAAAAGCACTAAATTTCTTGGAACCTTTGTAGACAGCAATATGAGTTGGGAAACAAAAATTAACGCTATTTGTAAAAAGTTGAGCAGTGGCTATTACGCTATTCTTCAACTGAAAAATATTTTCAATACAACCCAGCTAATAAATATTTATTATGCAATAATTTATTGTCATATATCTTGTAATATAAATATTTGGGGCTGTTCCAGCAATTCCAACAGGATATTTGTGTTACAGAAAAGAGTCATCAGACTAATATTCAATTTGAGATTCAGAGATTCCTGTAGAGAATATTTTAAGAAATATAATATTTTACCTTTCCCCTGCATATATATGTTAAAATGCATTATGTTATTTCTGAAACATAAACATATGTATGACACAGCTTCTCAGCATCACAATTACTATACTAGAAATGGAGATCTCTTCAGAATTCCGAATCATAACTCATCATTTTATAAAAATATTCTATCATACACAGGAGCAATATTTTTCAACAATCTTCCTATTTGTCAGAGGAAAATTCAAATTCAAAATTTGTTCAAATCAGAATTGAAAAGATACCTGCAAGAAAATAGTTTCTACAGCGTCTCGGAATTTTTAAACGTGAAATAACTTTTTTTAACATTTTAACATGTCTTTGAATTTTGTTTTCTTGCTCTTATTTTATACTCTGAACTGTATTTTAAATTTATATATGTTTGTATTTTGACGTATCCTATATCATGTACTTGATCACAAAGGACTCAATACAATTAATATTATTATTATTATAATATAGCGCCCATAACAGAAAAAAAAGTTACGGATAGTAAATCTGAACATGAAAACGTGTAACTGAAAAAAAGTATCAATGAAAATGTCCTTTTGGTTTTGAGCTAATGTTGTCAAATAACGATAGAAAAAAATAAAAACTAAAATTCCGATTTTCAGTTTTTTCCCGATATTTCCGGAAATACTCGGAACTTTCCAAGTTTCAAAACAGTATTTTGTTGAGCACTAGAATACGCAACTTTGCCCCATTTAAGCTTCGACGTATCTCCTGTAGTTTAGGAGATCCCAATGGTGGGGGTCGAATTTGAATTGCCCCGTATAATATTAATTTCACAAGTATTCTGGAGTCTGATCAAGCCGAAACGTTCTCTGTAATTTCACAATGAACTCGTGTATTTTTAAATTTTCTTGTGAAATTTCACAACTAGGAAAGTAATCAATTACATAGAAAATCTAGGGCCACAAATAACCCATAATATCAATCGCTGTGGTATCGGAGAAAGTAATTCTACTATCCGCTATCAAAGTGATACAGGCATAGGATAAAATTAGATGGAAAAGGACGATCTCGAAAGGATGATATTTCCCCCAGAAAGCCTGGGCCTGGCCTCTTTTACAGACGGGTCCAAACTGGAGGAAGGACAAGCCGGAGCAGGAGTTTACTTGGAAAACAGAGAGAAAAGAGCATATGCGATGGTTCTCTGACAAGTTTTCCAAGCAGAGGTGTATGCCATCCTGGAGGCAACCGGAATGGAAGAGGTGAGGTCCGGCCCAGAGGGACATGTATATGTCTGCTCGGGCAGTCAGGCCGCCATCAGAGCTCTGAATGCATCCAGAACCAGATCAAAACTAGTTCAGAAGTGCAGAGATGTCCTGGAGAGTCTTGCGACTGAAAAGAAAATAACGCTGATGTGGGTCCCGGGCCATGCAGGGATTGAAGGCAACGAGCAGGCGGACCAGCTAGCCAAGCAATGAGCCGGGCAACCCTACTACGGGCCCGAACCCTCACTCGGCATGACAAGGAACCAAGTAACAACGGCACTGAATGATTGGGCCGTTGATACATTAGGGAAAGAGTGGAGAGGAATAGACGGCTGCAGGCAGTCAAAGCAGATGATATCGGGACCCGACAGGGCAAGGACGGTCAAGATACTGAAGCCAAGTCGCAAATAACTCCGACTGTTGGTGGGAGTTCTAACCGGCCACTGCGGCCTCAGGAGACACCTGGCTCTCATCAGAGTCGAGGCAGACCCACTATGCACGGAATGTGGTGAGGAGGAGGACTCCTTCCACTTCCTGTGCGGATGTGGTATTTAAGGCAGGCTCAGACAAAACGTCTCCGGAGCTGCTACTATTACGGAGGAAGAATTGCACTCATTGCAATGGAAGGATATTTCGACTTTCATAAGAAGATCGAAGAGGTTCGAGCAGGTATCCGACATGGCTTGAGTGAAGATGCTGGGGATTGCGAAAAGGGCCCACTGGGGCCTAGACGCTGACGCTTGTAATTTAACAAAAAACTTTTCTCAGTGTGGTCTAATAATACTGGATTCAACCGAAATAATCTCTCTTTCAGCTGTAAAAATATTCTCTATCACCTAATTTTCCTTGAAATGCCTTCGTATGTAAAACCGAACTGATCCAGCCTAGAACTCATTATTAGACAGAGAGATTATTCTAATTCTACATCGTGGAAATGGTGCAAGCTATGTAAAATATATCCCGAACCGAGCAATTTACGGATAAAATCTACATAATAGAAATACAATCGATTGGCTCTCATTCGTTCACACCGCACTTATTAAGAAAATTGAAAATTTCGCTATTCGCTTCTTCCTCGGCTCCTTCCATTTTTCCTTTTTAATTTTCCACATGATTAGCTCGCTCTGCGCCAATTTAGGGAATATTGCCAGAAGTTCATAGACAGTTAGTTCTCTTTCTATTATATCTGACGGATTTATCGCCGTGGCACATATAGCTGAAGATGTTGTTTTGTTTATTCCATGGCCATTCTTATAAATGGAATCGTGGAATCTTTGTTTCGGAGACCTTTTATTTATCTTCTCCGCTGAAAACTTGAGATTTTAATCTTGTCATCCCCATTTGCTGTAGTCGAGCCAATTGTTGATAATGGACCTGCATTGTGTCGGCTTGTTTTTTACTGATATATATCTCAACTGCAATGTTTTTCTGATAGACTTAAATCTATTAAATAGGGGCAGTCGAGAGATTAGCTGGGTGTGTGTAATTGAACAAATTGTTGATGGTGCCATCCATTATGTCATATACAGGGGGTTGATAAATTCGTGCGGAAACATTCAGGGGAAGAGTCCTCGTTATAGGTTATGAGGGGTCTGTTCTTCAAAAAACAATGTTTTCGTCCAATACTTTGAAAGATATCATACAGTCATACCATTTTATTATTATTTTTGCTCGGCGGGGCTGGCTATCGGACGAAGTATAGGTGGTTCTGAGTAGAACCCTTCTGCTCCCCGCTTTCAGGTCTATATGGTGAGTACCTCTAATCTTCTGTTGAACTCCTGGAGATTCTTCACAAGGTTTTCCTGCGGGATGATAACTTCTGCACTGCAGTGTCTGAAGAAATCCATCCTCGTGCGAGCCAAGGCTTCGCATTCGAACATTATATTGTTTCTTCTGCCTCATCACAGAACCTGCTCAGAGTGAAGACTTGGTGTAACCACAGCATGTGCAGGTGTTTTCTCAGGTGGCAGTACCCTGTTAGGAGTCCTACTGCCTTTATGAGTTCTATCTTGAGAGCCGATCGGTTGGCCCCATCACCATCATCTTTCCGTGGGTATTGCCATAGTTGTCCTCCCAGGAGGATTGGTGATGGTTCTCAACCCATTTCTCCGTATCATGCTTTATGTCCCCAAACAGGATACCTCAGGTTGGATCCGGTTCGATAGGAGTTGATGCTGCCCCTGCTCTTGCTAGGGCATCTGCGCTCTCATTCCGCTAGATGCCCCTGTGACCTGGTACCCAGACAAGTTTCATCTTGTTTTGATCACAAACTAGTTTGGAAGACAAACTGCATGATTGCAGGGCCTCCATTGCCGCCTGACTGTCGTAGGGTATGACTATGGGTTGTTTTCTAGGGCCCCTGCTTAGAATCTCTCACGTGCAGACAGAAATAGCCATCATCTCGGCTTGGAATATTAAGGCTTCAGAGCCGAGGCTCAGACTTATGTCTTACTTTGGGATCTCCCCGTATATTCCAGCCCTTACTTCATTGATTTTCTTAGAGCCATTCGTGTACCAGATTTGCACTGTTAGTTTAAATCGTTAGCGTTTTTATTACAGACACAGTTTTTATTGGGTATGTGTATATAAATGACTGCAACAAACTTTTTTTTGGTGTTCCAGCTGTAAGAAACGAAAAATCTTCAGCACCTCACCAGGTAGTCTGTGCAGCTAAGCACTTAATCACAGCACAGCAAACCAATACACTGTACAAAAAATCTTGATATATATTGGGAAATCGAACTCAAGCCTGAGAACTAGACTGCTAGGACACCAGCTATCGGAACAAAACTTTTCATTTATTTACTCCCATAATACAGCTCCGTGTCATATCATTATTTTGGTACCATTACAATAATTGTAGTTGCACAAGCATTGAGACCCACATCCTTGACTGATGTTAACAAATGAAACCAATCCATTGTTTCTTTAAGGTAAACAATGCACCCAATTCTATTATCAGTTGAAACAATCGAATGCTTTTTTTGGTATGTTATTCCAAATCAATTTGAATGAAGAAACAATGTACATAAGCCGACCTGATGATCTAAATGAATTTCATTTCATGGGAGTTATTATTTCAAATCAGAGATGGGCAGTACTCGCTAAAAATACTCGAATACTGCCCTCTAATATGCATTTTTGGTACTCTGTACCCGATCCATTTTCAATAAAGTCTTTGTATTCGTTTCCACACATAAAGCCGATACCAGCGTCTCTATGCAAGTACATTTTTTTCGAATACTTTTATTGCAACGTATTTCAAAGTCAATTCTAAGTTTATGTTACGTTGGGATGATCTCCTAAAAAATACGGATTCTTCTATGGACGCTATGGAAAAAAATGGCGAAGATACTAACCACAGAAGACTTTTGTGATTTCAATGAACCAGTACATCCATCCAAACACATCACTGGTACAGTCTCAATTTGTGAGTGAATATGCTACCAAAGACGAAGTAGTAAACATTTCCAAAATACAAGTTCAACGGTATGAACTTCTTGATGAGAAAAGTTCTTTGAATGATTATTAAATCACTAAAAAGTGTTTTTGGGGTACAATTAATACCTGATCACCTTCCTCTTCACCTGTGCAGCGATTGTTCTCATTCGCACAATTGTCAATAATCCTCGGCAAAATGACCTGGACGATGACAACTTGGTCATTAGAAATTAAACAGAGCTAACCAGTGATTGCTGCCATTACTAATTGTTTTTCCTTTAATATTTATTGAAACAGACATATCTGATGAAATGCTTTGTTGATTTTGCTCATTATAAACTGAAAACTGACAATAAAAATTATTGGTATAAGGTGCAAAAAATTATGGAGGTATAGGGTGCAACACTCAGAGGAATCCCAATACGTAATAGTATAGATGTAACTGTACTTGTAAGAAGTACTCCTGAAATTCTAGTAGGTACTCATACTCGGCGTACTTTACTCAACAGCATGTGCAATGAGTAAAGTAATCAGTACTCAATCTATAGTTATTGGAAGTACTCCAGTAGAATTCCTCAGTACCCAGCACAGCTCTGGTTCAAAAACATTCATTTGATTTGTAGCATATGCTTATGTGTCTTCTTTCTTTTGTGGATGAAGCTATTCAAACGTATAAAAGAAAAATATCTTCCTAACCTAACAGTTACAATTAAAAAGATGGCACTCTCGAGATATATGCTGCAGAAAATTGAACGAAAGATTTGAGCGCTCAGGAAGTGTGAATTATGAAAAACCTTGAAGAGAAAAAAGTATTTAACAGAAGAAAATTGATTTGCAATCGCTTCATCAGTAACTGAGGAACTAACATTAAGTGTTAAGGAAATAAGTAAACATTCAGATATTAAAATCATCAGTAGGGAAGTCCCTCAAAAAGTATAAATTTCATCCATACCCTCTTCTACTCCATTAAAAACTCACAGGAATTGATTTTGGAACACGTGTTACATTTTGTCAATGGGCACAAAATACATGAGAGAAAACTATTAAATTATTTTTATATTAGGAAATCAATTTTCCCAACGCATAGTACCATGTGGTGGTTTACAGATCGTCGTTGAAAGATATGAACTTCAACCGGAGAATATCAATATTGAATAAGAATTAATAGGTACAACTGAAATGATAGGATTTCACTCTATATCAAAATTGTAAGTGAAATCTGTTCCTCTGGTGACACCACCGTGAAGATTTTGTACTCTAACCTAGGCCAACCAGGAATGGAGTGATGAGGGAAGGAAGAATCTACGAAGACTGTCTATGAAGAAGACTTCACCATATCTGACATCAATTCATCAGGCAAAACCAGGTAGTCTACACTTCGGGCAAATGGGCTATACTGGAGCCATAATTTCTTCAACAGGAAGACGTGGGGCTTAACCAAAGCTTGGGAGATACCCAGCCAGACAAGAATCGTGACAATTCTCTGGGTTAAACTTCTCCAGATACAGCAACCCAATAAATGTTTTTTAGTTGATAACTGTTCTATTTAGTCGCTAGCATGAAAACGATGAAAAGAAAAGTTGGAAAATTCACCTTCCGTGAAGGGTTTTATCTTGTAGAAGAAATGTGTTTGCGTGGTACAAAGTTTTTAAACGCCAAATTGTCGTAACTGTCCAAGATAGGTTTCTATCAAAGGCCAGGACTTTGGAGTTGTTGGTGAGATGGGTAGAACGGAATATTCACGAAGGATCACTCTACAAATTCAGGATCCGTCAGCAGAACAAAACCAGGAACCCCTTTATGGCTAGACACCTGTAGCTTTCACGAATTCTACCATCAAACTCCTCGTCTCTCAGTCGGAAACGAAATACACCTTATAGATTATTCTTTGTCTAGGAAGTGAGGGTATCAACATTCAGATATTTCAATATTTGCATGTTCCTTGCATAACCGACCAATCTGACCAGCTTAGCAATGATGATGTGTTTGGTTGTCTCTGATCAGACACCCTAAAAGCTAATTTGGCTACACTGATAGGTCGAAAAATTAACCAGTTGACAGCTCTTAGTTGGAATATCATCGGACAGCTGACAAATAAAGATAAACGTAAACACGGAAACAGACGAAAAGATCGGTTTATAATCAAATCCAGAGACAATAACTCGAATACAGTATTTATGAACCTTCTCAATAACCAGAAGTAAGACATACATTTGAAGCACTCACGAGAATTCGTTTGAAGACAACATTGGATTCCAAAGTGAGTAGGATATTTTTCTTTTGGAATCATTTTTTATTTACCTTTAATTATTTTTAGATCGACACTTGCAAAGCGTAAAACAGATCACACTTTTCCAGCAAGCAGAAATACAAGCTGCTACTGTGAAAACCAAAGAAGACTATAGCGTGTGCAGTTTCAATGAGAACAAGTCGAAAATAGAAAAGTCATGATTTATTCTGTTGGTGCAGCCAGAACTTAATGATTGTCCTTGTAGTGACAACTTGTAAAATGTGAATTGATCATTAAATGTGGTTTTTGAATGGAAATTAGCATAAGAATGTTGATAACGTTTCTATGAATGACGTTAGACAACCAACTATGAACATATGTTTGTTGAGTTAAGGCTCATTGAAAGTAGGTGACCACAGGGTGAAGTCTACATTGCTCTAAAGCGTTCTATAAATCAACCAAATACAGTAGCGAAAATTTACATGCTACAGGACAATCAATCGAGTATGGGCTGGAATATACAGGGAGAGACCAAGGTAAGACATTAGTCTAAGCCTCGGCAATGAAGCTTTAATTTTCAAGCCAAGGTAATGGCTATTTCCGTTTGCACGAGAGAGATTCTAAGGCTTGATGCACACGGTCGATTTCTATCGTCAAGTTTGCTGCGAGCTCGCCGCAAAGTTTCCTCGCACGAGGTAGCGGACCAAAGGAACAAATGGTGCGATTCACACGTAGGAGACCTCGCAGCAAATTCGCCACGTGCACGCTGCTAGTCGCCGGCGCTCGCCAGGGACTTACTTCTCCACGATCTCGCGGCGAGATACATCATTGCATGAAACAGATAACGTAATGAAGTTTCGTGGTTGCGATTTGTCCGAGGATAGCTCGCCCATGTGTATGTATTGTGGGATGGCGTGCTCGCTGCGAGAACGCTTCGCACACGCCGCAAATCCACTCGCCTGTGTGCATCGAGACTTAGCGCTTTGCCTGTTAACATAGTTAGCAGGTGTACGCTCTCCGCCCCTTACTCTGCTTTTTGTCGGTGTTATGACCAACATAATGTACTTAGATTTATAATACCGTTATAATACTGTCAATAAAATCCTATATTATTATTATGATGGAGCCAACCGACCGGCTCTCAAGACATCTCCTCGAACTGAGCCGGAACTCTTAGACCGTCAGATAGTGACAGATTTAGGTGCCCCATTTTCACATACAAGCCTCGAATAGGGTTGAAAAGTAAGTCGATGTTGAGTAAAATGAAGGGAAATTTACGAGTGGCTCGTGTGGAAAACATATGGAAAAATCAAAAAGAATTTCCATTAAATTTTCCGACGACAAAATCTACTTTTCCATTCGCGCCACTCAAGCCATTATGTTTTTCGGTCTAGTGACGATGTAGGTTTTCATAGTTTCGATGGGCTTGCGTGGGAAAATCTGTTAAAATCTCGATTTTTCTTTACAAGATTACAGCCTCATTTTAATCCTTTAGCCACCTTCAACACTCAAGACTTTGATCTTTCGAAGCCAGGTTCTATTAATTAATGATTAGATGAACACGGCTCGCGTTAAAATATGGAAAATCGAATTTTCCATGGAAAATCGAATTTTCCATGTGTTATCCCCAGGAGCCACTCTTAAATTTTCCTCCATTTTACTCAACATCGATGTACTTCTCAACCCTATTCGAGGCTTGTATGTGAAAATGGGGCACCTAAATCTGTCACTATATGACGGTCTATCTGTAAAAAAAGGGATATTGTTCCCACCTCAAGAAACTGTGGTACAGCGAAACAATTGTCGTGGTTTTGTAAACCTCTTTTTTTCTAATTGGAGTCTAATATGAAGTCATTATGAAACCCAAATGCGTATCGAAATGGCTTCTATTGGTAACATCAACTGTCAGATGAACGTCAGACAAGAGGGATGAGATTTCCAGATATTAAACAAAGAAGAAAAATAACCTTTGAACGTTGTGGTGTTATTTGTTGCCTTGGATGGTGCAGTTATTATAAACTTTAATTGTTATATGACTGGTTTCTCGGGCGCTTATAATTAAATTAGATGGTGTGGTTTGGACTGGGTTTACAAAATTAAGCTCAGTGATCTGATTGTTTGAAAAATTATTTTGACTGCAGTGGGAGTGTGGTGAGGCATCGGATACTTCGAAATTGCAAAATTTCTTTCGTAGATTTTTTTGGCAACAAATCATTCAAAGCCGATTGAGCAATTACTCTCAATTCAGGAGGGGTGCAACTTGAGTTTTCTTCATCAGTCATTTAAAAAAAGGTAATTTACTGATATTTACATTAAAAATTTCAATTATGGATGTTAACAAATGAATTACCTGACAGCTTCCTTCAAATTTTAAATATTTTATCAATGTTTCTGATATTATTTACTAATATTAAATCCAATTTTTTCCAATAAAAAACTACAAAAAAATGCCAAATAGGAAAAATACTATATGAAACACGTTTTATAAGAAACATTGTCCCACTTGGAACACTCCTCGCTTCGCCTGTCGTACTCCAATCAACTCGTGCAACAAAATGGTGTTATGGAACTTGTATCATAATATACTATAGTGAAATTCATCTCAGTTATAGTTTCATTATAGACATTATTTTGGACTATTTTCTTCCATACTTTTGCTAAATCATCATTGGTTTTTGTTAGTCACTGAAATAAACATTTCAACAAAATGCATAAATAGAATTCGCTAACAATCAAAGCCCCCGCCATCTCCTTTTCCAATCTACCGTCCGAAATAAGAACCCTTTTCTCTTCAGGAGTCATATAAACCCTCTTGTTCGCAAACACAATCCGCTTATTTCAAAATAATACCTCGTATAGGCCTTCTCAGGAAGCAATTGATAACGGCTCGCGCTACCTATACAAACTCACTGATGCGATGATACGGCTCAGATAAATCTGTAATAACTGAAAGTGCAGATATGATTTAGTCCGGCGAATGCAAGCAGAAAACAGTCGGGGAGCGGATATTACACAGTTCGTGTTGGATCGTTAATAAATTTCAACGATTTCCCCTTGTCATGTCGATAGAAAATAGATCTATATAGAGTTAGCGAGACAACTTCGAAAAAGTTGATAACAAGTTATTCCTTAATTTGGCACATTTTTGTCGCTAAATAGATACGTAGAAACAAAAAGTGTCGCTATTTTTTAATAACTTCATATGAAGTTGGCGCAAACTAATTTTTTTTCTAAATTTTCTGATATCTCATTATAATAAGATAATGTAACTCGTTATAATGAGTTAGTATCTTATTATAATGAGTTAGTATATCATTCCAATGAGTTAGTTATCTCATTATATTGAGATAACTAAGTTATTATTATGAGATACATTATCTTATCATAATGAGTAAAGTATCTCATTATAATCGAATAGGATTAACTCGCTATAATGAGTTAGTATATCATTCCAATGAGTTATTTATCTCATTATATTGAGATAACTAAGTTATTATTATGAGATACATTTTCTTATCATAATGAGTAAAATATCTCATTATAATCGAATAGGATTGCATAAGAATCCAGAAGGTTATTTACATTTTTGTCTATATTTAGTTTCCTAGAAGGTCAAGTGTTTCTATCCTCAGTATTATGAATGTTTGAATGTATTAACTTATGCTTTCGATTGACAGACAAAAAATAATAATTTGATGTAAGTTGTCGTATAGCAAAATTGATTTTTCAAAATTTTCTGTTATCTCATTATAATGAGTTATTTATCTCATTATAATGAGATAACTAAGAGAATAGCGTACTTAAATAGCTCCTGATTATCTGATAATGAAATACGCATTCTGCTCACCTTGCTCTTCAGGCATTATAGACATCGAAAACTCTGGCAACCCAGCAGTAGCAACAATTTGGTTTCTAAATTTTCAGCTATCTCATTAAAATGAGATAATGCTTTTTATAATGACATACTTATCCCATTATAATGAGTAACTTATTACTTTATAATGAGATAACTGAGTCCTAATGAGTTAGTTATCTCATTATTATGAGATACATTATGTTATTATAATGAGTCAAGTATCTCATTATAATGAGATAAGTAATTCATTATAATGAGACAAAAAACAAAATCAGTGCCTTCATTGAAAACACGGATATTACAGAGTTCGAGTTGGATCGTTTATAAATTTTGACGATTTCCTCTCATCGAAAGAAAAAAGAAGGCGGAGGTACACCAATACCGATTTGTTTTCTGTTATCTCATCGTAATAAGATAATGTAACTCGTTTTAATGACCTAGTAATCTCATATCAGTGAGTTAGTATCTCATTATAATTAATTAGTATATTATTATAATGAGATAAATAAGTAATTATTATGAGATACATTATCCTATTATGATGAGTTGAGTATCTTATTATGACTTAGCTATCTCATTATAATGAAAAAACTAAGTCATTATTATGAGACACATATTATAATAAATTAAGTATCTCATTATAATGAGATGAAAAAGAAAAATCAGCGCCTTCGTAGAAAACAGTCAGGAAACGGATACTACGGAGTTCGAGTTGGATCATTAATAAATTTCAACTATTTCCTCTCGTCAAAAGAAAAAAGGAGGCGGAGTTACACCAGTACCAATAAATTTTCTGTTATCTCATTATAATGAGATAATGTAACTCGTTATAATGACCTAGTTATCTCATTATAATGAGTTAGTATCTCATAATATCATTAAAATGAGATAAATAAGTTATTATTATGAGATACACTATTTTATTATAATGAGTTGAGTATCTCATTATAATGACTTAGCTATCTCATTATAACAAGATAAATAATTCATTATAATGGGATGGAAAAAAGTCAGCGTTTTCGTAAAAAACAGTCGATAGAAAATAGGAGGCGGAGATACACCAGCAGAAGCAAAATTTGTTTTATTAAATCTTCTGTTATATCATTATAATGAGATGATGTAACTCGTTATAATGACTTAGTTATCTTATTATGAGATAACTACGTCATTATGAAATAGTTATCTTATAATGAGATAACTAAGTCATTATTATGAGCCACAATATCTTATTATAATGAGTTGAGAATCTCATTAGAATGAGATAAGTTATTCATTATAATGAGATAAAAAGAAAAATCGGCGCCTTCGTAAAAAACTGTTGGGGAACGGATATTACAGTTTGAGTTGGATCGTTAACAAATTTCGACGATTTCCTCTCGTCGATAGAAAAAAGAAGGCAGATGTACACCAGTACCAATAAATTTTCTTTTATCTCATTATAATGAGATAATGTAACTTGTTATAATAACCTATTTATCTCATTTTAATGAGTTAGTATATCATTATAATGAGATACATAAGTTAGTATTATGAGATACACTATCTTATTATAATGAGTTGAGTATCTCATTATAACAGTCGATAGAAAATAGAAGGCGGAGGTACACAAGCAAAACCAAAATTTGTTCTATTGAATTTTCTGTTATCTCATTATAATGAGTTAGCTATCTTATTATAATGGGATAACTACGTCATTATGAAATAGTTATATCATCATGAGAAACCTGAGTCATTATTATGAGACACAGTACCTTATTATAAAGAGTTAGGTATCTCATCATAATGAGATGAGTAATTCATTATAATGAGTTAGAATATCATTATAATGAGATGAGTAATTCATTATAGTGGGATGAAAAAGAAAAATCTGTGCCTTCGTAGAAAACAGTCGGGAAACGGATATTACGGAGTTCGAGTTGGATCGTTAATAAATTTCGACGATTTTCTCTCGTCGATGGAAAATAAAACGTGGAGGTACACCAGTCCGCATCTGGAATGCGTTTAGTTTCTGAAATGGCTTGTTATGGCTAATAAAGAGGACGCCGTGACATCGCAGATGACCGGGAACGTGACTGGACGGTTTTGGACCCCGGCCAGTCGACTCCCGGACTTCTGAATTTCGCCGGGGACAATGCGGATGGAATTTTACAGCGCGTAAATATACTTTTCCTCGATAACGGCAGTTTTGATCGAGATGACGTCGGAATGGATAAAGTTGAAGTAGTCACAATTTTCATTATACAGAGTATTGATGGTATGAATATACCGGGTTCTGCAACAGTGCCCCGTTGTTCCATGTCTGCATTTAGGAAACATATAGGAATATTTTTTTTTCAATAATGTCAAGCTCGACAAAATATAATTATTGCCGGTTAGACAAGGTGTACAATTCGGCAAAAAAAAACAGGCAGAGCCTAATAAAATGTTTTTTAATGATACAAATATAAATACAACAAAATTATGAACTAAAAGCTACACCATCATTTGTGGCAAGTTTGAAAAAAGAAGTATGAAATAATTTCGTACACATTTGCGTCCCCATAAACATTTTTACAGTCCCCGTTTTCCTGGAAATGGGCTGAAATAATTTTTTCCACATTTATTACAAAACAATGTCGTGTTGAAAATTCAAAAACGTTCATCCCCAAGTGGTTAAATACCCCATATTTATAAAAGATTCCCTAATAAATAAAGATCCTAACGTGGTCAGTGCCAGAATTCTTGAAAAGATTATAATTTTTGTACAAACTATCAAAGTGTTGGGGTTGAACACCCCACACAGCACATAAACTTCTACTGCGTGTCTTTTGTTGCGCATGGACTGTATAAACGACTGAAATTGATATTTTGTAGAGTGGGCTGTGTTAATGAATTTTAGTAATGCAATATGATAGAAAATCCGACGTGATACTGTAAATAATTCTAAAACTCAATTAATAATAATTCAAGTCGGAGTTTTAATCATATTGCAACACAAAAATTCGTTAACACAATCCGCCCTTCAAAATATTGATATTCATGAATGATATAGTCCATGCGCGACAAAGGACATGCAGTAGAAGATTGCGGGATACTGTAAATAATTCTAACACTCGATAAAATACAGTTAAAGTTGGATTTCCTATCATTTTCAATGCTAAAATAGATTTCTATGGTTTCTATAGTCCATACGCACCAAAAATATGGCGTAGAAGCTTGTGAGATACTGTAAAGAATTCTAAATCTTGATAAAATATTACGAAATACATCCGATTTCCTATCATATCGCAACACAAAAATTTATTTACACAACCTACTGTACAAAATATCAATTTTAATGGTTGATATAGTCCATACGCAACAAAGGACTTGCAGTAAAAGCTTACGAGATAATGGAAAGAATCCTAACACTCAAAAATAATGCTCAAGTCGTATTTCCTACCACATTGAAAAACAAAAATTCATTAACTCGTAGAACATCAATTTCCATGGTTGATATAATCTATGCACTCGGGAAAAAAAAGCAGTAGAAGCTTGTAAGACACTGTAATGAATTCTGCAACTCGACAAAATAAGGCTTGTGTCAGATTTTCTGTCATGTTGCATTTCAAAAAATGTTGTGACACATCATACTCTTCAAATTTTCAACACATATGTTTGATATAAGTGAAATATGTTTACATGTACTTATTCCAAGCAGTAAGAGGTTGTAGAATAGTACAATAACTCAATTAAAATCCGTTTCAGTCATATTTTTCACCCTAATAGCTTTTTGGCATATTAGAAGCCAGCCGCTCATTTGTGGTTGGTTTCAGTTGGAAGACCCTGTCTTTAAGGAAAACAACTAACGTAAACATGGACAAAACTGTAGCTTCTTGTGTCTCATCCAAGTACAGGATATTGAAAACGAAAACAGGTGGCATTGTCCATGAAACCTATGTTCTCCACAGTTTTTCAGTTGTTCAAGCAAAAAAAGTTAGCTATGGACGTATAATAATGGTCTGACGTAGCTATCAGTAAATTTGTGTATGAAAGTGTCAAATTTACAAAAAAAGACGTGCACATTGATGGGCTATCAACTCCTTAAAGATAAAGAAATCTGCGTTGTTAACAATGAGCGTTTATCAGGAAAGAAAAAGGTGTCCTGCCCTACCAGAACGGTGCTCATTGCCATAATCCTATTCAATAGGAAAAACAACTACTTTTCTGGCTAATACCACGACGAACGTTGAAATACATCCAATGAATTCCCGTGCAGAGATCCTACAAAGCTATCTCTGCAATTGCTAGTGCATAGAAATGTTAATTGAAACATTTGGACCACCTATAGATCGATTATGGGGTGTTTCCCCTAATCAGTATAGGGTAGGTCTCTGCTACAGATCTTGTCTGCAACAAATGGTTCAATTTACAATCCATGCCAAAACAAAAGCTAAGACCTATCTCGTAGCGGAGCGTTCACTCAACCACGAGCGCCATCTCAATTACCCAATTTTTCCTATAGTATAGGATTATGGCAATAAGCACCGTCCTGATAGGGCAGGACACTTGTTTCTTTCTCCAAAAGCACTCATTGTGAACAACCCAAATTTCTTTATTTGTATTGGTGGTTTTAGTAGAACCTTTGAGTATTGCTTTGGTTGAGCGCCTGAAGTTGAGATGGCGCTCGTGGTTCAGTGAACGCTAGACTAAAAGCTCGGTCTTAGCGTTTAGTTTTAGGGTAGCACAGACCTACCCTACACTGATGAGGGGCAACACCCCGAAATCGATCTATAGGTGGTCCAAATGTTTCAATTAACCTTTCCATGCAACTAGCAATTGCAGAGATAACTCGTTGGAGGTTATTTTTTTATCGGTTTCATATGAAGATCCGAAATTCGTATTCGTTCACTTTGCAATACAGTGAAATAAGTTTATGCGTTATGTTAAACCTCAGGGAAACCATCATTCTGGAATTTTCAGCATGTCGATATATAGTAATGAATTTTAAATAGTTTTGTGGTAAATTTTAGAGAGAAGTTTGGGTGTGTTTACCTCCTTGTAGCCCTTCATTCTATAATTTTCAACACTTCCGTAGTTTGTAAACAATTTTTTTGATTGGGACGCACATTTGTAATAAATGTGTACAAAATAATATAATAGTATTTTTAAGAGTGTGCCATAAATGCTGGTGCAGCTTTGAGCTTCAAGTTCATCTATTATCTACACTTAGCGCTGCCATATTGAATTTGGGAACAATCAAAAAACAAAAATTCAGCATAGGTGCTCATTAAATTCGGGAACAGGCAGGTATAATAGACGTTATGAGAACTGGTTCAAGACTGAGAAAACCAAGACAATACCAGCCGCGTATCGAGAGAAAGCGCCTTCCCGCCGAAGCACTCCGATTGTTTATAACGCGATACCAACATTCGATTAAATTATTCAATAACCCATTCAGCCTTTTCACGATTCGCATAAGTGGTTCTGTTTACCCTGCCTCGAAAATTCGAGGGTTTCGTGACAGGGGCGTCGATATGGTTGGGTAATGGGAGTAACTGTTACGGTATATAGTAATCGAGGGGAAGCATCTTTAAATCTTATACAACCAGAAATTTTGAGTGATTTAAGTCAATTTTCAGTAATTAAATCATTGTTTCAGTCTTTCAGTCATCTGTTTGAGTCATTCAGTGATCGGTTTGAGTATTTGAGTCATCGGTTTGAGACTTGTTTGAGAATTGTTGATTTCAGCAACTCTATTTCAAATTGATATATTATGTAACAAGTGTTATGAACGTTCTTTCAGTAACGAATATTATTTGTGTCTAATTCTAATATATGTTACTCATGGTTCTATATTACAGTTTGATTTTCCCATACCCCATCCAAAAAGCCATTACCCCCCCAAAAAAAATTGCGACGCCCTTGCCTCCTGAAGGAGATGTGTTCAGGTGTTCGCAAATTCCCTTCAATGCTTCCGTGCTTGTGTGTCAATGATTCCAATCTTTGCTCTGCACTTCATGAAAACAAAACGATATGATGTAATCGTATATGTTGTTCGATCGCTGGCAGCAGTTGTTCAAGTGTTTTGCAGAGGGGACGTGTAACGGGTTCGTTAAAACTGCTCAAAAGTTTTGTTTGAATATCGTCATTGAATAATTATTCACTTTTTCTCCTAAATAGAAATTTTTTGGTGCACTTATACTTGCAGATAATGGTACTCTGAATTTTGTTTAGTGGGGGTGTCAGTGCACTGTGACTTATGAGATTTATTGTGTCCCCTTCTGCTGCTCAGCCTTTTGTATGATGTCTCGACTGGAGCAGTTCCCCCAGTCCTATGGCTTTCAAAAAGTTCAGAATACCTATCGGATGGCTTCAGGTTAGGTAAATCCCTCTTCTACTTATTCAATGTCTTGAGGCTAATGTTTCTTTTCCTTGTCTTGGTGGGTTTGACGCCAAGTCCCATCGATTGACACCATTATTTAGTGTGGTCTAGACCTCTCTGAACTATATCACACAAAATACTCTCGAATTTGTCTGCCGCGATTATGACTATGTCATCTGCATAGCCTTGGCACGATATATGACAACAATTGGCAGACTTGGGTGATGTTGGAAATGTAGGAATCCCATTCCTCTTTCGGCTAGGTCGACCATTTTTCCACCACAAGTGTGCAATGTCGCAAAACCAATAACTTCCAGATACCTTCTCCATTCCATATTCGGTTCCATCCTGAATTGTAGCAGCAGCAGTAAAATAATATGCACTGCGAGTCTTGAAAAAGACTCAGGCATAAACATCATCACGAATTCTTTTTGGAGTATTGTTGGGTTTTCCAACGAGTTTCCATCAGCTGCAGGCTGTAGATTTCTCAACTGAAGAAATGCTACGTCCCTTCGTCGGTGCTCCCGAGTGTCATAATCTGCCAGAAATACCACAGTTTTGAACTTTGGAAAAATACCCAGTTGTCAACAAATGCGTGCACTCGGATAGTTGGAAGTTAGGACGCATTGCCTCTTCCGGCTAGCTCAGACCGCCTATCCGAAGTACAGCATTGTCTCAAAATCTCAGCACCTCAGGAGCTCTTCATTTATTTGGAAAACCAGCAGGAACGCGTCTGACATGCGAATTCTTTCTCGATATTGTTGGTGTTGCCAACCAACGAGGTCCCATTAATTCGCATGCCAGGCCGAAGATCACTCACTACCAGAAATACTATTTACACTTAAAACACTACTGAGCCATCCAGAAGTGAGGGCTTCTCTCCTGGGAATTGTCCGAGCCCTCGGGCGGCTCCTGGATGACTGATTAAAACAGCCATTTGAGCCTTTATTTATACCATTGCCGAACATTTAAGTCGGCCAATGGTATCACAAAAGTGCTGGTAGGCGGAGCCTATTAGAGCTCTCGCCTCCAGATATACTCTCCGAGTATTTTTCCAAAACTTCAAAAACTGTAGTATTTCTGGCAGATTGTGACACGGCCCCCCTTTAAAGGATCGCTTGGCATGCGGATGGAACGTCGTTGGATTTGCCCTGAAAAGGGCCAGTTCTCTCGAACGTGTACCTAAAAATAACACCTAAAAGAAAACTATGTTACAGCTACTGGCTATCCAAATCTTGCAGATGTTGTTGCAGGCTTATCGTAGGAATTCCAGGTTACTCCTTTACGAAACTTTTATGGGATGTACCATATATCCACATTCGCTCATTATCCAGCTTCTAAAGAGGCGCCATATTCACTTCGCCCTTGCCCACTGACCAGGACAACCAACCGTTGGCGAGGTAGCTTTCACTATGTCGAATTACCGCAGCCTCCTGGCTTGGGAACAACTGGCTGGCTGTGGAATGGAACACTACCATCGAACCCACGAAGGACATGGGCATCCTCGATTCCACTGGCATAACTCGCTTCAGAATCATTCCGAAAGTGCATCCAAGAAAACTTTTCGATAAGTATCTTCAAGTCCGAGTTACTGGAAAAGTTGTTAAGTTCTTCGAGGGCCCCGTCTCCCACTGGAAACGGTCGTAAACTCCTGTTTACTAACCCCACGTTGGGCGCCAAGTCAACAAATGCGTGCACTCGGATAGTTGGAAGTTAGGACGCATTGCCTCTTCCGGCTAGCTCAACCGCCTATCCGAAGTACAGCATTGTCACAAAATCTCAGCAACACCGGAGCTCCTGGATGACTGACTAAAACAGCCATTTGAGTTTTTATTTATACCATTGCCGAACATTTAAGTCGGCCAATGGTATCACAAAAGTGCTGGTAGGCGGAGCCTATTAGAGCTATCGCCTCCAGATATACTCTCCGAGTATTTTTCCAAAACTTCAAAAACTGTAGTATTTCTGGCAGATTATGACACAGTGTTATCTTCGGCCAGAAATACAAAATAAAAATTTCAAAGTTGGAGTATATCCAAGTGTGGAGCTCAGTTAGGCTCCGCCCACCAGTGTCTTTGCTTCGGCATTGGCCGGAACAAATGTACACATTTTGTATTTAAGAAGCCCGTTTTGGCTGGAATAACCAGTCATCCGGGAGCCACTGAAGTGCTCAGTTGTTGTTTTGAGAGTACTTCTCAAGTGTGGTAGCCCGGGTGGCTCACACAATTACCTATAGTTGGTAAAAGTATTTCTGGCCTTGGACTTGAGGAATCTACAAGCCTGGTATAGTGTATGGAACCTCGTTGGGAACACCAACACTATACAAAAGAATTCGTAACAACGTAACAACTCCTACGATGCTGTTCCTGACTGCCTTAATCCAAAGAAGAGTTCCGGAGTTGCTGGACAACTGCGACGAAGCTGTACTTGTGGTGTAGAGCTAGCCGGATGAGGCGAAACATCCAAATTCCGATGCCCAAGTACACGCATTTTGTTGTCATGGCGCCCAACGTGGGGCTCAGCATTTGTAGATACATTTGTGTTGCACTCCAGTGGGAGGCAGGGCCCCGAAAAACTCCAGTAACCCGGACTTGTACTTATCGGAAAGTTTTCTTGGATGCACTTTCGAGACGATTCTGAAGCGAGTTATGCCAGTGGAACTGAGTACCCATATCCTTCGTGGGTTCGAATGGTATCGTACTATTCCCGCAACCAACCAGTTGTTCCCATGCCAGGAGGCTGGGGTAATTCGACACAGTGGAAGCTGCCTCGCCAACGGTTGGTTGTCCTTAGCCAGTGGGCAAGGGCGAAGAGGTATGAGGTATCTCTTTAGAAGCTGGGTAACGAGCGTATGTGGAAATATGTAACATTCCAGTTACATAAAAGTCTCGTAAAGGAGTATCCTGGAATCCCTACGATAAGTTGGAAGCAAGAAGACCTGCAAGATAGACAGCCAGGAGCAGTAATAATTTTATTTCTTTCAGGTACTTGTAGAAACCAATAAAGGCCCAAGGCCCATGTACGAAAAAAAATAATAGGTCCTTTTCAGGACAACCCAACGAGGTTCCATCAATATACCAAGCGATTCCTTGAAGGGGGGACGTGTTATCTTCGGCCAGAAATACAAAATAAAAATTTCAAAGTTGGAGTATATCCAAGTGTGGAGCTCAGTTAGGCTCCGCCCACCAGTGTCTTTGCTTCGGCATTGGCCGGAACAAATGTACACATTTTGTATTTAAGAAGCCCGTTTTGGCTGGAATAACCAGTCATCCGGGAGCCACTGAAGTGCTCAGTTGTTGTTTTGAGAGTACTTCTCAAGTGTGGTAGCCCGGGTGGCTCACACAATTACCTATAGTTGGTAAAAGTATTTCTGGCCTTGGACTTGAGGAATCTACAAGCCTGGTATAGTGTATGGAACCTCGTTGGGAACACCAACACTATACAAAAGAATTCGTAACAACGTAACAACTCCTACGATGCTGTTCCTGACTGCCTTAATCCAAAGAAGAGTTCCGGAGTTGCTGGACAACTGCGACGAAGCTGTACTTGTGGTGTAGAGCTAGCCGGATGAGGCGAAACATCCAAATTCCGATGCCCAAGTACACGCATTTTGTTGTCAACAGTGGAGTATATCTGGAGGCGAGAGCTCTAATAGGCTCCGCCTACCAGCGTTTTTGCGATACCATTGGCCGACTTAAATGTTCGGCAATGTTATAAATAAAGGCTTATTTGGCTGTCTTAGGCAGTCATCCAGGATCCGCCCGAGGGCTCGGACAATTCCCAGGAGAGAAGCCCTCACTTCTGGATGGCTCAGTAGAGTTAAGTGTACAGTGTAAATAGTATTTCTGGTTTTTAGGTATCTTCGGCCTGGCATGCGAATTAATTGAACCTCGTTGGTTGGCCACACCAACAAATCCAGAAAGAATTCGTATGTCAGACACGTTCCTGCTGGTTTTCCAAATAAATGAAGAGCTCCGGAGTTGCTGAGATTTTGCGACGATGCTGTACTTCGGATAGGTGGTGCTGAGCTAGCCGGAAGAGGTGAAAAATCCTACTTTAAACTTTCCGAGTACACGCATTTGTTGACACGAGCGACTTGCAATGCAGTCGACTTGGGTTATATTAATAAGAAAGCCTCTGACCAATGGCAGGGCAATGCAGCGAAATTCGCTAGTGGGCGGAGCCTATTGAGATTCCACATCGGTATATACTCAACTCCGAAATTTTCACACTCCTTCATTATTACTTCAGGAGCATTTCATGGAAAATATGACATTTACCGATCCAGGTCAAATCGCAGAGAAGTCGATCGACTATTAGGCTTCACATAAGTGGGGCTGCCACTCCTCCTTGAGGGCAACCTTTGCTTGTGCAGATAGAGATAGTGTCTTGTCCTATTTTAATCTCTGCTATTCTGGTAGACAGTGATTGGGAAGGCTTTAGATAAATCACAGAACACTCTGCTGCGACCCCTTCATATCCGTTCAAAGACGTGTAAACTTAGCGAAGGAACGAAAATGCATCGTGAGTATTTCTCTTTCTTGACAAAAATCTTACGTGAAAAAGAGTGCTGGTGATACTGTTCTAATAGAGCAATCAATTAGTTTGAGAACAAGAAGAATAAAGAAATATATCATCAGCTTTCTGGAGCGATATATGATTTTCCCGAAATAATAAGGTGATTGATACAAAAATAACAAATAGGAAATAATTTCTTTAGTCTTCAGATGGATAATAAGCATGTCGGAGAGAAGAGAGATCGTGGATGTATGCTGATACAGGGAAAACTGTGAATACGAGAGCAATCAGAAGTCTGAGGAACAAAGCTGTGTGTAACTGCCTGTTTGAACGCTACGAAATCGAAACATATAATGATGAAAGTTGTGCAGATCAAAAGGCCTGGCATTGGAAATAATTGAATTCTGGTTGAGTGCCTTGCTTCCAAGACAACGTGTTGTTATTCTGGAAATTATATTTATTGTGTTATTATTTCGCGCAGTAAACATACCACTTCTATTTCACCCCGATTTTTTTATTCAATTTCACCCTCATTATCCTAGTATTTTTTTAAATAATATTCTGGTGTGAAATTTTTTTACCGAATACTCCTCTAGCTTCAGTTAAAAACAGTAAATTCTACAAGAATGTCATATTGTTACAGTAATGTTGAAATGTTTACATGTTTTCGTAGGGAATCATATCTACCATTATTATCTTCATCTTTAGGCTATTTTTCTTAGCGAAAATATTATTGATGAGGCGAAAACTTTCCATTTACTATGAACACACTTTCAGATTCGGAAATATAACTACTGATATAGGTTACAAATCTATCGTAGATAATATTTAGTATATAGTTTCATGTTCACAATCAATCATTATCACAATTTAATTTCACAATACGTTTGCATAATTATTGAGTACATTCACAAACATATGGTGAAAGTTACATGTAAAATCACAATACTCTTTTAGTGGAAGTGTGATTTTTACATTGTCATTTAACGAGTTATATTAATTTCACAAGTTTTCTGGAGGCTGCTCAAACCAATGCGTTAATGGTAATTTCACAATGAACTTGTGAATCTTTCAATTTTCAACTAGGACAGTAATCAATTTCAGTGAAAATCTATGGCCACAAATAACCCTTGATATTAACTGTAATTTCCCAAAACACTTTTTTCAGTGTAGGTTATGTTCAATATCTGTCGTAGTTCAGCCAGGAAAGCAGTTGTATTTTTCAAGATTTTTGCCTAATGAGTTCCACTTGGTGGAAATATGTACGGGGAGAAGAAGAATTTTGACATAATCGAAATTATTCTGACTTTCTTGTACAAATTTTGGGGATGGAGGAGGGGAGGAGAGGAATAGTCAAAAATCAGGGCGCAAGGCGCCCGGAAAATAGGGAGAGGGTTGTAGAGATGGAAATAAAAAATCAGTGCGGAAAATTTGGAGGGGGGGGGAAATAGTCGATGATCAGGGCGCAAAGCGTTCAAAAATTATGGGGAGGAGGGAAAATAGTCAAAAATCAGGACAGGAAGATTTGAGAGAGGGTGAAGGGGGGATATAGACAAAATCAGGGCTTGCAGCGCCCGCTTAATTTTGGGAAGAGGGGGGAAATAGTTAAAAATCAAGGCACCAAGCGCCCGAAAAATTTTGAAAAAGGAGGGAGGGGAAAATAGTGAAACATTAGAGCACAAAGCGACTAAAAAAAATTATGGAGTTTGAATTATCAAAAATTTTAGGGAGGGGGAAGGGAGAGGGGACGGAAGGAAATAGTCAAAGAACAGGGCGCAAAGAGCTGGACAAATTTTGGGAGGGAGGTGGAAGGAAAATAGTAAAAAATCAGATTGCGAAGCGCCTGAAGAAATTTGGGGAGGGAAGAGTAGGGAAAATAGTAAAAAATCAGGACAGGAAAATTTTAGATAGGGTGAAGGGGAAATATAGAAAAAATCAGGTCGTGAAGCGTACGATTAACTTTCGGAAGAGGAGGGAAATAGTTAAAAATCAAGGTGCGAAGCGCCCGAAAAATTTTGAGAAAGGAAAGAGGGGGAAATAGCGAAAAATAAGGGGGCGCAAAGCGACGCAAAAAAAATTAGGGAGGAAAAATTATCAAAAATTTTAGGGAGGGGAAAGGGAGAGGGGACGGGAGGAAAAAGTCAAAGAACAGGGCGCGAAGCGCTAGGAAAATTTTGGGAAAGATGGTGGGAGGAAAGAAGTAAAAAATCAGAGCACGAAGCGCCAGGAAAATTTTGGGGAAGCAGGAATTCAAAATTTAAATAACAATAAACCATTCATAGCTTATAAAGCGTACTTTCTAGACAACATTGTAGATTTACGCCATTAACTTTCCGATTTCTCTGTCCATTTTCAGACATACGCCACCACATGAAAATTGAATGTCTGCGTGTTACGCAATTTAAAGAGTCTCCTATCTCAAAATGAACGAAGGAGTCCCAAAGAATGGAACTGTTTCAAAGCCTTCTCTCATTTCTGATTCCAGGTTATTATCGTTTTTCATTCAGAATCATGTTTCAAAAGCAACAAACGGAATAATAAATTCCCTTTCGAGTCGTATCGGGCGATTTTCTTTGTGAAAGGCACCCGTCACAGTTCCGAAGCACTTTTATAAATATTCATGCGGTCATGTAAAAGGGAGAAATAATGTTTTGTTGGCGATGTGTATGGAGCTCTGGCCAGATTCGCGATTTCATCAGAATACAAAGTTTCAGAGGGGGCGGGAATTGTGGGATGCAAGGATATCATTGTAATTCCCGCTGTGATTGCCGGCGGACATTTCATGTTTTGAAAAGCTAGGTGTTCAGTCCGAGCTTATTTTCCAACTTCCAGAGATATTCTGGAAGATGTTTTTACTAAAATCATATTATAAGGGAGAAAAGACCATAACAATCACAGCTTCGATAAAATTGTTTTGCTGTAACAACATTCTTAAAACCTCTATAAAGCTAATCCAAATCTACGAGGGCCTAGTCCTGTGAAGGTTCTCAGCGCTATTTTTGAATGCAGATATAAAACCTTCTTGCCTCTCCAGCAGGATTCTTAATAACGTCCTAAGGTTTCTTATAAAACCAAAACATAGGACTGTTATAAACCCGTATGTTATCACACAATAACCGGTAATCGGTTAAGCATATAGCACTGTCAAGAATGTCATAACAGCTTGGGCAGACTATGAAAGACTCGAGTACTGGTGTAGTCTATTCCAAAGTATTTATTGCTTGTTCGAGGAAAAAACAGGACTCTGACAAACTGCTAGAACTCAGTAGAGCGCATCTCAGAGTTATAGTAGGTTTGCTTACTGGCCACTGCAAACTCACATCACATGCATAAAATCGGACTTGCACAAGATGCAGAGTGTCGGCTATGCATGGAGGATGATGAAACGGCTAAACACATTCTGTGTACATACCCTGCAGCGGCCAGAACCAGATTCTCAATATTTGGCGAAACGATAGTAAGGCCAGAAAACCTGATAAATTATTCTCCCAATACATTCCTCAATTTTGTTAAATTAGTGGATATACTGGGAGAAATATAACCATAGGTGAGCCACAATAGGCCATTGGCGGCAGTTGAGGGCCTGATATGGGCCCACTCACGTTCAAACCTAACCTAGTAAAGACTATTATCATTATTATTATTTAGGTATAAGGAAATGAAAAAATCATTGAAATAATCATTATTTTCAATTGTAGTTCAGATCGAAATGCAAATACTTTCCCAGAACGTTTACTGAAAAAGAAAATATATCATTTGGCCGCGAGAGTCCGTGGCGTTCACTTGTATTTGTTTGGAGTGTTTCGTTTGAAAAAAATTTGTCGCTTACATCATTACTCAAATGTGTATCACCCTGTTTAGTAAATTTTTCCTTATAAATGTGACAAATTGATATTGAAGGTCGATCTGTTTCAGAAGATTCTACAGAAATTAATAGTTTAGCTAAAGATGAATTTATTCAGTACTTTACTGAAGCACCTAATATTTTCTGGTTAACGAGAACACACTTTTTGAACTCTAAATTAGCCAGCCTAAACATCAGCTTCGTCAGAATTTACTGGGTCTTTCACGACGAGCGTTCGTTAGGAATATATGGAGACCGAATCAAAATAAAAACTTGATATTTTGTGGTAGTGGGTTTTACAAAATGGCCTTCTCAACTAAAATATTTTCAACTTCCTGTCTCTTTTCGTTATACCGGAAGTTGAGAGCAACTTCCTTATTTCAAATGGAACACCCTGTATTTTATTACATTTTTGAATTTCTCAGCCCATTTCAGGCCCATTTTGTAAAACAATGGCTATACCCAAATTTGTTAGTTTTCGAGATATTGATTTTTTTCTGAAAAATTTGTCAGTTACAGCACCACTCCGAAAAAATCATAAGTCACAGACAGTAACAGTTGAAAATGTGAAATTTCACAGAATCACACCTTAAGCACCAAGTCATGAACAGGTCCATCGAATTTTCGAAAATAATTTACAGGGTGGTCGAAATTTCCACCTAAAACATAACATCGAGAAAACTGATGAAACACGATTTTTTCAAGTGGAAACCATACACTATTCTATTATTTTTGAATACTACGAAAAAATATATCGAATTCATGAAGAATGTCTTATACCTAAAATACATCCCTGGCAAAATATATCCGATTTTGGGAAATATTTGAAATGTAAATCATTCGAAGCAATACCAAACCAAGAAAGCTTTGAACACAAATGAACTAATATTAACTCTGACGTTGGTAAAAGGTAACTCAACATGAAAATGGATGGATTGAAATAAAATACTATCATAGAGATGAATTATATCTTTGTTTATTGATATCGAATGCATTAATTTTATTTTGTTTATATTTTTTAAGATTAGATTTACTTTAATTTTAGAATTTAACTTAATTTCTTTAAATTCAAATAATATTGTGGTTCATTTCAACAGATGTTCAAAGACATTTCCGTTTTGCTCTAAACAAGAAAATATTCTATTTTGCATACCACTATTTGTAGCTTTTTGTATGGAGTCAGGAATCAAATTTTTGAAAGCTCTCAGAACCCTTCGTTTCATGTTTATTTATCACTCACAGGATCCGCATAAACATTTTCTTTGATATATCCCCAGATGAAGAAGTCCAGTGGCGTCAGGTCTGGAGAGCGAGGAGGAAATTTAAATGGTCCATTGTAGCAAAGCCACTGATCCATGGCGACTGCATAAATTTTACCGATGGCCCGAGAAAGTGCTAGGAATCGCACGTAAAAAGGTAAGACCTCGTTAATCCTTGGCTCGCACAAGTTTCGACTTCTGAGGGCTGTCGTTCGTATGGGGCGACAGCTGCTTAACGGAAAAAACAATTTTAGCAATTTATTTTAACAACCCAGCAACGGTAGCAGTACTATGTGCAGGGGCGCCATCCATCTGATACCATAACTTGGAACGGTATTGTTCAGAAACATGCCTTATGGATTCACCAACCACATTCCTAATTATATGCGAATATCTATCGCTATTCAAATTCTCATCATAAAGATATAAACATAAAATTCGGTCTTCCTTTATAGCACAAAAAAAATTAAAACTCCATGAATCCTGGAAGTTGCGCTGGCGAACTAGCTTTGGATTTTCTGCTGCCCAAAAATGACTATTATGGCGGTTGTACATACCATTCTTGGCAAATTTGGCTTCATCTGTCCATATAGTGTTCTTCATGAACTCAGGGTCTTCTTTGATAAGAAATCATTCGCAGAATTCCACTCGTGCTGGTAAGTCGTGAGGTTTCAGATTTTGAACCTGGTGATATTTAAAGGGGCGCCTTGATTAAAATCCGATTTATGGACGAACATGAAATTCTAAGTGACTTTTCTGCGTCTTTCAACGAATTTTCTTGATAGGCTGTGAAGTAAGCCAAAACTACAATTTCGATATCCTCATTGTTTACGAGTGTTTTTTTTTTGTTGATGACAGACGAAAAAATTCGAAATAACGGCAGTTTCTTAGAAGTCCCCTCAGAATATTTTTATTGGGTCTGTGTAGATTTGGAAATCTTTCTGCAAAAACACGACAAGTTCTGTCCATAATCTTATTGCATTCGCCATAAATGATTATTAAATTCAGGAAATCTTCATTAGAATACCCCAAACGAGACGTTTTGCACACGAATAGAAAACTACGTAATACATGTAAATTATATCGCATCAAATTTTGACATATTTGTTGTAACTTCATTTGTTTTCAAAGCTTGCTTGGTTTGGTAATGCTTCGAATGATTACATTTCAAATATTTCCCAAAATCGGATATATCTTGCCAGGGGTGTATTTTAGGTATACGACATTCTTCATGAACTTGATATATTTTTTTTCGTAGTATCCAAAAATAATGTATGTATGGTTTCCATTTGAAAAAATCGTGTTTCATTAGTTTTCTCTATGTTATTTTTTAGGTGAAAATTTTGACCACCCTGTAAATTACTTTCGAAAATTTGATGGACCTATCCATGACTTGATGCTTAAGGTGTGATTCTGTGAAATTTCACATTTCAACTATTACTGTCTATGAGTTATGATTTTTTTCGGAGTGGTGCTGTAACTGTCAAATTTTTCAGAAAAAAATCAAAATCTCGAAAACTAACAAATTTGGGTATAGGCATTAATATACAAAATGGGCCTAAAATTTGCTGAGAAATTAAAAAAATGTGATAAAATACAGGGTGTTTGAAAGTGGTTGACAATGTTTCACTTTGAGTAAGGTTATTCTGGACTTTCATTGTCTACAAAAGAACAAAGAAAAATTCAATTCTCTGCAATTTTTAATCACGACGTTTCAACTGTTGAAATCTACAGTCGTTATCAAGTGTATAATGCGACAATCTCAAGGATACTTCTTATATATGCTGTGGATAATTTTGTGTCATTAGCCTTGGGGTAATTTGGCGGTATTCAGGTAAGCTTGTTAATTACTGTGCCAGGTCCCTCCGGTACAGCATTGTTAATTCTTATCGCAATATCAATTGATCCATGCCACTAATTAAGGGTTTCCACACATTACGGATTTCTATGCTAGCTTGACTGAAGTCTTTGTTGTTCATAATATATGCACTCTCTTTAAACTTCCTTCTATACCAGCCCTCTTCTTTATGGATGACTTCGGCTTCAGTCCATTTTATGTTGTGTTGGGTCGTCCAGACATGATCCGCTATTCCTGACTTTGATGTTTCTCCTCGTTGAGTGTTTCTCTTGTGTTCAGCGAGTCTAACGCTAAGTGGTCTCTTAGTTTCTCCAAGATAAGCTTCGCCGCATTCACAAGGGATGCGGTAGATGCAGTTTTTGGAGTCAATGTCAGCGTTACGTGGTCTGGTCTTTGTGAGATGGCTGCGAATAGTGTTACCTGCCTTGAAACATGTCCGTATTTTTGTATTTCGACCCAATTCGCTTTATTCTTTCCGATAGACCTCTAACATACGGAACGCACAGCGTTAGACTCGCTGAACACAAGAGAAACACTCAACGAGGAGAAACATCAAAGTCAGGAATAGCGGATCATGTCTGGACAACCCAACATAACATAAAATGGACTGAAGCCGAAGTCATCCATAAAGAAGAGGGCTGGTATAGAAGGAAGTTTAAAGAGAGTGCATATATTATGAACAACAAAGTCTTTAGTCAGGCCAGCATAGAAATCCGTAATGTGTGGAAACCCTTAATTAGTGGCATGGATCAATTGAAAATGCGATAAGAATTAACAATGCTGTACCGGAGGGACCTGGCACAGTAATTAACAAGCTTACCTGAATACCGCCAAATTACCCCAAGGCTAATGACACAAAATTATCCACAGCATATATAAGAAGTATCCTCGAGATTGTCGCATTATACATTTGATAACGACTGTAGATTTCAACAGTTGAAACGTCGTGATTAAAAATTGCAGAGAATTGAATTTTTCTTTGTTCTTTTGTAGACAATGAAAGTCCAGAATAACCTTACCCAAAATACAGGGTGTTCCATTTGAAATAAGGAAGTTGCCCACAACTTCCGGTATAACGGAAAGAGACCGGAAGTTGAAAATGTTTTAGTTGAGAAGGCCATTTTGTAAAACCCACTACCACAAAATTTCAAGTTTTTATTTTGAATCGTTCTCCATATATTCCTAACGAACGCTCGTCGTGAAAGACCCTGTATAAGTAACATCAAAGAGTTGGATAATGTGACTGTTTTATATTCGAGAGTTGGGATCCTCAACAATACACCGATCTTTACCAAAAAGATAAATTACTCATTTCTGAAAATGAGGGTAGATGAGAAAAGATGGGATATAAACGAAATGTGAGCGAAGCGTACAATTCCTTGTACTTTTCTGCACAATTCATCAACTTTTATTGAATGTTGGAAAATATAAAGGTTTCCTTTCTTTCCATTCCTCCACAAATTTATCGCATGTTGGAATGGTTTTTGAATAGAAGTGGAAAGCGCGGTATATTAAACGCTTCTCCTTTTGTTGTAATTTTCTTGGTATTTAATTTTTCGTTTGAATGAAAAGAATTTTCCTGACAGATGCTTGGGATTCCCATCATCTGCATGAAGAAGGCTCCTTTTAATTGAGTTATCATTTTCACAAAATGAGATGTGCTTCAGATAAATAATGGTAATTTGCTCGAATACAGTGTGATAATGAATTTCAGTTCTCAGTTGGATGGTTTTTTAAAATCTGCCCTTGTGAAGTGAAATAAAGAAACTGCCTCTTACCTTGTATTGCAATTAAATATAGAAATGGATAGTAGTAGTAGTTTTGAAATCAGGATGGAAGAGTATCGGTAAAATCTACCTAAAATATTTCTGATAAATAGTTCGGATTTCGCAAAGGTAAATCTACACAGAACGCAATGATTAACCTAACAAAAGAAATATACGAAGCAATGGATAAAGGTGACGCAAACCTGTGCATTTTCGTTGATTTAATCCATACTGTAACCCATAAAAACTGCATTCCTGAACATAGAAGGATCATTTAACAATGCACTACCTCACTACCTATATGAGGCCACTGTCTCTAGAGGGATTGAACCGATACAATGCGACTGGATAAGAACCATGCTTCACAACAGAACTATAACGACCTCTCTACAGGGGGAAAGTGTCAGCTTCAAGCCAGCCAGGGACTTTCCCCAGGGAGGGGTCCTCTCCACTCTGTTATGGTCACTGCTGGTGGATGATCTGCTGGCCATTCTCTCGCTCTGGGAGGTTGATCTGCAAGCATTTGCTAACGATCTGGTCCTAGTTATAAACGATAACTCTGAAGAGACGTTCTCCTACGTCCTTCAGGATATATTGGATACCATATATAAATGGTGTGAAAGGGAGGACATGTTTATTAACTTCCACAAAATAGTCATGGTAACGGTTACCAGGAAAATAAGCTGGAACATTCATTACCTCCTTCCATCAATGTTGTAACAATTCGCTTTGCGAGTGAAGCAAAATATCTGGGAATAACCCTAGATAAAATGGTAAACTGGAACTCGCACTTGGAAAAGATTATCCTAAAGGCTAGCACATCTATGGACATGCCGCAGAATATGAGGCAAAACATGGGGCATGTCACCAAAACACGTATACTGGTTGTACGTGACCGTCATACGTCCAATAATAACGTATGACACTATAGTCTGGTGGAGTAATGGTCATAAAATAAATGGTCATTGCTAAACTTAACGGACTACAGAGACAAGCGCGCCTGGCGATTACTGGAAGCATTCGCTCCACGCCAACGCACACAGGTGAATTTCCAAGAAATTGTGGTCAAAATCATAAAATATAAAGTACGGATTTTCTGGAAATTATTATGTGTAAATATTTCATTTGTTACCAGGCTTCAATTACCCATCCGTATCGTAGAGCAGCTAGCATTCCGTTTGATATTCTATCAGTTGAAACTTGATGCTTGTGTAAGGTGGATGTTAGTGATTGTTGTGAGCGTTGTTAATAATTGTTGTTTGTAATTAATTTCTGAACCTGTGTGGTGAAGTATATATGACTAAATTGATATGGAGCCCGTTGCTGGAGGTATGTAGAATACTGTCATGTAAAATATATGAAGATTTTGTTCAATTCATAGTAGCTATTGAAGCTTTTGAAATGAGGAGCGTTTTCAATCGTAACAAATAAATTTTCCCTTTGTTCTCCAAAGCAAAAAGTTATGCATTAACTTCGATGAAGATGCGATTTGATGATGAACACATACTTTACGGTCAACAGAATTAGATTATGAAAAGAACGGATGCGATAATTTGCGATGTTGCGAGATTTTTTTCATTAGACTGTAAACTGCAATTTCAAGTAAGTTCACCTGTTCTTGTTGCAGGTTCGCAGTCTAGTTACATTTCATACACGAGAAATGAACTAGTTGACTTTCTAATAAATTGTCCATCGACGACTTTTGCAGAAAACTGTACTGACCTGCACGAAGAAGTCAGAAGAGCTACTGAAAGTACCGAATTATCAGCGGAAATAAAACAAACATTGGCAAATTTTTCTTCTAAGTACGAGAGCAAATGGAATGCGTCATCTAGGATCTACCAGGCATTTCAAAATAAAAATCAGTCGTGGCTAGAGATCGGGATCGAATTTATATGTATTCCTGAACCATTTGCAATTCGCAAGGGTAGTGGAAGACCACCAGCAGTTTTTTTAGGAAGTAGTGAAAGATCCAAGAGAAGAAAAACTGAGGTCCAGCGATCAGAATACAGATCAAGAATTGAGCTACGCGACTCAAATGCAACTTCGAGCAAAAGGAAAAGTAGATTCTGCAGCTGTCATGAAAGACATATTATTCTCTACGCCCCCTCGTGCGAATAAATACAGAGAAGCCTATGTCAAAACTACCCAGACTGTTATTCCATATTCTTCAGATAAAGCCTTATCGATAGTTGTTGAAGCAAAGTTAACTAAATTCCCGTATAACATCATCAGAAATGCAGCCAAAGATAACAATAGTAATATTTATCCCAACTGCAGCAGCAAACAAGAAGTGTTATCCTGACAATTTATAATTATCAATTTTGTAGCATCGATAGATTCCACAAAAATGTACGAATATTCCTGAAGGGACCATTTCAAGTGATATACACTGGATTACCAGTAAAATGGTTATTCTTCTATGATTTTGCGGATATGTCGGTGGTTCCATCGCTGCTGGCGTGCAGTGTTTATTAACAGAAATGACACCCATTTAAGATTATTTTGTACAAGTTTGATGTATTTATCGATTCTTTAGAATTCAGAATTCTACATAAAAAATTACGGAAATGTATTTTATCATAGTTTTGACGCAAAAATAGTACTAAAATTTAATATGTATAGACTTATATACAAGTACCACCTTTCCGCCATGACAAATGTGAAAATTTCCTTCAGAACAGAAAAAAATATATTTTGGCCACAATTTCTTGGAAATTTGCCCGTGTGCAACGGCAGCAATGGAAGCCCTCCTTGGAGTACTTTCTCTCCACATAGTTCTGGAGAGAGAGGCAAGATGGGCAACGTTTAGACTCTACCAAGCAGCCATTAGTCTACCGCAGGCATGTGTCATGAGAAGGAGCAGCATGCTGGAGGGCATAATAGCTCACAACATTCTAGGAATGCCCTCAGACATCATGCCTAAAACTATCAACCTTCACACGTCCTACACTGTGGTCTTTCCCGAAAGAGAAGATTGGGTCCGGAAAGAAACCGACCTATATAGGTAGGGCAAATGAACGTTGGTTTACCGATAGTTCCAAAACTTTGGAAGGCGTCGGGGCCGGAATATATGGGATGAACCCAGTAGTGAAACGCTCATTCAGTATGGGTAAACTAGCTACGATATTTCAGGCAAAGATATATGCCATTGAAATGTATGCAAGGGCGCTGGAAAATCGACACCACACACGAAAAACAATGAAAATATTTTCAGATAGTCAGGCAGCACTGAAAACGCTTGAATCCAACTGCTTTAAATCTAGAGCAGTATGGAACTGCAGAGACACCTTAAATCGACTGGCGCAACGCAACAACGTTACCCTAGTCTGGATACCAGGTCACACAGGCCTGGAAGGAAACGAAATAGCACCCTAGCAAAAGGCGGGGCCGAAACATTGTTCACTGGACCAGAACCGGTTTAGCAAATAGCACTGCCAAGAATGTGATAACAGCTTGGGCAAACTATAAAAGACTCGAGTACTGGCGTAGTCTACCGGGATTAGCCCATTCCAAAGCATTTTATAGCATAGGAAAAAACACGACTCTGCCAAACTGCTAGAACTCAGGAGAGCGCATCTCAGAGTTATAATAGGTTTGCCCACTGGCCACAGCAAATTCCAAACATCTTATGCATAAAATCGTACTTGCACTAGATGCAGAGCGTTTTTTTGAAAACATCCTGGGTTCTGCTAGCTTCACCGTTAAGCTAGCAGAAACCAGGATTTAAAAAAAATGCATTCCAATAAAATCCGCGATGGGTACAAACGTGAGCATAAAATAAGCCTAAAATTAGCATAACATTAGGGCGTGATCAGATATTTCATAACGATTGGGTGAGCTTTTTGGTACTGCCAGCTCAGTGTTGAGCTAACACAGCCCTTGATTTCTCCTCCAACTGAAGAGCAAAAAAAATATGTATTTGGGTAACAAATTAGCCTGAATAGAGGCTAAAATTATTGTCCAACTTGATTTGTTCCTAGTTGCTTTGATATGTTTGAGTTCTGCTAGCTTAAGGCTAAAGCAGAACCCAGGATTTTTTTTAAGAGCGCATTCCAGAAAAATAGGCGATGGGTTCAAACGTGAGCCTAAAATTATGGTGCGATCAGATTTTTCATAACGATTCGGTTAGTCTTTTGGTACTGCCAGCTCAGTTGAGAGCTAACACAACCTATGACTTCTCCTCCAACTGAAGAGCAAAAGAATATAAAATTGGGTAATAAATTAGCCTGAAAAGAGCCAAAAATTATTGCCCAACTGGATTTGTTCCAAGTTGCTTTTTTTATGGTTGGGTTCTGCTAACTTAACGGTAAAGCTAGCAGAATCCAGGATTTTTAAAACGCATTCAAAAAAAAGTGGCGATGGGTTCAAACGCGAGCTAAAATGAGCCTAAAATTATGGCGGTTGGTTCTGCCAGCTTAACGTTAAGCTAGCAGAACCCGCGATATCTCTCACAATTGAAGAGCAAAAAATTTGGGAATAGGGTAATAAATTAGCATAAAATTATGGCCTGAAAAAATTTTGAAAATTTCAAAGTGGTTCTGCTGGAAATCAAGTGTATAATTTATGCCAAACTTCGTAACCAACCTCAGAAAAACTGCAGAATAATAATTATAGGCATACAAAGACCTCGGAAATTGAGGTCCTAATTGTTTACACACGGAGCTACACTCAACTTATGATTTAAACAAATTTATTCCAACCCCGAAAAGGATTTGGGGCACGTAAGTCTCCACAAATAGGATACATGTATATACACGTCGTTCAGCCGAATCGAAAATGAATTCATCGGAAAAATATACATCACCTACGGCGATACCTAAAACTTTCATGTTTGTTAAACTCGGCTACGTTTTATAAATTTGCCGACGCATAGAATATATAAACACGATGAAATTTTCTTTGCTGTCTTACCTTTATCATTCCGAAAAGTAATTTAGTTGAAATGTATGAATATTCTGTCGGAAAATGTCGGAAAATGTGCTACTTTTTATCTTATTCATAAAGTGTGTACGGGCTTGTGTAATTTGAATTTTCTGGCTTTGATCTTGGCAATATGTGTTCTTATATAAAATTTTGCTTTGCGAAAATACGAACTGTCAGGTGTCTTCTGCCTTTAAAGGAATGTTAACGACAGAAAATCCCAGAGGAATAAAAGTTGTGTAACGGCAATATAGACAAGGATAGAAAGAACACATTTCACTTGCAACTCTCACTTCGTGTTCGACTCGATAATATTAGAATTATTAATATGCATGGTAATCAGAGATACAGCGAGAAGCTGCTTGAAAAGAAATAGGACGTGAACTGTTTTGTTTGAGAAGATTCAATCATCTGTTAATGCAATTGTTCAGCTTCTCAAAATTTGTCGATAAGCTTTGTTAAAAAACGACAAGTAACCTAGATATGCATCTCCGTAATATTTTCAAATAAATTGGAGTGTTTCAAATACATCAGAACAACTAATGTTATTGAATAAATTTTGTGAAAATTATATTGGGTACCATATACTAAGACTTGGAATAAAAACTTGTGGGATTCTTGTGCGGTAAAAATGAAAGACATTACTGACAAAGTCTAATTGAGTTGATTTTAGCTTAGAATAACATCACACTCTAATATAATCAAAATTCTACTCCTTCCAAAAGTAATTATCGTATGTTTTATAGCATGGTAGAGTGGACAAAATGGGCATTCTTTTGTAATGAAAATCCACTTCCACTTGGTTATGTTTTTTTAAACAATAATGTCAAACTGTTCTTAAAAAAATTGGTGAAAAATTGTATCGTTTTCTGAAAAACTATTTTGTACGTCTGAAAGCATCAGTAATCTTCAGCAGTAAAGATATTTGAATTAGTCTCAATTTGTAGACATGGCACTCAAAAATCCAAGCTGAGGTAGTGATTTTACAGAAATTTAAAAAATACTCATTATAATAATAATAATAACTCGTCTTTATTCATCAGATGCAGGAACTAATGGAAATATATATATAACAACATATAAATAAATATATAAAATGATAATATAATATAATACAATATATTGGCCTTTCTGACTCCGCTGTTACTTTAATGGGTGCGTACTTGAATAACAGACAGCAAAAAGTTCATATTGAAGATAAGGCGTCTCAATATCTTGATCTTATTTCAGGTGTGCCCCAGGGCTCCATTTTGGGACCTTTGCTATTCACAATATATACTTCTGGTCTGTTGCAATCTCTTAAAAATTGTTCTGTTCATCTCTATGCCGACGACACTCAAATCTATTACACATTTCCTGTGGATGAAATTGAAAATGCTTGTGCATTAATTAATGTAGACCTCAATGCTTTTGTTAAACTTGCATCTGACCATTGATTATTGATCAATGCCTCAAAATCTAATCTGATGATGTTTGGCCCAAATGTATGTAAAAATAACACACCAGATATTAATATTTCAATAAACCAATTGCCACTTGAAAAAGTTGACTTAGCAAAAAACCTAGGTGTTTTAATTGACACTGACTTGAGGTTTGAAAAGCATGTAAACAAGTTGCTTCAAAAAGCATATTCTACATTGAAATTGATATATGGCAGTAGGCACCTTCTACCTGTGAACGTCAAATCTAACTTATGTGATACGCTGGTGTTATCAACCTTCAATTATGCTGATACTCTATATGGTCCAAATTCAACCAATCAGTATAAGAATAAAATACAGAAAGTTCAAAACTCTTGTTTGAGACTGATATATGGGATACGTAGAGGTCAAAGAATTACATATAAATTAAGAGTAGCTGGTTGGTTGAATACGGAAAATAGACGAACGATGCACAGTGCTTGTCTCTACCACCAACTTATTTTAAGCAAAACTCCCTCATACCTCTATAGGAAAATTAGATTTCGCTCAGATATCCACAATTTGAATATTAGATATAAAGGTACTTTAACACCGCCCTCTTTCAGATTAGAATTTTTTAAACGGTCATTCTCCTATCAGATCTGTAAAGTGTATAACTCCATTCCTCAAGTGATGAAAGCAGGAACTTTGTCGAATTTCAAAAGCAAATTTAAAAAATTTATTTTCCATCCACAGTGTATAGAATAGATAAAACTCATTCACGTTTTCCCTCCCCTCTCAATCTCTTATTTTCTCATTTCCAAATGATCTATTGATTATCTAGGTATAAGTCGTAACAAGCATATGTATATGAATTTTCTAAATGTAATAGGCTTATTCAGAATAAAAACTACTACATCAAGGCAAAGAGACGTACAAGGTTAAGTGGAAGAGCAATTTACTGGTGATTTGTTCTATCACCTCGTAAATTGAACTTCGCCTTTTACTCCAAACTTGATTTTCTTTTACTCTTCTCATATTACAGAAATGTATTTTTAGTTTGTGAGTAATAAAGACGTTAATTATTATTATTATTATTATTAATATGAAATTACCTTAATAACTAATATGCAGATATGAAAGGGCGGAGTATCAGCAGAATACTGTTTTTCAACTCAACCCGAAAAGTACCTAAATAATGGTGGATCAGTGATCGTACATAAGAAAGAAAACAACAAAAAAAAAGTTTCAATAATAAGTATAGCATGAAAATATGAAAATAGTGTTTGGAGCAGTGGTCAGGTGGCAGGGCTAGTTTCAGAAAAAAAGATTATAGAGATCTACCTGGAAAAAATGATAATCTTCAATCTCTTCTTGAAATTATTGAGAGTGTAAGATCTAAACTCCCTAGAAAGTGAATTATAATGTTTGCATGCATTATATGAAAAAAAAAACGCTTGAAAATCGATATTTTTTCTTTTGGAATGACTAAAGTAGACTTGTTGCGATTTGAAAATTGGTTGAGATGTGAGAAAGTTTTTAATCTTTTGTTGAGATATTCTGATAAACCAGTTTTCAGAACTTTGTGCTCTTGAGTTAGTAAAAGCACATATCTCAATTGTTCTGAGCTCAACCAACCAGAAGCACGCATCTTTGCGGATATGTGGTCATATTTCCTTACTCCAAATGAAAACCTCAAGCATGAGTTTTGAATTCGTTGCAAGCGATGGGAGTCAGTTTTTATAAATACTATCTCAGTAAGATAATTTTGAGAAAATTAGGGACTCGCATAATTTTAGTTTCAGTTTAGTAGACAGGATTTGGATACAATAGCCTTAGAACGCTGTACGATGATTGGCATAAATAACTTGAATGTTTTGTGAATCGTAGATCTGAATCCAACCAAAGTCCGAGGTTTTTGCAAACATTCACGATCGGAAGAACATCTTTATCTATGTTGATATCCAACAGATTTATTGCAGACTCTCTAGCTTTCGATTTTCTTGTATTGAGTTTCAGATTGTAAGCACAAGATATATCAAACAAAGAGTTCAAGTCCTTATTTATGTCGTCTTGAGACTGTGGTATATCAGAAGGAGTGAATGGAAGATGTATCTGCGTATCGTCTGCATAGTGATAGATTGTACAATGAGTTGTGAAATTATGAAAATCAGATATATACAGGGAGAATAGTAATGGGTCTAAAATTGATCTTAGTGGTACTCCAAAGATTACGGATGATGCCTCCGATATCTTCTCATCTAAAAAAACTCTTTGTGTGAGAGAGACTGCACTGAGGGAAAATCCAAAGGAACCGAGTTTTTTACATATGTCGTGGTCAAGAGTGTCAAATGCCTTAATATGACTAGACAGGTGATTTTGCCAATATCGACTGCGCGAAAAATATCATCAGTTATTGCGAGGAGGGCTGTTGTAGTGCTGTGTTGAGAACTAAAGCCTGATTGAACGGGAGTGATGATTCGATGTTGCTCTACAAAGGCATTCATTTGGTCTTTCAGTACCATTTCTAGAGCTTTAGATAGTGAAGGTAAGATACTTATTGGTCTGAGGTCTGGAAATTCAGAAGGTTTATTGCATTTAGCCAAAGGTATCACTAGAGCACGTTTCCAAATAGAAGGAAAAATACCAGTAGAGATAATTTAATTTAAAATGAACGTTATATGATTTTGTAGATGTTCTTCGACTAAGTTTAACATTGTAATGGAGGTTTCATCGCTTCCGACTGCGTTACTTTTGATACGAAGCAGATATTTCTTGACCATTTCAACAGATACATCAGGAACAAATTGAAATTCATTTTCTACACGAACGTCGTATCTCTTGAGTAAAGATAATGAGTAAAGATAATTGGGGGTTAGTTTTCTCAGGGTGGGTGATATTTGTAAAATGATGATTGATGCTGTCAACCTTCTTCATCTCAATAGGAATTTCGGGACTCGATTTTTTTTCTTAGTATTTCAAAGGATCTAAGCGTATTCCAAGTAGACTTTGAATTTTTTGTGCTAAAATAAACTCAAGATAAGCTTTTTTCTCCCTATGAATTGCCCCCGTAGTATAGTTTCGAAGGTCTTTGTAGCTATCCCAATCTTTGAACGATTTAGTTCTTTTGAATTTGTTCATGGCTTTATCTCTTAAAATGATCATTTGCCTGATATTGTGAGTAAGCCATGGTGCAGGAGGTTTACTCACTCTCTTGGTCACAAGAGGAGCATGAATGTTAAATAGATCTAGCATGTTATAGTTAAGAAAGTCGAGCTTCTCATTAGTAGAATTCAAATTATCTCGAAAACGGTGAGAATTTTACTAATGTGAAATTCCGATTTTCTGAACAGACATGACCTGGTCTATCACCAGTTTCAATATTGTACAAGGTTTACCGGACACCCTGTAGAAGATAAAGATTTAATAGATACAGATAGATACAGATATAAGATACCAGATACAGAAGTTTTATTACTGAATGTACGGTTACACTGAGAAAAATATAGAGAACATACTGGTATCTTCAAGAAATTGTGGTAAAAATAACAATATTTTTTGATAACCCTAAGGACTTGGATTGTAAATAGTAAAATAACGAATAAAAGTTGAAATATTATGTTTGAAGTTGGTATATATTATTGCTGTATCACGTAGTACCAGAAATTATTGTAAATATCACCATACATTTTTCTCCGTGTATACTACTTTCTTTATAGTCAAAATATTTTCTCATTGTGAATTCGCGTATCTCATGCGTTTCTCGACATTCATAGATGGATTTGTCAAGCAATGGCTTGCGGAGCTCGGTGTGAAAATCTCCTGGGCGCGAAATTGAGTTAGCACGGCACTGTTGAGGTATATATAGGGTACGCATTTTGTCATTTTCTCCGCGTTATCCACCAAAAAGTAATAAAAAGTAATTGACTTACAAATAACGTTGAGTCTTGCGTTCGCCCGAATGGCCTTCTGCAGCCTCGCCGGCCCCACCTGGCACTGATACTCGGCGTCGTCCTCCAGGGAGGCATTGCTCACCCGCAGGTTGTAAACTCCGTGTCGTCTGTCCCCTATCACGGAGTAACGAGGGAATCCGGGAATTACGGAAGAGAAACCTACAAAAAATAAGTGGTTTCAGCAAGGATGGGGATGAGAATGAACCGCAGCGATCGGTTGTTCAAAGCAAGCTGTCACCTTTCGTTTTATATAACATGATGAAAACAGTAAGAATCGTGTGATTTTTTGTTGTTTTGGCGAACAAGACTGGTCGGTATAGGTACAGAGGCACTTAAATTGTGTACTAACATTAACACCTTTACTGCCAAGAAATTTATACAGAAAACGGGTACCGTGTAACAATGATATATGAGATTTGCCTACCATTCAGTTATGGCTTCATATAGAGATATCAAATTTGTAATAAAAGTATAGGACTGAAATATATGAAATTTTATTGAAACGTTCCTGACATAATCCTACAGGACTAGTCCGAAGTGCTGACAAATCTTTTATAGAAAAATTAATTTTCGCGATAAGTCTGTCGAATCATTTTTGAACGAAACTGAATTGTATCGAGAAAACACTACTCGTCCTGCGGACTCGTGGTGTTTTCTCGAAACAATTCAGTTTCGTTCAGAAATGAATCGACAGACTTATCGCGAAAATTCAATCACTTGTGATATTACTACTGACTATTCCACTCTTCTCAAGATATTCACGTAATCTGACCAATCACAAATCAAAGACAACTTGTATTATCGCGAAAACACCAGCTGTTACTCAATTCTGATTGGTCTGTCAGCGTTGGTGTTTTCAACGATGTAACCATAGATGACAAAGCAAAGTTTGACATTTTGACAGGTTATAATTGTAGGTGAAAACGTCAAAATGAGTCGCATCGTATCTATATAATGAATTATTGATAGTTATAATACATTTTTTGTGATTATAGTTGATTGATTATGGTTATGATGAATTGATTGTTCATGTTTATTATAATACTTTTAATGCTTCGTGAAATAGTCTAATAAAATTCCACTCGTCCTGCGGGCTCGTGGTGTTTTCTCGAAGCAATTCAGTTTCGTTCAGAAATGAATCGACAGACTTATCGCGAAAATTCAATCACTTGTGGTTTTACTACTGAAAAGTCTATTAAGTATGGAATAAAACTTCAAATCAAATCAAAATATACTTTATTATCGGAAGATCTGATTCTCATTGATAAAGTCACAATAAATAAAAAAATATATATGAAATTGGATAAAAGGTATAAAATATATAAAAGTAAATGGTATGGAGCAGGTGCTATAACATTGTCACAATTATAAAAAATACGTATTTACGCAAATAGATCAACAATAACAAAAGGGAACAAACATATTATATCAAAACAATTAAACAATAAATATAATAAAATTTTCAATGGATCAAACAATCAAATATAGGTCTTTACAAATATATACATATTACCTATTCCAATCTTTTTCAAGAAACTCTTGGACACTATAAAACACCTCATCAACAAGTAATCTTTTGACAGATCTCCTGAAATGAGAAAGCGAAACGATGTCTTTGGAGGTATGAGGGAGATGATTATAAAGTTTAATTGCACCATAGATCAGGGAATTCTTCGTCATATTTGAAGACGGAATTGGAAGTCTCAAATTGTTATTTTGGCGAGTGATACCCATATTTGCATCGTACGAAGATTTGTTTTTGTGTACTAGACAAACCGTTTCCAGAATGAATCATGACGGAAGGGTTATTTGACCGAACAGTGGTTTACAAGATTAATCTGGGTCCAACCGTGTAAATGTATCGAACTGCACGTTTTTGTAGAACAAATATACTATGGAAATTTTGTTGGCTGCAGATACCCCAAAATGGTATACCAAATCTGATATGTGATTCTATCAGAGCGTGGTATACCACCTTCGCAGTGGCTGTTCCCAGTTCTCTTGAGACCATTCGCACAGCATAACACCCAGATGTTAGTTTTCCATTCAAAGACTTCACATGGTTCTCAAAATTAAAGTTGTTATCCAGATGGATTCCAAGGAATTTACTTGTATACCTTTGCTTCGTTTTATCTATATTTAACGACAGCAAATTGGAGTTGAACCACCTTTTTACGCTGGATATATCATTAGTAATACTATAATGTAGGCTGTTGATGTCGGCTGCATGCCACAAGATGGTCGTGTCGTCTGCAAATATAGTAAAACTGCCATCAATCTTGAGATCAGCCAAATCGTTGAAATACAATAAGAAAAGAATGGGTCCCAGTACAGAGCCCTGAGGCACACCATGTTTGACCGATCTAGTTTGTGAATTGGTGTTTGTTCTGACGAATTGTGTACGTTCACTCAGATAGGATTCAATCCAACTAAGGCTCTGATTTCTGAAGCCATAAAGTTGAAGCTTGCGCAGGAGTATTCCATGATTTACACAATCGAAAGCTTTCGATAGATCACTAAACACTGCCGCGCAAACCTCTTTGAGGTTGACTCTACCGTATAATTCTTTCAGAAAGGAGAAAACAGCGTCTCCTGTACTTTTCTGTGGTTGGAAACCAAATTGTTGGGGATTCAGAACCTTTCGAGCGGATAAAAACTTCATCAATCTATTTTTAACCAGTTTCTCAATAAGTTTTCCCAAAGTCGGAATAAGGGAAATAGGACGAAAATTTGCAGGATCCGAAGTATTTCCCCCCTTGTGAATAGGAATAACGACACTTATTTTCAGAAAATTTGGAAAAAGTCCTTTAGAAAAAGACTCATTGATCAAATGGACCAGAAGTTCTAAAGTGAAAATAGGCATGTTCTCAAACTGTGTTTTGGAAATGAATATACCTACCTACTTGAAATTTGAAAATACATTTTGTGGAAGAACGTGTTTCTGATACATTCATATTTGTTCAATACAGAACGATCTCGTCATTTGTGTCATTTAGTGGAAGGTTGAATGGGATACATTTATTCTAAAGAAAAGAGCCCATCAACAATCAAAACTCCTACGTATGACCCAAGAACAAGATACACCTCAATCAGTTATAAAAGATCTTTCAATAAAGTCCATCGTCTGCTCTAACAGAAGAAAATGCTGTGAGAGTCAAAAAGCTTTGTAACCCAATTTTTCAGTAGTGCGCCTTCTTATATATTTTTCTGAAAAATCCATTTCATTTTGAACATTATCTATAGTAACAGACTTGATAAACCTATCAATTATCATAGTCTGCTTACGGTGTGGTAAAATATTCTTGCATGTTTTGAGGTGAATCAATACCATTACCTCTTCATCTCTACTGTAGGGAACTATTCCACATATATTTTGTATATTTTATATAATATTTTTTCATGTAAATTTCTCTTGTTATAATATTTACACACCCTGTACATAAGTAATATTTCGTATTCAAGTCTAGAGACGTTTATTGTTGGAAAGCAAACTTTTCTTTATCTAGTGAATTCAGTTGTAAAGACACTACAACCTATCTACTATTTCTAACCGATCTAGTATGTAACTTTTACTTCAGGTCACGTTCGATGTATGAGAACAAAATCAGATACGATAGTACCTCATAAACCAATTTTCTATAAACTATTCAAACAACAACAATAACAATTTTAACAATTTTTTTAAGAATAAGAGGATAAAAAAACCTTATTTAATAGTCTCCACTAAAACTTTCGTCCGAGGACACAAAACAGGCAATTGCATGGTTGTTCTTCTAGGAAAGTTGAGGGTCATCTGTGTGACCATTTTAATTTCACTTTTCGCCCTGCGAAAAGGATAGTTCGTTCGAAGACTTCACCCGTTCAACATCAGCTTACATTTTTTACTTTTTACTCGCGATCCAAAAACTCCATTAAGTTATATATACACATACTACAAGCTAATTAATAAAGTTATTTATCAAAGTTATCTTCAGTGTTCGCCTTTGCAATAGAAATAAGTTACCCACGAAAAATAACAAATAGGTGATACGGTTTCCACGAACCGATATTACTACTATTAATTGTGTTGTGAAGTTCACAATCATTTATACAGTGTTTGACAGAACCTCCCCCTTTGTTATATTTGAACCAGAAAGATAGATAATTGAAACAAAATGGAGTTGAAATGGGAACAGATTTTCACAATATCTTGAAATTTTAAAAGTAGCCAAATTTGCGTGCAACGTAACCAACTTCCAATTCAAGCTTTTTAAGTCGATGATGTGCCATTCGGAGCATATAAAAGATCGATACCGTTCTCTTTTCAACCATATTCACAAGCGATTCATGTGTTGATTTATCCTGATTGATTACTTACAATCTTCATAAGATGTCCGGAGGACTGCTCACTGCTAATATCCTATACAATAGGAAAGTTGTGTCGAAAATCCATCAGAAAACAACTTCTTTCCTGGCTAATTGTTTTCTGATGGATTTTCGACCCAACTTTCCTATTGTATAGGATATTAGCAGTGAGCAGTCCTCCGGACATCTTATGCCTCTTGTCATAAGCTCATTGTGACCTACAGTTTTCTTTTCTGACTTACAATCTTACCTATATTCTATCTATCACCCAATACAATGACAGAATTTTAAGAAGTACGTATCTAAGATTAAATGTATTCAAATAGATTACCACGACTACTTTGTAGAAAAAGCAGCCGTAGTAGAGGTGCAAAATCGGCGATCATTATGACCGCTATGGCACCACAGGAAAGTATCGAAGCGGTCATAATGACCGCTATGGCACTCAAGGTGTTAAGAGTTATTTGCACCGGTTCTCCAACAAACTCAGCTAAGTGGTGGATCAGCTTGAGGTACACCTTAAGATAAAGACGGTTTACACCGTTGACTCCTGGCCTGAACCTTACCGTATTGGAAATATTTGGCAACAGCGCAAAAATGATCACGTAACCAACGACGAGACGTTAAACAACGCAAAGTTTTCAAAATTGTGCACATAACGCAAGCGCTGTTAGTTCTGTCTAATTTGAAATACTGGCGGGAGTATGGCATGTGTTTTGGAAAATTTGTCTCTTCCGGGAAAACTAGCCACTATATCGCTAAGAGAGTTGCGTGCACATTACTTAAAATGCGCAGTTTATTAGCCACCATAGGCTGACCCTGACCTACCCATGGTAAATAGAAAAGTATCCATGCAAATTGTTTACTATATAAAGAAGTGGTTAACAATATTGGATGAATAAGAAAAATTGAAAAAACTTGCCAATCCATTCCTCCAGTACAAAACAACAGAATTTAAGTTCGTAAGCAATATAAACTAACGATATATCAAAAGGCATTTTGTATAGAGATATAGGTACAGTGTTGAATCTGAAAATTATTTTCATACCTACTTTAACATCATAGCGATATTCAATATCAGCCTCAATCAGGTTCTGAATACCTGGAAGCTGAACTGAAACATCTAAAAAACGCTCTTCTTTCTAATGGGTACAAAGAAAGAGATATTGAGAGGTGTATGAAAAATAGAAGAGAAATCAGAGATGGGAGAATCAATAGTAGACCAAATGACTGTCCATCCAGTGAACCAAGTAGTAGTCAAACCAACACCGAAAAAAGAAAAGTATTCTTACCATATGTTCCCAGAGTAATAGATCGTATTGGCCGTATTCTACGAAAATATGAGATTAAAACCGTTTATAAACCCTCAAAAAAACTGAGAGACTACTTTAGATCAGCGAAGGACAAACGAGACGTACTATGCTCTTCTGGGGTTTTTCGCATTCCATGTTCCTGTGGCAGCATTTATATCGGAACCACGAAACGCTCCGTTAAAACAAGAACCAAAGAGGACAAGGCTTGCTGTCGGTTAGGGCACACACAGAAATCCGCTGTCGCAGAACATACTCTCAACAAAGATAACCATAGAGTGAAATTTGAAAAAACCCAAGTCATCTCTTCGACATCTGCCTATTACCCAAGACTCTTCCGGGAAGCAACTGAAATTCAGAAACACCACAACTACTGCAACGGAACCGAAGAAGGACTACAATTGAACAAGGTTTGGCTTCCAGTTCTCAAAAATTATCAGTTAGCTCCCTACCCACAAAATAACGGTACGAACGATTCTATATCAGCTTACGCTATGGACCAATCAGATGTAAGAACATCAAATCACAGGTATTCATTGAGACAACGTATAACAAATATCAAAGCATTTGACAGCGAATTAAGAAATCAGAAACTTGAAAATATCTCTTGAAAATGCTAACCACTCGTGTTTGCGAAACGTGGAGATCTTCTCTTAACATACGTCGTCCTTACAACAGTAACAACCCGAAGAACCACCATGTAAATAATTCTGCTGGTTGGAGAGGGACTTGCAATTGCGTCCTCTGATGCTTTGAGGAACGTTGCACAAGTATCTGTTAGATTCAATTCAGTACCCGTGGTGGTCTTAGCCAGGGGATTAGTTGTTTTCAGGCAAGTACTTGCCATAATAAGCCTACGTAGTAGGTGTATATGGGAGTAAAGGGTTCATCATCGGTCGGCAACGACTGTTCGATTCTAAACGATGTCTCAAAGAACTCTGTTTTCTTCACATTGAAACTTGTTTCAAGTAATTGAAATTTGCAGCGAAAACCCTTTTACACTGACTATAGCAAGTAATGCAAAAACTCAAGTCAGGCCTTGAACCACTTTGAGTCGATCACTTCAGCTTTATTAGGTGGGTACACTCATTCCCTGGTTTCATTTTCTTCTTGTTATTTCAGACTTCTTCTTGAACTGCATTTTGCCATGCAATGTCTATTTCGACTGCTTTATTGTAATTTTGATGTATATCTGTTGAGATATTTTCTGCTGAAAATGCTGCAAACAGTTTAAGGTTTTGTTCCAGATCACTTTCAGTTTCATAATCCTGTAAATATTTGGGAGGTTTCTTGGTTCTTGTACTTCTTCTAATATCGTCAAATTCTTCTGCATTATCTTTTTCATATTCAAAGCTTCCTTTTTCGTTTTGCGATCCTTTTGGTAATTTATCCGTTTCTTCATAATGTTTGTCATGGTCATTATCAAATTTGGGATAACATTTGGTTCTTCATACTCTAGCTCTTGGAAGATGACATTCCTTGCATGAATATTTTTCCTTTTATTTTTATTCCACAGCCCATATCCGTTTTCTGCATAACCAATCTTTTTGAGTTTTTCAAAATGTGGCTCTAGTTTTGATTTTCTTTGTTCATTTGGTGTAAGATTGTAGGTTGTACAACCAAAAAGCTTCATTTTGTTGCCATTTGATAAGATTCGTGTTTTCAATCTGTTTATGATATACAGGGTGTTATTTAAGTACGTGGCCAAACTTAAAGGGGTGATTCTTTGAGTGATTCAAGATACAGGGTGTCAAAATTTTTAAAAGAAAACGTTTTTGTCGTAAATATCTTAATAACCCTTCAACCGATTTTATTGAAATTTGGCAGGGTTATTGAAAGTCGTAAAGGGCGAATTTAACCCTAACTATATCAAAATTATCATGTCCAGTGGCGTCCCGGAAGGCACTGTAACCAATATTTTTGACAGAAAACATGTGCGCCACTGATTTTTTTGCAATTTTTGTATTTGTTTCACATTGAGCAACTGATATTACAACGTTTTTATATCTAGAATTTTTTTCGTATCTTGCTTTGTTTTTGAGAAAAAACATAAAAATCACTTCATTGCACATCCCTGTGACAACACAATAAAACATTTCAACTACTAAACCATCAAAAAATGGGGTGTTACTAATATTTTTTCATATCAATACTCTATTCTAGTCTTAGAATTTTTTATCAAAATTAATGCAATGAAAAAAATAAATATGTATGTATGAATTGCAGCACTTGCCTTCGGCTCTTGGCTTCGGCTCGTACTGCAAAATGGGCTCATTGTTGTCCATGGACATGCAATATAGACATTTTTATTTATGATTAAACAATTAATATTACATGGAAGTCATCTTTTAATTTTTTTCGCTCATATTACCTGTTTTCGATGAAACAAATAATGTTGTTATGTATTACTGCAGTGTTTTGAAACTAAAGTAAGAGGGCCATGGAAGGAACAACAAATGTTCAAACAAATTTAACTTCATAACTGTCACAAATTGAAACGGTACAT